>ML133394.1:1277618-1916427 GCA_003864495.1 Nemopilema nomurai
GTGAGTGTGTCAGCACAGCAAGAAAAGTTACTCTTGCAAAAAAGAAAAGTATAACCTTGCCCTTACAACATAGAGAGCTGAGTAGCACTGTCCTAGCAGCACAGAGAGGTGAGTCACATTACCCGAGCAATACTGAAAGGTGAGTAACATTATACAAGCAACACAGAAAGGTAAGCGAAACTGTTCTAGCAATAAAGAAAGGTAAGTAACGTTGACCTAGCAAAAGCGAAAAGTGAGTAACAGTGCCCGAGCAGTACAAAGCAGTGAGCAACATTACACGAGCAACAGATAGGTGAGCATCATTACCTTAGCAGCGCAGATAGGTAAGCAAAACTGCTCTAGCAATACAAAAAGGTAAGTAACGTTGCCCTAGCAAAAGCGAAAAGTGAGTAACACTGCCCGAGCAGCACAAAGCAGTGAGCAACATTACACGAGCAACAGATAGGTGAGCATCATTACCTTAGCAGCGCAGATAGGTAAGCAAAACTGCTCTAGCAATACAAAAAAGTGAGTAACATTGCCCAAGCAATAAAGTGTGGTTTTATTCAACGAGACCTGTGGCGCTTACTGTACCAATTACTGGGTGTCATCTATACACCGTTTCATTGCGAGTCATCAATTTTATGGACAAGTGAAGGCTATCAATTTATCATAGGCTTTATGGGCCTAAAAAACATTTGACGTGAAAGTTGCTGAAAATTCAACGTCAAAGTGAGGGTGAAGAGTTTCGCTTCAATGTGGTAAGCTGCATTCTTACTGACTTGGCTTTGGTTTTTATTAGTCATCAAAAAGGAACAGGGGCAATTGCACTGAAACAAAAAACTAGGCTGAAATATAAGATACACAGAAGATATACAAACATCCTAACATCCAAAGAGAAAACACTGCTTGAAAATGATAAAATATCATTAACAATGTTTGTTTGTTTGTTTGTTGTTTTGCTCGGGTTTCACTAAGGCCGGATAGGATGATTCGATGGATAGGATGAATGAATTAATGGTCTGCTGGCTGTAAGAAAAGAAGTAGTCAAACGATTAGGGAGAAAACAAATTACACTTTTTCTGCCCCTTAGCTGATTCTGAAACTAAAATTCACCAAAGAATGCTCTACACCAAAGATTTAGCTTCCATTAAAATGAGTCTTCTAATCATCCGAATGAATATATAATATATAATATATATATAATTATCCTTATGATTTGTACGTTCCTGCAAAGTATAGTTGTCTTTTTAATTCTTTTGCCATTGAGTATTGATGTTTATTAGTCTAGAATAATCATTAAGTAGTATGTTTCTAATAAAATCTTATGGTATACAAAAACAGATGTTTAATGACATAAATTGGAAAAATAATTTGTTAAGAGTGGTTTACAATACTTTTAATTAAAAGGCCGGCACTTAATTGCAAGCGACCTCGTTTCCGATCGGTTACCAAGACAACAGACTGGCTTCAGAGGCAAACGTACCGAGCTTGATGGTCTTTGCCTTCTAGCACATATATAAAAGGAAACGTCTTTGTGATTCGATCTCCATGTGTTCATCAACAAACAAAGCTGCTAGAAATTTGAGTTTGCTGCACCAAACGCGCAATTTTGTCTTAACGAACTATGATTATTAAGGAAGAATGAAAATGAACACCAATTAAACTAATATAGGACAAAAGAATATTAGGACATAGTAAAGTGATTTTGACACTATGGGAGAACAGGGTATATCACTCCAGCAATTTATATTGCTAGTAACGTAGTAGCTATTCCTGTCTTTAAAAAAACCGTTTACACCCTTGACTTACTGATCCCTTACGGAAGTCGAGTGCAGAAAATGCAGCCATGTCTGCTGAGAACATCTACAACTGTCATTAAAATTGTCCATCGTCTACATACTATTTCCGGCCTACCACAACACAAACTTCTTCTATGTCAAACACGTCAATTTAAAAACACGCTCTCTATTGTTGCAAATGGGGGTGGTTTATTGTTGCAAATGAATAGGAAAACAAACAGTGAATATCACTTTAAAAGAGACGCAGTTACTACAGAGAAGAGCGCAGATGATCAAACAAATCCTTGCAAGTTAATCTTCGTGCTTTCTGAAAGCCCTGACTAAGCACATTATTTGATGTTTTCTTGCAAGAAATTAGTATTCTGGTGTCGCCTTTGTTCATTCTCCAATCTTTCCGAACTGAACAGGCTGTTCAAATTGAACTCACGTTCACTGAATTGAACAGCTTTCTTCATAACCAAATATTTATAGAAAGTTGGATTTCAAAATAAGGTAGTGAGTTTAAAGTAACACTTGCAAACGATGCTTCCCACGGAGAACAAACTTCACATTTGACACTCGCATTCATATAGATTACAACTGCAAATGAGCAAGCCTCGCATGAAATAATAACTGTGAAATGATTTTAATACAGGAAACAGCATTGAGTTGAAATAAATTAAACTGTTTTGTTATGAAATTATGAAGTTATGAAATTTTTCTTGATTAGCAAAAATGATTGGTTCACGAATTGATTGAATCAAATAGTGCTGCAAGAATGATAACAAAGCGATAAGATGGACAAAATAATCTCTTCCTATCAATGATAATAAATCAATCGTGAATATGTGAATCTATACTGGAGATTTCGAACAAAATTGCTTTGGAAATTACAGCCCTTGGACTGCTGAAACAATAGAGATCTTTAATTGCCACTTTGAAAGACGAAGATTTTTGTCTTTGAAAGACGAAGATTTTTGTCCTCTGCCTTCCAAAGACAGAAACCTGCCGTGTGCGCTTGTCAAAGACAAAGATTTTTGTCTTTCAAAGACAGTCTTCGAAATTAAACATGTCTAATTTTCGAAGACAGTCTTCGATAGACAAAGACAAAAGTCTTCCGTGTGCGGATTACTCGAAGACAACATCTTCGTTTTTCAAAGACAAAAGTCTTCCGTGTGCGGTTACTCGAAGACAAAAATCTTCGTCTTTCAAAGACAAAAGTCTGCCGTGTGCGGTGGGCTTAAAAGGTGCTTGAGGTTCCTATGAGGCTGGTATACGAGCACAGTATCAATTCACAATGAAATACAGTGAGCAAAGGTATTGCACAGATTAGAATAAACATGGCGGAAATTTCGCGATGTGGTTCGTGATAAATTTGTTTCGTTGAAATACTTTTGCTCACCAAGTGTTCCACAGTTGACAGCAGCGTTTATTATCAAGGAAGTTTTTATCCATAAGGCCAAGGATGGAGATTCCAAATGGGACAATATATGTGCCATTTTTGTAACGCAGAGCAATGAGATCACAATATTGAACACGTACCCAGGGCAAACAAATATCAACTTGATCGGAAAGGTGCAGAAAACATTGATTACAGCGATGAAGAACTGCAGGTTTATTTTATAAAGTGCCTTGGATCTTAAAATGTAATTATCGTCTTCTGTTTGAGCAGCAAAATCACAATTTATCGTTTTGTTCCTGTATAGCCCAATCTCACAGAAACCAGATATGCTGGCAAAAATTGTCTGTGAATGAAGTAAAGAATAATATTTAGGTACGGGAAGATAGTGGTAGAAAGCAGGTATGGCTCTGCATTCTAGTTAAAAAGTGTGCAATGTTCAACTAACTTTTCCAACGAGGCAATGGGCTTCAATAGCAGGTTTGGGTGGAAACAGAGAAATGGAACGCTGGGGCATGTGTCAAGATTATTCGTTGATTATAGGGGTATCTGAAAGACCACTTTTAACAGGACAATTTAAACTGTATTTCATGTGGGTAAATTGTATTCGTAATGGCAGGTAACAGACATGAAACGATGTAAATACTGCTCGTGAACATGGACTGCTATTGTTCTGTTTTGGCTCATGAACATTTATACAGTGGATAGGTTGTTATAATCACTTAACTTTGATAAAATTGGTACTAGTGAAACTTGATCAAATAGTAAAACATTATAGGCAAACTTATTTCGATTTATTATACAACACGTAATTTAAAATGAAAATGAAACTAAAGAGAGTCGAGCTGGCATCCTTGTGGAACTCCAACAAAAATGAACTATTGTACCCCTACCCTAGATTGTTTGTGTTTGTGATTGAACATGAGTGGATCGTAACCCAGCAAAAGTAAACTGTGCCATCATGCTCTGGCGGTAAATGGCCCATCAATTAGTAAACTAGTGACGTTGAAGATCAGTCGTATATATTTGTCATTCTAAATGTATGAAAGTGGCCTTGTAACCAAATTTGAATAAAACTTTTAGATGAAACAGGCCTAGCACCATGGTCCAAGATATCGGGAGCATGATAAACCTATGAGCGGAGGCCTTTTGCATCTAACACTACAGCTGAACACGTCTAGGGCGACCTTAGGAAATTGGAGGAGTACCCAACACTAAACTCAGCCAGAACAGATCAGGGTTCATTGGCACAAGAAGTAGGAACTCTGAGGGGGAAACAACTGTGGTAAGGGGAGGAGAAACCTCTAAAACATCGCACCGTACCAAACATTTTTGATAATGAATAGATAATAGCAAGTATTGGTTATGGTGGCATATATTTGGCTATAGGTTTACTTGAAATGTATTCTATTCTCAAAAGTGGCATAGAAATTAGGTAAAGGTAAGCCTTATGCCTGCTTCACTGGAGACAGCACGTTCATTAACCAAACCAGATATAGATATAGATGACTCTGATCCAGAAAACATGCTTAAGTTTTCGAAAACATCGATAATTGAGGTCACATAATATATGGTATTATGGAGATTTTTGCGACTCACTTTGGGCTATCCAACATAGAACGACTGCCCACAGATAAAAAGATTGCAGTATTTCGCCTTGACACTTGAAATCAATGACAGTATTTCCTGCAAAAACGACTACCGTCTAATTGACAAGCTGTCCTCCAATTTAGTGACATTCTAAGAAAATGCAAGAGCAAGCTGAGAATAACATGCTGAAAAACACGATTTAAAATAAAAACTTTCATTGAAACGAACATTGCTAATGGATCATCCAGTTTGATTGGAATAAAAACCTTGAAAATATAGAGCAAAAGTTTTTTTGCCAGTTGAGTCTACACCAAAAGGGTTGAGATATGAAGTGGAGATATCCACTTGTCTGACTTCTTTTAGACCACACATGCTTATTGTTCCAAGGGAACCTACAAGCAACTCAAACTTATTTTTCACTTGAAAATCAAAAGTAGCCATCACAAGCCTGAATAGTAGCCTTACTAAGTCTTATAAAGATGAAGGTAAGTAAAAAAGTGAAAATGCCACAAGGATGAATTTTGGCGCCACTCTTCAAAATGTCGCCAATATCAAGAACTATAATGCCATTGCTTGTGTATAAACACTGCAACCAAAGACAGGTAATAGAAATTTATCACACGATTGGCACGGGCAATGAGGATGAGCCTATCTTTTGCAATAAATGAAACAGGCCAATCTGTAATGCTTTGGGTTTCTTTTTTTCAAAAAAAGACGTTACGTCCCTCAACATATGGTGCATCACATTGTCTAGAAGACTTTTGAAAAATAGGTAAATGACTCAAAAAAAACTCAATCCCCGCAGTAGAAGTACTAGAAGCATGACACGTGATTAATACTGGGTTGTCGGTGGAACGTGATAGGTCCGCGTTTTCAAAGAAAAATGAAGCCCCCTTTTGGAGGGGGGCAAATTTCAAACCCTGCTTCATTAATGATTGCTGACAGCTTTTGATAAAAGTGCATTTTTTCAATAAAAACTTGAGAAAAGTTGCTTGAAGAGAATGAAAACTACTTCCAGTTGGAGGACATTGCATGCACACGCACAAGAAGACAATGAATGGTAGCTTGCCAGAGATTTACCCTCTACCCTTCCTTGCTCTAGTAATCAGACGCTGTGATCTCGGAACAAAGGACCATCTATGTTTGCTCCCAACTTCAGGAAACCGCAAACAAGTCTTTCAGAGTGAAAGTACTTCTCCGGAACTCCGGAAGCTTTTTGAGAATTGAAAAGAATCAATCAAACGGTAATGGGCTTTCAACAACAAAAACCAGGCACTTTCGATCTGCCGTGCGACATATGAAATATTAATGATACAACGAAAGTTATTCACGTCGTGTTAAAGCAAGAAAGCCTCGAATCTGGGCGGCCGCATAGCCGCTGCGACTCAGCCGCTAACATGCCGCCAGAGCATTGGCGGAGGCTGCGGAAAGAGCCGCGAGAATAAGGGCGTGCACAAAGAAAGGGCCAGGGTCATCCTTGAAATTTCTGATTGCTTATAAAAGCGTGACAGCTTTCCCGTCTGGTCTTAGGTAGCCACTCCAAATGCTCAAGTGGTACAGGCATCCATATATGTGCAATTTCCTTCAAGGGTTCGGAAAAGGTATGTTGTGTATAAAGCAAATCAATAACAACAAAGGAGTTAGGAGGGGCCTGGCAGGAAGGTGGCTCGGTGGGGGCACACCTTATATGGGACAACTAACCAAAATACGGCTTACAAAGAAAGAAGAGGAAAAGAAAATAAATGACAGAAAGAGAGGAAGAAGATAGGGAAGATCACTTGAATTTTATAGCTGTGAAGATTTACGCTCCGGTTTTAAGCTAAGAGCATCCATCGTGAAGCAAATGAAAATGAAATGAACACATTCCATTGAGCACACGAAGAGATATCAAGCACTTTCTAAAAATAGACAGTACAGAGCCTGCGCAGTGTAGTCACTTTGTAACTGTGCACGTGAAGTAGATTCAAAGGCATATCGCGTGCAATCTACAGTGGAAGTGACCACGTGAAATGGTAGATGGATACTTGTGATTGGTTGACGTTTGATTGACAGTTCGAGCTTGCTGGCTCCGAGCCATTTAAATATGCTTCAATTCCCTTTAAGGTGTGATGGTATTTTAATGGAAAAAGATGAGGAGATTCTAAGGAAATAAAAAACATGGACATGGAACGATTAATAGCAGAATATTAGGACATAAAAGTAACGGAAGTCGTGTGGAGGCGAAGGAGACGATGTTTTTACTTTAAATACGCCAGTATTGAATTTCTAGATACTGCAAAAAATGAGCCTTAAAATGTTGATACTAAGAATGACCAGCAACAAAGCAACGATCAAAGAGCTTCTTTCGAGATGAGTCTTCCAAGGAATGCGGCACGAGACACTTGGTCGGTTGAGGCTGTCTACAAATATTTGAAACATGTGTATTATCTACAATGATAAGGCCTTACATTACAATGTCAACAAACGACGACAACAGGGAGTGATTCAGCCAACACATTCAAGTTGGCAAAGAGAAATAGGGGAAAATAAATACTGTCCTTTTTGCCAAGTTATTTTGCGCAATCTATCTCAAATTGCAAGTCCAAATACGCTGACAATGCAGTACATCGTCTTGTTCTCCCATCGAACTGTGCAGCTCCCTAAAATGTGGGAAATTAAAGATTTTTGGTTCAGATTCAAATAACCAATTAGATATGAAGGCCAACAGGGGCATTGACATATGGTATAGGGGTGCCCCTATCTAGTTACACACTTTTTAGTTATTGCTTGCATAAGGTAAACCTTACTAAATATACTCTCACCATAGATGCATAGATGAGATGAAGCACAATTGAAGGAGCTATGGAGGGGCACGTGTCATTTTTTTGCAGTTGCAATAGAATTTCCAATCACATCTTACAAAATTTCCCTCTGCCCATATATGCTCCCATACTAAAAAAGTGCTTCCTACACTTTGTTCAGGATTTTAGCATTAACAGTCAGCCCCAACTCTATCCGGAAACATTAAGTGTGCTCCATTTTCCCAAACAGCTATTGAAATTGGCTACCCAACGGATGAATATAGCATGTAACTTAAACTTTGTGGGGGGAGGAGGGAACATTTGAAACAAAATAACAACTGCATTTGTAGACTTCCACAAACTGACTGACTCATACAATCTCAGGAGTAATTGTCAACAGAAGAAAGTTTCCCCAATGTTTGAACAATGTGACCAGCTTTGTTTCCACATTACAAATTGACTTGCTAAGCCATTGCATATCAAATTAAAGAACAACTTTCTCACATTGACTACCTTCAACCATGCTTTTAATCAAAATGTATAGCATTACAAAGAGTTTAACAAAAATACTCTATAGATTATTGAACATCAAAGAAAATCAGAAAGAAGGGGAAAAGAAAGCTATTGTCGCAGCTGCAGTCTGCAATAAAGCGCAGCTGGGTGAAGCAGGAACAAACACTTTGTAGTGCTACTTAACTGAATGAAATTAACTTCATTACAGAAAATTGACCGTAACTTGCAATCTATTTACTTGCCAACAACAGAAAGAATATTATGTAACAATTGCTTTATCTGAGCTGGGGAAGTTTGTTATGGCAAATGATTGCTGAATCTAAAGTCATAGAGAAAAATAAAGAATAAGCACAACAATACCATCTGTTGAGTTGTCCCAAAAGCAAGAACTAGCTGTATGGAGGCCAGCACCATTTTTCTGCATTATAACACAGGTCACTTGCAAGAAAAGAATTCAAAAAAGTTATGAAAAAACATAAAGAACTAAAGAGAAATGAAGATGACTTCCAATGATTCAAAGTGGTATATGTATATTGTAACTGCTAAAATCAACAGTATGTAACTTGCTTTCTGATATTTAGCTAAAGCACAAATATACCCTGGGGATATGATGTTGTCAGTTTTGCAAATACTCCAAACACAATCTCCAAAAGAGAATGCATTGAAGAGAGCTGATAGACATGTCATGAGGCAAAGTTGCAATGGGTACAAACTACAAACTTGTTAATATATACACTTAGCATTAATTTTTGCAGATCTTGTATAAAGTACCTACCAATATACTTGAATGGTTTTCCCAGCTTTGTTAACTGATTGAGGCATTGCTCAACAACACTTGAAGTCCACTGATTGACTTTATTGTGTTGATATGCATTTCCCCCAATAGCTCCTTCTATGGACTAAAATAAAGAAGGTATTGATTTTTATGAAAAAAGTCACATAAATGTAATATAGAGCATCTCAAACTATTTCAGGGAAAGTTTACAAGCTTTAAAGAAAATTATACAAGTTTAATTACTGGGTGTAGCTCAACACACATTATTTTCAGAGCATTCAAGGTAGACTAAAGAGTTAAGAATAATGATAATTCCATAAAATGGACCTATACCTCTATAACTTTACCAACAAATACCCAAATTAAGCAATGAAGCATACCTCTTTAATCACATTAGAAACTTCATCAACAACAAATGCAGTCTGGAAAAGATTAAAAAATTAAATGAAAAAGATGAAATTGAAAGCTTTACTTAATGCTGGACTTTGTTAAAGGGAAGTTTTTGGGTATGTTGCTATTACTTGTCATATTTTTTGGATTGGAGAATGAAACTTGGTTTTAAAAGTAACAAGGTTTTCATGACTGTTAACAACTTTCTTGATAGCTGACACCTTGACAGCAATTTTCATCCTATTTTCCTGACAACTATGAACAACCAAAATTAAACAACTATGAGAATGATTCTAATTCTTGCTAACAAGACTTATTCTTGCTAAGCCTATTTTTATGAAGCATATTTCAAGGGCGCTAATCATTCACCCCCTTAATTCTAATATGCCCTTACAGGTTATCTATAAATTTTTCATGACATTTGAATACACCCACGATGCAGAAATACTGCTTAAAAGGCTTAAAATAAACACAGCTAAATCTGATTTCGACCTAAAGAGTGATGAAAGTAAAGAAATGACGTCATCAATGTTTTCCCTCTGTGGGTGACAAGACAACGAAAATTTGCTGCAAAAATTCAGAATAGATGAAGTAGAAAAATTTGCTAACTGGGAAATATAGTTTAATACTTGAAAAGTACTTTCAATAGAATGAAATGTACTTCATATATGCTTAAGTTCAGAACAGCCATTGATTTTGGACTAAAAGATGATACACTACGACCTTGTCACGGTTTGAATTCATACATTAACACTTGAATAACAAATCAAGAGAAAAAGTACAATTTACCTCCTCGGCACTCTGAAAATCGTCCATCTTTTGGTGTCTATTTTAAAAATTAAATTATTCTCGTCACTGTTTCCTATGAAACATCAGACACCGCCTAGGCCAACTGAGAATTCCCAGCATTCATAGTGTCAAGTTTGTTTCTCACAACAACAACCTTCACATGATGTTCCCATAACAACACTATGACCTTCCGTTGCTTATTCGAAATTAACACTTCATGCTAAATTCGTTCAAAAAATTAAGTTTCAAGAACTTTCTGCAATTTCTCTTCTGCTGTAATGTTGCCAAATTTCGAAGTCTATGAATTCAAGTCAAAGTAAGATGGGCTTCGAACGTATAAATACTTTTTATCGATAATTTTGGCTGGCTTTTTTCCAGAAACCATTTTCTTTGGGCCTAACGTAGACTGCGTGTGTGATTGACCCTGCACAAGCCACTCGTCGTGCAATTTATTCGGATAGATAATTTACAGGAAAACTCTACATCTGTGCTTTGATTCTTTTCATGTAAAAAAGTTAGGCCGCACTTTTTCTAAGTCAGTCAATGATAATATAGTTTTGAGAGGGTAGTGTATAACAAAGATGATACAAGAAGTTGTATACGATGCATATGTGTACACTAGCGTTCAAAGTCTTGGGACGATTCGAAGTTTCGAAAGACGCTTTTGATAAAAACTTTAAAAAACATGCATTTGATCCTCTCTTATTAAGTACGACAACCGGCTATTTCCATGAAATTTTTATAAGACATTGTTCATGTTTCGAAGTATTTCAATTTCGAAGTATTTCTATTTAAATTGTTTTCATTCGCAAGAAGGTTCAAAACTTCGAATCGTCTCAAGACTTTTTGAACGGTAGTGTACATGGCGAAGATGTGCTCTCAGGGGGTCGTGGTAGAGGATACATTCAAATGTAAACAATACCCCCACTTAAATAAGTAAACTCGTCAAAAATTTGACACTTGGAGGATTTTTTTAATTTCCTACAAAGAATTTATAGGTGAAAACAGGAGGAAGCTTTACATTTCAAAATCCAAATATTATTTGGTCAAACAACGTGGTAAATTTTACATGATTGGCTAAAAACTTTGCTTGAAGCTCTATTGCTTTATTGTGCAGCTGTGTGTGTTACAGTTCTGTTTGCTCTGCAGATTTCCATGTACTCCAGTTTCAATTTAAACGTTTCTCGATTCCTCTTCAAGTTCAGAATTATAGAAACAGTCTTGCGCAGCACTGAATTAAGAAACTGGAGGCTGGTAAATTGTCGGGTAATCATCACTTGCCCTAAACGCACGATGAACTTGAAAAATTCTCCCAATGCACTGTGCCTAACTCGTGTTATCAGACAAATAAATAATCGAGTGCCTCTTATTGAAGAGGACACCAGCGAAAGTCCATCGTCCACACAATGCGATCAACAAATCGCGTGGTGCCCCGAAGCAGATGGGAACTGTATCTCACAACCCGCCCTTCCTGCTCCCTCCCCTTGCACCCCCTCCTCTCCTACCCTGGCTTTCCAGGCCAAAGGTTAGCCATTCCAGAGTAGGATCAACAATGAAACTATGATCCAAAGATTTGTGCTGCTGCAGATGTCTGAATAGTCAAGCCAGAAGAGCCAGAATAACAGAAGAGACAACGCCAATCGAAAAGAAACAGTCGCCTTTATGGTTTAATTCCAGTTCATGTTTCATAGGGCTACAGCTACAGTTCCACAAAATTATATGTCAACCCAAAACAGTAACTTTTTACAAACTCGTACCGGGAGAAACAAGTTATATACATGCGATATATTTTATGTACATGTGGTCCGGAGAACAACACACAACACTGTCTCATACAAACCTATATAAAAACTTTTGTTAAGATATTCAAATCCATTTTACAATTATGTAAAAATTAGCGACGTTCGACATTGTTAACAAGGTTAAGAGCGCATGTTATCTGTTATATAAGAAAAGTGTATGCAATACATTTGTGAGGCTGGCAAAAGAGCTTCTGGGACAAAGGTCGATTTTTGCTGCTTACAGACTGACTCATTACTAAGGATGAAACAAGGGCACCGAGGGGCCAGGGAACTTCAAACCAGCAGCAAACGTCGGATTGGAGAACACAGAAAAAACTGATGAAAAGTTAAAACAAACACAGTACATCGCCAAGAATAGAGATGGTGTTGAAGTTGTTAGTTGCGTTTACGTCCTTTTGGGATAGGGAAATATTTCTTTACAGTTTATTCGCTCGCAATTCAAAAACTTTGAATTTGGTGTTAGCGGGATTTTCAACTCTCTGATCAGTCACAACTGAAAAGAAGATTGATCATAATTCACCACCTGGTGATTTTAGACTACTGAAATACTATGGCAATTAAAAGGAACGATACGAAAAACTCAACCTGGGGACTAATTCTGTACTTCCTTTCTTGGAATAGGATGCCAAACGTTTTCTTGGAATCATGGTAGCAATCAGGAAAATAAGATATGGAATGCGGAATAAATCTAAAATTTGGCAAAAGATTACAAGATTAAATGTATTTAATACGGTTCTTTTGTAGCTGACGTTAGATGTGACGATTAAATGGATTGTAAATTAATGTGGGTAAAATAAAAATACTACCAATGTGATCACAGACGACAACTGTACAAATTAATTCGAAAACATCGAATCAATTGAAACATCTAACGCATTGAAAACCTTTTTCAGTGAAGGATTCGATTTTGGCAAGGTCAGCAAACGATCAAACTGAAAATGTTGATATGTCAAAATGTCTAGATGGAGAGCCTTTTTAAATATTCTGGTAAAACTTCGCGGCGAAGATGCTTGTGACCCCAAACACCCCCATCGCCTTGTTTGTCCCCACGAAATGAGTGACACAGATTGGAGAGACGGTTTCAATGCGACTCGATGCATTTAAATCATGAAATTAGTTTCTAAACTCAAGTTATTAAAAAAATCATTTCAGTACAAAAGAGCAAATCAGCATTTAAGTTTACACAACAACGAAAATCACAAATACAATATATTTACAAAACAATAACAAAACAACATACCTTACAATATAGACGAATAAAAGGCCACTTCTTGCAACTTTTGGCTTGAATAAATCCACCTGTGTCTAGGATTTGCATAATTTTTTCCAATATCGTTCAAATAGCTGGCAATCGTTGACATGTCAAATAAAGAGTGATTTTTAGATGACATTCGGTAAATTAACCCGACCCTGGAGATGTCTTTTAGTGGTAGCAAGATGGCGCTTCTATAACTGTACAGACCTGACTAGCTTTAACTAAAGTGTTCCATAGATTACATTGACCAACAAATATGAACAAGGTCCTCAATAAATGACGCGAACACCACTGCCTTAATGGTGCACTTGTTGGTGCCAATACATAGCTTTGGTTCCGTCTTTCCCAACGACCGCCATATGATGACTGTACCACGAATGGTGCATTGATGACACGGGGGGCGACCGTTCCATCGCCGGACTGCCGTTTCTACCCGAAAACAGGGGGTGGTGCGAAAAGTCTAAGTGGGCAGCATCTTGAAATGACGCAATATGCTGCCTAGCTGGCCGATGGTCGCTGTGACGCAATGAATAGCGCAGTGCGGACATGTCTTCGCTGGCGGGCGACACGGCCACAGGGTAGGGGTGGCCGTTGTGGTGGCGCTCGTTGCGGCCGTGATCGCCACGAGGGTGATCGCTCCGATGCCGGTTGCTGCACTGGTGATCGTTGTGATGCTCGCTGTGATGGTGATCAGCCCGGTGGTCGATCTTATGGCCATTACGACGGTGATCGTTTTGATTGTGGTCGATTCGGTGATTCTGATGGAGATCGAGATGATGGCGCTCATGAAAGTACGGATGCGCAGCGTGTTCGTGATGGTGTGGCAGGTAGTGGCGGGAATCGAATTGGTGATGAGCCTCGGCATGAGGCCGCGTTTGCTCTCTGCTTCCATGCAGATGTTTGGTCGATCGCGACTGATCAGAACATTCAGCCGTAGCGTGCTCGATTGCCGCGATTCCTTTGTCATGAGCGTACATAGTCTCGCGATACTTGGAGTGCATCAGGTCATCGCTAAACTTGCTCATTTTAACTCCTCGTTGTTCATAAGATTCGAGGATCGCGCGCTCGTAAGCCGAGGGTGGGCGGGGCCGATGACCTCGTTCAGCTTCGCCACTAAAATTGGCTTGGTCTCGTTTCAGTAAGGAGGAATGATGCGTATTTGCAGGCTCGTGGGGCATTGGGCACGAAAAACTGTCACGGGATGCGACACGCAAGAGTCGGTCGGACGAGTCCATTTCGTGTCCGTACTCCTGACCACGCTCCGCGTCGCGTGGAACGACTTGATGATTCGCGTTGATGTAAAAGTCTTCGTGTCGCCCGTCAATTCTGTCGGTGAGTACCTTGAGTTCACCGTGACTCGATCCCGTGAAATACCTCGCCTTGAAGAGGGGGTCGTTCATCAACCCATGTCTCTCCGTCTTCCTCTCGCTATCCACCGTATAGAACTCCTTCTTTTCGCGCTGCGCATTGGCGTGGCTGCCTTCCCGATTAGAATCATTCTCGGTTACTCTCCGCAAGTCTTCCAAAGATTGATCAATTGTCTTGTCGAATGATTCTTTCAGCGCCTTCATGTCAGACATCAGCGAAATTTGTTGCGAGGTGCTTTTGATGGGGGTGGCTGCCCTGCCACCCGGCACTCTTGTTATCACGGCCACATCCCCCCGCTCGGTTGGTTTCGAGTTCCCCTTTCTGTCTCGCTTGCTATCTTTGGAAATGGGTATGAGGGGAGGCGGTCCCACTATAACCGACCTGGCCTCTGCACCATTGGGGATCTCATCAAACTGTACTTCGTCCTGTTCGTCTCGTGCCGGCTGCGAACCAGCCTCTGTCTCCTCATGGGACATCTCTGCTCTTTCCGCGAAATTGTCACTGGCTCTTGGGGCTGCACACCTAGCGTGGTGACCTTCGTACATCAGGGTGCTGGGGACGCAGCCTTTACTGCTGAATGACATTACCGACTCCACCCGGGGGTGATTGTCCCTCGCAATCCCCGACAGATGACGCAACTCTCCGTAGTCAAGCGTCCGCATGTACAAAGAAGAGTTGAGGTAATCGGGGGGCACATCATTAACCTTGGCTTCTTTCTGTTCTGTGAAGTTCGGGAAAGAAATCACCCCCTGTTTGTGCTTAACAAGCTTGTTGTTCATCGAGTCTGACATCATAACATACTCGTACATTTTCACCGGCGCCTTCCTAGCCGCCCTCCTCTCCGTCTCCGCAGCCGACATTCGCGTACCCCGCACGACTGTTGCCGGGGCCGTCTTCGTACTGTTGAACATGCTCGTGTCTTGAGCATGCAACGAATGCGGCACATGTCCGCTAGCATGCTGTGTGAAATTGTGGACGATTGCGCTATTCCTGCCGACGCCTTGGTCAAAGTGACCCGTATCAGGTTGCGGCATCGAAGACGCTACAAGCTGCACTGGGGCTTTAACATGTTTGGGGGGTCTACCCCTACGCTTCTTGAACACGGGTTGACCTTGACTTTGTCGTTGGATATTCTGGACTGCGGGACTCGAGGACAACGGTGGGTTGAAATTCTCAACAGGCTTTGCTTTCGTGATCACAGTAACCTCTTTACCGTGCAGACGGTGATAGGCCGTCGCTGACGAAGCAACTTGCGATGAAGCGATGACGTGTGTGTTCGCTCCCGCCATTGCGCCGACAATCGGGATCACGTGGGATGATTGTTTCGGTAAGATGGCGGCTGTAATCGACGTCGCGTGCATGTTCTTACGCAAAGCAGTATGTTCCGATACTTTGTACAGGGGAATCGCACAAACAGTTGTCGAGACACTGTTTATATCGTAGTAACTGTCCAAAGAAGAGGTGGGTATGGAACCATCCGGACAGGAAATACGCTTGTCAATGTCACCGCACCCTGGTTCGGTCTTCAACGGCGTGTGGTACTGACCATTATGTCCATCTTGCAGTCTGGTGCCCAGGCCCCGAGGACATCCAGGCTACGCGAGTTTTGCGAGCTTTCATCCGCTAAAACTTGTGGTACTGTCAAAGGTGTAGTTTCGTTACTGTTCGCGTGACAAGTTTCGGATTTGTCTATAAGTTCCTTGCCTTGATCAACGTGCCTGCACATTCCACTGTTTGGAGAGTGATCGGCATCGGCATTATCTGAAGGGGATACTGGGCTTTCCTTTTTGACCTTTTTAATCGTCAACACCAGGGGCTGACTGGCTTGGGACGATATCGAGTATGTTTTATTTGCAAGGGCATCTTGCTTGTGCTTAATTCTCAGATGTTTCTCGAAAGGTAGCAGCAGCCTGCAAATGATACGAATGAAGGCGTTCGTAAACGTTTCAAGTATATATCTACAAATGCAATAGTGGTACCGTGACCATGACAAGATGAGTACATGTTGACTGGTGCCGTGACCATAAAAAAGGTTCAGAATAAATTATGAGAGGTCTACTCACTTCTCGTAATGCCTTCGCATGCACGTAGCTGCACTAGTTATTGTCGTTGCCAACGCCATTTCATCATACACTTTCTTCCATTTGTGGTTCAACGTTACCTGAAACGAACCAAGGCATCAATTCAAGATAGAAAACCAGCACTTTTGCTCGTCTTCTTAAACAGCTGTCAAGAATTACCATAGGGCACTTCGAGTTCAGTAGAGTCTATTTTGTAAAATCTCCCCTAAATAAGTAAGATCCCTATTTATCTGTCAATCCCTTCAATCGCCCATTGCCTTCGTTCCCCCTCCTTCTCATCCCTAAGTCCTAGAATCCTTGGCTACATTACATTCAGAACACAAACAAGGGACCTTCTGCATCAAAGTGGAGAGGAGGAAAGGTTCAGGTCGCCATAGCGAACATGCACTTAATCTACAAAAGGTTCACCGGTGCAAAGCTTCATCCCGCATCTTCTATTTACCAGAGGATTTTCTCTTAAGGAATATTTGCTTTTTGCAACATCAGCAACATCAGCGACGATACACAAGCTTTCGATAAACAATCGTCAATGGGTACGAATTCACTGAAAAAGTTTTTTGTTGGTTTGCACTTAAGAATTTGGACGAGATTTAGATGTCAGCTGCAATTTTAATGCAATGCAAAACACTAGATGATGCGAAGCACGGTAAGCCCAAGAAAGAGTATTATCAAGTATGCATTGGAAGCTAATTTCATGTTGCTATATCAACTATGATTAAACGTAATAGACATTGGACATCACTATATTGTTTTCGACATATATACGGCAGTATCTTACAAAAGGGAGCGTTCAATGGGCAAGATCTCGCGAAGCAAAGTATGTCCTGATGAACTCAAACAATGAACGCATATCACAGGCACGTGCTCTTCGTCGTTGCTAATTAAATCAGTCTGAAATACCCTCGAAACTTCAAGCTTTTGGATTAGGCCCATGTTTGTGTTGGCGAACAACTGGTTATTGAAAAGATGACAACAAAAATTGTATTGCCAGCTCCGGTTAACTAAACACATTTCACCTATTGCTACAAGCGATCGCGTGCCGCATTTGCACACGAAATAACAATGCTTAATGACGGCTGAAAACACTTGAAGGTGCGTCATTTGATAAATATTTAATTGCTGCTATTTCAAACAAGTGCTACTATCAATAGAGCCAATGCACGACAGAACACTACGCACAGATAACAGAATATTTTCGATCCAGAATTAATTACATTATCAGAAATTTCTAAACTTTCTCGGGTCTATCTATTTAGCTTTGAAAATGAAAAGCCACATAACTTTTATAGGTAATAATTAAAAAAAAACATTTTCTAGAGCTAGCCATTTTTGTTGTTACTAAGAACATTTCGAGAAATCTTGGTGTCCGGCGAGTGTAAAAAGGAACGAGGCACTGGCCAATAGAGAATAACAGATGATCAAAAAAATCTACCCGCCCCATCAAAACGCATTAAGGCTCACGGTGGAATCTAACTTTCAAGCTGTCACAAGGGTTTTCTCTGTGAGCACTGGTCTCTCGTAACGCTAAAGGCAAGAGTGTTATGCAGGGGGTAGTGACCGATAAAACTTTTCACAAGACAAATACAACAACTCGGTGACATTTCATCTTTACTTAGAGACCCCCCCTGGTTAAGGGCCAGGTGCTTACGAAGACGGTACAAGTGGACTTTGGACTCACTGGCTGCTGCACGCACAGCGAAACATTATGAAACAAAACTTATAAACATTGCCCCGCAATTACTGATAAACATTCCTCCGCAATTACAAGGAGGTAAAAATGGACTGTGAAAAAAGACACCCTGATATTCAAGCGGGCTTTGCCTTCGTAGCAGCTAATCATACATCGTCAATATTTGTTCAAAAGTTATTCACTTATCTAATAGTTATTCAGCAGTACCCATTAATTGTTTCGTGCTAATTCACTGATTATTTTAACCGGTCATTTAGCAATGAATCTTAGCATGAACATTGCAGTCATAGGGTGGTTTGGAAAAATGAATCAAATAAAGATCGGCCTACCTGGGTGTAGCCGCCATTTGAAACAACCAAGCTGAACAGTTTTGGCAGATCCACTAAAAGATGGAAATAATTCAAATAAACATGAGAAAATTTATAACATATAAAGGACTGAAATATCGGTTGAACTGGTGCGGCATTGGTTTGGATAAGAAAAATAGTTAAACTATTTTAACGAGCATTAGTAACTGGATGCGTCCTGTGTGTTCAAACGCCTTAAGTGTCGTTAAGCAAAGGAACTAGGCACCAGATATTGAATAAGAAAAAAATAAAACTTTTTCAAGGGTTTGTCGCCTAACAGAACAAAGACAAGGAACGGCAGAAATCAATGGTCAGTTCATCTTGAAGCTAGTTTTTATGAGGAATAACTGAAATAGAGGGGAAACATGCAAAGCTGACAAAACGTCTCCAGTTACCAAGAAGGTACTAATGTTTCAATGTTTTCGCTTCAATCCACGCCGGGAATTTAAAGAATGCTCTTTAAGATCAAATTTTTTTCCCAGGATTATTAAGTTAACCGCCAGTCGTTCGCGTGGAGGTCCTTGTTAAAACACTCATTCGTGAAAAAGTGAAGCTATGGCGACGACCCTCAAAATTACTTTTTCCCGAAAGGGGATTCCTATGCTGAAGAAATGGAGAACGAAGGTTTCATTTCAGAGGTCTTTGCTTATAGTCTTTTGCGGCTGTAGAAATTTTTTTAATGGATTTTGAATCATGCTGAGGAGCTAGGACGATTTGGTGGCAGGGGTGTAAAGATGTTTTTTAACTGCATTTCAGTCACAGAAAAGCGTACGTACTTTGTTTCGTTTGGAAGAGAAGTGAGTTTGGCTGTTTGGTAAAAGCCTCTTAAGCCGCCTGGCCATAAAAAACTATTGACTCGCAGCAGAATCAAAAGCAGGCCAGATAGAGGATATAAGGTATTGCGAATAAATGTATAATTCATTCGTAACTTGGAAAAACTCACGACCAACTAAGGAATTCGTAAATCTTGTTTTCGAAAGGAAATAATCAGAAAGATGAAATTGCTTAGCTGTGGTTGATTTGAATTACAAATTATAAGATAACGCCGCCAGAAGCGTCTGGGCAAGCATGCTCACAGAAAACAGATGAAACGAACAAAATCTTGATAAAATCACCCATACCAATGAATAATGCAACGTTCTACTATAAAATTCCTTAAATATTGGAGCTGCGGTAAAATTCACAGCTTAGATAGAAGATTATCGCTGGCACAGCTATCAAAAGAAAATATTTTGAGCTTGAATTACAACATGGCAGCAGGTCACGTGGTTTGCGACGTGGCTTGTAAATAAGGCGGACTGTGGCAGCGACTGAGCAGGCGAATCAATAAAACTGGAGTTAAGACTTCTCAGTCGACACCAAAAACTGGGTAAATAACACAATATTGGCAACTGATTTTGAAAGAATATAGCTATTTTATGTGAGGGTACGGTGACTGTCCAGCAAAAAACACAGTCGTCTTAGCTTTTATTGTCAGTGATTCAAATCATTCAAATAAAAGGTAAAGAAAGAGGGCAAGTAAAATTATAAGGCCTTGAGCCAAGTGTGACAGTAATAACGTAAACATCGAGGAGTTTTTTTCAAAATAGAATGGAATTTCCACAAATGAAAGATTTAAAAAAACTCCGCATGCTTAATCCATCATGTCAATGGTTATAAAAACCGAATTAAACGATAATTTGTCAATTGTAGCTCGGGTTATGAAATTAGTTAGTCTCAGGTCAACGACAGTTCAGGATAAGTTGTAAGGGGAAACTTGGAGGGAAAAGGATGCAGATTTAGGCAAAGAGAATTTTATACTGCCATTAACAGCAACAACAATTAAACTAACAACAACAATAACAAACAGACAGCTATTACGCGAACATTTCGAAAAAGAATGAGAGGGAAAAAGCTGTTAGCAATCAGAGATTAAATCAACTTCTGAAAGTGAAGATAGTTATCTGGCTAGTTAGACAACGTCTTCCAATATTTGCTGAACCCTCAAGCTTAGTAAGGCCTATACAAGGGAATCTTGAGCTGAATTCTCTCATATTGCCTGTAGCCACATGGACAGCGGGTAACTGAGCTTGAAAAAGTGGGTACTCACCTCTCGTGTATCCAACTTTTGGCACGTACACAATGGGAGTGCCTCTTTGTTTCATGTACACGAACAAGTCACGCTTGAAGTTCTCCTGGTCTTTGCAGGCATCGACAAGGATCTACAAAGATGGAAGGCATGACAATAGGGGGCATGGGACATCTGATTAAGAAAAAAACAAGGCTAGGCAAAGTACAAAGGCGTTGTGAGAGAATCCAAATCAATATCCCTCCATTCGAGGGGGCACTAGAGCGACAGGCACCCTTCTGCCAGAAAAGGCTTATTTCTCTAAGTTATTTTAAAATACACGGTAAAGGATTTTAAGGGCAAGGCCCTCCCATATGAATAAATGGCAAACAGCTAAAGGACCATGCGAAGCAGCCGAGCCTATGATCGAGCCTTCATCCAGGATCAAGTACAGCAACGAACCAGGTAAAGTAACGAGATAAACAGAGTTCATTAATCCTCGACGAGCTATACTATGACGCAATATCCTTCCGATTTAAGTGATTAAGAACAATATGGAAAATGAGGGTAAATAGTGAACAAATAGAGAACAAGGCTGCCTCTGATCCACTCACTGTTAACAATACGAGGCTGTTCTTAGATTGAATTACATAACTTCAACTGAAACAGGAAATTAAGAAACAAAAGATCGGTCTTAGATGAGAAATTACAGTTATTAAACATATTCAACACTTGTCTGGGTCAAAAAGTACTTTCATTGAAGTAAGAAAAAGAGGATTAAAAATATCTTAACATCAACAATGATATTACATAACTCCACATTGTGAAACTTTCGCATTACCAAACGACTACTACTTCCTAATAAAATTCCGAAAGTTGATTGAAGTTTTTTAAGAATTCGTTAAACCTGTCAAGTTTTTCGCCACCATGCGATGAGAGCAGGCACCTGGTAGCAAACATAATTCCGCTGAAAGATAATTCACTCTGCTTGTCGTTTTCTTTTTAATTTCACATGCCAACGCACGTGATCCGGTTCTAAAAAACTCATCCAGGCACAGGGGAACAAAGTAGCAAAAGGGGGCCAGAGGTTCTTGTTATTTGTGATGGGAAACACCACGACGACATCGAAGCTTGAATTTCTCGTAATATAAGAATTGAATAAGGAAAATTGCCGGGCTGAAATGTCATTAACAGCTTGGTGGATTATGAGCGCTGATGCACGATCTTATGATGACGTTTTCTTTAGATAGCCATAGCATAGCAAAACCACTTTTACTGTCCCATTAGTTCTTGAATGTTTAAATTCATTCAAGTTGTAACTTCAGAGAATTTTCAAGCTTGGCACAGAGTACAATGCCTACAATATACGAAGAGTGCAGCTTATATCTTCTTGAGAACAGAAAACAACTTTAATTCCAAGTCAGTTGAACTGGCACAAAAATACTTTGCATCAAATAGCTAGGGACAATTAAGACCCTAAAATTGAAGGTCAGGTAATCGTTTCTTGGCTGCTACTAACTATAACATTGACTTTCACAAACGTCTTTGAAGCACTGACGTATCTTTTTCTTGCATACGAAATTATTTGACGTGATTGATCTTTCAATTTTCAAGACTTATCCATAGCTTAAAGCTGTTTTCTTCGAACGTTACAATGAAAACTTTCAGCTGGCTTTAAGCCTCAATCTTGACGTCAATTTTGTTCATACGCTTGTGGAAATTCAACGTTTGATTGATAGTTAATCCCAGACACTGTGTTGACTCTCGTGTCCATAGTTTTACTCTTTATAAGTAGACATAAGCTGTTAGCGAATGCAGAGCTCAAAACTATTATCTGAACCTTGTTAGGATCAGCCACCATGTTATTATGATTATACGATTTGACTGGGGTTTTCAGGCCATTCCGAAGGCTTCAAGCTGCCCTTCCTTGCCATGGATCCACCAAGTCAGTGCTTTCTTCTGCGGGGTAACCTGGCTTCGCATATGGTTCAATGCACCTGGTGCTCTAATGTGCTCGTCAAAAATCAAGAATAATTCTTTATTAAAGCACTTCTAATAAGTGATGAGTGAGTCTAACAAGGCAGGGACACCAGAACAATCATGTAAGCAGAAATAATTTGTCGTAAGCCCTCTTTACACACTCGAAAACTGTGCAAGGATTATACATCAGTGTTAGAATAACATCCACATTCAAGGATGTTGCTACGTTGTACGAAAAATCCAAACCAATAATCCGAATCTCTTGTCAACAAATACCACCCCGGTCTTGCTTAAGCGAAATATGCACAATTCTGATGAAATATTCTGATTGCCCATTAAAAGAAAAGCATCTACACGTTGAATTTGGACTGGGGTGGCAAAATACAGGGCCTAAAAGGTGGCTAAAGATGGTGATGATTTCACGAAAGGGGCGCGGATCATCGTCACTTCGATTTGGAGCGATCTGTAGATTTGGTGGCTTGCTGGGGCATTCTACCCCACCATGCCTCCCCCTCCCCCTGCTAATCGCCACTAACCCAAGATTCAAATCGCCAATCATAATCATGCTTGAAATAAAAGCTCTGCTGTAAAACTAAACTCGACGTTCAAGTTGGGATGGCCCCTCCAAATACCAGCTGTTTTGCATTTCCCTCAAAGAGAAGGCCAAACACCCTTCTACCAAGTTTCACAAAAATGTAGGAGATCTGGAAATTTTGTCGTGAAACAACTTTATAGCAAATGGACAACATTCCATCGAAGTACATCAAGCCGTTTTCAGATGAGGAATTCCTTCTGTAATGATCCAATTAGGATTATCCCCGACTTTACTTTAGATTTAAACTCTCCACACCCGTTTGCCTACAGAGCTATGAAGCGTTTTTGAGGGAACAATTCATGTGGTTCGACAGTGGAGATTCTGGATAAGGGAACACACAAAGGAGCGGAGGGGGCCTGGTCACTCCGCAAAGGGTAAACAATACGCCAAAGTTGCTATTTGCCGGTGGCGAATTAGCTTATCACAAAGCGAAGGAAGGTTAAAAAACAGGGCTGATTATTACTCGAGGTATTTAGAAATCCGAAATATTCTGCTTATTCCAAGGGTCATTATCATAAGATTTAGGTGATTAGATATGAGAGAATTCCTCGTATACTAATACAAATACACGGATCTATCTATAATGTGTTCAGTCATGATAGGATATGACTAGTCGGAACCTGCAGTGATAAAGAATCTTTGGCAGTACAACGCGAAAGCCCTTGAAAAACTGTCTTTCTTACTACAATGATTTAAAATAGCAGTGAATGGAAACACTTTACATAGAAATCGCTATATTCGAACTACTTTACTAATTTATGCAACTAGAAAAACCTTTCATTGGATTTTTGTCTGAGGGGAAGCATACATCCACCCCCCTGGAAATTAGTTTCACTTTCTTAATTACAAAATCATTAAGACATATTACAAGAAAAGAACC
Source organism: Nemopilema nomurai (assembly GCA_003864495.1). NCBI lineage: Eukaryota > Metazoa > Cnidaria > Scyphozoa > Rhizostomeae > Rhizostomatidae > Nemopilema > Nemopilema nomurai. The sequence goes on from ML133394.1 coordinate 1,301,660, forward strand.
CATCCCCCCACGAAAACGGTTCAGATGTTTGTCGAAAGGGTCGAAGAAGAAAAAGGTTAAGATGATATCATGTTGGTTTTCTTCGATATCTACAACTTTTTTCCATCCATAGCAAACCCCTTCCACCTCATAGGATCAACTAGTTGAAAGACTTGAGTATCATTTCCTAATAAAGACTTGTATGAAACAAAGGGAAGAACAAAAGACAAGGTGCTGTAAACAATGGCCTTATTCCGTGCAGGTTTAGATGTTCTTTCTTTGCAAACAAAAGTAATGTTTGAAATCAGTGTGGTATTACAATTTGAAATGAACGCGTAGGGGCCTGCACGGCGACCAAAGGCCAGGTTCTGATATCATATTGATGATACACAACATGACATGATATTGAATCTAATAGCATAATGACAGGAGAGCCAGTGGAATCGAGGTTGTAACAGTAGAAAACGAGTGTGGGGAGAAGAGATAGACATGCTTAAACAGCCTAATGACATATCACCATAGCAACTAGATAAAACATTACCTTTGTCATCTTCTCTTTATCGACTCCTTCGGCTGCCTTTAGTCCGTTCTTCATTTCCCTGAAGAATGCTTCGTCTAGTATCGTCCCAGTTTTGCCATTCTTCACGAGTTCCGACGGCGGGGCTTCGTCGCTATCTTCTCGCTTCAGGGATCGCGTCTTTCTCGCCTCGGCTGTTTCGTCTTTCCCCCCTATCTCGTTGGGGAAATATTTTGTGTCGCCAAACATTGCAAGTTTGTAATCATCATCCTCGTCGTACGAGGTGCCCTCGTTCTCCATGGAAGTCGACTCGAAATCGTTGCTAAGATCATCTACTCTGTTGAAATCGACCTCCTCTTTGGCACCCTTCAATTGCCCAGTGCCATTTTGGCTCTCTATTTTCACGTGGATGACGTTCCTGTCCCGATTTCTGTCACCTGGTGGGGCCACTATTCTATACGTCTGATTGCATCCTGATTTCAAGTCCTCGTTTGGTGACAATTGTAGAATGTTTCTCGACTCAGGAATCGAGTTCTCCTTCTCCACCCTTGTTTTCTTGGTATCGTTTGTCGCTTTCGTTCTGCTCTGTTTCCTCTTTCTGGGTCTTCCTTTGAACTGAGGGACTAAGACAAAGACAACACTTTTCATAAACCTGATGAGTCTAAATAAAAGAGGGTAAATTTTTTGACAACTGAAATCAGATAAGGCGACTGAAAATAAAATAGAGGTGTCTCTGCTTCGCGCCAGACTAATGCAGGGACGTAACAATGTCGAAATAGATATTACAGCATTCCGCATAAAAACGAGATCAACAACAGTGTCTAACTGGCCATATTGAGTATCAAAATTGTACCAGCTATGTCTGACAATGCTTTCACAAAATCTTGCAAAATCGGAAGCATCAATGAGTTATTTGATATCTAGATCACGGAAATTGAGACAGATATAATTGAGCTGCATTTAGGTAACGCTAGTAAAAGGGAAACGAGAAAAAAGGATAAAAATTATCAAAAACGGATTACGGTGATAGCACTGCACAAATAAGAAAACGTTCCATCTTTCCGAGTGTATTCAATCAATAGATTTTTATCATAAACCGGACAATGTAGGATGGACTAAATCAGTCAGTTGCTGCTGTTGCTATAGCTTGCCTCAGGTGCCTCGGTCAACGAACACCCTTTTATCAACCCCCTGAAGTCTAGGCATTTCAAAGCAATAAAAATGGGAAGTATCCACAAAATATCACTGTTCCTAATTTCAAGGAAAATGTGCCTAAATTTTGCCGATTCTTTTTGACATTTTTTGACTGCATGCCAGAGTTGTTGAACATTCAGTTTACATGAACCTCGTGTAGATTAAGAAGCCGAATTGGAACCTTCAAATCCCGCGAATAGTCAGGCCGAGGTTTCTAAAGAATATTTTCCGTAAAGGTTCGTTATTGGTTAAGTATTGGATTCATATACAATGTGCGACATTAATCAAAAGTCGTCAAAATACTTTGCACGTGCAACAAAGATTAGGAGGAGAAAATTATCAGGAGAGTCGTTCAACACAATACAGGCGGCTAAATTAAGAATTAGATTCGCATTTCAATTCAAATATTTTCACGTAGAACGATTGTCAGGCAGAGTCTGTATTCTTAATATCCCATTCAGCACCCATCTGGCTAATCCTAGACACGTGTCCTTTTGTCATTAGTTACCAGTTCTCCTCTCAGGCCGCAGACCACAAGAGAAGAAAATTTTCAACCAGTTCCGGGGGGTATGTTCTTTTTTCATATTTATTAGGCGGTATATAAATATTTCCACTCAATCTTCAAAAAACCACTTCGCAATTAAAATCACTGTTCAGTAAAAAAGGAGGCAGGATTTGCTTTTTATTGAGTTTTCTACGGTTTCTAGACCTGAGACGTCTCTGACAAAAGAGGAAAATTTAAATTATGTGAGAGTTCATGATTAGGAAAGCTGTTCAAATAGAGCGTGCTGGTGGAACATCCTGGCGAAAAAAACGGATGTATTTTCTTGAACGCCTATCCCCTCGAACGTAGCAAACAAAAATGTTTCCAAAAGGTAAAGAAACCAGAAATGTTCTCTAAACAGTCTGCGATGTGAGTTGGGTCTTCACCGTTCACAATCCACAAAATTGAAATAAACGTGACCTAACTAACATTCTGACGAGATAAATTTTTGACTGGAGCGCGGGCTCTGCTGCCCCCAGACTGCCAACTACCCACCGAGAAAGTATCTCCAGCAAATGAATCAGAAATTCAAAAGAGCTTCGGGGGCCAACGTCGTGTTACCCTTTGCAGAACTACTCCTTGCAAGACGTTCCTTTCCTCGTGGCTGATAATCCTTTGGATTAAAAGATGGCTAACTTGGCAAGTAGACGTGTTTCCGTCAAATGCTACGGCTGGGCGTTCTTCAAAAACTGATAACACAGCAAACAAATATGAAAGTGTGCTTGATAAACATCTGATTACCAAACTGGCCACCACAAAACAATCAACTGGTTTATATTTCTCTTGCCAGCTTAAAAAGTTTTCATCAAACTAAAACAATAATATGAGAAACCTGATCCTCTTATCCCTGACAAATTCAACTACATGGTAGATGATATAGCAGGAGATAGGAAAGATTAAATCTTGATTGACTATGCAATAACCCAGTGCTTTCAACTGAAGTAAACATGATAATTCATCATTTTATCTTTTTATGAGTAGATCTTCAACGTTATCTTCTTGAAGAATTGTCTAGCTGTATACAAAAAGCGTCGTGTTTTATTCCACTATTTTTTATTATTCAGCGTAAACCCGCAGATGTGTCCAATGTTTTCCCGTTTCGAATACGTCGACATGATCATGCGACCTTCGCTGGCTAGGGGTCTAGCGACATTAAAACGTCGCCCAGTCAAACACTTTTCATAATTAAAAAGTCCAACAATCTTGCAAAGTAAAACATACTTCTGTGTCCAACCTAGAGGGAGCTTCTAATAATAAGTGTTTTTCTGTAGAAATACCTAATTCGAAAATGACTCAGATGCATGACTCGATAAACATGTCATTAACAAATGCAAGCCCCCGAGACAGTTAGGGCCTTGCAAAAATACAAAGCCATAGAGTCTGTTGCTAAACAAACAGAACAAGAGCACTGGTTAAACATATTTGCGAAAGAAAAATGGCTACGTATTCATCACAAAGATTTATGATGATTATCTTTATTTTGATGATTTTCAAAAGGGAAGTAGGAACCATGCTGGCATTCAAATGACAGAGTTCAAAACTGCTAACGGACGAAACTGCTAAAAACAGGCCATTGCGAACACCCCCCCCCTTCAGTGTGCCCCCTTCGTAAGCATAAGAGAAGAATATTTCTAAGCACTAGAAAGGGTGGCATAATGACCAGGTCATCTTGCAATAATACGCAACCAAAGACACTTTGTGACATTATTACGTCACATGGAATCTTGCCTGGAGTGTAGGAAACGTACTTTGATTGTTCAAAGAGGCTTTTGGTACAAGGGAAGGAAGGATGGAGGAGAACGGAGACCATTAACTGATTTTCGTTTCTCGAGAGTAACCCAAGGGGCCAGGTAGCGAATTGACGGAACGCGGGCAAACCTTGAACGACTCATAACGCGAGAATGACCACCCAATCCGTGCATTAATCAGTCTCTTAAAGGCTAACATTAAGAGGAAATCTGTCAAACAAACAATCGGTGAATAGGGCGAGCGGTGACTGAAGATAACCCAACCCGGCTTACACAAACGGAGTATGTTTACCGCCAATCTACCTCAGTAAAAACAAACCGTCCTCACTCTCGTGAGGCGATATGACGTGTAGCTGTATTTTAGAACTGGGCTTTGGTTGACATTTAGGCTGCGCTCACACGAGGACTTGGGAACGGTTCTGTATGGAACCATTTCTTGTTATCCATCCACGCATGGCGAATTGCCTCAAGTCGAATTCCCCCTGCCTCATTCCTAAGGGCACCTAGCAGGAGCCTCATCTGAGTGTTTTCAGTATGGTTCTATACGGCACCTACTTTCTAGGTGGACCCTATTCCCAGATCTCCTTTAAAATGAGTTAATTAAATTAAAAGGTCAAACTAACTGTTGTTGCTACATTAACAATGAGAACCCATCCCCATCGACTCGCCGAGTTCATCAGAATTTTGCGAAAAAATTTCTTCCCGGAACAGGAGCATTTTGCACGGGAGCTTGAAATTTTAAAGAAAATCAGACACCCCCAAAAAGCAAGAAAGATATTTGATATGGTACTATGCATATAAAAAAGATTTTTATCTTGCGCCCCTGGTAGTAAAAGATTTCAGATAAACATCAACGTCGAATAATAGCGAGACGCTTTTATTCCCCAAAAACAATTAAGGGTCCCAAAACCCCTGTTTTGTTTATACCCGTGACTAGTCAAAGCCCGATGACTTTTTAATAAATAGAACATAACATAGTGAACAAAATAAACCTGGATCACATGGAAAGAGGTAACCTGATATCTGAAAAGACTTGGGGCGAGAATCACCAGCCACGTGGTCAAGCAACAAAGACTGCACCACCTGGAAGGAGCGGCAGAAGGCGTGACATTCAATGCGGCTGAAAACAGGGGCGCAAGTGAATCACTCTAAGCTCGAGGTGACCAAGACTGACCGATAGGCAGGGAAGGCGCCAGTTGGGGCTGTACCCTTCGCGGAAATCCCGGGCCATCGTTTCAAGATCTGGTTATCACGACACCAAATCTGGCTATGACCCACAATACTAATTGCATGATTTCATTAAAGATAAAGGGTTTTTGTAGATTTCGTATTACATTGTAAAGTAGGCTTTAAATTATTTTGTTGGCGTTAATTAGCTTATTAGCTATATGTATTTTTTTGTTCTTTCTTGCCAACGTTAAAGAAATTGTTAATAATAATAATAATAATAATAATAATAATAATAATAATGATAATAATGATAATAATAATGATAATAATAATAATAATAATAATGATAATAATAATAATAATGAGATCAGATGGGCCTTCTCGCCGATCTCAATGTAAACAGGGCACAAAACTAGACCCGTCCTGAAATAAAATGCAATTTGAATAAATGTACTCACTGCGAATATCTTCGGCTAGAGAGAAGCTTTCGATGTTCGGGTGCTGGAACTTGAAGCGATTGAAGAGTATCTTCGTTTTGGAGCAGTCGACCTCCACCGCACCCCTTGCAAGCATCAGGTTCTTCGGCAGCCTGCAGCCAGTTGCCAACAGCTTCATCGATGCCCGGTATCTGCAATACGCAGGGAAACTTAGCACTATCACTGGAGTCCGCATCACCATCACATCGGCCGCTTTGCAGCAGCAGTCGATCGATGACGTCTCTTCTTTGTGCTGCGATATGTACTGGTCGGCCGCGCGGACACCGTCGTAGACGCAAGTCCCGAACGGAATCCGACAGTTGTACTCCCACGCGGGAACTTGTTCGCAGTAAACGGTAACGAAGCGATCAGCCTCCATAAGCTCGTCCTGAAAGCGAATGGGATGAGATTTACACATGGTTTCATGGGCCCCAAGGACGCGCGGGTGATACGGCAAAAGACCGCACGAAAAGCGTTGATGTTACTAGAACGGCGTGCCCAAAAGCCCAGACGTATCTAATTGCGTCAGGAAGAGAATACTCAGTGTATTTGAGACCATTCTTGAGCTTGCATGATGTTATTTGCTTCAACTTCTCCAAATAATACCTTCGCATTAGCGAAAGTTACTCATGTGTTCCTTACACTATTTTGCAGCATCTGAACGATACAGCACACATTTAAAATGAAAATTTATTCCTAAAAATGGCTGAATATTTAGGCTACCTACAAATGATTTGCCTAGTTGCCGGAATGTTGGTCTCGCATACCGCAAAGCCCTTATAGGGAACTGGAACGAGCTGTATGCTTGGCGAATTGACGGGCCAGGAACGCCACGAAGACTCACATTCGCATTAGGCCCACCAAAGGATTACAGCAGAACTGCAAGTTTTGACTCACTAGCCGAGAGTATAGCGTTGAAATCAACCCAAAGAAAAGGCTTAGAGATTAATCTTTGTTCATTGCAATCCAGTTGAACGGATTTTGCTTTCCAGCTAATTTATGAGATGAACAAATTGTATGGTAAAAAGTCGGGATGTTGTGGAAACATAGATACAAGATAATACTTGAATCTAGGCGAAGGGGTTTGGCAAGGGGCCACAAATCAATGATCCAAAACGAGAAAAAAACTAATGAAAATAATGAGAGCTGAACTTACGGCTAAGTTCTTTTCTTAAATATATTGTTACAGTAGCCAGGACTATAGCAAGATAAACTTTAGAAGCATTTCAAGCATTTAAGACATTTTATTCCTTATTTAACCTTCATTTGTTCCACCCTTGTTCCTCTTTTGCCCCACCCTTGCTCCTTATTCGCTCCATAATTGCCCTTCTTTCGCTCCATCATTGCCCTCCTTTCGCTTCATAATTGCCCCTCTTTTGCTTCACCTTGCCCCTCTTTTACCCCCTCCGCCACTTGTCCAGGAATCTTACTGGTCTCAGTACCTAAACTGATAGTAGGGCGATGTCAAAGGCAAGGTTGTTTTCCAACTCTGGCAGCTCTTAAATGAGGATAAGTAGACTGGTCGATGACTGAGACCACAACGTTCAACCACTGCTGCCTCGCCGCAAATGGTTGTTTCGGGCTAAATCTGAAAATATTTGACCTATTCGAAACAGCATTGAAATCAAATCGGCCTTGGAGAAACTGAAATATGTCATCGTGTGAGATATTCGCCTTGCAAGTATTAATGGCTTCTGGAACAGCTGAACATTGTGTCATAGAGATTACGCCTAAGCTTGGAAACAAAACAGATTTCTTTTTCAATACACGAAGAACTCTCCAGATTTATTGACATGCAGCCACTAAAGCCTGCCATATTTGTGAAGCACAGCAATCCCAATCTGAGGCGTGGGGCAACTCTCCAATGCGAGGCCAGCCCAGAAAAGGAACCGCCCCCCTGGCTCTGTCATTATTAAAAGAGATCAGCCCTCTTAGTTTCATCAATAAACGGAGGTATTGCCTCCAACCAATTACAATTTTAGGTGAGGGGACCCTGCCCATTGACAAGGACATCTTTAAACGAAGTTCTACTGGTGAGAATTCTTGTTTATAGATGGTTGGTGGTATCATAGTGCATGCAAGTGGTGAAAAAGAAACAAAGAAGGGATTGTTATCCTCTGTTGAGTCTGGAAGGAAGAATTTGAAAAAGTAATCTTAAGCCGGAGCACTATTACTGCTAGCAAATATTTGGCTAACTGAATGGAAAATGAAAGGTCTGATATGGAATGTCCTCGTTAGTTTACAAGCATAAATACCTCCGATTCTCTCAATAAAGTGAGGAAAATTTTCCATGTAAATGGGAATTAGATTCCGAAGAACGTTAGTTAATGAAACGTGGAGATACAAGCATCGAAAATTCTACTTAACCACTTATATAGGAAACATAAACTGCTAAGCCATTGAAAATGAATGATAGCGATGAACGAGAGGTATTGAATGAATATTCATTAGAGTTCACGGTCGGCAGTGAAAAATGACAAGGCAGCCAGGAAAGTTGATAAAATGACCCCCGGAATCAGATGGACGGAATCCGCTTAGTTGGGTCAAGGCAACAATTTGTTTTTAAAATAAAAGACGAAAAATTGATAGTCCTTAGAAAAGTAATTGCAACATTTTATGTCATTTGGCATTTGTTTTTCAAACAATGTAGAAACTTGATACTGAACTGGAAGGTAAATAATATACATTGTATTTTGCTGCAATATGAATCGTTAATTTATTAAAATGTTAGTACCTAGCTTTGATGAGATATGTTACAATATTGACTTTATTGGTATTATCGAGACATTGGTTTTAAACACAAAACAAAAATAACAATAAAAACAACATTAACTATGTTATATTGAATATGCAGAGTCAGCAAGTTTGAACACCACTGAAAGCAAAGAAATTGTTTTTATTATGCCTCATTGTGACAGATAATAAGTGTACTAAAGCTAAACCTAAATGGTATTTTATGATCAATATCGCTCTAACTGTCCGTATTCTATGAAGGCTGGAGTCACTAGAACATCATCTCCTTTAAACATAAGTCAGTATCTGCTTGTTCGCAATGATTTTTTTGATTTCAACCCATTCTAGGGCTCTTGTTCCAATTAAACTTATCTAACCATAAAAATAGTGTATTGTGTTAGTGTGTTGCAAAGCTTTGATCAGTGTTATGAAACCCACTACAAAAATCAGACCAGCATCAAAATCAGACCCTAAAGGTACTTTCTACAAATTCATTAATATCTGTGATGTTTTTCATAGAATCAACCAAAAAAACCTATACAAGTTTATTTCCGGAGTTGGTACATCGGCTGTTAAATTACTTCAAAGGCGGGATCCAGAACTACATTTTCGAAATGCTCTTCTAGGGGCACCACTCCCTTTGCATTCAGCATCAAACACAAACACTTTTATGATTAACTTTTCCACACAAAAAACCATCAGTTGCTTTTTAACTGCAATATTCAACATACAAAGCAATATACTAAGAAAAGCCAAGGAAGTCCTAAACCTTAAGATAGTTAAAAATTTCCGAATTTGATTTATCATTTTGACTTTACTAGATTTATTTATAAATGATATTTACATTTATATATCCAGGCCTATTCTTGGCTTGGGCGTTGGGTGACTTGCTTGTATTGATTTGACAAAATATCTATCTTCCAATGTCTTCCAAATAGTGAAGATGCGCACGATTAACCGTCTCGCCTGGGCAGGATGCGAAGTCGATACTTAATTTTAATGACACGGTTTTGCGACTGCACATAATCGAAGTGGAATCCCTCGTCTATCACGATAACAATGATGTAGGGAGTTTCAACTTCCTTTGTTTCCTCGTTGTTTGCTTTATGCGGAGGGATTGTATCAGCTTTTAACCACAATTTACAGCGGTGACGGTGATGCTAGCCTAGCTAACATCATTAAAAAGTCGCCAAAATGACGTCATCTTGATTTTGAATCTGCTGGGTAGCAAAGTTGCAAAATATTTTTCATCTATTTCACTTAAAATGTTGCACAGAAACACTTGTAATAATGCATTTATTTTTTTTAAGAAACAATGGTATAGGGAATTTAAAATAACGATCTCTTTGATCTTTGATTTCTCATTTTCGCAGCTTTTTGAGACAAATTTTACTTATACTTATAGATGAATGGCTTTGATAAAAGGTTTTTGCTAGGTAGAAGAAATGTTTCCATTTAAAGCAAGTACTTGAATAAGTGACATGTAAATAAGTTATAACAATAATAGACGAACGTGTCTCATTATAATTATCATTTACGCAGCAGTATCAAGCTTAACACCAACATCCAGTAACTACATTTTCGCCAGGAGATAACTGAAAAGGGTATATTTTGCAGTATAAAATTTCATACAACATCCAAACTGCCTTAGGTTAATTAGAAAGCTAAAAGTGTTTCGCATCATTTTATAAATTTTCGCTAAATGGGCTCGTAAGCTGATGTTTTTAGCAAAATTTAAAGCAATACATGTCGCTGGAAACAACAAAGAGTTTTCCACTGCGAACTTGCGACCTCGACAATTATTGTCTGCACAAATGGTCTTTAGCCTCGGTTCTCCTGTGCTACCAGATGACCAAAAAGCTAAATTGCTGATGCGAGGAATTAGCCAAATTTGACTATGCAAATCTCGGCACACATAAATTTAGCAAAGTCAAGATAATTTCACATTCTCATAAACACATTAATCAACCGAACCAGTTATTATGCTTTGAATAATTCATAAGAAATTATGAAAATAATTCTTTTGATAAGCGCGTGGAGAATTCTTTCTGTTTCAAAAGAAAGTTGGGTGATATGTGACGTTTTTACTTAAATTTGGATGCCAAATAATCATTTCAAGGAGTTTGCACGGTCATGGGTTGCAATTTGGCAGATGGTAGCAACATTTCGGCCTTTTCACAAGATTTAGCAAAGCATTATATCTATCTCGCCCGTTCCTGTGCGGGAAAACAGTCCTTTCAAATAGCGGGGAGCGCCAGAATTTCACAGAATCGCTCGGAAGAAACGAGGCATCTCGGGGTTTGGAACATTAAATCGTAATGGTGATTGGATAATAAAACAGTCACGGTGAAATAACGTGTTTCCGCCATTTCACTGGTAGCATGCCAAATATCATCATAGCAACCCTGTGCAATTGAAACCAAATATGTGGCAGATTAACGTCAATCCGAAAAAATTCATCCTAATTTTGCGCTTCCTGTGGGCTGGACTTGAGAATACTGCCTTAAAAGACCATACCAGCACACTTTTAGACCTCTGCTGAATAACTTTTCAACATCTTTGTTCTGCCATGTTAATAGCTTGTGTTATCAAACAATTTTCTGCATTTTAAATCGGCATGTACTAAATAAACTTCGCTCAGTCAATACATCACCTGCGACCATGATTTCCAAGGAAAATGGAAATTAACCCATTGCAATAAAATGATAAGAAGGTGCTTCGGGCAATTTTCTTACGACCGTATTCGCATTCGGATCAACCTTCAAAAATGTGGAAAAACAAAATAGCAATTACAGGTGGCAAAAGTTTATTGAAAATGCAGTCTATTCGAGTAAATAAGCTGTCAAACTAAAAGCACTTGGCAAAATTTTTGATAACCGAGCAGCAAAACAAATAAAGAGGCTGGAATACACCGTGCCTTTTCCCCGGGCAGTTTAGGACTCAATATCCTTGCATCGTGCGGAAATCTCGCAGGTGAAGTTCGTATTTGACATAATACGAACTGCGAGTGGCCTTTCCCGAGTAAACTTTATCCCTAGCAATTGGCTAGCACCTCTAAGTTCTCACATAACATGTTAAATAAAAGGTTTTGTTGTTATCAAATCACGAAACACGATTTAATCACATCCCCTATTGTTCCCTCTTGTCTCGATGGAGGATTTCACACGAGACGCATGCACAGGCCAATCCCCGACACGACCCCCCGAATGCAAATCCAATAAAAACATGCAACTTAATTGAACGATTAGCAACTCGGAATCGGGGGGTTGCATGTGCGCGATATACGACTACCGCAGTTGCAACAAAATAATGCGGGCAAGGACGCCAAAGAATTTCCACCAAAATAAATTCGGGTGTTTCCACAGCTTATAAGCCACCCAAGCCACCCAAATTAAATTATGCAGGAATTAAGGCAAAAGGGGGAGGGGGTGGTGCCCTAATTTAAGCATCTGTGAATTAAACTTGATGCGAAATACAAGCTTCCACTTAAAAGGTTTGTTCTGTAGACGCCTAAAACTTGAGAAATGTTTCGGATTGGCGACAAAAATTAAACTAGGCGCGACCGCTGCGTTTTGGCATGGAGGAAGGCTTCTGGTAAAATGGCCGCTTAACATGGGGGCTACATAAAAATACCATACCTATATCTCAGTCAAAATATAGTAAACAAATGCCAAACTGAAACGAATTTCTCAACGGCAAAATCAGCTGACTGGGAAAGCATTTTCGAACGAGAAGACTTCAAGGGAGTCAAACATTTGGGCATTACAACTGACCAGTAGCCAAACATTTCTAGCAAAGTTTCTCCTCAGACACTACATAAACTTCATAGTATTTTTCAACCAGAAGTGGACAGTCCAATTGCGAACGAAAGAAATAATTGGTTAATTCTTTCGCTTCAAATCATAAAATTAATTCGGTTGAGTCACAACTTCCTGACCAAAAATGTTTTATGAATGAAGAAAGAAAACGTTTTTATTCCCTTTCGAAAGATCTTTTGTTTATGCCCAACGAAATTCTTTCGCGGCTGCATCCTAACAGGAACTGTATTCAAAGTTGGGTTAATGAGCTACGGGGTAGTATTTGTGGGGTCGGGATGGGGTTCGTGATATCCAAGATATTCTCTTCTGTACGACAAACAGGCATTTTCTTATCACCTCTTGCGGCCATGTGCTAACGGGTCCACCCAGCATGTTACCACATTCAAATGCAAATAAATTTGGTACACAAAAGGATAAAATTCGTCGACCAACACAAGTTATGAAAATTTATTTTTGAAAACAAATTATTAGTTGGCGAGGCCTTTCTACTAACACCAATCAAAAAATAAAGGTTCTTCCAAAAAGTATACTTGGCAAATTTATACAGCAAAACCAAAGAGACAATAAGGTTGTGGAGGATTGATTGACTCGCTGAGTTTCCACAGTCAAAAGAAAAATAAACGTTCTTAGGCCGAGCCTCAAGCCAACATCCGCCATCTATCAAATTATTTCATTTTACGGAAACGCAAAAATTCGAACAAAATCTTATAACAAAGCCCATTTTAAATTTCCTTTGCATAATCTGACGAGCGTTAAACATTATTAATCTCTGGTTATCAGGTTTAAACCACTAAATTAAGTCATATGCTTTCTATGAGACTAAAGGAAAACTATTTACGGTGTCAAATTTTTGCGAAGGCGTATTGAGTCGAGCCGATTCATAATTTCATAAACAAATATCTTTAAAACATCCCATATTAACTTCCCTAGCGATACGCGATCCTTCCTAATTTCACAATCTGGTATCTCGTTCTCATCACAGAGAAATGAAAGGAAAGCAAATTTCGTGAATGAATGAACGCAGGGGAAACCTGTCATTTTGAGACTGCTCCCGCCGTTACACATCAACAAAACTGAAACAAGCCATAGGGTGCGTTTTGAGCAAGACAGGCCAAACAAGAAATTCAAACTAGTTCACGTTTATGGTATTTCAAATCAGCACTGGATCGGAAGATAAACATGAAATCTAATTGCGGAATTTGTTTGAAAGACAGTACATGAAAGAAAGAAAAGAAGCACATGGCGAGGGATGAATTACGAATGTAAACAAAACAAATCAATATGAAATAAAACTAAGAAAACTGATGCCCTTAAATGAAACAAAAAGTCCTCTTTTCCGGATATTTTTCGACATTGTGACTAGAAATTCATAAAATTGGCTTAAATAACGCATTTGTGAAATTGTGGTCTTCCAAACTATCCTTTGTCTTGCTAAAATAATACACGACCCCCGGATATCTTGTTGCATTGGTCTGGTATTTCAATTGAGCCTTTTTCTGTATGGTACAATGGGAAATTTGTTTTTAACAGAAGAAACGCAGTTAAACCTTACCTCGCCATGGTCACAAAGTCTTCCTGATTTTGTGTCTTCTGGTCTAAAATAGAGCTTAGCAGCTGCTAATTTTCTGCCATCTTTTAAATTCGCCCAAATGAGCTGGAATTCGGCGATGCAAATTGGTTGTTGCGGGTCCTTCCTCATGAAGTAAAATTCCCCGAGCTTGTAACCTCTCTTTACGCCGTTAACAGTCACTGAAAATTCTTTAAAATATACGTTGGAGCCGTGCTGGCCAAGCTCTTTCCCTACAAACTGAAATATTAAACATTTTTATCAAAGGCGTCGGTGAATCAATTTTTTTAACAAATTGTAGCAAAGAATGCGAGTCAGATTTGAAGATAGAAAACGTAAATCTGGCTAGGCAGGATTTGTTGATATATACGAGTTATGGACGAAAAAAGTTTCGCAATGCTGGTTTCATTTCGCTCAATAATACACATACATGTTTAATTAGGCTCAGAATTGACAATGCGTTGACAAATAGAGCACGCACTATTAAAACAAGTTGGGTTTGAGTACATAATACAACAACAGAAATTGTAGGACCGAAGCGATCATCCAAAATATTTTTAGCAATTATACATTAGGAGTTTCGTTTTCGAGCCTAGCACGACATTACGATATATTGTTGTGAGTGTGTGTGAGTGAATTGATTTCCTGCATTAACAATGGTCATTATAAATCAGCAATATTTATCAAAATCTTGAAAACCGAGTACCGAAGTCATGGGAAATTGGCAGCGATCCCCAAGTAAAAGAATAAGGAATTATTTCACATGCACCGCTTCGACATGAAGAAAATATAAATAACACGGCGCTTAAATTGTATAGTGCTTATATCATGCATATTTTAAATGAAATTACTTTGATGAGTAAAAATTCCTGAAAAATAAAGATTGGCTTTGTAAAATTACCTCAACAACTGGAGCATCCATAGCTGTAGGCTATTAATTCGGGGATCAACAATTTTTGAGACGCATTCCAACGTTTCGAGATTCTGTATCAGTGCCCAACAGTTCTCAAACCGATTTCAACACCGAAGCCATCCGCCAGATTACATCAATCACGTGACTACATTGATGGGTCAAATATTCCATTAAACACGATATTCACCAGCCAGTTGTAAATAAATTCCGGTAGAACGAGCGCAGTTGCTTCATACAGCATACATTTAAAAATGAAAGAATAATACCATGCGTCTATATCTTGCGAGAAACAACCAAATGATATCTGAGACCGTATAAAGTTTACTTACCCCCGTACAGCTAGCAATTATAGAATGTTTAATCACGTGACATATTGAATAACGGCAATTCTCGTATGGAACGGAACTGATGATTTCGCTCGGAAACTTTAACTCAATCGACTTGAAAAAAATGTAACATCTGCTTCAGTTATGAATCAACAACTGTAAACGGTGTATAAATCGAATGGTGATTTCATAAGCTAATTCTTCGGGATATATCTTCGATTTTTGGTTGAAAATGGATTCCTTACCTGTCATGTATGTATAGGTGGGATTAACCCCCGTAAAAGCAAGATAACGGCAAGCACTCAACCGGTGCTGTGGCGTCGATCAACAAACCTAAAAGAAGCATGTCAATGAGTAACAAAACAAAAGGGAAATATCAATACAAAATATGTTAATCTTGTAATAGGACGCCTCCATCCGCCGTCAAATGCGTGCGTTTCCCATTCAAATATCTCCTGGGGCGCATTAAGTACAATTTATTGTCAAAGTAAAATTTCGTGTCAAGTGATTTTAGGTCTCATCCTCGTATTTAATGCCACACTTTTACTGCCCAATAGGATAAAGTTTTCAAACTTATTTTCACGACTATATCGGTTTAGCAACTTCAGCCGAAGTTTCCTTCTGTTATAAATCAAATAAACACTCCAAGGTGACATTGTTTACAGCTTGTTGATGGTATTCGATATTCAAGACTTTTTGAATTCGCTTCAGAAAGATAGGTTTTCCATGAACACAAACAAATCAAGTGAATCGAGCAAAATGCGGATCTTGAGGAAAAATTCGAGAGTTTGGTTTGCATAATAGTCAGTTGACAAAGCTTGCCATGAATTTGTGGAAAAACCCAAAATGCTTGTTCCGACGGGGGTCATATTCGCTGAGTTTATTCTGAAAACAATATTGGATGTCTCGGTTTAAAATTCCTCATTACATCTGCCTCTCCTGTTAAAATGTATCAAAGAGTTTAATTTTGTAGCTGACTCATCCCGTTGTAAAAAAAATTCACTCTGTGCTGATCTTGAAATTGAATGTATTGGCTGTTGTAATATATAAATGGCTGAGGAGTGGACAACGATTTGAATAATCCTATGAAATCATTACTTTCTTAGACAGAAAAAATATAGCTTCCACTTCAATCATCGTCATCAGCACTAAAGTCGACAGTAACGATTATCTTCATCAACAAAGGCAGGCAAAATCCCGTGAAGCTGTACAACTCAATCTCTAAATATTTCATGGGATTATTGCCAATCTTATGAAGCCTAATATCACCAATCTCCATTCTAAAAATTTAATGACCAACGAAATTTGCAGTAATTATTTCCTCTTTACCATTCGCAATATGGGTTAAGCGGGAGAGGGTTATGTTTTGACAAATTCCATGTGCGCAACAGGTCCTGATTGCTGTCCAACTAGTCTCGCAACTAGTCATCTGCCAACTTGGTTTCTGGGTTAATTTATCTACGAACAGAGACAAGACTTCCAATAAACTTTAATAAACTAGGCCCGAAATGCGGGATCTTGCGATAAGCGTCCATTTTTTCTGGGCTCTGGAAAATAATTAGAAAAGGCGTTTTTCATCTATCAAAAGGTATCAAAATGAAACAGCTTTGGAAGGGTTGTCTTTCAATAACCAATCTAGGCTTGCTTGGGGATTTGATTGCAATGTCAATTCTCCATCGCCTAATCGTTTCTACTTTTGTTGACAACTTATATCCAAAAAGGTTGTTCAACATCGACTAGCTATTTAACTAGCTTGCTGATATTGTAGAATGCTATGCGACTACAATAAAATGCTATATTGACTGACTACAATAAATAAATTGTTTTCATTAAAAGGCTTTTTAAAGTTTTGTTTATATCTATGCGACAACTTTGAATTCACCCTTTATTGGGCTCAATTGTGAAATTCCTATGTGCAATTTTCTCAATTTTCTGAGCTTAATGTTCATTCCAAAGAAAAGTAATTTTGATCCCTTCATCATTATCACCTCGTTTTACAATCTGACAAACAATAAAACAAATTAAAGGAAAGCAATCCATTGTTTATCAGAAGTTACTAGTCATCTTCATCCGGATACCGCATAATAAAAAGAAAGAATGGAAACATTTTAACAGGCCGACCTAACAATATCAGTTCATGCGATTTGATGGCAGGAATTTTAAACAGTATTATCTCGGTTAATGGATTTGACTTGATTTCATTATGAAAATGTGCTGTAGAAATTTCTACCTCGCAGTTTTAAATTCATTATTATGCTTCGTATAGTCAAAGCAATGACGTGAAAACGTGGGAGCAGAGAGGTGGGCAATGCCCCCTTCCACTTGTTTACTGATCTTACAAAAGTTTCCCTGCGAGATCCAAAGGTGCCTCTTCCAAATCAACATTTGGGGCGGTCGTGTGCCCCCGTTTTTATCTGGTCCTTTCACTTCTTAGGTGCTTTCTACATCCCTGAGTCAAAACACTAGTTGAAATCGTTGCGACAGAATAAATTTTCAAAACGTTTTATCATGTTCTCCCCACTAGCGATTCAAGCTCATACTGGTTCAGAAGTCAGACGGCGAGGATTAAAACGACTGGCTTCCAGCAACGAACAATTGCAGGTGAAAAAGGCTCTTAAATATGCCGATGAAGCATCATTTTTTGGAGATCGTCAGTTTATTGGGTCTTTTTCAAAATTCGGCACCTGCAACTTTATGGGGACAGCATGGTGGTATAAGCTTTACGCGAATTAACCATTTGACTTTATTTGATAGGCGCTGTGGATTCTTGAAGTAGTATATATCATTTCAATTTGTGTTCGTTGGCTCTAAGAACAAAACACTTTAAGGAAAGTATTCCAAAAATAGCATCCACAAAATTGGCAATAAATTACAGACAAATTTAAACAAGCCTAGGCTAGGGCATTCTTAAATATGATTTCGGATAAAGTTTGTTTGCTGACGTTTTGTAAATATTGGCGCGGGTGTCAGAGCCCCAACCGCGACAATAGAATGGAGAACTCAGAAACCTTGAAATATTTCCAGCTTTCGAAATGCTTATCTACCACCAGAGATCTAGCAATGAATTGCAACTAGCTTCCATTATGCGCACCCGACTTGCATAATCCAAAAACAAATATTGTTTCATGTCTGAATTTCTTTTTTAACTGACAAACTCTGAGTTTAGGGCGAAATTAAGAATTGGTCATCGTATAGGCTTCCGAATGATAAAGTACAGCAAATCTGAGCCTAAATTTAACAGTAAACTAGTTGCTAGCTCTTGTGTAGTAGCGTAAAGCGGGATTTATTTTGACTTGCTAACCATGAAAATGTGATTGCAATCGTGGTTGCTTGTATGTTTATTTTACATGCAGCAGTTCAATCGCAATTATGACAGACTTTGCATTTGACCACGTGAAATTTACTCACGCTAAACTGAATGTCATTCAAAGCGTTTTTATTAACGAGCGAAGTAACAAATCATGCCTAATTGGTCGAAAATTCCAAATACAAAGAAGAATTGAATTAATGCTCTTTGCTTTTGCAAAAACTGAAATGCTGAGCGTTATTTCTTATGCATTCCCCTCGAAAGTCACTTAGCAAATATACTAGGCCTATATAAACACCTACGTGGCGAGCTTATGTATTCTCAAAATTCAATCTGTAAAAGCAAGCTTTTTCGTTCATTCGCAATATCTTATTTATTGGACTAAACAGCAAGTTCGGTACATCGCAGACTCAGGCCAAAAAGGTGCGGCGAGAGGATATCATCTTGCAAGAAAATAGACCGAATTTAGATTTGTTTGAAATATAAAGCGTGTTAGTCCAATTGAAAGTTTGGCAACTCTCGCAGCTATTTCTTGTAGACAGAGTCAGAGATGAATCCACTGTAAGGAAATGCGTATGTTTTTTAAATTTCAATGTTTTTCAATGATCTAAGGTCGTGCAGAACTACAAATCAAATAATTGCACTCTTATAAGTTTTTCAGGTGAGGTAAAGTTTATGAGAAAATCAAAACAAAATGAAGGCTTCTTTTTTGATGGAGTGTTTGGTTTTTTGTCAAATTTGAATTGGAGTACGCGCATTTTTTATAAAGCAAGTGCTTTGTAAATAGTGCAGCTCGGAACGAAAAACATTTAAAGAATTCTCAGCACTGGATGGGGGACTGCTAAGGAATTTTAAAAGTTAAATCCTGTGCACTAAACAGGAAATATGAAACATACATCATCTCTCATTTGCGCTTCAGAATCCATGTACTTTTAGAAAATTTATTACTTTGTTAATTATTTTAATTCTACTGACACCTTCATGACCTACAATTACTTGTTTCTATAGTAGTTTTTTTAAAAAGAAGATAAATAAAAAGTTAAGGAATTGCTAAGGAATTTTGAGTAATCTAATTTGGTCGAAAGTTATGGAATTTTCAGTACTGAGCCTTAGCCAAACTTGCTTATAAAAAATGCGTGTATTGGAAGGATGTCAAAGTTTCACAGAAAACCTGAGTACATGGAAAATCACGTTTTTCTTTCAAATTCGTACGAAAGTGTTCAACTCTAGATTGTGACAAAGTTATAAAAGTAAATTTTAGATGTAAGGACTGGCCGATGTGTACAATTTTCAAGGATACTTCAAGCTTGACAGTATCAGAGTGATAAAATCCGATGTAACTTGATAAGATATTGGATGTTAGACTAATCCACTTTTCTTGCTTTTCCAAGAAAGTAAGGAAATACACCATGCTTTCTCATAAGACAAAAATGTTCAATGTTTTGTTTCAATCAATATTCCTTTTGGCTTGCCCTTGCATGCAGGACTTGTCGAAAAATACGACTCAACTTATGTGATGTGTTACATTATATACTTCAAGAAATCTCTATATCTATCTATTTTTAAGTGTTTATGAAATTAATGATATTTTTAGCATAGATATTGTTTGCCTTAATTATTACAGTCTATGTAATTAAATATGTGCGCCCAGAAAGAACACCCAAAACACATGAAAAAAGGATTGCGTGTAATGCGAAAGATGTTTTTGCTTTGTTCACAGTCAAACTAGGTTTACAATGATATATTTCCAAGCAAAAAAGGCTTGGCAATTACAGGAGTCTATTGCATATTAACTTGTAGCTAAATTCGTTGCATTTTAATGCATATGAATATTTGTCATTTTTATTGTTCGGTTTGTCGCATTGTGGGTGCCAATGCGTAAGTTTGCGCACATCTAATGACACTTTCAAGTGTTCAACTGAAGCAGCCAATTTTAGCACCTGGTGCACTCGAAACTACTTTTCCATATTGTGAGAACATTAACATCCTTCAAAAAAGCCGAAAAGTTCAAATTTAGAAGCAAAACGGAAAATAAATACAGGTCTTAAGATTAAGGGAGAGCATAAATTTTGATGGAAATCAGTTTTTATGAATTGGATTTTATAGGATTCACGAATTTCCTGCCAGAACATAATTCATTATTCTATGAGAGGCTTAAGTTCAAAATAGAAGGTATTTGAAAGTGATTGATGGATTAGCGAATTTCAATGTTGTTCCCGAAAAATCCCTACTCTTAAAACGTAAATGCAACTGTGCATATGACGTCAAACTGATTTCATTCGAGTCAATGAGAAAGACAGAAACATATAGGGCCTAAGAATTTTCTTTACCTGTTTACTGTTTAACTTCACAGTAAAATAACGCTGCTTCATTTTTCGCTATTTCTAGTTAATTGGTCGAGCAGCGCCATTTGGAAATCTTCCTTATCTGTAGCACCTCCTAACATTATCAGTTAAAATTTGTCTAAACCTGAAAAGCTTTATTGACCTTATCCTGCGTGTGTCTAATCAGAAATCTTGGTACTTCATTTTGAAGAAGATTGAAGTGATAACAGGTACATACTGCTAGATCTGACTTTATTTTGAATTTGACAGCCTGCAGTTGCGATTTATATACTGAGTAATATTTGATTTGTTAGATCAAAAGCTGTTATTACATTATTCATATTACAATGGGAAGCACAAAGCATCATTTCTACAATATATATCAAAAAGGAAGATGAGATAGTGCTTTGGTTTAGTGGAGTGATTAAGTGAAAATTGCTCGAATCAGTCGATATCAAAAAATGAGGAAAATAACACATGATGATTGGAACATCTTTTAAAATCAAATCATCCCTTACAGCCTGTTTTCGGTGTTTCCAACCTTGTATTTGCTTTCCCCGCTGGATCTCTTAAACTGAAAATACACAAAGTGCTTCATCAAAATCTTATCTGGCATTAGCTTGTTCTTGAAAACAGTGCCTTGTGTCGGTTGGTTTTTGCCTATCATTTACTGAGTCAAATTTGAAAGACGCGATGTTGTTATTGGTTCGGAGAAGATGTTTGAAAACAAGACATATTCCCCGCTCTCTAGGGGATGAGCTTCCTTCCTCGCCCCTCAATAAAAGTAACAATCACCGAGGTATGCAACCAGAACAAAGCAGCTTCAATGATCTACAAACATCATCATTGTTTATAATGGCCTTGAGTTTGATTGTCTAATTGCTTCGTGGCACTAAACTTCACAATAGCAAGAGACAGCAGAAAGACAAAACTTTTATACTTCAAGTGTACGTTTGTTTAATTGGGTACTTTATCATCTTTGGTAAAGGCTGATCAAAAAAATTAGTTGCGAACGGAAATTTGGCGCAATCTGAATTCTCTGAAAACGTTTACCCGGTAACTGGATCATACTTACCGTAAATCCTCGAATTAGCCCCCTGGGGGCTTATTTATTTTTGAAAATTTTTGGATGGGGGCTTATTCGAAGGGGGGCTTATTCGAGGGGGGGGGGGCTTATAAAAAAATTTGGAACATGCCACATAAAAATATAATTTTTGAAATTTCTTTCTTTTCATAATACAAAAAGTAGCCTAAGTATAAAGTAACATTTGATTAAATTATTAACAAAAATATAAATTTTTGTGGTAATTCACTAAAATGCCAAAGGCAACCTCAAGAGTCAAAAATCAATAAATCGAGGGGGGCTTATTCGAGGGGGGCGGGCTATTGAAAATTTAGAGTTCTAGGGGGGGCTTATTCGAGGGGGGCTTTTTCGAGGGAGGCCAATTCGAGGATTTACGGTAATTGGGTATTGTGTATTTTTGCAAATCGAGTGGCTGCTCTCTTTTTGCTGAAGATTTTTGACCATATGCATGAGGGAACATGTTGTTGGATTCTTTCCTCCAATCTTTGTACAATGTGTCCTACATACCGAGCTTCACATCGGCAAGAAAATTTGTATACGACTGAAATGTTGCTGGGTATGACCGCAATCCTTATGGATAGAAATGAACATGATCTCAGCATTATAGACCACACGAGAATTCACCGCTAAGAAGCAGAAATTTATAGCCTTTTTTATTTGGTGTTCGATATCTAGAGAAACCCCACCAATCCAAGGCAACTTTGGGTAAACAGGACACGTTTCAAGTCCAAGCCACAAAACAGCCACGAACTTGGCGACTTTTCTTTGGCACAGGTGCAAATGATGTCTCTTTTTGTCTGTTCTGGATATTTTGTCAACGTACAACTCAGAGGCGTGTTTGATCCAAGACACAGTTATGACCATGAAAGTGTTATCTACGGTCAAGAGTTTTGGCATAAGGACAAAACTATTAAATGGAAAGTAGCAATATCTTGAATTACGTCTTTCAATGGAAAACTGTGCAGGAACATTTGAAGAAACTGATATTCTGATTCTTTCGGAGATTTTCCATGAAAACTGTCTAGGTTGTTTCAGGGGGTTAAATCAGAACAAAGATGACAAGGGGCTACAGATTCATCGGAAGTATAATCTTTGTAAATAGATCTATATCTAAGAGATATAAAAAGAATCAACATAAAGCCAATCCTCGATATACTATCGTATTTATCATAAAGATGCCTGTTGTTTTCTGGTAAAGTGAAGTAGACTTTATCGCAATCCAGACTAAGCTGAACGTAAAGTATTAAAAAAAATTGAGCATTGGTGGGTCAAACAGAAAAATTGCCTAGTGTTATCATTTCACAAAGAAGAGAGAAGCAGACATAAGATCGACTTGCCTATGCTAGTTAATAATTAATCAAGTGATTCATTATTGAACATTTCGCCAATACATTGTCAAAAGTAATAAACCACTTCTAAGATAGCAAATGTTGCAATTCCAGCTGGAATTGTACAACTTTGTGCCAGATCTGCACAGATCTTTTAGGAATTTGCTTTCCAATCTTCTTTACACTCAAATGCAAACATATTACTGTGTTTTCAGACTACCTCAGGAGGTGTATTGATCTTCTTATTAATCTGAAAACGATTTTGCAGCAAGTGGGACTGGGGCCAAAGTTGTCGAGCCTCACCCAAATCTGAACCGAAATGCGTTGAAAGCCAGAACAATACAAGGACTCTAGATAACGAGTCTGGGGTGCGTGCAAAGGAGGCCTGGAAACTAGTAGGAAGATGACACAACATTGTGTGACGACGGAGAGGCCCATCCAAAGTCTAGCTACCCTTTTGCCAAGTTGCCAACTTGCCAACTTATATCGGTTTATTATTTAGGGGCTTTCTCACCATAGGAGGGCTGGCCACTCACATTTTCTATCCAATTGGAGAACGCTATCCCCGTTTCAAATGGCAACCAAAAATCTTTTTGAATAAAAGTGTAAGCTGCCTTGGGTATGGCCTGCCACATTTTAACCCTTGTAGGTGGATCTTATTTTAGAATAGGCACAAGTCACCTTTGATTATGAAGTTCAACATAAGCAAGACTTCTTTCTAATAGAAGGCTCAATATACCCTCTGTCTCAATCTTAGTAGGCCTTGCTGATAGCCCAATAAAGAGCTGCCGAGTAATTGACAAAAAAACGAATAGAAATCATCGTTAGAGCTAGGGTATGCACGAAAACGAGTACCGGAATCAGAGCTCTTGAAAGTTACTTTCAAAAGGCGTTACGCGAAGTCTAAAAGTTGGGATACTTGAGATCAACTATCACGTTCGGCTTCTAGCTGCTCCAGCCCTATCAGGGGTGCCATGGAGAAGACTTGGGGCAGTCACTTTTAAAAGCCCCCTCTCTAACTTAGTTGAAGCACAGCCCTGCTATTTACCTCCTTTTGGGAATCACCAAGGGTTACAAGCGAGACTTTGTTTTGGAAACGTATCCGGTATATGAAAAAGCTTCAATTGAAGAATAAAACGTCGAAGCGAAATTGCATGTCCAGAGCATACGAGGGAAACGTTATGATGGAAAACGCTTCTCAATTCATACCGTTGTCGCTGCAGCTCTCAAACGCACAATGAAAGCGGATACCGATAAAATCGTTAAATTGTCAGGCAAATTTGAAGGCTGCCCTCCCCGTTATCAGCTTAGCTTGCAGAGAAGAAATTATCATTCCGTTGTGAAGCGTTTTATCAAAAGATAGCAGCGTCCTCTGAGGTTGGTGGTAGACATTTTGGTTACACGCTCTGAGCTTGCGGAAAACAAATCTTGAATTGAGGATGTGAAATGGATACTTTTAATTGGTTTTCAGAGGGCGTACGGGAAAAATCCCATAATCAATCGACGTCTCTGTTTGTGATGCCATTGGTTGTCGTATTGTGCAGTTCAAGCATTTTGCGGACAAATATTCTCCACGTGAACAATTCTTGAAGAAAACAGAGTGTTTATGAGCTGGGCAATTTTGAAACACGCGAGCGAGGCTACTGGGTGGTTCTTGTAACTTTGTAAAAACACGCTGTTAAAACAGCCCCAAATTAACATTTCGCCCCCACAGAAACCCCATTGAAACCCCCACAGAAACCCCCCATTGAAACGCCCACTAGGACAAATGATCCAAATAAAATTCCAATTTCCACCTTAGGAGCTCCTTGAAAATACGAAGGAGAAAAGAAGAATAAGAAAGAGGGAAAATTTTGAAAACAGGAAGGAAAACTCTGTAACCAAGTCCTACCGTGACCTAATCAAATCCATAATGATTTTCCCTCTCTAGATTCTCGGATATCGTTATTGGATTTTATAGATTTCCTCAGTTCTAGGGTTTCCTGTTGGTTTGGCAGTGACACTCGGGTCACCGATAAAGGTGTACTCGCCACTAATAATGAAAAACATGTTAAAAGAGGCCAAAGGTTAGAAAAGCATGGAGTGCGACGAATGACAGATTCGATTACGATATGTCGTCAGAATTCGTTGTCTGGTGTGAGTTTGTCGCGGCAACAGGTAAAAGACTGGCTCACGCTATACAGAATCCATTGTAAGAAATCCAAACGACGCAATCAAAATGACGTGCAGATTATCCGTTTCTGGGTTGTGTAAGTAATCGATTATATGAAGGCAAAGATCCAAACAAGTAATGGGTATACAAGGGCTGGTGCATTGGAAAATGGGGGGGGGGGGGGTTGGCCCAAAATGTCAAGATTATGAAAAAGCTTAGTAAAGGCTACCCTGGATACCAGACTCACTATGTATAAAATTAAATAGAGTCTCCATTATTTTAAATATAGCCAGTCTGGTACCCAGGGTAAGTAAAGGCAGCCACCCCTAAATATTTCTTAATATAATCATAGTCAGGGCCTTACCAAGCAAAAAAAGTTACAGAATTTTTGATGTCTTTTTATTTTGCATATAACCTTCTTTCTAGTCTTTCGCTTGCTATTCTTTCAAATGAGGGGGGTGAGGGTGAGTTCATAGATATCTAACAACATTGGAGAAAGCTTTAAAAACCACGTATCT
Organism: Nemopilema nomurai; assembly: GCA_003864495.1. Classification (NCBI taxonomy): domain Eukaryota; kingdom Metazoa; phylum Cnidaria; class Scyphozoa; order Rhizostomeae; family Rhizostomatidae; genus Nemopilema; species Nemopilema nomurai. The sequence continues at coordinate 1,327,358 of ML133394.1, forward strand.
GTTAATTTTGTTAGCCTTCAATGTGCATCAAACCAATATTTATTCTTACCCTTCACAACGCTACAATATATCAATTGTAGCCCTTTATTGTGGTGACCTTCAAAGAAGTGAAAATGGATCAGCAAGAGACATTCCTGGTTTGATAATCACAAGCTTGACAGCCTATCAAAATTTACGAAAAGGAGAACACATTTTCTCCTTGTACCACAAAAACAACCATGAAAAATGCTAAATAAGTTTGACCTGCGATAAACAAAACTGGGAAGTAAGCTGCTATACCTCTGTGGGCTGATTCACATATGGAGTGCAATGAGTTTAATAAATAAACTTAATAAATGAATTAATGAATGAGAAAATAAGCGTTTATTTTGAAATGCCTTGATTCATCAGCAGGTCAAATGCAATTTCCGTTTAAATTCAAAACTAGTGATCGGGAACAGTTATTACAGAATAGTGATTTTGTGTACTATTCGCCATCTGACGCAAATTCCTGGATGCTCTTTCGACAGAGCTGTATACGCGACGTTTTGATCATGTGACCTCAGAAGTGACGTCACATTGGCCGTCATTATGCGCCTGTGGTAGATAGAATGAAGTCAGTTTTGCTACCCTGAAAGTCAGGGCAAGTTACATGAAATCTTTTGTTTTCGTGGAAATCTCGTATGCTAATTGCAAGAGTAAAATGCCCCTCGATTGGATTGTCAATAAAGATCGTTGAACCTGTTCATTAATTGATTTAGGGACCGGAAAACACTTTATGCTTGTTGTTTTGCTCGATCTAATTACTTTAGCATTCGTTGCAAAATATGTTTGTATATCTTGTTCATGTGCATTCTCTTTCTAATTCTTAACTCTTATTACTCAAAGCACAGACAAAAAATGTGCTAATAATGTTTCTAGAGTCGACACTATTTCCTTGCCGATTTTAAACTGCCTTGGATGATTTCTTCATAATGCCAGAAAATCTTTGCAATACTGCTTCGAAATAAAGTAGATCTATCTTTTTGATGACCTCATTTAGTGCTCTACAATACATAAATAGAATGATGCTACAGACATCAAACACACATACTAAATGACGTCATCATTATAAAGTAATACTGATGCCTCGTAAGCTGTCTATTCAACTGTCATAAAGATAATTCGATCAGTGATTTAAGTTCAGCCATGATGACTGGGTCTTTACATCAAATCCACAAAAATCCAATAAAAGAAATTTGTGGTCTTCAGGGCTTTCTGATAGTGCCATTTAAATTTTTAAGGCAAATGCCGAAGTGGTCATTGAAAAGCGGAAAGTAAATAAGTCACATACTTCAAATAACCGCATCAGAAAACAAGTTCAAGAGCATTTTTAATAATTTTTGAGAACATTGATGCCCCTTCCTGAAATGAAGAGGATGTGAAACGAAAACTGTGCTATGTTGTTGTTCGAGTTTAGGCTAAGTTGATTAATGCAAATGATAGTTGACAGAAACATCTTAATACGAAGCATATTCTTACAAAAAAGTTCTGAGCCAGCATGATATACCTGCTGAAAATTTAACGATTTCTCTCTTAATTTAGATAGGGCACGCTCTTAGCAATAGTTGAATGACTTGATGGGCTATGAAGCGATTTAATCAAACAGCAATGGAGGTCCCGCTAAACCCACTGCTGATAAATTTCTAGAGATTCTAGCAAGGACTCCTGCAACACGCAGAATCCATGGGAAAAACTCCCATTGGGTACGTCCGTGTCTCAGCAGCTAGCGACAAATCTCCTCCAGTAAAATTACTCATCATCTTCCCTATTAATCTTCTAAGTTGCCAACAGTCCTCGACATTGAGGATTACTGCAACATGTGTGGACTGTTCATGCATTCAATTGGGAAGTCCTGTCCGGTTCAAAGACATCCTTTCTCACAAATTTCGCACAAATCATGTTACGAAGAAATAACACTTCTATGTAACTCTTTCTGCATAGCTGTTTTTCCTTTCGCTCTTCATAGCCCTCGAAGCATCTCTAGCCCACACTTCGGTTTGAGATTATTCTTTTTCAAGAACACTTAGTAGGGACATTCATTCAAGGAATGGAAGTGAAGTCACGTGTACAATTGCATTGGCTCTACGTTCGACGTAGGGGTTGCTGCACATGATGTGGTTTTCCTCCTTGCATAAACACCTGCTATTTTTGTCGCCATATGGGAAAAATTCACATGCGCATTTGCAATGCAAACGACCCTTTCCCACCATGCTCTCAAACAAAGCTAAAAACTTTAGCAGGGGGAAGTAGGATGAAACTGAGAACATGATACCAATCTCCCTCTCCCACTGTAAAAATGCCTCCCGAATTTCATAAGATCCTGTTTCCCACAATACCCCTAAAATATCTTTAAAAGGTCTTTGATCGTTAAAATTTATAACGGGTTTTGATCTTGTCACAAGAGCTCTCTGCAAGTTCGCAACATTTTTTGCACAGAATTGCACAGTTTCTTGGTTTTTAAGTGTTCCAATTCTAACCTTGTTACAGAGAAAGAAATTCCAAAAGAACCAGAAAGCAATATTATTTCAAATGATGGGCAATGTTCCTGAAACACTATCAAAAATTCTCTTTTACGCGGGATGGAATTAAACTCTCTTGGGCTTGATGATCCACTGCTTGACTGTTGCCGTAAATAATTCATAACTAAATTCATTTATGAATCAACTGGTTAGAAAGAATTGGCTTGTATTTCTGCAAGGTGCACAATGGATGATTAGCGATTGAAAGTGTTTAGCATACTACAATAAACTCATCTATTTTACAAAAAAAGCTTTCAAGAAGATATTAAGAGCCATTCCTTACATGAATTCAGTTTCGACTTTCCCAGGCTTTCACAGAAGCTTTGGCAATGCTACTTTCAGCTCTTCAAATCAAGGCCTAGCAAGTAGATCACTTCAATACTTAGAAAACCGTGTACTCGAACAGTCTCTTCTAAGAAAATTTGTTTTGATTTCAGCTTCTAAATGGATATTCGTTGTTAGATACTGTTGCCAAACCTTCTTTCGACCAGCTCAAATTATGAGCCTCTTAGATGTAGGTTTTGGATGTTTGTGAAACTTAGCAATCTATTGCACATCGAGTGCACGTTACAAAAAAGAGATATCAACGGGCTTCTAAACGAGGCCTGATCAAAGATATTTTCGGGCGACGTAGCAACGTATATAGCCAACGTATAAAGTTGGCACTCACACCCTTCTTTGAAGATTCCAAGCGGAAAAGCGATGGAATGTTTGAATTGACTCCGATTGGTGAAATTACGATACCGATGTTTAATGCAATTTTAAAATTATGCAGTCAGTCGAGTTTACTGTGCTCATAAGACATCTTACCAATGTGCAAGTAGCCTAGGTTGAGTACAATAATGAGTTGAATAGTTTGAGCAAAAAAGTCAGGTACTATTCCTGGAACTGAAAACTAGCAATGAGCCCCCATTTCAAGTGACGAACTGCAAAAAGAATGAGGAATTAAGGCTACAGTCAATGTCAACTAGGTAAACCCAGAAAAGGAATTCAATCTATTTTCATGAATTCTTTGCTTTTCGAGTGTTGTTTTGAAACACACTAATCACGGACACTCAAAATGACGTCCTTTCATAAAATTCAGTTATTTCAGTAACAGTTTGACACTTTCTGCCTTCAAGATTTATGAAATGAATAAAAAGCGACGAGAGATTCATGATCTGCAGTTCTTCACAAAACGACCAGCTACAGTAAATGAAGAAATTAGCGCCCCTGCCAAATAACCGCCCCTACCGAGTAAGCGCCACAGGATAAAGACAATCCCCCCTGCTTGAATAAGCACCCAGTTAGCAAACGGGGTGTTAATCTTAATAAAAGGAATCAAAATGGGCGCCTTGAATTTAGCAAAAAGAACACGGTCATTTTATAACTACAATGCCCGCCAAAAGTAGTTGGAACACCGTGATTGTACTCGTAATAAATGTATATTTTCACTTCATTTCCCTATTTCAAGCAGACAGAACCCCCTCCCCCTTAAACAATGTTGTGAAGGTAGGTGAACATGTCGCTAAACATGGGTTACACAATCTGCGCTCCGACATACATTTGTTGTCATTTTCCAGTCGGAAACCAACATTGTATATGGGGGAGGGGAGACGTTTAGTAGAAAAGATGATTGGACTGTTCCAACAATTTGGCGGGCATTGTAGTCGTTTAATGATCTTGACCCGTTTGAAATTTAGGAAAACGATGTTGCAATAGCAGGAATTGAATATATAATGGCTGATTCAGACTATGAAGAGAATGAAAAAATTGACATTTCATAGGACCTTTATTTTTTCGAGTGTGCATTATGTTTGTTATAATCTTCCTCAGGACAAGAACTAGAAAACACTGAAAATAAAATCTTCTCCTTACATAGGCAAACATTAATAAGCGCCCCTCCTGAATTAACCACCTCTGCCGAATAAGCGTCCCTTGAAAATAAAATAAATGCCCCGGGCGCTAATTTCGTCGTTTACGATATAGTAAAAGAGCAAGCAGGATCCAACGAGAATTGTGCGAAATGTTAGAATCTTGCACAGCAGGAAATGAAAGCAGCAGATACCGTAAATCCTCGAATAAGCCCCCACCCTAGAACTTCAAATTTTCAATTAGCCCCCCCCCCCTCCAATAAGCCCCCTCCATTTGTTGATTTTTGACTCCCGAGGTTGCCTTTGGCATTTTAGTGAATTACCACAAAAATTTATATTTTTGTTAATAATTTAATCAAATGTTACTTTATACTTAAGTTATTTTTTATATTATGAAAAGACAGAAATTTCAAAAATAATCTTTTTATGTGGCTTGTTTCAGGAAATTTTATAAGCCCCCCCTCGAATAAGCCCCCATCCAAAAATATCAAAAATAAATAAGCCCCTAGGGGGCTAATTCAAGGATTTACGGTAGGAATGTTTGTGTTAAGGGAGACATTGGACATGAATACGGCACAAAAATGTACGATCGAGTGGCTCAAAGGGACAAATTTTTAAAAGCTGAAGATAACTCATATAGAACAGTTGCACAAATGATTGAAGACGGGCGACTTTGTCATGAAACACCCCGGCTTTTCAAAGAAAAGATATAATCCTGCAGGTATCTTTCAATGCATTGGTTAGCAACACTGCTATAACTTTTTAAGTATGTCCTAGCATACTCTAGGAGATGTGTTATTACAGTTAAATAGTTGCATCAGACTAATGGATATCTTGGTAACCCACAACAATAAAACAGCAAAATACCAACCGCGCGGAAAACCAACTGTATACAAGCATTTTAAGAAATGGTGCCTGCTTCAGGGTGCTGCTGTTGAAATACTGATGTCAGTATATATTGATCCTAATATTTAAAGAAAGAATGCCGTTCTACCTTGTTATTAGAAAACGTGGGGAAAAGATAATAACAAATAGATTTATAAAAATTCAACAGAAAAAGGCTGGCTGGCAAGAATGTAGCTTTTTGCCATGAAGTCAATTATCCTGTGAGTGTGTCAATTTGTTGTTGTTGTGGCTGTGTTATTGGAAGTCTGATACAAAATCTTCTTGATCAGCTCACAGACTGGGGGCGCGAATACCTGCTGTTTTGGAAGAAGAATTCATACCAGAAAACATGTGCTACATTAATAGCAAAACTCTCGCATAACCGAGCAGTTACTTTCCCTCTTTTATTCTACATGTTTTTGAAAACGAACGGATTCGTTGTGTCTATTCGACGAACTAAGGCAGTACTAAAAGTCCTCATGGTGTGGAGGCTCAAAGATAATGACACAGATACCTGGGGTGAGTTCCTTGAATTCAAGATTGCGGTAAAGAGGGTCCTGTCCTCCATGCCTGGTTGGAGTACAAAATTAGCTGTCATGAATTGGCCTTTTTGAAACCTCGTGGCATTCCTGCTCCTCTCTTTATCTGCATACCACTGCAAACCATAGCTTGTCGATTGATTGCAGCTAAAAATGGACAGATTTATTGACAAAATTTAACAATTCCGCTATTCAACCGGATTGTCCTCTGTGTATGAGGCTCTTCTTTTACAGCGCGAAGTGATCAACGCAGATAACACCTCGATAATTAAAAACTTATCGTCGAGGCACTTGTTGCTGCGGCAAGTTGCCAGTTTCGTTTTATCTTGAATATCTCTAGGGGCCGCTTCTCAAGGTATGTATTCCCCTTTGGGTTGAGCGTTGCACTACAACCTGAAACCAAATGAAGCAAAAACATAGAAAAAGGAAGGCAACACCATACAACAATGCCTGTTTTTATATCAAACAAATGATTATGAAATAGAGATAGTGGGAACATTTGGTATTTTCTCACAATAATTTCCTCAATCACAAACAAGGTTCCTTAAAGGTCCGTATTAGGATTTCGCTCTAGATGAGAGATCTTCCAGTGGCCTGATCTTTAAAACTAACTAGACAATAAAGAAGGGTAGAACAGGAAAGGATTGGCTTCCACAATAGAAGATAGTATACAACCGGGAAAGTCCGACGAATTTCGCAGCACGAATGAGTAATCTTGTTAGTCGCTTGCCACGAACATGTTTCCTATAAAAATTGCACGAAGAAAACAAAGGGGAAAGCAAAACACTAAATAAACAATGAGATGTGGGATTTGGCTAGAAGGTTCGCGCTAGTCATGGGGCATTTGACTAGGATTAAGAATGAACTACTTTAGATTGCTTAAGGAGGCATTAGAATGAACAGCAGAAAGACCGGCAGGCTATAAATAGACATTGGCTGTACAGAACCAGCTGACCACGCTTGTAGACAAGGGGGTACCTCACATTGGATATACCCGATTAATTATATAATTCTTAAAAGACCTGTCTGACTATGTTCTGGTAAAATTAAAAAGGGATAAATTACAAAAGCTTGTTTCAAGCATGATGTTTCGATTTTGAAGTATCATAGTTAACAAAACGCAATGTTTGCGATTGTTTCTGTCTTTTTTTTAAATGCAATGCAGCCGTTGGTTTGCAAGTCTCACACGTGACCCCTGCAATCGCATGCAGCATTAAACTTTCGTTTTCAAACCATCTAAGAACTGGAAAAGGATAGGTCCCGCCTTTTCCTACCACTTTGATCTTCAACAACTGAATTTCTGTCGATAGGAAATGAAAGATTCAATAAAAGGGAAGAATTTCCAAAAGCTTGCCAATAAATGTCACGCACAGACACTACAAGGGGTTGTAAAATTTTAGGCATAGGTATGAAGTATCCGTTTTTCCTTTCACGTGAAATAGTTATGAATGATCTCACTTAAACGTTTTCCCTTTTAAAAAGAATGCATCTGATTGCAAACTTTGGAGGAACATCCTCACTTGAAGCAAACGTCTTCGTATTACAACCAACCCCTGCCCTTTTTGGCAATGAAGTGAATTTTGCCCTATTCCCATGGAAATCCAATGTCTTTATGCCCCATATCTACCACGAAACCCCTGCCCTTAAAATATCCTAGTTGCGCCCCTGCACATTACGAATCGGCGGTTGTCAGTTCCAAACGGACCTTCATAACACTATGATCACGTTGCCTGCTTCTTTCATGGGCTCCGACGCAGGTTGAAAAGTGGAGGGGCCAAGGAAGATTTTAACAATCATGACAAAAGATATTTAGAAAAGCTCCATTGTTTTACAAAAAAGTGCGGGGCCATGGCCCCCGTTCGTCGGAGGCCCTGTCTTTTCTACGTCACCATCCACGTTGAGCTGTCGGTTTCAAGACCAATTGTTTGGTCAAAATTGCACGTTCTTTTGCGAAACTGTTTCGTGAACGACTGCACGATAAAAACTGACCTTCGAGTCTTTTGTCTAACTTTGAGTACGGAAGGAATTGGATTTGTCCTACAGGCTGTAAGATGGCCTGGGTTCGTACCCTAACAATGACTGTGGTTGAATATGAGACTTGTGTTTATTCGTGAATGGGGAGGATCAATGAACAATTTTACTAGAAGAAATTCTACAATCTAAGCCCAATTAGCTGGCAAAAAATCTGTTAGAAAAATGGGATTGTGACCGTAGGATTTTTTATCCTACAATTTAAATCCGCGCTTCAATTGGACTTTATAATGAAGTTTTTCAGATTGTTCAATGGGTCCTGAGAAAAAATATGATGTTATTACTTTCAACTGAGGCTACTAAATGAGTGTGAATTTGCTTGAATTTCAAATCACGAGAAATCGAATAAATATTGCCACCGTAAAGGACAGTACAGTCAAAGCCAGCAAGTATAAAATTTCAATTGATCAAAGAGGCATTAATAGCAACAGTTTGGAGGCGGAATTTGGGTGGCGATTAGCAAAAATCACAAATTATTTAAAATTTTCTTTTTATTTCAATTCAATTTTGAGTCCCACAGCGTTGAATTATGCATGTCATGGTCATTGCCAGTCTATAAAAAAGGCCTTCAGCCGAAAACACCATTAATTTTGCATTAAGGAGACTGTCGTATAAAACAATGAGACAAAAAGACATACACGAGGATGAGCGTGGAAACCTCTCTCAATACCTACCTGGAAATCACAAAGACATTTCAAACTTGAGCCGACGCCTTTAAGCATTATCAAGGGCCCCCATCGAGTTTGCTGTTTTGAATCCCAGAAAGAATGTTCTCCAGGGGTGGACGACAAATGATCATCTTACTTTAAGTGGGCCCTGCCTTTTGCGGCTCCTGAATTCAATCATATGATTTAATGCATACCGAGCAAGGTCCGTGAATAAAAAAACCGCGCAAAATTTGATGACAGCATGAGAACTGCCGATTTTATGTATTTTGAGACGTGAAAACAATGCAAAATAGGCCCAAGCTGAAAAACCCCCAGTAGCTATTTTTAGAACAAGTTCGTCTCTAGTCCTCATTTTGATGAGACTGATTTGACAGGATTTAATAGCTGTATGCTACTGGAACTTAGAATCGGTAACAGTTTGATATTCTCTGTCTTCAACAGATTAGAAATGAATAAAGAGCTTTTTGCGAATAAGAATATATGAAGTAAAAAGTTTCTAACTTAACAGTAAATGCGATGTGCTGATTATTTCAAACATTGACCGATTTTCCTTGTGCCTAATTTCTTAAAACAGGCACCGCGGAGGAGGGGGGCTGATGGGGCTTTAGCCCCCCCCCCAGTTTTTTGCAAAAAATGCCAAATAATAAGTAATAAACTACCAATAAAGCCTCTTTTTAAATGGTTTTAGCCCCCCACACTTTTTTAGACCCCCCCCCACTTTTCTCAATGCTCCGCGGTGCCTATAAAAGTCCGCTTAAGTGTTTTGACTGCTTCTCCTTCGTTGGTTTGGTTCCGTGCAAAGAAGATTTGAAACTGATTCTGCTTTTGCATCTTGACGAAAGGTTCACCTTCTGAAGTCTTTGCAAAACGGGCATCTACCGTAAATGACGAAATTAGAGCCGCTCCCAAATAACCGCCGCTCCCAAATAACCGCCGCTTCCAAATAACCGCCCCTACTGAGCAAGACAAAACTGCATTTAGGATCTGACACGTGCAATACTACGCAATGTATGCCAAGTTCATAAATAACCCCATTTTCTATTTTTTCAAAAAAGAGGGCTCTTGCTAAGATCCTAAACTGATTTTCCAGCAATAGTACCAATATAACGTCCGATATGTGCAATGTGATGTATGCATAGATTATCCACCATTTTCTAACAGAGAACTCGTCCCCAGTCTTCAAATTTCTATGGCAGCGATTTAATAACTTTGTGCACCTGAACGAGTGCGCCTGAATTTAGTGTCAATACAAGTTCTAGTACATGCAAAAGCAGTGGGCTCGTACCTGAGGGGCAATTCACTCTTGCAAATAGCGTACGAGATTTCTACGAAAATAATAGGGTTTCAAGGCTTTTTTTTATAAAACAATAGGATTTTCACAAACGGTGTACGAGATTTTTTTAGAGTGATTTGCCTCGTACCCGGTCTTAAAATGCGATGTACTAGCATCATATCCCTGAGCTGTTTGGAATCTGGAAACCAGGTAAGAAGGGAAAATATACCAGTCCAAGCTCATATTGCAATCCAAAAGAGGTAGAAATCTTCATTTTAGATGTAGTTAATGATTGTATTAAAATCCTAACATAATTACATCAAGTCATTAGCGAAATGAACATATACTAACTTCAGTTAAAAAGATTTAGGTCTCTTGACTCACCCTAAAGAAGAAGGGAATCTATAACTGTTACAATGGATAGGTTGAATACACTAAAGTAAAAAATAGGGTTTGCTAATAGGGAACGAAGAGGGACAGTCTCTGTCATTGGTTCTTCGTTAAAAAAGAGGATGTTCCACAATCATGATAATAATCATGGGGTGGCACCGAAATTCACACACCAATGGTCTTTGGGGAATTGTGTGCAATAGCGATGCAAATTTCTTGTCTAAGGGAGCACTATGATAATTTCCTTGAAAGAGAATAAGCACGACTCTATACTTCAACGTTTGAGCTACCTTCAGTCGTGAGAAAATCATTCGTGACTCAGTCACTCACATTCTAAGTGCAACCGCTGTTGACCTAACCAAAAATAACCAAGACGTCTACGTCGTATCGACTTTCAGGCTTTCTGCAAAAACTACTCCACACCAATACATCCAGATACGTCATTCACAATTGAAAGTTAATAGCTGCGAATCACTCAAAGGGCAAAGGTCGGCTTATAAAAATATCAGAGGTCAAGAGGTCAAAAATTTAAAGGTCAATGCCGATTGCATATCTACCAATTGCATATACTTTAGGCCATTGTCTTTTTTCAATTCTAAAACTTGTCTCCGTTGGAAGGCAGATATGGGAGATCTGCCCCAAGGGTATCCCCAAGCTTGATCGACAAAATACAAAAAGAAACAAAATTTTACAGTTAGGACTTGAAATAAAAAATTTACAAAAAGCTTTGTTTCCAATATCGAAATCAACGATATATGATAGAAAGCACCCTTAAAAAAGATGAATTAATAACCAGTTTATTGGCGACTTTACATAACTGTTCACGGTAAAAAGCAGTCTAACTACCTTGAATACGTTCATGAAACACTCAATAGAAAACTCTCGCAGCCTTACGAAGACATGTCCGATCTGGCGTCTGGCTTTCTCGAGCTTTTCGCCGCCTGTGAAAGTTGTTTCTTCAGGCTTCGGTTCTCCTCCTACATCAAAAGAATAAAATAAATGCACAGCAACAGCAACTTTAAGGGCAATACTTCTCGAATCGCATTTGGCTGCAAAGACCATAGTTTGAACCGAGGGGCAATTCAGTCCTGCAAATAGCGCACGGGATTTTCACGAAAACAATAGAACTTCTAGGGACTTTTTGATAAAATAATAGAATTTTCACAAAAGGTGTACGAGATTTTTTGGAGTGATTTGCCCCCCGGTTTGAACTTCAGATCAGAAGAATTCGACGAAAAGTGTCTAGCAAGGTCAAGGTCAAGTTTCACAAACAAACACGAAGTTTTCTCCCAACGAGTCACTGCCTTCGACTGCCCATCTTATCTTGCAATAAAATAGTAGAAGCTTTTCCAAACAAAAGATCTCCAAGCGTCTACTATCAGCAACTTACATGAAACGAATCCCTGACGTGGCTCTAAAGTTGGGTTAAACTGGTACGAAGGAATTTCTCGGCCACCCAATACTCAATGCTATACCGTAAAATCTCTATCAAGCCCGCCTTTCAAATAACACCCCGCTCTAATTAGACACCCTCTTCAGAAGACGAAATTGAATAAGTCTTGAGTTATTACTTATTATATTATATTAATTAATTATCCCAAATTAATTATATTATATTAATAACATAATATTAAGAAGTACTTAAAAATTCTCCTTCCTTCAATTTAGCCTCCCTCTCCAATCATTTCCTCTCTAAAAAGTTGAAAAACTATAATCGAGAGGGAGAGGGCTTAACCGAGAATTTACGGCATACTTCTTTTTGTAACAAAATTTCGTGCAGTGTAAAATACACGTAAAGATCTTGAAACATGGATTCTGAACCAGTCATTAACATACATATACACCAAATCGTACTCGGATTATAGCTCTGATATCAATATAAGGCACAAACAAGATGACAACTTAGCCAAGGCAATTTCGTCGATGATACGTAGCAGTTCATACGTAGCATAAAAGGAGCAGGGTGTTTGAAAGAGAGTTGAGCTGGTAGAAGCAGAAGGCAGCATATTAGTGAAAGCTTTGAGGAGAGCATTGGATGTGAGAAGACGCCGACTGATCTAAATAACGACCAATCGCCCGCTCTTTCTCACATCCGCTTGCGTATTTTCATATCTGAGCATCTGTTATTTCAACTTATGCCATTTTCTAACGTTTGCATACTCTGGAAAGTGTCGACCAAAAATGCATGAGATCTGCACAAATTTGGTTTCACAGTTCCGCGCAAATCCAAAGCTTGAAGATCATTGCATAGGTTGAAGATAACAGCTGAAATTCTAAGCTGAAACCAGACTCAGGCAATTAGCCACTATAGTGTTTTCCGATGGATTACTTGCTGTTCAACGTCTTCTAATAATCATCTCACGCATTATGTCTTAAGAAAAAGGTAAACGAACTGCCATAAGTAAATTATCTAATTAAAATGACTTGTATTGCGTAGTGTCAGCTATACATTTGTTCGTAATCAAACAAAGCAACATATTTGAGAAGATTAGAATGTTGGAAGCGACAACATTCAATCAGTTGATTTGCCTTTCAATTTTAAAGCAGCCCCATCGCATTTGGCCAACCCATTAAGCGGCGACGGTAATCATTTTATTGTTGTATTCAAAAGCCTCATAATTTCCACATACCCAACGGCAAAAGGAAAAGTTGATCTTTTGGAAATGAGATATTTCAAAAACGGGAGGCGTATGAGGGGAAATAGGCCGATAAAAAGCCAGGTCTTTATGTCAGTGTGTGACAAAATATTTTCCGAGCAGCTGCACCCCGAAAGGCGCAGTTGAAAATAAAACGCGTTGATCTGGAGGGAAAATGTATTTTCAAAAGGACAAAATGTTTCACTAAACCAAGTCTAAAAAATTTCATACTTAAAGATTCAACACTTGAGTTGCCAAAAATCTACTAGTCTTCCTTTTCCTGGGAAAGAAGGAATTGTTGGAAGGACAGCACAACAAAGTTAGAACTCACTTGACAAATTATAGGATATTACATTGGCAACCGGAAAAACATAATATAAGTGGAACGACTCCATAAACTTTTGGTATTGACACAATGGCGCCTCTTCATACATATTTGCGGAAATTAAAAAACTTGCTTCATCAACGCTCGTGGACTTCTAGCCGGCACCCGTGTGTTTTGCCAATTTAAACGACCACGATTTAAACTCGCCATCGTGCAGTGCAGCTAATTAGTGTGCTCGCTAACGATCTCTTCAGATTGTAACCCATGGCCAACAGCCCCAGGGGGTTTGGGTACAAGAAACATTCGTGACGTCACGTCTGCAATTCTTATATAACTTTGCGAATGGCTTGGCGAATGGCTTGGCCGAACATTACAAATTATTCTAGCAACAGGCATTGTCATCTATGCTAGTTGGGAGTTTCAAGGTGAGACCCGTTCTAAACGTAAAAAAGCTTTACTTTTTCAGTTCACGAAATGCGCTTTTTTACGTTCTTAAAAGAGCCATAGCTTATAAATATTTCAATTCAACGAAATGAAATCACATTACAGTGCAGTATCAACAGAGTAAATCAAGCAAGCAACGACAAAACAAAATAAAATTTTAAAAAAGGGGACGTAAGAAATAACATCTAGAATTATTAGAAATTTGTTATTAGAAAAAATGAGATGGAATTATTGATTTATCGGTGTGCTAAAGTTTATGCCATATACCAGACAGAATAACTCATAACAAAAAATTATTCGATGTAAGATGGATCCATCTTTCGATGTAAGTAGAGTACACCGCTCAATTTAAGATGAGTATTCAAATATAATTGCAAAACAGCAATTCAGAGGCTCTTCAATATTTGCAAAATAATTCCTCACACTATAGACCACGCATCGAATGCAGAATAATTTCATGAAACACTAGCTTAATATTGCACAACTGTTAGAGATAATTATGGTATTTCAGCTGCACAAAAATGGCAAAAAGCTTCTAAAGAGGGCAGATATCGCTATGCAAATGCTCTTCCTGACGCCAACTCCGTACGCCTTATCAAACAACTCATCTGACAAGATAAAAACATCAACCGGCTTTTGGGCAGCGATAATTGTTTGCAAGCAATTGAAATGAAGCGCCTGGCTATCTGCAAGAGACACTTCCAAATGCATCCTTACTAAAGGCGTCCGTGCTTTAAACATTTTCAACTCCAGGTCAGTATCGCTCTCTGGTGGAACAATCCTTAAAGGAGAAATTTTTCAAAGAAGGACCTAAACCTCGGTACAGTTTTGAACAAGAAATAGAGAAACTTTCTGGAAGTCTGCCTTATGCGTCAATATTAAAATAATATTGAATTGGAGATTGAATGAACATTTAGTTCCCTTTGCTAAAACTTCATCATAAGAATGCTTTTATCCAGCCGAGATAAAAAGCCTCTAGGCAGCAAAATTATACACACTGATGCCTGTATCCGTATCAAAATAAAATAGCGAGACTTGTGAATCCGTAAGCCACTTTCATAACACAACAATGATTGCCACACCCCTTTCCCTTGATGGAGTAACTTGAAGTGCACAGATTTTGATTCTGCAAGAAGACACAATATGACTTTTTTGGTAAAAAGGTGTGAAAATGTCGTGCGATGGCGTGAAAATATATTTTGCGAAGAGCGTTTGAAAAAATGATCTTAAAAAATATATAACGTAAATTAGCTAGAAAAGATAAGATGGAATAGGTGCAAGAAATGCAATGTGACTGTGAACAGAGCATTTAGGCCCCGTTTACACGGGAACGGATCCGCATAGATCCGTACCCAAACTGGTTACGATAGGCCTTGCGTTTACACGGGCACGGTAGGATCCGTATCTTTTCTTGGAGAGATCCGTACCTTTTTGGGTACGATTAGAGAGCGAATCCATTTGGATCCGTTCCTTCATCAGCGCCGTGTAAACGGGTGGATACGGATCCGCAAATGCACGGCAGTAAAACGAGACCACCAAATTGAAAATTAACAATCACCTTGTCATTGCGCATGCTTAAAGAGAGAGATTCGCTTTTGGTCCGTTCCCGTGTAAACGCTTTATAGTTTAGGATCCGATCTCGTGTAAACGGTTGTGCATCGTACCCATATCGTACCTGAAAGATCCGGATCTTTTGGATCCGTTCCTTTTTCTCTCGTGTAAACGGGGCCTTAATCTCCAGTAATAATGTTTCCGTGAAACCCAATTCCAGATATGTCATGTTTAGGCCGGATATGGCGAAACAGTAGATTAAGGAATTCCAAGAAAAAGGAAGTAGGAAGAGCCAGGAGATACTGGACTATACTCTCCCGTAGAAGATTCAAACTGGTCCTCTTTGCATACTATTGTAAAGAATACGAATATGAAAAAGATTTACATAAGAGCAAGAATAAGGTGATGTTTTAAGGGCCTGGTTGCCTGCAATGGCTTCATACTGTGCTTTTGATAGCCTCTCAAAAAAACCGATAGAACGAGCGGATCTACCGGTAATTACTTTGAGCGAGTGCTCTATTTACAATGCCTGGTACCCAATCGGTTGAGAAACAGCTTCCTCGAAGTTGTTGAAATGTCGTTCGAAGCTGCAGAGCTAGAAACTGGAGTTGAAAAAGGTCGGCTAAATAGCTTAAATAGACAGATGGAATCAAATCAGGAGGAAATAAAAAAACTGATTGGATATCAGTTACAAGAACTTTCAAATAATGCTAGATTAGATAACTGCCAAGATCAATCTGCATGGCTGCATGGTACTATCGAGGTAATGTCAGGTTTGCTCTAACATATGGGATCGCGAAACGATTTAGGAGGCCTTGGCAAAAGCTGCGGTAAATCAGTTACACAAACACCCCAGTCTAACAGTAATAGGATATAATAATAATTATCAAAACAATAATAATAATTATCATAACAATAATAATAATAATAATTATCATAACAATAATAATGATAATAATAATAATTATAATATTGCCTAATGTGTAAGCAAGCTGACGAGACAGTAAATCACCTCTTAACTGAACGCAGAAAGATGGCGCAAAAGGAGTTTAAATGACGTCATGATTGGAGAACAGATTCACTGGGAAGCATGTCTGAAAAATGGCTTTGATGTAAAAAGCAAATGGTATGAACACGAACCAGAAAGGACGATGGAGGATGATGTTTGTATAATTCTTTAGGACTTCAACATGCAAACAGATCATGTCATACAAGGAAGGCGTCCAGACGTAGTCATTAAGGATAAAGTGAAGAATGAATGCCTGATAGTGGAATTCGCAATTCCATTCGACAGTCGAGTTGACACAAAGGAATTCGAAAAGTTAGAGAAATACCAAGATTTGTCCTGGAAACTTAGAAAACTGTGGAACATGAGTGTGCGGAGCATACCTATAGTTATTGGTGCCCTTGAAACAACCCCTAAAGACATCTGTAAAAGACTAAAAGAAATCGGAATTGAAAACATTCATCCCAAATTCTGCCAGAATCCTAAGGAAAGTCCTCGAGTCTTGAAGAGACTTGCTGTCACCAAGCCTCAAGACAAATAATGAACCATTTAAAGAAAATGTGCGAAAATAATACGATATTTATACTGGTCACCAGATTCAGCTTAAAGATTCATGGAACCAGTTAAAAGCAAAAGTAAAGATATATACATGAATTTAGAAAATAACTCAAATTTACCCTTTATACATGATCTATGAGTTAAAATATTCATCTAACTTAATTCAAAAACTTAGTAATGGGCTTAGCTCTCTTGAGGCTATATTTTAAAAACACGATGACAGGAGCCCCCCGGCAAAACACCGCTCCAACAGGAGGCTGATGATGGTTCAGATAGGTGAGACAGCTAATGCGTGACTGGCAAAAAGGGGGTATAAACCGAAGATGTCAAGAATGTTGAATCTTACGTTGAGGTTGTTGATTATGTCCATTAGCTCTTTCTCTAACTTCTGTGTCTTCTCGCGTAGTTCCTTGCCGTGCTGCCAATTTGCGGCTTCCAGACCATGTATCTAAAAATATTCAGAGTTATAGGCCGTTGATCTTGGTTTTGAGAACCAGCTACGTGACCCCCGTCACGCTGGTAGAATGTGTTTGTGAAATAAAAACGCTATTTAAATAAAAGGATATTTAAATACGAAATTCCACATTGATCTAACAATTTTTGCAAAATTTTGTTTTCATTTCGTATGAAATGAGTTTTTCTTAAAATGTCCCTCCAAAGCCTTAAGCTGGTAGAACGTGTTTGCAAAATAAAAGTCTAGTTAAAATTTAATATGTACTGACTGTCCGACTTTCTTTATAAGCCTGACGGTGAGGCTTTGGAAAGACAAGCTGAAGGAGAATCGGAAGGAGAATTTTTTTCCTTAAATAGAAGTTCCTGGTCAACATGAGATAGACAACCGGATCTTGAAACCAATTTTTAATTTAAAGAGTCATTGAGAGATAGAGTTGATGTTGGCAGAGATAAGTAAGATACTTGTGCAGATAAGCGGAATATATACGGAAGCTATTTTTGCCAAGGCTGCAGTCAGATAAGAAGAGCATGAATTGAAATCAATTGAAACTAATAGAAAAGCAACAAAGCTAGAGCAAATGTTGGCAAATATAAAAATAGGGAAAAAAGTTAACGAAAATTATTTTGGTGTTTAGGATATTATTGGCTCCGTTGATTTGTTGGTTTCGTATTAAACTTTTTACCAATCTCTTTGAAATTAACCGGACGTTCCACATTGTTGGTTAACAATGCGTTAAAAGATTTCTTTCTACAATTTGTCTGTCCAATATTGCAAAATACAGTTTAGATCAGTTACATTAACTAACTTTACAAAAACAAGCTGTTTTTGCCAAAAAACTTGAAACCAATATCTATACATCGAAATCTAACTATCAAAATATAGGTTCGGGATGACAAAAATTGAAAATATATAAGAGAAGTCTTTAGGATTCAAAACGCCATAGTTTGCTTAAATAGGAGATGCTGCTTGCAGGTCATGAAGTTATTGTGGCAAGTGCCTGAGCAAATTCTGACAATAAAATACATTACTCCAAGATTAACTCGAACATTCACTCAAAAATTTGCATTAATACTTACTTTAATATTCAATTTACTTTTCACTCAAAATCTTACTCAGATATTTACTTTAATATCAGCACACCAATATTTTTTAAAATATTACCCTAATATTTACTCCAACAATGACCCTGAATTTACTGTAATATCTACTAAAAAATCACTCAGACATTCAGAAAATATTCACTCTACCATTTACTTTAATACCCTCTCCAATATTTGCATTAATACTTACTTTAATATTCAATTTACTCAAAATCTTACTCAGATATTTACTTTAATATCAGCACACCAATATTTTTCAAAATATTACCCTAATATTTATTCCAACAATGACCCTAAATTTACTGTAATATCTACTAAAAAAATCACTCAGACATTCAGAAAATATTCACTCTACCATTTACTTTAATACCCTCTCCAATATTTGCGTAAATATTTACTTTAATATCAAATTCGATATTCCATCGCATATTAACTTAAATGTTCACTGTATTATCTTTCAAATACTTACTCTAATGTTTACTTTATCAAAACACTAAAAGCCTACCAATAACTTCAAAAGTCAAGTAATTCTACTTTAGCAGTTTACATTCTTCCCTATTTACCCTTTAATCATCTATTTTTCTCGCACTTCTTCGAGTCCCTCTGAGTGCATGCGGGCAGGAATCCAATCATACAGACATTTTTTTCACATAGGTCTCTATTCAGTTAAAGTAGCATACAACAGGATTTGCAGAAGACGCGAACCTTATCGAAGAATGCTGTCAGTGACAGACAACCGTGTTTGTCTGCACACACCAACAATCTCCACGTAAAAATCCCCTGGATAATATTTTTAGTTACTTGGAAAAGAGATAAATTAGATTACCCGTAGATCTTTCCGGCCAACGAAGGCAGAAAACACAGTTGGCTTTTGTTGCTTGTTTGGGACAAACTCGAACGACGTTAAGCACCATCGATCAATGCAAGATAAAACAATGCCCTCCATTTTGCATGCAGTAGTAAATTCTAGGCAACAGATATAAAATCCACAAGAAATTACTTTAATTTTAACATAATTCCGCAAATTAGTCGTCGTACTCTTGGTTAAATTTTGTTTAAAAACCACAGTGTCAAGTATCGTTTTCAGCTTGAAGTTAGGCCAATCAAAACTGAAATACAATCAAGGGCCAGGAACCATTCAAATACTGGCCAATTTCCGGGTTATCATGTCGTTTTGGTGCAATATTACCATTATTATATGAACTGACAATACTTTGACAAGTTATATGTAATTAGGCATAAAGTGAGAGGCCAGAAAATAAAACCAAATTATGAGTTTAACTTTTTCCCCAGAAAACAAAAAAGCAGCTTTCTTAAGAATTTATGACAGTTTAAGGGTAGGATGAAAATTTAATACGTAAACTGTGAAAGGATGGTGCATTAAACATGCATTTTACAATTTGGACAGTGCACAAAAACAATCAAAACTCTCAATTGATAGTTAAATGAAGGTACAACAAGGATATAGTTGAGAGACAACTGAATGTTAGTCAATATAATTTCCACGACCCTCCCTTTATATGCGATATTTTATAATTCGTAAAAGACATTATTTGTTTCAGCACACATTGCATACGTCTAGTTAAATTGGTCTATTATAGCCTGGAGAAATTGCAGTAAAGCTTTAGCAAATGTAGATATATTATTTGAAACAATGAGCTTGCAAAAAGAAACTTTGTAATGTTGCTGTTGATTACACCCGTTTCTTCTAGTGAATATTAGCCATATGAAATCATATGCAAAAAATTTGATTTCATCGAAAACATTCTTGCTACTTACCAAAAACTATATACTCATTAATTAATAATCGTTTGTGTGAATAATACCAGAACGAATGAAGTTTCGTGTGAAGAAATGACGTGTTTTTATGAGTACTTGTCCTTACCTCAAAACAAGCTTTGGCGGAGGTAAGGTGGCAAATTGTGAACACAATATTTTTATAAAACCAAAAGGTGGTTTTTTGTATGCTTTGGAACGTAAAGACGTTTAGAATTTCATTTTCAAAATAAATCTGAAATTTGTCAAGGTTTGCTAAAATGATCTTACATTGATAAGCCAAACAAGAACTGTCTAGGTTTCTCCCTTGATAACAAACTTCATTTTTGAATAGCACTCTATCAAGATATTTAGAATCCTTCTAGCCTCTTAGATAATCAGCCTAGTTTCGGACCAATTAGCTAATCACGTGAATAGCAAGGTCTCTGTTATCAACCACATGACCGGAATACTGCGAAGAGAAGCGGCAAGATTACTGAATGACGTAGAACAAACCTTTTTATCTTTTTCTAAAATAGCTCTCTCCTTGGATTGAAGTTGTTTTTTCAAAGCAGCGACCTAAGAAGAACAGAGACTCGAATTTATTTCAGATTGTAGGCGTGGTTGGCAAGACAAGAGGACCAGTGCATACCAGAATAGACACTGGGTGTTCATGTAGGGAACGGGTGGCTATTTTACATGGGGAACATTTGACGTTGACTGCAGGCAAACAGTCCACAACGAAGAATGAATATGCAATATTGAAAGCCTAATTAAGAATGAAAACAAAAAAGATTGAAATTCTAAGAAAGAGAGAAAATCTACAAATGAATTAAAATCTAATAAAGAATGAAAAACTGGAAACAGGTGAACTTTACTACACATTTCAAACGAAGCCCAATTACATAGAGGTTCAAAATTTTGAACAAAATTTGCTTTTCTTACAGCAAGTTTAAGTAGGGATTCGATTCCAGCTGATAGAACTGGGAGCGATCTGCGAACCGGAATCCAACCCGGAACGCTGTCCGGTCGGGTGCAATCTACCCATTCGAAATAGGAAAGAAAGCTGCAAAATGCGCTGCAAAATTGTGCTTTCAGGCGACAAAAAGTCTGAGCTGTCAATACACAAAACATGTTAGCAAACATTTTTATAATATCTCAACTGATAGCTGATTTTTATTGAGCAAGATTCTGGAAATGCCCCGAGTTATGCAAATTCAACACAGAAATTCTACGACCTTCGCTTATCACTGTCTTAAACAGGAAACAATTTGATGTATTATGCCGAAAAATAACAAGCTTCACACCACTGACCGATTCTATAACTCTCTTTACAGACAATCAAAACACACTGAAAATTGCAGTGGGTTCATCTCCACTCCAAAAATACATTCAGATAGGGTGACCGTGAACGCAATTTTACAAGTTTAAGAGTTCGCAAAACTGTATTTTGAGAATTATGTGACCTAAATTAGATGGCAAAATGAAGCAAAACAGTTGATAGATCTTCTGGAGGCATGAACCCTCAACGTTCGTATCAGCTAATGAGGTCATTCAGTTTGTAAAAATGCGTTCAGTTGTATAAATTCTTAATAGCACCGCTCTATAACTCACATGTGATTGTCCATGCTTCTCTGGCAACGTTAAAGCTCATCACAGTATTTCATTAAAAAATTATTAATTATCATTTTACAGCTAATGGAAACTTTACGCAGCCCAACCATTTCGGAGAAACATATCCCTGGGGTTGATCCTTAATCTACAAGAGAATCTACTTTCATTTCCTACTTTCAGCTACTCAGATCTTATGTAATTCGAATCAAGTAGGATAAACAAGGAAAGTGGATCGAAATACAACTAAAATGAAAACAGAAAGAGTTGAAATATGCAAGCACGAAGAGCCTTTTATTCTAGACGATCAGAATTCGGCTTATTTTGCACAGCCTCTTAGCAAATGTTGAAGTCGATGCTGATTCACTCACAGGTGGGATTATCTGTTTGCACCTAAACATGGCATTTATTGGGCTACGAATCGTAAATAGTCTCATTCAGTCAGTTTCGATAGGCTTTGATAAGTTTCGATAGGCTGCGACAGGTTTCGATAATTCACAAAAGGTTTCGATAGTTTTCGATAGGTTTTGATAAGTTTCGACAGATTTCGATAGGTTTCGAAAGTTTTTGGTAGTTTTCGATAGATTTTGATAAGCTTCGATAATTTCGGTAGGTCTCGATAGGTTCCACGTGAATAACAGTCAGAGAAAACGTGACCATCGCAATCGACTATGCAACTTAGATGGGTCAGGTGATACTTCTAGAACATTGCGACGACAGTTCAAAGTTTGAACAACATTTGATTGAAAAGGACTTGCAAGAAGCCTGGTTATTGAATCGTGACACGGAAAAGTGAATCAAAGCAAATGAAGGTTCTGCAGTAAATCTGTACGTGAATTGGCGACTGAGGGCAGATAAGGTACAAAACGTAATCGAGAAAGCTCAGATCTAAATCACGGGCCATGGAAACCAGAGATAGGGTCAGTGCAGAAACCAAAATCAGATTAGCCAATCAGCTTCCAAGTTTGCATCCGTTGTCGTCTATTTTGCCCAAATCACTACAAATTCTGGGAGCGTTTTGCCTGAGCTTTACCATAACATTTTCTACTATTTCGATGTTTAGGTAGAATTAATAAACAATTAAATCCACGGCATAATGCGTAGATAATTAAAATGCACAGTATCACATCGTATAGGCAAGGCTCCAAAACGAAATGCATTATGGATGAAGCTATGAAATGCACAGTATCGATGATAAGGCCTTAAGACGAACTGCATTGTGGATAAGAATTTGAAATAGACAGCATCAATGGACTGTTTTAAAACGAACTGCATTGTGGATAAGGATTTGAAATAGACAGCATTAATGGGCAAATCAAAGAACGGAAGAATTACCTCGTCTTTCAAGGAGGCTATTTCCGATATCTGGTTCACCAGTGTTGTGTCAGTTGGCGTGTCGCGGTTGTCGCTGCGAAGGAACACAGTAACCAAGATGAGATGCTGGAAACATATCAAACATGATGGAAACGGGGGTACACAGCATTATGAGTCGCTAGCGGACTACGTAAGCAAAATGAACGTTGTCTACATTGGTGCAAATCTCTCGCAAATTGCCTCGCAGAAAGTGTGAGATCAAAAAAAATTTGGCACGAAAAGACTTGATATTATGTCCGAAACTTCTATGGAGAAAATACAGGATTAGCAAGAACATCGAATGAACTAATGGAAAAAATATGAATGCGAAAAAACTCTATTAAGCCCCCTCTATTAAGTCCCCCTCTTTTTTAAGTCCCCCTCTCTTTTAAGCTCCCCTCTCTTTTAAGCTTCCCTCTATTTTAAGTCCCCCTCTCTTTTAAGCCCCCTCGTTAGCCAGAGATGTAAAAAAGACGCTAAATGTAAGAATTTAGTTATAGCTTACAATGGTTTTACTTTTAATTTTTAGTTTCAAATGAGTAGGAGTCTTGGCTCTCCTTCTCAGCTGTTTCTCTAAAATCCCTAACAGCCCTCGCGATGAACACAAGGCAGTGAAGAAGCAGTTGGCAACGGTTTTTAAAAATATATGCATGATATTTTCTTAGCAAAACGTTGAACAAGAACATGTGCATAGAATTCTTCTTTGAGTTTTTAATAAGTCGGAGGAGGGGCTTAATAGAGCTTTAGGGGTATTCAAAAATTCTCCATAGCCTTTGAATATGATCATCGCCCAAGCTTTGACATACATAGCTTTTAAAAATCCCTTTAAAAATACATACTTTAAGGAAACGCTTCCAGAACAAGGCCAAAGAAAAGTCACAATTGCATATTTCAACCCTACTTGTATTTTTATTTCAGATCTAATTTGCTGTCTTTTTAGCTGGTATGCTAAGAATACATGCTCCGTAAATAAACTGCATGTCAAGTGAGCACGAGATCTATGCTTAGAATCAAAACGCCACGACTGACGTCACAATTCAGATGGGACATTTGAGGCAGACAAGGGATTCAAGCCATTCCTAGGTGACTAGTAATTACAACCTATTCCACTCTTGCTCCTACAAATCCATTTTTTTGCAAAATTTTAACGCAGTGGGCAACA
Source organism: Nemopilema nomurai (assembly GCA_003864495.1). Classification (NCBI taxonomy): domain Eukaryota; kingdom Metazoa; phylum Cnidaria; class Scyphozoa; order Rhizostomeae; family Rhizostomatidae; genus Nemopilema; species Nemopilema nomurai. Next base: position 1,351,492 of record ML133394.1, read on the forward strand.
AATTACAGGCGACTGAAAACTAAACTTCTAGAGGCAACCAGAAAATTATAACTCCAAAAACTTAACAGCAATTTTCGTTGCTTTAGTGTGCGGGATATTCTCTTAAGTTGTTTAGAGAAATTAACATATCTATTCTCAGCGATTCAGACGTTGTCATCTATGAACAGATAATATATAGATATATTAAGTCTATGTCATTCTTATTACACTCGGCGCATGAGCTTATGAAAGTATTTTTCAAATAGTGTGCATGAATAGGAGTCCCTCTGTCAGTATTTGCTTTATTATTATATATCTGCCTCTAGATATATATCTCTTTGGTTATCTCTATATATCTCGATGGTTAAAATGGCTCTGATGAAGGCTTTAAGCCGAAACAGAAGAAAATAAAACTGCCTTGTCTACTGTTAAATATCCAGTGTTGGCTTCGGAGATTCATCGCTCATTTCATTGGGTCGTATGGCCCAGTGGAATGAGCGTTGGTTTTTGAGGCAGCAAGCTGGAGTTCGATTCCAACCAAGAGTGGTTTGATACAATTGGGTAGCACCCTTGTGGAAAGAATTTTCCTCCTGTCAGCATTCGCCTTGAGATTACATATATATATATATATATCATGCCACATGCACAACTCACCTGTCTTGAATATTCTGGAGACCGAATATCATTGGACTGTTGCTAGCCGACTGATTATTGGACGCTGATTCGACGGCAGCCAGCCTCGATTTCATTTCATCCACAGCTCGATATTCAGTAGATGACCTGCGATAACGAGGTTGTATTTCAAGAGACGCACTTTTCCAGAAACAGTATTTAGGCTATTTTCTGTACAAAATTCGGATCACCAAGGCATTTAGTTATTTTCAACTTGCAGTTAATTCTAATTCCATATTTTGGATATTTTGTCTGTTGTACAACAGCACCAGTTTTGTTCTATGCAGCTCTTTGGGGTTGGCGATTAATGATAAGAATCAAACGCCTTGCGCAATCGAATGTAAATGAAGGAAGTCTAAGGTACAGCTTCTAACAAGGTTCACACGTGAAAAAACACACATGTAGAAAGGAACGATTCTAGGGTCTCTGGTGCCCATTTAGAGTATCTACCCACTTCTGTCGTTTATGCTGATGCCTATCCTGTTTGGCGTGATCATCCTTCCTCTCTTTTGCCCGTTTCCGTTGCTTTTGTCTGTGCCGCAGAAAGTGCTGCGTACAAAGCATGCAAAGAATCTTCCCATCAACCTGAAAAAAACATTCAATTGATTAGGCGCCAATGCCAGTGTTCTATTGAGCGGTGTAAGTTGGGACACAAACTTGTTAATATATAGAAAGGGTTTCTAAGTTACATATGAGATTAAAGCTCTCTGAGATATGGGTCTCCTGTCATCGGAACATTTTGGCATAACGGTGTTTGTAATACAGCTATGATCCAACGATTTTTCTATGACATTAGAGAAATGAAAAAGCCGCTGCAAATTCAAGACGATTTAAGAATATTTCAAAGCTAAGAAAAATTTATATCTTTTGGTTTTTAACGCATTTATAGTGTCATCTCGGCATAGGTATAATTCCATCAAGAAGAAATGGTGCCCAATTGTCATGGGGTCCCACCGCATCAAAAATACGGAGAAACGCATCCTCGAGTTTTTCCTTAATATTTCTGCTTTTTCCTTCTTCTCTCCATACTTCATTATATTATTGAATTTCCAATTTTTTCTTGAGTACGATTATTGGTATGTTTAAGTTTGAGTCTGTTTTGATTATTCTACTACTCTTTTTCATTAGGCTAGTTCATGCTTAATCATCCTACCATTCCATTCCATAGCTGCCAACGTAATTAAGTTTTTTCTACTATTTTTCATGGCCTTTACTCTATTGCTTTCTCTCTGCTACTATCAAAATGCATCCAAATAATCATGAATAATCTCAGTGAATAACCGTTAAGCAAGAAAACTAGGCATCAAAGTGCATAACCTCATCGACAAACACTATTTTGCTTGGCTTTAAAACGTAACAGTACCTTGGCTCTTGATTCTTCGCTCTTCGCAAATGCACACTTCACTCGACATTGCTCACAAACAACAGGGGAGCCATACTTCTTTTCCGATTTTGAGCAGTTTGCACATTTGGACCCTTTGAAGGCTGCTCTGATGTGACAAAACTGGCAACTCTTAGGCTAAAAAGCAAGAAGGTTATTTCAACTTTTCTGAATAAAAACACTTTTACGTCGATGACATGCAATTTTCCACTGAATCCGACGAAATTCAGAAAGCACTGGCAGTTTTATTATTCTAAGCAGTTAATGCAAGTAGCATCAATAGCCTTTGTGATTACTGTATGTATCTTCATGTGTACAGCCAGATAAATGAATGAACTTTTACAGGATGTCTGTCTCTATTCAGAAGCACGGATAAGGGCTGGCAAAGCAGACAAAATGCATTTGTTATTCAGCAGCTATTTTTAAAAAAAGGTGCAGAAAATTCATTGATTTATAGTGTAATCCACAGGACATTTGGTTCTCCATTCTATATACATATATATTGATTCATGTCTACTTCTACTGATACATGTCTACTTCTATCTATCATTTTCCAAACTTGTAGGGTACAGAGATTTGAAAACCAACTGGGTACCATACAATACCAAACAACTTATCTATGATTGTAATAAATTGGGTTGTTCAAACTGTCTGTAATGATACAGCATTTGCTAATGGTTAATTGCTTATTCTGCTTAATTACAATTTAGAGATTGAACATTCCTTTGTAAATTTTATAAGCAATTGAGTTGATTTGTTACCTGGCCATAAGAGACAGTATTATCGCGACAGCGCTTGCAAACTGGCTTCTCACTGGTCTTCCTATGAAACAGAATAATTGAAATAGAAAAGAAAGATTAAAATAAAATGATAAATGTGTTAGAATTTCAGGACACAGAGTTTAGCTTCAATGGAAAACAGGGATGATTATTTGCAGCTTTCTTAACTGGGGTAGGGGTAGGGGAAAACCTTGATGCACTATCATGGGCTAGCTTAAAATTCAGATATGCAATGAAATACATTGAAGACATTTTCTATCCTTGTTACACCTGAAACAATTCTAAATCAATATTAAATACTGCACTAGCTCAATATAATGCAATTTCATATACAGAATGAATGGTATCTTGATAAATGTGACCAAAAGATCAAATCAGAAACAATGATTTGAATGATTATTCTATTATGGGCTGTTTCGTAATAAAAACAATCTGAAACAGGCAAGCAGAGTTAGCAGTAGTTTACGGTTAGTTGTAAATTAAAGCTACAAATCATAGATTGAAGACAAGTAATGAAAAATCAAGAATAGCTTAGAAACACATAGCTAAAGTTTATTGAACAAAATGTCTTGCATCTAATTGCCTTTTCTTTATAGAGTTGCCAAGGATTAGACTGAAGCACATTTCCTTATCAATTTTACATTTTTATCTTTTGAATCATCAAAACTGCACAACCTATTTTATTCAATCAAACTCAATTTGATAGCTAACATTCAAATTCTACCAAAAGATAATTATCAATAGAAGACTAATGATAATAATAATAGTAATAAAGAAAAATAAAGGAACAACACAAAGCAGACAACAGATGCTTAGGTGTTCATAGGAAAACTTAACAAAAACCAACTACAGCAAATTTGCAGGGCAAGCTAATCCACAGAGTACTTATAAAGTTAGCCACTCAAGAACAGAGCTTCAAATACCAGGCATAAATTTGTGATGGAGACCATTTGGGCATATGCTAAGACTCCCATTGGAAGCACTATGGATTAGTACTATGAAATACAAGACAATATTATAACTTTCTAAAGGAATTTGCAGCATTGCCTGAGGCAAGTATTGCAGGCATGTGCAGGCACAGAAAGCCAGATATGCTATCCTATACATATTTTACGAATTACATTAAAATGGATACTAACCTAAGCAAATGGAATTCCATACGGCACACAGAGCAAGACACTGGTGGGTATTTTCTGCGACATGCCTTGAAGAGAGGAAAAATTCTGCTCCTGATTATGATGAAGATTTCGTATCACTGAACAGGTAATGCAAGGTTACACTGGACAGCTCAGAACTGGACAGTGACACATTGCTTGATTCATAGCAGACTCCAGGGTACAGAGAAACTCTTATCTGCTGTCACTTTAAAGTATTTTCAGCTTTGCTTGTTGATCTGTTACTTTTTCAAACATACTTGAGAATCCTTACCTTCCTTTAAAAAACAAATTTTGATAGAATGTGTGCTCTGAAAAACTTAAATTCCTTCCTGTTTTGATAAATAACTCTCCCCCTCCCCAAAACTAATGTTTAATTCTTTTGAAGCATACATCATTGAACTAGAAATCCATCAGTAGCTCAAGGTAAGGGGGATTCAAATTTATAGAATGTGACATAAGGCTCCATACATTACATCTAATATCAACAATTCTGTCTGAGATTTTGGCTGGCCTGCAAAGTGTTGACACACTTTAGCATGTTCATATAGGTAATTCAAGGTTAAATTTCTTGTGACTGATGCTATTAATACTGAAAATAGTTGTCATCTTTGCTAGTATTTCCAGGGTCATTCCATGCTACATGGAATTGAAAAATTTTACAAATAGTTTGACAGGTCTGATGTGCAAATCTATTAAGATGAATACTATAGAAATATTATAAACAAACATCACTCTGAGAACATTTCAGGCTCTTTGTTCTATTTCTTTACAAGTTATAGATGTTTGGAACTTTAAGAAGATTTTGCAAAATTTTAATTTCTTTGACCTATTAAGGTGGAGCTTTTGCAACTTTAATACTCTAGCAACTCCTTAACAAAACAGAAAGAAGTTTAAAATGATCACAGCCCACCAATCAATCTTAAAACGGACATATATCTAAAAAACCAGAAAATTATGTTAATGGCGCGTAATTTACCTTGAAAAGTAAACCGTTCTTTTCATTTGCTGGTATTTGATACTTAGCAGTGAACCCTCATTTTAAACATGATAATGTGAGAGAAAGACAAGAAGCAAACATGGATGCTTTATACGCACGGAATGTAGCTCTCAAAAGCTCCTTGGATACAGAATCGTCAGCAATTGCAGGGCCCCCTTTGCATATTCATTCATTTTTACAACTCAACAAATACCTTTACTGAAATGGGAAGATGCCACATGTTAGGCCATAAGTTTGTTAAAAGCTAGCAAACCTTACCCGGCAAAGTTGCTGGTCGACAGACAATTCACTGAAAGAGTGCTTTGTGTGACAATTCGTGCAAGCAAAAAGCGGATCACCGCTAGACGCCATTTTGAAGTTGTTTAGTTTGATAACATTCTCACTTTCGCACAGCTTCAAACAAGAGGTTGTGGAATCGAGGCTTTGCTATGGTCAAAGTTTAATAATGAAAAAATAATGAAGACCTTCCTGCAAAAGATTCACCTAATTATTACCCATTGCAGTCGGTCAATCAAATCCTTGAGTATTTGAATTGGCAGTTTAGCAAGAGATATGCTATGAGGGAAAAGTGTCTCTATTGATAAGAGTTTAGTTGGTAGGTGAAAAACAGACTTCCAGGTATAGAATCAGACATGTCAAACAAACATCACCAAGTGACAATTGGTTAATAACGTGCTTTAGAAAATGACACTATTGATGTCTGATGGAGCAGATATCCAAATATCTTTTTCCAATTCATCATTTAAAATCTACCGAGTTTCCTGAAGGTTGTGATTATTTTGTCCTCCCTCATCCTCAGAAATTGCTGTAATTAATCTCTCTAGAACTGTATCAGCGACAGGGAAGTGCCTGAACTTATAGAGGTTATTTCACAGGCAAAGAAACTGACGTTAATGCTCAAATGACATAAAACGTGCATTATACTTGTCAAGGTTACCAAGTTCAGAACAATAATACCTGTGAGATTTCACGAACACATCTAGTGAACAATCGAATTGGGGTCCAGGGTTGGGGGCAGAAGAATTCCCAATTTCAGTAGATCTGGAGTGCTCAAATTGCTTAAAACTAGACCCTTCAGAATACATTAAAAATTTATTCATCCCATGTTTGAAACATTCCAGAAAAATACAGAGAACAGGCTTTGAGATCATGAGACTTTGCAACCTTGCTTTTTAAGAAAAAATTGGGTACTCTCTCTTTATAAGAGCACATAGAATTGAGGCTCAGGCTGGCTTTTTGAAGTTCCAAAATTTTTAGACTAAATTTCTCTTAATATGCTATAAATTATCATTGGCAATTTAGAAGACATAAGAAAATATAAAAGTTACAATTAGATGCTCATGAAACAGGTAATTTCATTAAAGGCATTAGCAAAAGGTCTGTTTTCTGCTATTACCTAACTCAAATTTTAGTGTTTTGGACATTCTTGCAGCAAAAGAAACAGATGGAAAATAGAGGCAAACTAATCGACTCAAATAACAACCTACATACAAATAACTGTTCTGTACAGAAAAATGGACACAAAATTCAAACAATAGGATAATGGAAAACAATACTTCAGACATGAAATAAGAAAATACTGATTAAAAATTTTGACACATAATGGTCAATCAACTGACTAATAAGTTTATTGGACATACTCAAAAAACAGAATGATTTGATCAACAAGGTGAATGATTGCAAAGAATGGCCTTACAACTCAACTTCTTTTCCCCATAAAATTAAACAAGGCTGTTCACAGTTTTGATTGAATTGGTTTCCCTTACTGCCTAAGGTTCTCCCAACGTCCAGACGCTTCAATAAGTGTATTCCTATAACCTATTAGTTCCCTCCAGTTGCCTGAGTTACTTAACAAGTTGTTGTGCTTCTTTACCTCTCTGCTAAAATTCTTTGTTTTTAGTTCATACCATTTTGGCTTAGGTCCTCTAGTCTCCTCCAGCTCTGCATCACACCTGAGTTTCAACAGATAAGCTTCTTCTAGTTTCAGTTTTTCCTGTTTTAGTCTTGCCAGCTCAAGCTCATATGGGGATCTCAAGCCAAGAGATCTCCGGATTTCTTGTCTGTAAGTCCTCATATCCGTTTCTTTAAAGATATCCATGTCAAATTCATCCAATGCTGTGTCAGCCATGTCTTCTGCATAATCCCTAGCTAGGGTACCTTCAGCAGTTGCTTTCATTACTGATGCAGTTAGGGGCTTCTTCTGCACAATTTCAGAAAAGGGTATTGAATTTTTGCTGGGGCGATGTATTGGATTAAGAAACCATTTCCCATTTTCTTCTCCTTCCTCGTACCTGTTCTCGGCAATATCCTGTAAGTCAATAGCTAGATCAAATCTTTCTGGATCAAGCTGGATTTCTTCTTTGTGGGAAGACGCATTTTTATCAAGCAGCAACCCAACCTGGGACACTGGCGGCTTGCTTGTTGAAGTTGGAGCAGACATTGACCGATGGTGCCCTTTGGGATTTCGGTGGGTGCCCAATCCTCTTTGGCTGAGAAACACAAAGGGCACACTTAGATAAATGATTTCGACTCATCCTATTTTAAAGTACATTTTGGTCATCAAAAGTGACTGCATTGCAAATTTAAAATTTGCATAAAAATAAAGTACACATTTACAAGAAGAAACAATAAAATGGCGATAAATGAGAAATTTATGAAAAATGAGAAAGTAGAGTGTAACGAGAAAGTTAATGAAAACAAAAACTTTTTAATGAGAAAGTGAATAAAGTATGGGGAAAAGTTGAATAAGCATCATTTTGATTTCACTGAGATATTCAGATGTTACAATTATGGGCTAGAATCTTTCGCACTCGTTGTTGTCGTCAGAGTATAGCCTCTCACCTCATTATTGGGTTTTCTCCCGTAACTTCAAGCACGTTTTTTGATATCCTCACTCTTTCTGGCGGCTTTGAGCGCGTACTTTGAAATTCCCTCTCCTTCTCCATATTTTTGCGTGCCATACTACTTATAAACATGTCTATTTTCTTATTCTTCGTCAGGCAGAACTTTGAACACGAGAGAACCGATGGGTTGCTAACGGCAAATTCTTGTCGACAAAAACAATCGAGCAGCAACAACAGCAGCAATTGCAACAGCAACAACAACAGAAACAATCACTATGCCCAAAAATCTTCAGTGTCCATTACAATATGACATAATAAATTGATTTACAAAAACATGTACTATAAAATAAAATGAATGACATGTTCTTCATTACGAATAATTATCAATGATGGCATTTTTTGCATTGAAAGACACCTGGTCACTATCTCCCTTCATACATAGAAGGGGACTGTATTTCCTAGATCTAGATGATAGATATTGAACAGAAATGTACAAAGATCATTGAATCATCGATGTTTATTTTTCCACCATTACCGTCAATAATTATATGTCAGAAACATAGACTGCTTTTCCTGATTGTAGCAGTTCGCACATCTGAGCGTGGAGTTTTGCCTTTCATATTATGGTCCAAATACTCGTCTCTTTTTGTCACTTCCAACCGATTTCTCAACCACCACCTTCGGAGTATAAGCCATTTCTAGGGGTTTATACCTACTTTTGCTTGATCAGAATATGAAAGCCAAATTTATCCAGATGTCCCCACTTTCGCGCAAGAGGTTACCTCGAAATATTTTTGCATAACAATAGTTTATGCCTCTATTCAAAGAAGCAGGTATCATCTTTGGAATATTTTTGTTATCGTTGAATTGGTACAATACGAAGGCTGCGATTCTCTATTGAAGTTCACACAGTCGGAGAGAGGGGCATGTTGTCACAGCCAGTCACCCATCACAGTGGCCACTGCTGCGAAGTGACAGAAAATTAAAAAATTCAAATTTAAATGCATAGATGGGGATCTGTTGTGCTTGCTAGGACATTCTCACGCAACCTAAATTTTGCATTTGGCTCACGGATTTGGTTATTCCTTTGCGGCTGGGGGCCTATGGATAACGTGCATGTCTTTGATGTACAATGTAAACAGTTTGCGTCGTTAAAAATGCGTCTACGGCATTTAACCGGAAATGAAGCCTGAGGCTAATTTTCATTAAGTGCACATTTACGCTTATTTTCAGCATACTTAAAAGAATTCCTTGAAGTCCACAGAAGCTCGATTATTTGTGAAGATTTCCAGCTCTGTTTTCGAAATTGCTCGAAGATTCTCCATTTTATCAAGGCTAAAAGCTAGTTAAAAAGTACCATTCTAACTCCAACAGTCTTACCAGTGCTAATGAATTTCAATACAAACCAAATAGACCGCGCGTTTCTTTAATACAAGTATGCATGAAAACATTTTGCAAAGAATAGACATAGCTGAACATGTGATGAAAAACTGTCTTAGTGTATAGCATTTTTATCTTGAACCCCAGTAAAATGCCATCAAAGGCACTCTTTTCAATGTTACGAAAATCTAAAGAAGCACTCTCAGTGGACGCTGCGATGGAGCAGCAGGAGCAGCATCAACAACGCTTGAACAGTCTGCTACAACAATGGCGATAAATTCACGCATTTGGTGAGGAAACACCTGCTTTGTGTTACATTTTAAGAAGAGTTCAACATGTCTTCTATATTTTCCGGTGAAGCATTTTCATCGGCAACGATCCAGAAGATGCTGGATGAAAATACCCAACTCATTCAAGCTTTAATAGACTACCAGAATCAGGGGGAGCTGAAAAAATGTGCTCAGTACCAGCAAATGCTTCATCGAAATCTTGTTTACCTTGCTACGGTGGCAGACTCGAACATGAACCTGCCATCTAATTTACAGAACTCAGGTGGACAAGGAATACAGATGCAGCAACAGCAGAGTAACATGCCAGGGCCAATGAACAACGGCATGGGTTTTAGGCCTCCCCAAAACATGCAAGGAGGAATGCCGCAAGGAAATGTACAGATGCAGAATATGCCGGGCAACTTACAGAATATGGGAAGCAACATGCCAAACATGCAAGGTATGGGATCAGGGATGCCTAATATGTCCAACATGGATGCAAACATGGCGAGCATGCTGAAGAATATGCATATGCAAGGCAACATGGCGAATATGCCAAACGGAATGCCCAACATGCCGACCAACATGCCCAATATGCACGGGATGCAGAACATGCCAAACAGCATGCAGAGTATGCCAAATAACATGCAAGGGAATATGCCAAACATGCCGATGAGCATGGCAAACAGTATGCCAATGGGACCAAGTGACATGATGGCATCAATGCAACAGAGTATGCCAAATAGTATGCCTGTCAGTAGTCAAAATGATCTGCAGAGTAGCATGATGATGCAACAAAGACCGGGGATGCCTGGAATGCAATTCGGAGGCAACATGCAGCCTAATCCAGGAGGTTTTTAAAACCACTGCTCCTGTGGCTTATCGAGTAAAGCATAGAAGTGTAGTAAGCCCAAGAAGGTTTTCTACCTGCAAAAAAGTTTAAATCTGATGTGGAGGTCTATTACCTTGGATCACAGTAGATTTAGAACACATATTTGTTGTTATTGACAATGATACTGGTGCCTGTCAAAAATGCTGCCATCATATAACAGTATTGTACAGTATTTATTTGTACAATGTGCAATTGGTCGTCCTGCTGCTTTGGATCCAAAAGGAAGTTCGAAGTTTCAAAAACATTATAGACTGATTAGAAATACTCGAGAATTGCTTGGTAAATTTAGTTTATGAGCTTCAGCATGTCTGGTTGATTAAAATATTCTACATGTTTTTGTTATGTGTATTGTTTTTGTTAGGCATGTTAGAAGAAATATTTGCTTATCAAACTGTTATTAAACTCTTTGAAATACCAACTATCATTTACTTAACACATTGCAAAGGTCTGTAAATATCTAAAAAATAGGCAACATTGAGGTTTAACAGTACATGGAATATTATTATCTGTTTTCTGTTGCTTCATAGAAGACAGTCGCCTTCAATATTATTTGGTGACAACAGGGTTTTGCAAATTGCACGCATGTTTGCCATTGTATCTAATGATTTAATTTAGATTTTGATACCTTGAACCTTAAATTTTCTCCTTTGAACCTTCCATCCAGAGTAGTGGCTACCTAAACAAGGGCTTTTGATGAACCATAACTTTTGTTTTGGTATTTAATTGCTTACACAACCCTTAACATGATATGGTTGCTCACAATTAATAAACAGTCCCTATTAACATGTAAAAAGTTTATATTAATATAATTACTTGTTATATCCCGGCAATTTTTAATTATAGATTAATAGTATTTATTTGTATTAGATTCATTTGTTCCTGATTGGTCGTTAATTTCACTTTTCTTCAAATTCATGAGTTCAAAAATATTTATTTGTTTGATTTGCAAATATTCAGATCATGGATTGGTCTCAACCCTTTTTTGGTTTTCAATTAAAAAATCATATTTCAGTGGATGTTATGCTTTGAAGTGGTATTTAACTACAGAAAAATGTAAGCTCTTTAAGAAGAGTGCACATATTATACACTCATTTATATTTCCATAACCATAAACTTTTTCATTGAAATTAACAGGCTAAAACATTTCTTTGATTAAGGGCCTCCATTTCCATGAGAAACAAATGAAACAAAAATTTTAAATTGTGCATATAAAGAAAAACTAAGAAAAAATGATGAATTCCTGATAGGTTGTTAATGACTACAAAATGGCAGTCAAAAGATTTTCTCAGCAATAGCCATGTTTACAGCTCCTGTGGCATATTTTGGCATGCATTTCCCTCTTTCATTGTTCTATGGCCACTTGTCTATCAAGCAGACCTTAGAATGTCACAACAATCTATAGGCAACATTCTGAAAATGAACTGCAGAGCTGACAAGAATAAAACTACTATTTGGGTTGGTCATTGTGTTGATGAATACAATCCTGACATGTTGAAAGAATTCATGTTTTTAGTTTAATTTTCAAAAACTGCTACAGGAATGTTAAGTATCCTTCAACATAAATAATGTGACCTTGTGTTTGAAAAAGCATCAAATATAAATGATACTGCCTAATTTTTTTTCTTTCAAGGAGAAGCAGCTTTAAAGACTGAAGTAAAGCAAACTAGGTAGTTGTGATTCCACTGGAGAATCACGGGGATCAGGGAGTTAAATTGTTGTTAAAAGAATTTTCCTTAAACAATCAACAAAAATGTTCTATGAAGTCTACGTAAATTAGAAGAGAAATCCAAGCTTGGTATCGTTTGTAACAGAAAAAAGCCTGCAAATACTATGAATAGGCCTAATAAAAATGCATAATGTGGCAAATAAGCCATTTTTTGAAGGGGTTTTTAAGATTTACATACCCTTGACTTGCCTGTTGAAAATAAACAAAATAATAATGTACTACAAACAGCATCTCTGCCAGAGCTTTCATAAAAACAATCTACAATCACATACTAACTATCCGATTCATATGATTCCCCATTAGTACCCTCACTCCTTATACCCCCCTTTGTCCGTGACACCCCATCAGCTGAAATATCGTCAGTTACCTGCCACTGGCCCTTGTCACAAGGTTTACCTATCTCAGGAGAGAGCAGGTTAGAAATTGAGAACTGATACTTAGAGTTGGTTTTACTGGGGCTCTTCCCCTTTGGTTTCGGTTCTTCTCCAGAAAGCTTTGTATTGCCATCAGTCTGTTCTCCAAATGCAGGGTTATCAATAACATCAAAAACATCTTTAGCACGCTTTGTGTCCATATCATCAACAGTACCACCCGTCTGGTCATATGTCCTTTTTAAGTCCAATCCTTGTTTTGTACCATTTCCCTGGGCAACAGTCCTTTGCTTATTGTCTTCTGATGTTGTGAACCTTTCTTTGGACTCCTTCAGCTGCTGTTGAAGTGCACAAATGGTTGACTCCATTCCCTCAACTTCTTCATCTAGCTGCAGCACAAAGTCATTCAGCTCTAAAGAAGAAATTTGGCAAATTGTTCATGAAGTACAATATATTGCAGTAATTTTTTCAGTAAATTAATACTGCAATAAAAAAGATATTATATACACACAATACATAATACACAAGCAAAAAATATATAAAGCTGCTGTTGTGTGTTAGACTTCATAGACTTAAATATATATAAATATTTATATAAAATATGCAAATATATGTAAAATCTAAAAAAAAATTAAAGTACCAAGTTAAAATAATGAATAGAAAACATAACATTTATGGCGGTATCGGAAAGGTGCTACGTTTTACAACCATTCTAGGAAAAACTAGGGGGATAGAAATGGGCCTTCTATTATGTACCATCTTGACTGCACTTTAGTTCCTCGTTATATTTCTTTTGCAGGGCAAGTTCTGCTTCCAACTGCGCAATTCTGCCTTGTGACAACTGCTTCCCAAGATCTTGGTTTTCAGCAATCAACATTCTACATTTTGCCATCAATTTCTTTCCTGTCACACTACAAAGGGAAATCAAAACACAATGAAAGATGACCAACCCATTTGATTGTGACTAAAGAAATTATCTTTTAAAGTTAAGGATTGAGTTGCCTTGAGAAAGTACAGCAGATAAAGCTTAGACTTGGGCAATAAGCTGAACAATGTTATGGGGCTTCTTTACTAAGATTATTAGTCAGTTATCTTGCAGGTGATGCCTTTCAAAAAAGTAATGGTCTTTGCTATGCTGCAAAAAGACAATAATTATAATTATATGTTTCATCGTGTGACATCAACAGCAAACTGCAACTGTATCAGAGTCCCCTGTTTACAAATGTCTCAAAGCAAAAAGCTGGTTGCCAGATTCACAGATTCATGAAGAAATCACAGATTCAAATTATTGCTTTCATCAATATCTGTTATCTGCATAGGAAAATACATTTAAGAATAATAGCATTACCCCCTAAGCAGGCAAATTTCATAATGGCACATTGCTGTTCAGAAAAGAGATTGAATACCCTGAACCAAGGCTGGGAATAAAGTCTTCAGTGAAAACAAACATTATTTGACAAAGAAACAGACAATGAAACAAATACATTTACAAAGCTGCATCACATAAACAAACAAACAAGGAAGAAAACAAAAGAAAAACATATAAACAAACAGCTTTTTCAATTGAAGAAGCAATATTGCTATAAAGTTGATGAGTTTACCACACCAAACCATATCTTATTTTTCAAAACAATACATGGGGTATGCAGTTGGGGTGAGAAATGCCATAGGAAAGAATTGTCAACTTTTCCTTCTGATTTAGGACTTTTGAAAAGTTGGGTCTAATACAAAGCATTTTTCTGCAATGTTTGTTTCAAGAATTCATCATCCTTGTGGAACAACCAAAATAATGAGAAGCTTGATTTTTTCTTTTTTAATACATAAAACTAAGTATATCTAGCAGAGATCTGTAAGGGAAACACTGCATCCAACCTTAGCTGTCTCTACAATAAAATCAAATGATATCTTCAAAGCCTTAAACCCTGAACAATGGATGGGTAACTTATTTCTAGTCATTTACTGAGAGCTTTTCAAATATCAAGTCTTCATTGTTACTCAAGCTGAGGTGTTTAATCTTGATTATCAAGTTATAGTTGCAGTAATGACAGTGTATTTGTTGCTTAAAGGTGATTTTTCAAGAGAAAATCTGCCATCAACTCACTGCTGTTACATAATCCATTTATCCTGAAAAACCTTCTACAAAGCAAGAAAAAATAAACAGAAACACCAAAAGAAAATGATTTTCAGTGCCCTCACAAACATAGGAATATTTAATGAGAATGCAAAGGAAAACGATTTTACATGAGCCCATCTAGCAGGGGCAGCTCACAATGTAGTTAAAATACATTTCTATCTTGCTTATCTTCACAAAATTTTGGCAAAATTAACTTCAACCGCTTAGTTTTTTCATATCAGCCTTTCCAGCCTTTCAGCTGGAAATAAAAAACAAATATTTTGCTGGTGCTCCAAGTAGTGACCAGGCAATTCCTCTAAACTGCATGAGCACAGTGCTGATGACTGGTATACATCTTGTCAGTTTGAGAACTTCCTTCATATTCTCTTTTCTCATTAACCTGCTCTTCCCTTTCTTTCTTCTCAAGCTCATCAACTTCCTTATTGCTGAAAAACTGAAGGATTCTTTCATGGATAATCTTGAAAGTCTAGGTTGGGTCAAAAAAGCATCAGCACTCTCACTCCAGCACCGACAAACAAGACTCCTTTTCACTTTTCTCCAATAAAAGACCATATCATCTGGGGATAGCTGCCAAATAACTATTCGTTGAGCAAATGGGGGTCAGTTGGATAACTGAAAGGGCCAAAACAAGCAAAAGTAATCAAATGGATTCTCTTCAACATCTCCATGAAAAGAGCCTGGAACACCTGATTGCCCTATTCAACACAAATTGTAGGCATGCACATCACCATCAGGAAATACAATTGAATTTGTTAATGCCAAGGACCCTAGAAGTAGCTAGAGCCAAGGCCATTTGACTGCACAGTTCTGTTGTTCCAACCTAACTTGTTACTCTGTTACAACACTCTGACTTGATGATCCAGAATCCATGTTAAAGCTTTCATTCAGCAGCCAATCAACTACTGGCAGCCAACTAGATCTTTCTCTGGCTCTGTAAAGGCTCTGGTGCTCACTGGATCAAGCTTAATAGCTTGCCAGATTGTACCAAGGTTCGCAAAGAGAGATTTTTGCAGCACTCATTGAGCCATACACAAAGTGAAGGGTCAGGTAGCATTCATGCCATGTTGAAAAGATAAGCAAACTGAGTTTAGCAATATTCAAAGGCTAATACAGGCCTCTATTCACTAATTCAACACTCACTTAGAGATCATACTGTGTCAATGCTTTGGGCAATAAATCTTTGATACACATTACAAGACCCTTTTGAGGGCATTAACACTTGGCTGTATTAACAGTAAGTTTTTAGCAAGGTTCATATTGTCTTTCAATTTGATAAAATTGACAGCAGTGTGAAGCAACTCACAGGAGGTATTGATGTCAACACACTCCATGACCAGATTACAATGACAGGAAACCAATTCTTAAGATGATAACCTTAAAAGCAATTTTGTGCTACCAGCTTTTGCATTTTCACTTTTTTGAATAAATTTTTGTGAATCGCTCAACTATTATTTTATTGACAAACATGCTGAACCATATGTCAGACTGGCAAGTTACTTGGTTACACAACCTTTCATATAAATCTTTTGCTTGCTTGCAAGCGTGGCTTTGCAAGCAAAAACTTTTCATAATGAATGTTATGCTGTTAACTTCTAGATTGTAATTTTGCACCTAAATGAAAAAAGCAATGTCATGCTGATAGAATTTTAAATAGTATGCTGTAAGTGCAATTTTTTATTTAAAAAAATTGAGCATAAAAATGTTGGATCTGTCAAAAATAACAAATAATTTGATTTTCATGGCAGCTTTTAGCCTACAGTAGATGAAACTACAAACCTAGCGTTTTATATATAACTTAGGAGAACTACCTTCATTTAAACCTAACCCTACAAAGTTTCATAGAAATGTTCTTGACTGGAAAGACACATCTAACATTTTCACAATATTCACTTTAAAAGCATTTTAGGTTGCAACAGTTGTGCTGGACATTTCCCTTCTCAGTTGCTGTTGCTTTATGAGTTTGTGTGACATGCAAAAGTAATAAGGTAAATCAACTCCATTTGCTGTGGTGCTTAAAAACTGAAAAAATGGTCTGTTGACAACCTTTGACAGTAGATTTTTAGCTGTTAGACACTGGACTTTGCCTTTTTTTCCTTAAATTGGCTGATGCTTGTTGTTATGAGACTTTACCCTCCATCAGCATCTGGAAACCTGTGGCTTTTTGTAAGGCACTGGAATTCTTATCATAGTTTTCACCAGCTAGTTTTTGCTGTTCCAGTCACCCTTTTAGTATAAAGGTTATTCCTAAACAATTCTCTTGTAATTAAGCCTACACATATACACCCTTTCCCCTTTCTACCTATTGAAATATATGTACAAAATAATTTACAAGCTAAGATGAATGTTTCTCAACTAATTAATGATTTATCAATAAATATGCATACTTTTTGATGGAGTGCTTAATGATCTAATTTTTTGGGCAAGTGCTACCCATAATCTTTGGGTAAGGTATCTTCAGTTTTTAATCACATTCCCCAACCTCATTTAACAGTTTGGTCTATAGAGGCAGACAAACATGAAATTCATAAAAAATACCACTTTGCAGACGATACAAAGTGGCCACTCAAAACGACAAAGTAAACATAATTGCAAATCTTAATCTAACACAAACAAACGGCCTTACTTAGAGTTTACATTAATTGCACACCGTAATGTAAACTTTAATAGATAACATAGAACTCATGCTATTCTCTTGTTATCTAAAGAAGCATACACTGCAATGTGATGAGACTTAAAAAGTTGGTAGACCCATGGCGATTCACTGAATCGAGTGAACGAGAAGTTTAAATAAAAATTATACACATACTATACAAATAATTTTGACAGTTCTCACTTAAAACAAGTTCTGACACATATGGAAATATTTTGAAGTGTCAATAAAGATGTCCAGTTCAACTGTTCACCTGAAATAAATTCTAGTTATTATTTAAGACTGACGATCAACAGTCTTTGGCTGCACACTGTGTGTGTTCATTTGAGAGTGTACTGGAAAGTTTATCATCCTTCTTCCTAATTTTTGATTTAAATAAGTCATTTTTACAAACCTATCGGGTGTGAATTTCCAGGCGCTTAAGTCATTCTGTGCCTGTTCTAATTTGTCTTTTGTTTCTCCAAGTTCAGTTTTCATTTTTTCAAATAACAAGTTCACAGATGGATCTAATAGTGTGGATTTAAGCTGGCTTGTTGCAGGTGTTTGGGACTGCTTCAACTCATGAATTTGTGCCTGAAAACAAGAAGCAGAAAATTAACTAAAAGATGAAATAAAAGATTGAATTATACATATATGTGACATTCAGTGAGAAAAGTTCCAAGGGTCACCCACTGATACCAGGAACTTTTTATACATTATTTAAAAGGTTTAGCTCATAAAGCAATTAGAGTGTTCAGTGACACCAACAAAAAACTAGAAATGGATATTTTAATCTTACCAGCATTTCCTGCATTTCCTGTTCCTTTGTTGCTAATCGCATTACTAGAACATTCTCTCTCCTAGTTGACTCTTGCTGTTGTAACTTCAGTTTTTCCTCAAGTTCTGTATTCACAAATCCTATAATCATTCATTGAATTTAATATGTACAGACAAGTTTCATAAGAAGAAAGCATGATTAAAACAGTTCAGGCAATTGTCTAATTAACTAAAATCAAAAAGGAATTGCAAGGAATTAAGTACAATGAAACTAACCTGATTTGTCACCAAGGTTTGCTAAGTATTTTTCTAGTTCTGTAACCTAGAAAAAGATTAAAAACAAGCCTGTAAGTCAACAAATTGTTAAGGTGTAAGTTTAATAATAAACAGAAAAACTGAGTCTAAAATTTCCATAGCAAAGCCAGCCAAAGAAAGAAGTTGGTAATATAGGTTGGTAAAAAAGAAAATTATCCCACAGAGAGGTGCTGAATTGATAATATTCATAGCATCTGGTTGGCATTAAAATTTGATTATCATATCTAAATTCTTGATAATTTCAATGCACAGTTAGTAAAGTTTCAACTAAAGTTTCAGGGATCTACACAAGGCAGATTATGTTTCCTTTTGGCTATGCTAAAGCTTTGAAGTATGAAATAAAACTGAGACTATGACAGAAATACACATTACAATATGGAAAGTGTTGTCAATGAAGGCCAACTAACAAACATGCGTAAGATAACTTTGGTATTTTTGGGTTCCTTTGTTACATAAATCTAGATAATTATGATAATTGTACACATATTTATATAAAGAACAGGTTTCAATCTCTATCTAGAAAGGAATTGAAGAGTTTAGATCATTTATTAGCATCACAATACAATGCAGTGAGAATACAAATTCAAATACCTTGAGATGATTTCATCTTTATTTAGATCCTTCAACTCTGTTGATTTTATGAAAACCTAAGAACAGCATTAAAGGTATATTACAAATAGGTATATACTGGACAACATAAGAAATCTATACAACATGAACATGAATATGGTTGTTCTTCAAATAAAACAATAACAGAAGTTTTACATTCAGATGGTGATGTGCAAGTGTCAAAAACAAACACCTACAATATTTGACTATGGTATGATTCAAACAGGACACAATGTCTCATAAAGTGTTGCAGACTTAAATGGTTTTAACATAGCTTCATTCACAAAGCACCAAAATGCCAGAAAAAAACAAGTCAGATCTCACTTCCTTCTATTCAAGAAGAAAAAACAGCATACCTTCTTTGGTGTTGCAGACTTACTGTCAGTCTTCTCACTTGATGCACTGAGCTCCCCTGGAAATGAGATAAAAAATGTTCTTAGAACACTTTTGAACAATATCAAACAACAATGAAGACCAATGAGAACATAAACTTTACAAAGAAAAGCAGCGTTTTATCGGAATATTTCTTCGGACTTAAGTTACCTCTGAGATTTGAAGAGAACTTTCCAATAATTCATAAACGAATTTTGCAAGTTTTGAAATAACTTTTAGGCAAAACCTTACTTGCAACACCGACATAAATACTATTTCCTCTTAATTGGCAATGAATGCACATCGTTTCACATTTTGCTTGCAATATACCGAGCCCCAATCCCCTCAGTGACGTTTGAAAGGTAAGAAACATGCTTATTTAAAACAAAGAAAAGTAAAACAATCTACAAACAAAACCAGAGCAATTTGACACAAAACAAACTCTCGGAAAGCAACTTAAGCATATCATATATCTAAGAAAAACATGCTCAAGTAAACTAACACTAGGGTGTTATTGATGTGTGATAGAATCAGTGATAAGGCCTCATTCTATTTCAAACCAAACCTTAACATTTTGTCAAGATTCAGACACAAACCTTCATTTTTTGTCGTCATCTCGGACTTGAATTAATCCCTTCTTTACCCTTAGACCGTCTTGGTGGTGAATTGCGAATAAACCTTTCCAGATTTGAAAATGTTAGTAAATATCCTGCTGCGGAGCACCCTTTGTTCAAGCCATCTTGAATGTTCGAACCGCGCTACTTGGAAGAGCTGCATTGTGGGTAAATAGGTACTTCATAATAAACTCACAAATAATTATTACAGCTCCGGAACGAGGCAACTCTAACAGGCCTGCATCATAATCATTCGCGGGCCTATTTAAAACTTTACAAAATGGAAGAACGCGTAAGCATGGATGGTCCACAACCACCTTGGGCATTTCAAAGGAAAACTGAGTTTTTGAGTCCCAACGATACCTTCTTTGATGAAGGGAATGAAATATGTAGCTCAAACAGCAAGCATTATGTGGCAGATAAAGAGGTTGACAAACTTTCAAATCTCTTCTCAACTACAGGCCTTGGAGACGGAGAGTCTATTGAATGCGAAGTCAAAGGGTGTAGAGAAACTTTTAAAACAGCAACCGCATACGAGGTTCATGTTTCATGCTCACACAGATTTACTTGTCAGGAATGCAAGCGTAACTTTCCAACGAATTTTCTTCTTGATGTTCATATTTCAGAGAACCACGACAGTTTCTTTTTAGCTAAAGTGGAGAGAGGGCAAGCTGTCCATGTTTGTCTTGTAGAGGCCTGCACAGAAAAGTTTAAAAATGAGGACGAAAGGCACAAGCATTTGATTGAAGTACACAAATACCCATCTAACTACAGATTTGATCGAAAAAAGAGGCAAAGAAAAAGTAGGACAAAAAGCAAAGATAATTCGATGGAAGTAGACGAATCGAGTCCCGGCCCTAAAGTTGTAGAGAAGAATCCGGTAACGAGAAGTAACTTTCATAAAGTAAAGAAGTCAAGGGAATACCGAAAACTATAAATTTTGGGAGAGGCGGCTCGAAAGCCTTTCAAAGAGGTAGAGGCAGGGGGAAGCCTGCAGCAAGTAACAAGCCACTGGAATGATATGGAATGAGATTAATGAACATACTTTTTGGGTTAGACAGTCTTAGACAGAGAATTGAAATATTGTTGTAGTTTGTAAATATATATAATGGTAATTTTGTTAAAAAATTAGTTGAGTTAGTATGACTAAGTTGTATTTGTCGACTTTATCTCTTATATACATATCTAAAGACATATTTGTTCAAAGTTTTCAGAACACCCAAAAAGCCAAGATACTTCTAATTCCACACTTGATATTACTTTCTAAGCTTAATGTGGTGAAAAATGAAAATAGCCAAGTTTAGTTGACTTTGTAGTGAAAAATTGCCAAGTCAACTAAAAGCTTTTTCAGTGATCAATTTTTTTCAAGTGCTAATCAAATTAGAAATGAACACGCGTCATTCATATTGAAAAGCCAAGGCAGGTGCAGACAAGTGCCAGTCTCTCGTCAAATAACCGTCTCAAGCGATGTTTGCACAGCTTGCAACATCAAATAGGCTGAAACGGATTTAAAAGGCAGGATGATAGTTATACCAACCCACTTTGAAATGGCTTCCACAAAAATTGCGCTGCTAATTTTGGCTGTGATCGTTGGACAAGACGCAGTGAAAGCAGACTGCATGGTCCAGGTCAACGGATGCAGCGTCCCGTTTAGAGGCACATTTCCGTATGCAAGGTACTTCAAGCCAGCTTGCAATAGACACGATGTCTGCTATCGATGCGTAAGTGATTGTTCCAAACTTTCTCTTCAACGTCCGTATCCTACATATTCCTATAAATGGCACGATTATCTATGGTGCTGTACCTTTTGAATGTTCCATGCATTACTTTGCTCTTTTGCATCTGAATCAAGTGTCACCATCATTGATGAAAACATTGCTTGCTTGTCACGCAAGTCAATCAACTATTCCACCTGCAAAATACATTGCGAGTGTACATTCACAATTAAAAGAGTTCGAGTTCCAGCTAGATGCAATATAATATAACTTAATTGAAACTTATAGAACAAAATTTTCAAAATCATCTCATTAGCATGATGTTGAACATCATATGTCAATAATGACAGAAAATTGAGTGTATATGTACTGCTTCCAGTTTCTGGGGGTGTAAAATTCTAAGGAAGAAGTAGATTTACAACAACAACATGGTACTAGATGCAATGATAGGGCCTCATCTACTATATAATAAGCTGGTGTGTTTCCCAGGGCTCTCACTATGGCTGGCCTAGAATAGACTGCGACAAAGGGTTCTTAAACGACATGCTGGATATCTGCAGTCAAGAAGGCACTGCAATAGCATCGTTGCTAGCAGCTTCGCGGCAAGAAACTTTGGCCTTCATTGACTCCTGCGAGTTGGCTGCTCACTCATACTACAACGGAGTACGCCTTATGGGTGGCTTCTTTTACAGAAGCACGTCCCCTGGCTGGTGCAGTGAAGATCTATGCGTCAAAAGCGAGGGCTTGCCAAATTTGACTGTTTAGTAAGTGACTTTGTGTAACTGTTATTCAAGTATGTATATGAACAATTTAAAAATGAGCCTAAAATACAACACTGTTGGCTTTCTTGCTAGTATTTTTCTTGGAAATGAAATATCACGTATAAAACAGAGCTTGCTTTCACATTGACTATTAATTCTTTTGTGGTATTGCAAAGCAATTTGTCATGGCCAAGATTATCACAAAAGCAAATGACTTTCATCTTTCAAATGACTTTTACAGTTTTCAAGAGAAAGGAAACAGAATTTCTCTGAGGATACTTTTATTTTCAATTACATGGAGAACAAGATACTTAACTTGTCTTACTTGGCAATCATGCATTTGTGCTTTTCTTCATTTGGACATAATCTTTGTTCTTTGAAAATTAAAGCTCCTCAGACATGAAAGTGCTTGATTTAGAATGAAAAATATTCGCAAATCTTAGAGATCTCTAGAATCATTAAATATAAAGTTTCGCGTTTCTAGTCAAATTTTGGCACGGCAAAGAACTGATTGTACTGTCTTGTCTGTTGATCATACAGCTGGCTGACAATCGTCTTAGGCATGGAGCCCAGAGTAGAAAATCGTCAAATTCTGTACACATTTGTTGTAGTAGACCCAATGTTCGCACGAAACTATTGAAGCAGCAGAACATAAAGGTTTGACTATTTCATTTCGGAGGATTTACAGAAGCAATTCTTACTGCCAACCATTAGATCGTTCTCAAAATTGGGGCTTTATGGCATGCTTTTTGGTACAGGTCATGTCTTAAGAAGCAACAAAACTTTCATAGGAAATCACTTCTTTAATAGCCTTTACCTTCCGCACGGTCTACCACAAGAGTGTGCTTCATGTCCCCTTCTTTTTACTGGTCTGCATCAACATTTACTCTACACATAAACAATTAGTATACGCTTTGATGACTTTTCTCCCAATGCAACATATCAGTTGGGATGTCAACCATAGATGATATTCTAAAAGTACAAAGCAAAGAAACAGTCGCTTTACACTGGTACTTCAGATCACTTAGGCAAGTCTTTTCTGCAATACTCGATACTCGCTATCATCTATAATTCAGTTATGCAATTACCTATCAATAATGCTTCGTAAATTGGGAAGGTGCCTTAAAAGTACCATTGACCTTCTAACAAAATGCCTAAAACGGACAGTTAGTTTAATTGCTTTATAAAAATTCGCCCAAAGCGAATCTTTGTTTTGTCAACATAATTTCCAGAGCTTGGGGAATGCCACGAAAAGTGAATAAACTAAATTAATGCTCGCTATCAAAAATAATCAAACACAACTTTAGGCAGATTAATCGCAGCAGTTTTATATGTAAATATTCTGAAAAGGAAAAGCAGCAAATGTCTCAAAGCTGCAGCAAAAACTTCTATGATGGACGTAGAACAAAAGCCCTGCAAGAATATTAACCTGGTATTATAACCAAGAACAGCAAAGCAGAATGTTTTCAAAGTTGGATTCATAACTGACTTTAAGTATGAATATGACTCCAAAATCTATATTCTGCACAAAAACAGTTAATGCTTAGGAACACTTTGTTGGCTTGGGAATTTTCTTCTAAAATCTAATTTTTGCTCAAAATATGTCCAATTGTGCAACATTGTAGGTTCAACGTATAAATGTGTGGAATTTAGGTATGCAGCTGTAATTAAAAAAAGAACCACAGACAGAGTGCGGGTGCGTTGTGTTAGAAACGGTTTTTCTAGAAATGGAGCCTCGACTCACGTGTTTACTTATTGAAAGCCTATAAACATCAATTCTATTTTGAATTTGTACTTGAACACATGGAAACGACCACACCTCAAGAAGACAAAAAATGCACGTCATATAAGCAATTGAGGCAGGGTCGTAAGAAGCATATAAAAAAGGAAGGCCCGATCAAAAAGGGGCAGATGCCCTCTCCCATTTTGAGACATGGAAGGGGCTTTTTTGGGTCTATTGGGCTTTGAAGGCACTTTTGCATGTTGTACCAGAAAGAGATGGGGCCTTGGCCCATCTAGCCCCACTGGTTACTACACCACTGAAATGAGGTTTGGTGGCCCTATGTGTCGTTACGCAAATTTCAACATCCCATCGAACTGTCTTGCAATATGCATTAACACTCTGTGATATAATGAAAGAGTTTTTTGTTTACCAAAAGCAACCACTCCAGCCATGAAGTGGAGAAATAAGCGACAATGGTTGAGGTATCGTATGTCCCATCATGTGATTTCTGGTAGTTCCATCTATCAAGCCGTTTTCTCTAGAGCTGCTTCGCGCTTTCTTTCGACTTCAAATCACTAGAAGAAAGGTATGTTCATGTTTTATTCAACTTTATCACTCATATGACTGTATTGTGTACCGTGCCAGGCCCCTAGAGTCTCGCGATGCCGAAAGGGCATCCTCGCCGAGGAGTAGCCATCGCTACAAATTCTTCTAAAGATGAGTTCTGTGTTGATTCAATTCTCATCACGACCTCCGATTATGCTAAATAGTAATGCACACCATTAAAAGTTAAGTCTGTGTGCCGATTACACTTCTTACATTTTGTGCCAGGGGCGACAAAGTCAAGAATTTTCATCAATATCACTGGCTTCTTCTAGTCTGATGTTACCGCTCATGACGACAATCAGGGAGAGTACAACGTCCTTAAATGCATGTGTCTTCACAAATTTTCTGTTCATGTCTTCTTTCAAACTTTCATAAATACACGCGTGCAATGACTGATTTTTATATAATGCATTTCAAACAGAAACGATTTCACTCCTCTCCATTACTTGAAAATTTTCAGCAGACTATTACGTTGCTTGCAGAGATCCAATAAGAGCGAGTTGATTATGAATATAATCTTGGATTAAAGCTTTGATCAAAGCCTGCTACCACAAATGGTACAAAATAGTTCGAGAAACTTTATATCCAAGGCGTCTGAAAGAGAACCCTTGTAACGGGGGTTGACTCCAATAGCCTGCTGAAGTTGGTCCATTTCAGAGCTGTATATCGGTAATGTAAGGCCAACCCATTTCCCTTTCATATACCTGCCTCTATACAAGACGGGGACGTTATAGCTTAACCCCCCTTAAAGGTTTTCCACTTGCAAGAAAGTAATTATACATATGTTAAGATGGCAAAAAAAATTCGGCTTGGTGATGAATAATATTGTTCAACAGTATTCTAACAAGCATCCTGACCTCATTATGAAAATATACATGTTTATTCTGAGCAATTTTCAGCAAGCTCTCTGTTAAGATTAAAGAAAGAAAAAGTAGCAAAATTCATAGTAGTAATGCTGATACAATACATAACTGGTCCACACAATTGCAAGAAAACTTTTAAAAAATCCTTTCAAACAGAAAATCCTAATTACAGGGAATCACTTTTAGTCATAGTTTTACTTACACCGAATGCAAATGAGGAGAAGAAGTCAAAATGACGACTAGAAGACCAGGTGACCAGGTCTCTTTCGCCCCCTAGAATTCGGGTTTTCTTATGTAACCTTGAAGAATGGTTACTTTGATGGTCGATGCACTTTGAGAATGTAAATTTCATTGCGGTTGCCGCGATTTATTGTCCACTAAAAGAAAATCCTTGCTATCGTTTTACCGACCACTGACAAGTTATATTGCTTTAACATATGTCATTGTTCTCTTTTAGGCCCTTTTCACTAAACCCCATTTGAACTACCCCTTTAAAGTAAAAATATGTCAAAGAAAAAGTCCTGTTGCATAGCTATGATCGCTGGAATTGGAATGACCATACGATAATACTCAGTTGTTCCAAACCATTGCATGAAAAGCTTACGTGCAAATTCAAATATCGATTTCACATACCTAACAAATAATAAACCAGGTCGATGACAATATAACATAGATGACAGAATGAAATCGATGACAAAATGACAAGTCACCTGCGTCAAACGCTTGACAGTATTCATGTTTGTGGTCACCACCAAATCTATTGGAAATACGTTGTGCCCAAAGAATTGACTCCTGTCAAAACCTGCCTCCACAGCGTCCTCTCTTGTAATATCTTGCTGCTACGCCGGCCTCAACGACACACTGCTGGCGTTGCAAACAAGTTAGTGGGACATTTGTGGTCTGTTACACCCCATGGTCAAAGTGTTGAACCTGAGAAAAGTTCCAAGAAAACTGCACATAAAGGATAGCGATTGTGCAATTAAAAAATAACAATTGCTGTTTTGCCCCCTCTCCGTCCATTGAAATGACCCTGACTACGCCTGTGGAATTTTCCACATCGAAAATCCCCATTTTTGGTTGGGGCGTTTCTTACAGGCAGCCCGGTTATAAAAAGAATTTACAACTTAAAAACTTTTTTCTTAGTTTTGGAGGGAAGCTTTTAAAGGAAGAGAGGGTTCATTGGAGGATTTATTGTAACCAATTTGCAAATTATTTTAAAAGGAACCACGGTTGACCCGCAGGAGACATGACCGCTGCCCTGTTTGCATTTGCAATGATACTTTGCGGCCAACTCTTGCAACCGGAGGCAAAGTGCATATCGGATGACCACACAGACGGATGCAGCGTTCCAATAAAGAGCGTATTCTTCCAGTATGATTTCACACCGGCCTGCAAGAAACACGATGTTTGCTATGAGTGCGTAAGTAAACATGAAGTTCACTTAGACGCTTGCTATAAAGTTCGTAGAAATATTAGACGATGTTTGTTATTTCGAACATTTGTTTCGGTGTTTGTTAACATGCCAGCTATAATTGCCACCACTGCCAAGGAAAACGGTGTTGATTTGCATAGAAAGCAAATTCGCACTTGGCAATTCGTACCTACAAAACATAAGAAAGGGCCATGTTTGCAGCTATGTTTGCTCTGGGTGACAATAAACATTTCTGTGTTTGAAAGAGACAGTCAGCATCCTCACAGCATTAAAGAACTTCTAATTCATAAGTATCTAAAAAATTACAATTCTAAGGGGTTATCGAAACAAGAAACCAGACATAATCACTTACAGCAAAGAGGTTATTTGTCAAACTGTAAATAAATAATTTTATATCACGAATTGTGCTTTCTCTCGTTCAAGGGGAATGTGTTTGGGTGGACAAGATATCAATGTGACGTCACGCTTCTGAGGAACATGGACCAACTGTGCAAGAACGAGAAAAACGAGCAAGATTGCAAAAAGCAGGCTAATGCCTATTACTGGGTGGTCCGTTTGGCTGGGTATTTCTTCTTCAGATGGTACCCTGCTCGGTGGTGCCGGATGCAAGACTGTGTCAAGTCAACTGGCCAGCCAGTGTGAGCCTCTGCTCTGGAGGATTGAAGCTACTTCTCGGTTTAAAGAGAGCTTATGTTATTACAGTATTATTGCAAGAAATAGCAGAACCATAATTTTCGTACATTAGAAGTTATTTTTTGTCCGAAATTTCTCAGAGTATACAAATGTCCGAAAATGACCAAAAGCTGACAAATTAAATAGCCAGTTGCAGATCGAAAACGCTATGGATGGTTGCAGTAATGATTTGATGTAAACGATACCTCATTTACTGTATTGAGATTATTTCCAGCATTGAGGTAATCGAGGCATTAGAGTTATACACCTTGGCATGTAGCTTGATGGATTTCCTGAAAAACGTTTGAGAGACTTATGGATGAGCCTTTTGGCAACACTCTCTCAGTGCATTGGTGTTGTGGTTGGGAAAAGTTGAAAAAATATCTTGTAAGAAACCTGATAGGTGTCATATTTTGTGTTATTCCAACAGCATCAAACCATCACCTCATTTCGTTGTGGTGCGTACAATCAATCATAGTTTAGATATTCCAAAGTTCTACTTTTCTCTCCTCTTGAACATAAAAATCTCCCATTAAACATCGTATGCGCTTTTTTCAAGCACAAATGATAAACAACTGATTGGAGGAACGAGGAAATTGACAGTGGCAATACAAAGCTCAGAAACTCTAGGAAATCTGCTATCTAGCTCAACAACTTTATCTAGCTCTATAGCTCACTCGGATCACGTTAGCTGCGAAATCATCAGGTTTTTGGAGGGTCTCATAAATATTTAGATGACTAAAGATTATCATGTCTGTAAAGTGATATAATTTGTGGCATTGGTAAACCAGATTCGTGCTTCTTGTGAATCAAAAAAAGAAAGCGAATCCCATGCACAAGCACCAAATAGTTATCTGCGGGCAGGATTCCAAAAAAGAACGGGCTTGCGACATAAAGTCCCACTTTTAAGAAACTGCGTTAAAAGAAACTCGGGTCTGATTTTGCTAAATAAAACACCTCTCTACAAGAAACCCTCCCCAGGTTGGTTCATACACAGTTTCTTTTAAAAAGGTACACAGTAATATTATATGATAAACATATTTCATGGCTAATTTCATGGTTTTTTCAAAGCTAGAGCTGATAAATTTTCAACTTCTTCACAAAACTCAAAATACAGTTTCTTACCAGTTAATGAGCATTTCAGTTAAAGTTTGTGGATGCCATAAAAACATTTCTTGAAAAATGTTGACAGATGGAGTGAAATCAGCAAAGTCTTGCCTTTTGGAGAACATTTTAAAAGGGAGTCAGACCCCGATAGTACTGTAATTCACTGAAAATTTCAAATTTCATTATTTTCTTCTCCACCCGATGTATCCGTCCGATGGATCACATGAATTCACTGGCTTGAGAGAGCAACCTTCCTTGCAAAAACTTCCCATGTCCGCTCACATTTAAATACCGTATTGCTTCAATTAAACCGGGGCGTTTTTTAAACTTTTATATCTTGGGGGCTTCTATTCGAGGGGAACGTTGAAAAGATGGGGCGTTTATTTAAACGATCGAAATAGGGGGTTTATTTTAGTGGGTTCTTAAAAGAAGGGGGCGTTAAATCGGAGCATAACGGTGTGCTGCACTTATTTTTAATAGCCTCACTCTTCCTCTCTCAGTTTTACATCCACCTTTCCTTTCTTTTCTTGCACAAAGTATCACATTTTTACCAATAAAAAGTGGTATGGGGCTTCCAATTCCGTACGTAAGCGAGTCCTCGATATCGCCATCAAGAACGGACTTACACAGGACTTTCAGCACTGCAGTGCACTTTTAGGGCTCTCTCGCCTCTTTCGCGCACTAGAGGGTAACCAGACCAGGCCCCGATTTCAAAGGAAATAGTTCCCTCCAGAGGGGCTCTCCCAATGGCATCCTACCATATCTCCTTTCCGAAACAATGAGTATACTGTGTAAGTCTTCTTGTAGCTGTCTCAGCGCAATGATTACGTTTGTTGTTGACCCCTAGCTGATTTCTACGCAACTTTAAAGTCAACCTTTATCAACCGAGTGCTCACTTTGTACTTAAATCTTTTTCCATTCATGTTATATTTTTTTGGCCAAACAAAGACAGAGGAAGGAAACAAAAGATCCAAAAACAGTTTGGGCCCAAACATATGCTTGGGAATACAATCTGTTGTTGTATCAAAGCATATCTTAGGATCAATCAATGCTTGCACCCAAAGATACATTTGGATCAATCAGATACTGGTTTTAGAGGCGTTTTTTTTCCAACGGTTACTGTTTACAAATATACATTCAAATTTTTGGATCAGTTGTTGTAATTAAAAAACATATATTTCAATCTATCAGTCTCCGTTTTTAAACATATTTTTCCATCAGTTGTTGTAAATAAACTTCGGGCAGCAAACAAACTTCGGGCTGCACACTAAGCTAAACAGGCACGCAGCCATCAGAAGGAACAAAAGGCATGTGATTGTCAAAAACTAAAATGCAAGAAAACTTGCTTCTTTTAATCTTGGACGACCCCCTCTTCAAATGCAAAAAAATAAATACTAAATAGTGATACCTGATATTCTGAATATTTAAAGCTAATTAACAACATGATAGTTACATACAATCATTGCCTTTCTTTTATCTTGATCAGTCCTTTCATCATGTCGAAAGAATTGCCATCTGGCTGTAGAGAAACCTTTTCTCCATTTTTCCTTTCCACCAGAAGGAAACCATTAGTGTCCAGGCCTCTTATCACAACTTCTTCTTCATCTTGTTCGAGTTTGACGCTTTGATTGCTTAAAAAATTCAGTCGCATAAAATGAGAATATTTATCTTGTGAAAGAGGCAACAAATCGATATTACACTCAGATTGACAGAAGGGAACTGCAATACTTGATATGTCTTAGACAGATCAAAGGAATTTGGGTCATTTATCGTTAATTGGTAAAAACAGGTACTATTCAAGCGCGCTGTTGCAAAATATCCTTTGAAGTTACATTTTAGTGCTTATTCACTTTAGTGCTCATTAATACAGATATTCAGCACTACACATGTTGCGATGTTAAAAAGTCGATTTATGATATTAAAATGCCCACTTGACCACATCCCTACATTTTTACCACACCCACCAAGTTCCCCTTAACTTCTTCGTGTCTGGTTAAAAATTCTGAGCAAGTTCGCAACTGATTCTTCTATTCACTAGTTTTGAGAAGACGAAAATCAACAAAACCTTCTTCCATCCACTAGTTTGAGAAGACGAAAATCAACAAAACCTTCTTCCATCCACTAGTTTTGAGAAGACGAAAATCAACAAAACTTTCTTCCATTCACTAGTTTTGAGAAGACGAAAATCAACAAAACCTTCTTCCATCCACTAGTTTTGAGAAGACGAAAATCAACAAAACCTTCTTCCATTCGCTAGTTTCGAGAAGACGAAAATCAACAAAACCTTCTTCCATTCACTAGTTTTGAGAAGACGAAAATCAACAAAACCTTCTTCCATCCACTAGTTTTGAGAAGACGAAAATCAACAAAACCTTCTTCCATCCACTAGTTTTGAGAAGACGAAAATCAACAAAACCTTCTTCCATCCACTAGTTTTGAGAAGACGAAAATCAACAAAACCTTCTTCCATTCACTAGTTTTGAGAAGACGAAAATCAACAAAACCTTCTTCCATCCACTAGTTTTGAGAAGCCGAAAATCAACAAAACCTTCTTCCATTCACTAGCTTTGAGAAGACGAAAATCAACAAAACCTTCTTCCATCTATTTGTTTTGAGAAGACGAAGATCAACAAAACCTTCTTCCATTCGCTAGTTTTGAGAAGACGAAAATCAAAAAAACCTTCTCAGTGCTCTCCTACTCTCCAATGCTTACGAAGCCTGATAAAAGAGTCCTATCTTTCTTCTAGCAACAATCAAGAAAAGTTAATACCTGTGAAGCCAATACTCGTAATATGATTCACAAAATTCCTCAGTTCCATACTCTTCAAATTCAGCAATAATTTCTTCGATGTTTGAAGTTGTCAAAGCGACTAGCTCCTCAATAGTGAAGTGCTGCAAATTAGAATTTTTCTGTCTGTTTTCTTCCTCTATTACCGAATTCAGACAAATTGTGGGCTTTTCGTTTTTCACATTAACGCCGATACCTGTAAAACACATAAAACATACAAAAACAAACTGGACCGAATTCCAGGAAATTTACGTGTTCTAAAATCTATTACAGGCTTATTCCACATGGCTTCAAAACACCAACTCAAAAGCCATTATAGTATTTGGAAGCACATTGTAATAGAAAAAGGCATTTCACCCATACACATTATTGCCGGGTACACAACCTGTTATTGCAAGGAAATCACAACATATGAACGTAATAGTTTTTCAGTTTTTCACAAAGAAACCAACGAAATGAATTTACAGCTGATTAACCTTTTTTGAAAATTTTTGTTGTTGATACTTTCAAGAAAACAAAATCATTTCGTCATCCCTGGCACTGCCTGGGAAATTTAACTGAAAATTAATTGATTCATTGACGCTGGGTATAATCCCGTCTTGGCATTTCAGCTTGAGGGATGTTTCATTGGTGTTGCGTAAGAAAATTGCCCTTAACTGGACAGTGGTTTCTTGATATTCTTTGGAATCCATCTTTGAACTGTGAAGTAAAGTGCATGCACACAAACGCAAAATGGCCCTTGGTATGTCACGGTGGTATTTCCTCATTATAGGAACATCATCAGTGAAGCTTTTGAAATTGAAAAGCAAATTTACAGCCAAATTGAGGTAAAAGAGAGTACCTATAACTGCACTGAAATTTCCATCCATATAAGAAGAATTGACAATCAGTCCACCAATTTTGACGCCATCTCCCACGTATATATCATTAGGCCACTTAATACGTACATTTATGTCCTGCAAGGAAGAAAGGCAGAGGGCGATAAAACAGGGCAGCAAGATAACATACTTCAGCAAATGTTTGGTTTGCGATAAAGACAATTTCCTCAAAATAAAAAGAGTTGGAAGATAAAGTCTGTACAACATCAATACAGTTGTTGGAAGATAAGAAAAATTTCCCGAGCTTCATAAAATTATAGTGCTTCATATTAACACCAAATTGGTCCATATTGGGCTAGTATAAACATGTCTTCCCTATAAGCATAACTCAAGTCTCTAAAAAATTTTATTCAACAAGTCTGATGATTCTAAGACGTAATCTTGGTAATTAAAGTGTTATGGCCAGTTTATAGCGAATTTCTAAATAGGTTACATGCAGAAAACGCCATCGTAGAAAAGAAAGCTGAAAAAGCCCTCCCAGCCAACAGTGAACTCAGTAAAGCAAGAACACTTTTCGCAGCAGACACTGGCTCCCCAGTGCAGCGAATAGAGAAAGTAAACAAATACTTTGAAAAGAAACAGAAAAGAAACATTCCTTTCGGCAAAGGTAGCTGAAATCACGCGCACTCTGCAAAATGCACTGACTGCCATCAGCCGGTACAACAATTTGCGGATGGCAGATGGACCTTTTGGCAAAGACAAAACTGCATGCAAAGTGTTTATCAAAAACTAGGACATAACCAATTCATCTCTAAAACAACAGCGGCTAAGAACTGGAACCAGCAGCATTTGGTGATTTGCGAAGGATAAAAGGCAGAGGACGCTATTTAAATACTATCCCAGGCTTTTGCAAGCAATTTTCATATGAAACATGCATACCTGGTAGCCCACTTTCATCCTTACGGATCTGACAAAAGCCACGGCAGCAATGTGTTGCAGGAATGGCAACCGTTGGCCTAATTGCGAGGATAAGGGGATCTGCACCAACACAGAAAACATCATGCAGCCGACTGGGGAAAGCCAAATATTTCCACCTCTACCTTAAACACAAACACATCGTCTATCAAATGGAAAGCTACAGCTAATGGAAAACGTACTTCTGATTTTGCCAGACAATGATAAATGTCTATAACATTATTTTTTCCTTCAACAAACGGTCCCTTTCAACATATTAATATAACAAGTGTAGCAAAAAAGAATATAGGAAATTAAAACACAAGGCACTCGATACGAGATCAAGATATGACATAAGGTGTCAAAAATACAATAGATAACAAAGCAGGGAGGGAATGACGAGTCATATGTCACTCAATTTTGAGACAATCTGAAATGCATAATCAAGTCAAGGCTGGATGCAACTCAACTCGAAAGTTTCGGTTTTAAGCTTTAACCCTCGGTCAATTTCACGCCAATCTCGTGTTACCTTGTTTAATGTCCTTTTAATCTCTGTCACGATTCTTGGAAATATGACAAAGCAGGTCCAACCTATGGATACCTTGGCTGGCACTAACTTGAAGTGAAGAACGCGCGCTCTGCTATCTGATTTTCAGTTCCTCGATTCTTAAAGATTAAAACTCAAGACATTCGTGAAGATGACAAGAATGCAAACCTCTTCCTTGCATTTGCTGGTTGGCGGTGACAACCAGTCCATGTGGGCCTGACAGCAAAGACTGAATACTGCAATCGAAGCCAATCAGTATTAGAAAAAATCGACAAGACTACAAAAATATAAATGCCAAAAAGAAACATTACAAACCATTTCTTATCATTTATCCTTTTTTGATAAGCAACTACCCTAAAGTCAAAATTTAATTACAGTATCCCCCATCCCTATAATACAATACCTCTAAAAATTTGTCCCTACAGTAGAAAATCACATTATGCAAAAGCCCCTCTCTGAATATAACATCAGGTGTCTATGCTTTGAACAATACTACAAAATGCACCAGTATCACTTTTTCAAACGAGAATACATAAGCCATATCAGATATAAAATAGAAGGATAGGAATTTACAAATTTACTGACGCCTTGTAGATCAATCTCTAGACCTTCCAACAAATCAGTGATCCTGTTGGCCTGGGCCCGGGGGCTCTTAAGGTTCTTATTTTGGGGGAGGCCCCAAGTTAAGTCTTGCTAAGCCTATACAAAGTGGTGTTGATGAATTGAGTAGTATGACATGTGCTGCTTTTGCATATTTTAGGAGGCCACATCAACTTTGGGAGGCCTGGCAGTCATACGTGCGGGCTCTGTAACAAATTAAATATAAGCCATGACATTCAAAATTAAGACATTTTTGATAGGACGCAGGATATGTATCAAATGGCCTCACATATATGTAAGACGACAGCAGCACAACAAGGAGCCATTGGGGCAATTCAAATTACTTCTTTGAGCCTTTTAAGAGCATAGGCGCCGACTTTTATTTTTACCAGGGGGGGCTCAAAATTTAAATTTAAAAAAAATTAAAAAAGTTAAAAGGTAGAGAAATTACCTGTCGCTTTAATAACGTAATACAACATATGTAGTATGTATAATAACAAAACAAAACATTTTAATAAAGCAGATATAACATCATGGTCTTCATTATCATCAGTTCAATTCTTTGATTGATTTCAAACGAAATTCCCAGGGGGGCTGAGCCCCCCATGGCAATTCCCAGGGGGGCTCGAGCCCCCAAGCCCCCATGTAGTCGGCGCCTATGTTTAAGAGGGTCGCTTGCTTGGAGAGAATCATAGGGCAGGTAGCAGGGACACTTAAGGGATTGGTGGGGAACTTCCCCACTAGCTTGCATATTGCCAGAGGATGAAAGAATGGAGACAAACACGAAAATAATTGTTAAACAACCCTTAAACAAGCATCACATGCTCTTCCCCATAAAGTAAGTATGACTCTAAATCGGAAAAGGAGAGGATCATTGGTGGTAGAAATGGCCTGAAACATGGTGAAAGGAATCATGCACACCATCATTGTTCCCTTACAAGGTGTCAGGATGTTATCATGGTTAAAGTGAATGTTGCCAAAGTCAATGGGAGTGGTGATGCTACTGAAAATGCAAAAAACAGACACACCTTTCTGCAACAGACTGTGTTGATGTCACTATGTTTGTGTAAATCAATACCCTCCCAATATGTTTGCTTTTCAAGTTCTTTTTAAAAGTCAGATAATCAAATCCTTTTATTGATGAATAGACCTTCTCTTTTTGATTTGGAACTATTATATTAAACAAATTTATGTCACTAGAAGATTCTGATCCAGCCTCTGTGTTATCAAGCAACTGTATATTGAGCTTCACTTTGCCTCGTGCTGGTCTCTGTTCAATATTCGTTCTCAATGTCTGGAGAAACTTTGAAACTGCCTACAAACAATATGAAAACAATTCATATATCTAGGTAGGTTGCTAGATTCTAATGGTAAAAAATTTGGAAGTAAAAACAATGATGCAAAGCACAAGAATGCTGATGGATAAACATCAAAGAAGATTATTTGCCATTATAAAACAGTCTGATGAAATTCAAAATAAGGTTTAGACTAGCATCCAACAGATTTTATATATAATAATATCATTTGCCAGAAAATATAATGATATATGATTCGTAAAGCACCTATTCAAAAGGTTGAGTCAAACAAGGTAGCAACGCAAATGATCTGAAAAAGTATTTGAAATATGGAACTAGCCTCTTTCTCGCCATAAACTTGTCCATGTGTCTGTTTGACAAACAGTGTCTCACTTGAGTCCAGAACCTTTAAGCCAAGAGTTTGGAAAATTGATTTTAGCAAAAGAAGGCTAGACTTTTCATTCTCATTGTTTTCATTCTGTCTAACTTCACTGTTTAAAATTTGACTGAAGTTGATAGCAGAGGCAGCAACAAATCCTTTTCCAATCTTCTTTAGTTTCAACATTGGATGATTATCAGATTTTCTTGTACATAATGTTTCTATGATGCCTTCACCTGGAAAATGCATACTAAACTAAATTATAACCAATAACAGGTACACAAAAACTAGTTAGGGAGATTTTGATCATATAATGATGACAGGTATATCAAGGAATCCTGGAGTATGTTGCAGAAAGTCTACATACTAATTTTTATGCCTTCCAAAATATAAATCCAACATCCCAACAAAGTTTCTGAATGATTTGACATGTTTGATTTAAGAAGAAGAGCTTTCCTGATTGAATTTCATTCTATGTGGATTAGTGAAGATGGCTATAGAGTTTGAAATGTTGAACTTTGGTAAACTTTGCAACATATTATGTCTCTTTGTACCACACGTGTCAACACAACCATCGGACTTTGAACTTTATATTGAATATCACGTGATACAGATTATGTAGATATTGTGGTATAATGATGAATCCATAGCCCCAGGAAACATAACACTTGTATAGCATGCATTTGACTCATGAAGCCATGGATTTATGGTCTTAATCCCCTCCACTCTGCTAAATGATCAGCAAAAGAGGAAGAATGCTTAAACATAGACAGATCTTCAGGTGAGTGACATGGTCTAGATTAGGATGGTGCAAACCAGTCAGTAAACATTCCAAATCCAAAAGCTTCATACCAAGCAAACACATTACATCTGCTTCCACAGTGCATTGAAAGTCTATCACCGTATCATCTGACTTAAAAACACAATCTTGTTTTTCTTCCTTCGTAATATCATTACAATGCTTTTCTGAAAAGCTGGATACTTCTTTCCCTATAGGATACATGCTGCAATGAGAGAAAACCTTCCCTCCATGATTAACATAGCTATCAACTTGCTCCTTTTGTTGATGTCCTAATTCCTTGATTTGGTCCAAAACTAGCATCACAGCATTTGGCTTCCAAAAACCTTTAACAAAATCATTTCCTGAAAGACTGTATGTGACATAGGTTTCGTGACACAGAACTGTTCTAAACAGATCCTTCCAAGATCCCAATGACTCTGGCTTTTGACTGAATACCACAATATCTGGGGGCTTCATGTTGCCTACAATTAGTAAGAATTGATGTACATAAAGTAGTTAACAGTGCATGTAAAAAATTCATTGCCCCACCCCCTCTCACTAAACACCATAGGCAGTGTACCAAAAGGGAAAGCAACTAAATATTCAATGCCTGATATTCAAAGTTCAAATATTCAACAAGGGGAGAGACCTGTCAAGTTCTATAGAGTCCTTTGAGGCGAAGAGCTTAACAGTTCTTTACGCTTTAAAGACCCTATCCCAATTTTATGTGACATTTGTAAACTTTCCTTTGAAAATCAGCCCATTAAATTAAACTTACCAGGCACGGGGAATGCATTTGTCCTGCAACGCGCAGGCCAAGCCCCATGAATGGTTCTGAAGGGACTGTCTTTTTTTAAAACAAAATTGCTTCTAAGTTTGTTCATCTATTGGCAGCCTTCAATTGTGTTAAATGAAAAACATTAGGAGCACAGTACTGCGGCTACAAGCTGATGACGAAATCGACTGCATTTCTGTCATGCAAACGAGGTTGACGTCACAAACTATAACATATTCATTCATTCATTATTCGCCGTTACAAGCTTATTTATTTTAGCAAAAATAATAGCTTCCGTGAGGAGCGAGAGTAAAACTAGTATGTGAGAGTTTAATAAACAAAGTCTTCGTGTTTTGTTGACTACAGTCTCCTCTCCGTTCTTCTGGGCTGCTCTTTGTTTGCTGCTTTCCATTTCTTTCTTTGGTAACAGATTGACGTGACTAGATGTTATAAATAGTGTACAAATAAATTTATAAATGATGGTCTTGCTGAGAGCCAAATACAAGAGCAGGGACGTAGGAATTTTGTATCTCGCTGTCTACAGATATTTTGCAAAAATGAAAATCTTCACCTTTAAAATAGTCTGACTGAAGAAATCATGTAGCTAGTTTGGAACTTTCGGTCACGAGTTACTTATCTTTGAATATTTGGATTTTTCTTTAGAACTGACAGCAATTTGCGGCTGCAGTGAATTTTTTTCATTAAAATAAGCTAAATTTTGAAAATTGGTTCATTCGCAGTCTGACAGCCCAAACACTTATAGGTCTTTATGACAGACTAATTTCAACATGAATATTCCAATTCTTTGATCCATTTTTGCCAAATGTGAATTTAAAATGTTTCCTGGATTAGAGAATTGCAGAGGCACTTTTGTATGGCTTGCAAAAGTGGAGGGGGCATGGCCCCTCTGCCCCCTGTTCCTATGCTAATGTGCAGGAGTATAAGGCATTGTAGATAACATCCATGGATATGAACAGTAGCAAAACTACATGTGACAAATGTGTGCTGCAACCTTTTGCCAAATCTATTTTGATAAATTTCCTTTCCGGGGCCACCAGAGCCTAGGGGTGTGCATGTCCCCTGCTCATAACTAGTGTGGGAAAAAGTTCCTTGTATAATATGGGTGTAGAGCCAATTTTTTGCCTCTAGGTCACGCTCTTCGAAGACCAGAAATGCCTCAGGACGCCCCAATGCTTGCTGCCAACCGAAAGCGCTGGGCACAACTTATAAAGACAATTTGAATGACGAATGGTGACGCCCCTCAAACCCACTCGAATTTTGGTTGAGGATTGCGTACTTGATGGTGATAGAGCCAACATTATGGAGAGGATCACAGTACAATCACAGTACACAGTACATGAATTTTCATTACCATTATAAAGAACAACAGAATGTATCAGATACCTCTCATAATCATTTTTTCTACAGTTGTATTTTTGCACTTGTGAAATCTAGCTAAAACAAAGTTGTAAGACATCCTCAAATTCACTCCTGGTAAAAACTCGCTCAGATAACAAACATAATTTCATTTCATTTTCACCTATAAGAAGTTCATGCCAACTCCAATTTGTAGTCCTGGATTTAAACCGTCACTTGTCTTTGCATTTCTGGGCATACAATAATTAACTTCTAATCTGGCAATTCCACCTATCATCATCATAATGCCAAGTCCGTAGGACCACCTTGCTTCCTTAATCAACTTCTTCATATCCATGTGATTGTAATCAGTCAAGTCCATGTCCTGAGCATTGCCAGCATTTGCGAAGAAATGTAGCCTAAAAAGGTCACCAAAGCCCCCTCTCCCAGGTCTAAATGGTAAGGGGGTATACATGTGAAGCCCAGCAGCCCAAAAGGCATCTGCACCCAATGATGCCTCTCTCACACGAGGTCCAATCCCTTTCATTTTGAAGCCACGAACAGACAACGGACCACCAAGAAAGTACCGGTCATTTATCAACGTATCTGACTCTCCAAGTGGCTTCATAGCACCTGCCTGGAATGACATACCCAGTACTACATCACTGATAAGCTCTTTGTTCAGCTGAAACTCAACTTCGCTCTTCACATACTTCACATTTCCACCAATGCCAGAAAACTCAAGATTATGTTTGAAAAAGTGTCCATTTTTTGGAAGCAGTGGGTCATCCCTTCCATCACTAATTAGAGAATGTTGGATTGACGACTTGAGAACATGCCCACATTGCTCTCTAACAATAAAGGGTGCTTTAGGTGGTACACCAAAATTCTCCCTCCATTGACCATCATATTTAAAGTTGTGCAATCCTATAGGGCCAGGTACCGCAAATTCCAAGCCCATGCCCGTTGAGCACTGCTTGTAAAATGATTGTGGAACTTCCGCTGATGACTTGTACACCTTGGCTAGCACCTTGCAGTCTGGGTTTTTGAACAATGGCTTAGTAAATGACAGTTCGTATGTGGAAGATGACCTTGTTCCTAGGGACACATCACTTTTAACTGTCTCGGCCATACCTCTCATGTTATTCAGTTTTGCTCCGAAAACCATGTTTCCTTCGTTATTTCCCACATTTGTTCCCGCATTTGCGGTTATGAACCTCGACTCTTCCAAAAGAAAGAAAACATCCAGTCCTTCTGGCGAAGCATCTTTCTTTCGGCTGACATCAACAAAAATTTCAATGATTTTAAAAATCCCCAGTCTCTGAAGACGGAGTTTTGCATTGCCGGCGCTATCTAAAAGCTCATCAAACGTTTTTGCATCCAAGAGACCCTCAAGTTGTTTTGTTACCAAGCTTGCCTCGGTTTTCTTTAGCCCATCAATGTGGACGTTTTCGACTTTGATGGGTATGGTGATGTCTACCTCTTCTTCATCTTCGTCGACGGACTGTCCCGTGGAAAGCGGCACGTTCGGCTTTTGCGTCTTAGCTATCGCAAGGCCCATAGTCCTTTTTGCAGATAATAAGCAAAACTCAAGTACAAAGCCAAAACCTTTCAGTCCTTGCCAGTGCTCACCCACCTACCTTAGATCTCGATTCTCGATTCTCGTTTTGATAAGGAGGCAAACCTATAATGTTGTTCAAGACACAAGGACGTGTTCGCCAAGAAAATATTTTTCCAAATAAGAAAATACTAAAAAAATTAGTAAATTGAATTAAGATAAGGCTAAAATGGATGAAAACAGGTATGAAGAAGAACAGGCAGGAGAAATCGAAGCATTGAACTCAATTTATGCCGAAGAAATAGAATGTGAGTACTTCATAGGCCTGGAATGAAAATGACGGGTTAAAGATCAAAATTTTACATTGGATGGTATTTAGCTAAGTCTGTCATGCTTCTGCTGTAGCCAAAGTAGAACAATGCTTTTAAGCAATGCTTTGACTTGGCGTAAATTGCTTTGTTGCCCCACATGTGCTGGGAACGTACCAGAATTAATCTTGGAACATTCCAGACTTCATAGCTATCGCAATTCCCAAAAAGATTTTAAGTACGCAGGACCAGTCTTTGAATTAGATGCAAGCAGCTTCATGAGAAAATTTTGTAAGTTGTGAACAAGTGTTGGTTAAGCCCTTAAAGTTAAAGTCTTAATCCCTCAATAAGATAAAGTCTTCATTCACCCTCTCTAAATGAAAGGACGCAGCTACATCAAACTCATGTCCAAAATTGTTTTGGCTTTGCCCTATATTGTGAAATTCTGCTCTTTTAGTCTAATTGGTTTTTTGTATAGTTTTAGGTGATGACCCACATTGCTTCATTATTCCCGTGAAGTGCACTGAAGAAGTTTATCAGAATGAAGAAATATCAGGTAAAGAAATCTTGTTGTTCTAGACAAAATCTTCTCAAAATCAATTTTGGCCATTGTTAGTGAAAATAATCACAATCTCATTTTTACCTACAGCTAAAAAAACCTCATTTTAAAATCTGACCAGGATACGCATGGACATGCTATAAAGCACACTCATGACAAGTTTCTATCTAGCAATTGTCATTTGTTTTGCTTTTTATTTGCACTGTTCATATAGACCACAGTTTTTCAATACTTTTTACTTCATTCCTTTTTTACAAATCGTTTCTATTGAAGTTAAAATTGGAGTTATTTTAATTTTAAAGAATTGAAGATAATTCTGTATGCTTTATTAGCCAGAAAGTACAACTCAGTGTCTATACTTTGTTTCAGTTTTCTTAACCATTCAGAAAAGTTTCTGAGTATGGCTGCTTTATTGCTGATTTTTTTGCTTAAAGACAAAGTAGTTGGGTACATTTTCAAAATTTGTAATGAAATTTTTTTCTATTTCCTGAAGAGCTTGGTGTTATGTACTAGGCTAAACTGTATCCAACCATACTCAATAGAATGGAATGGTTCTAAAATGCTACTTTAGTTTTGCAATCAGTTGGATTACCTGATAGTTTGAAATTCCATGTTTCATTCATTACAAGCATCTTTGCATTGTACAATTTCAGTTGAGGCTTGTGTGCAGTTCACATTTACAAAGTGCTACCCAGATGAACCTCCATCAATGGAAGTTGCAAGAAGCAATAATATCAAGGATAGTGATGAAAAAGAACTGATAGAGGTTTTAGAAGAAGAGGTAATTTTATCAAGTTTTGTAATTTAGGGCTTGGTATCTTGACATCAGGTGCTAAAAGGTTTGATGTTTATTTGATCAATTTGATCATTTGATCAAATATATATTATTTGTGACCTACCTAGAGGGTCTGCTTAGATTGAGTATACCTTCTTTGGCTCTATCACAATAATCTGATTGTGATTTTCAACAGTTCTGAAGTTGCAATGAAATTGGTTTTGTGAACCAAAATATCAACCAAGAACTTCAGATTAACCCTTGACATGGAAAGACACTAAGTTTCATTCCACCCTAGGCAAACAATAACACTGGTATGGCAATGACATTCACATTAGTTTCAATAATAGAGGAACAGTTAACAAAAATAATTCAAAGGATAAAGGATGAAAAGGAGGAAGCCAAAAGGAAGATTGAACTTCAAATACAAAAAGAAGAAGAAAAGAAATATCATGGAACTCAAGTCACTGTAGAATCATTTACTAAGTGGAAAATACAATTTGATGAAGAAATGTCTGAAAAGCTTGGAAGAAAAAAGGAAGAAACAGATTCTAAAAAATTAACAGGTAATAAAGTTATTCCTGAATTTATGATCTGCTTGCTCATCACATGCCAATAGGTACATCCTTACGCGTATACAATTTTGTAAAAGAAATTTTATGTCATGGAGTTTCTTTTCAGGCCGACAGTTGTTTCAAACTGATTCAAGCCTACAATTTTCAGACATTCAATTCTACAATGAAGGTTTGCCATTTATATTCTCACTCTTTTTAACTGACAGTCATATCTAAAAACACCATCAAGCAAAGTCATTGTTAACTTGCTATTTGACAGGGTGACCTAATGTTGGTTTACTTTAAGCTCTGTTTGTTTTGTTCTGCTGACTTTGTTTAATGCAATCCACTTAAATCAAGGTTGGGCCCTAGGGCTGTGAACAACAGTCAGTTGTATGCATTGACTAAATCTTCAGTGACCTTTTCACAAGGCTTTTGATGATGAGCAAGAATTTTTCTTGGCTACCCTAGATTCTGCATTTTGATAATATTTATGAAGACCTAACATAGCTAAGCAT
This sequence comes from Nemopilema nomurai, assembly GCA_003864495.1. Lineage (NCBI taxonomy): Eukaryota > Metazoa > Cnidaria > Scyphozoa > Rhizostomeae > Rhizostomatidae > Nemopilema > Nemopilema nomurai. The sequence continues at coordinate 1,394,832 of ML133394.1, forward strand.
CTGAATTTCAAACAATCCTACAATCTAAATAGAATCAAAACTTTTGGTACCAGCCACTTGCAAGGTGAATACATTCTTGATCAAAAAGGAAGTTTTGCCTTAAAGGAATCATACTTAATTAATTCTTTCTAAAAGCTATAATGATCTCCTTTTTCAGGTGATGGTGGTGTTCAAGTGGATGAATCTTTGTTTCAGGGTTTGGAGGATCTTGATTTAGATGAAGATGATTAGTATAATGATATATGGAGGAAATGGTTTTTTAATTGATATTTTTTATCACTGTAACTTCCTGAAAAGGGAAATTCCCCCTTTTTGGCTTGGCTACTTTAAACTTTTCTGAACTGACTGTGTTTAGATGTGTTCATAGGTTCAAGTAAGAAGCTGGCAAACCTGAAAACAGCTAGAGTGGACTTTTGGTAGCTCATATAAGCCCCAGTGAAAACTAATCGTTTGGAGCAGTTATTTCATTTTTGTTTCCATAATATTCTGCAAAGTTATGTGAAAAGCATGCAATCATTCTACATCAAGTGCTCATTATTGATGAATTTGTTCACTAAATGCCTTCGAATGAATGGTAAGTCTTAGTTTGATTAAAAGTCTATATTGCAAGCAGTATAACTAGTGACTTGAAAAAGGCCTTGCTTTCCTTATGACCCCTTCACACCCAGTGGGCAATTCAAAGTTTATCAGGTTCTTCAATTAACAAAGGCTGATAGGCATCATCAGAGGGTTTTTTTCCCAGCCACATTAGAACGTTGTGGTCGAAAAAATTTGAAAACTCGATTCATCTCCTGCAGATATTTAAAGCACGGAAAAGTGCCAACAATTAAGCTATAATGTGCACCAATTCATTGAGATCTGTAAAAAAATGATGACACATGGATTAAGAAAGGAAATGAAACGTTTCAATTGAAGCCACAATGATATCCTCATTAACTAAATTGATTCTGGTAAGCGTGGTAATGAGGGGCTCGTATGTGTTGCCCACTATGGTGTTTGTCATGTTTTGACAAAAGATGTAGAAATAAATCTCCTCACTTCTGAATTTCTTCCAAACACAAACAAACTCATCTTGTCGCAGTTTTTGCATCTCATATTATCGGATGAACACTGAGTCTTAAGAAGTTTACTTCTTATTGGATGGGGCGTATAATGAAAAATTGACATATTATGGCCATTCCGGAAATTTCGCATCTGTTTAGAGTTGGGTGACAGGTTACCATTACTTGGCTCCGAGTATATTGACATGGACGAAGAGAAGAAAGTTGAAGGCAAAATTAAAAAAAGTTACGTTGCATGGCATCTTTGGGCACGAAGCTTCACTGATAAGTTTGCTCCCTTTTAGAGGTCATCACTGTGTTTTTGTGTTTCAAGTTCCATGGCATCGTTTAGGTGCTAGATTTAGATGCAATAAAGTCAGCAGCCTCGATCCTCTCTCCAATCGCAATAATTCAGGGTCATGTCGTCTGCACTGTTAGGATAAACAAACGGGCAGCCTTTTAGTGACGTTATCACAACAACTGTCAAACAGAATTTTCCATGAATAGTAACGGGCCAATGTTGAACTTTATTTCATGATGACAGCAGCCCCATTATGACAAAACTGTCTAGCTTTGCGTAATATCATAGTTCAGAATTTGTTTAGCTAGTTCATCATGTGTGTTTATGCTAGCTATTGGAAACATTGCCACTAGATTGTAACTTGCGTTTGCCACTAGGAACAGTGTGTTGACAAAGTGAAATGACATTGTTGTGACCCGTACTTGACCTAGCAGACGAGGGTTTAAATGATTCCTCAAGTTGTTCTAGTCAGGTTCCCTAGAAAATAAAAATAAAAACAGAACTTCAGACAACGAATATATGGACGATTATTGCCAGTTTTACCTCGCAAAACAGCTTCTCCCGACCGAGCAGTGGCACATGGATGCACGATGGAGTGACACAAATTGGACTGAGTGAAGGGGAAGACTTGTCTATAAAGATTATAGTAATTGGCTCGAAAAAGTATTTGCATGAACGATTCGATTACGTTCTACTAGTAATCGGTTTAAAAAATAACCCATCAGCGCAGCCGGCGAAACCTGGGGCAGGGTTTTGTGTCCTCTCTCCCCTTCGAATACAGATCGCTGGCCCCGTACAGTGATAAAGAGCTTTATTTAATCTACGCAAATTGAACTGATCTTTGCACAGTGCATAATATATATATTTAAGGATCGGGCCCGATACATTCTTAAAGCTGAATAAAAAGGTTGTTCAACTTTTTCTTATCTAAAATTGACTTTGTGTACATAAAGCTAATCATATATCATTGACAAAGTAGCGTATTTTTGCCACACGGGTTCCTTCAAGGGCCTTTTATATTTGATAGCTAGAAATATCGGAACCAGTTCTTCCATAATTAAAGTACTTTTTTGTCCGACACTCCTCAGTGTATGCAATAGTCGGAAAATAACCAAAAGCTGACCGAATAAATAGCCAGTTGCGGATTGAAAACACTAGAGGGTAATAAGAAGAGCGCATGATTGGTTATTATTGACCATTCAACGTTACTAAACTTTAGAAGAGCCCAAGGGAAAAGACGTCCTAGCTTTACCAATTATACGAGAACTGTCGTCACTGTATGTTTTGGCGCAATCTGGATTCTCCAAAAGGTGATTTGTAGTGACCCTGCGTAGGCCTTTTTGCACCATTTTCCTTCGCCTAGAATTCTCAAAAATAGACTTACATGATTTACCTATAACACCATAACAGTCATGGCCTCCTCACTTTCTTGTGGGGTAAATATTATTCAAGGCCATAAAGAAAGAACTAGAAAGAAAATCATAATAGTCACATACAAATTGCATGCCCTGGTCCTGCAGTGGTAACTTTGGCTTATCAATTAACATTTACAAAAAGCTATGAAATTTTGTCAGGATAAGTTTCCGTAACGATTCAGGGCAATCTATAGCCTGCCTAAAGGTACCTTCACAGGTTTTACGAAATTAATCAAGTTTCGTAACAAAACATTGACGGTCAATATTATCCAAAGTAAAGAGAGAATCATTTGTAAACAGATCATTCAGTGTAATGGGACTACGACTGTGGAATGACATTCCTAATGAAGTAAAACATTGTGATGATGTCGAAGCATTTAAGAACAGGATTTCTTTCTAATAAATGTTAAATTGACATTCTAGGTTTTAAGGGACGTTATGAAAAGGGCACTTGAAGATGTCACGTAAAACTGCACAATATTAAGTAATTAAATTGGTATCAACATCTATCTGTACTTAAGCTGTATCTACAAGTAAACCTCGCGAATATAGACCATAAAGACGTGTGAGGTATTTCTACGTTGGCCATAAAGAAGTCAGACCAAGCATGTCCTTTATAGGTGGAGAGAGGCAATAAGAGGTGCATACAAATACTATGTCAACTTGCATTTAGCTTGCTGGCAGTGGAATCGTAGGATGGTCATCGATGTCTACAACTATGCTTCCCCCCTCTCCCTAACTTGCCATATCTGCCCTGACCAATTAACCTTCTCTCAGTACTGATGCGCATTTCGATTCGCAGCACAAAATGATCATGCTGGTTTTATTGTGAAACCGTCGCATATAACAGTTATATATGTACTGCGCGCTTTCAATAGAAATGAGCCATATTCTACGTTGACTGGATTGCGAAATAAAATACAGCATATCTTAATAAAATGGCACGCAATAAAACTTAACAAAAACATCGCCTACTTACTAGTACTTTAAACCACTATCTGCCTTATCTTACATTTCATACATTGACGTATTAATAGTTTCTATTTCTTGTTTCTTGCGCTAAGAAACTTAACGTTGGATAATTTGAATCGCACAAGCATCGTTAAATCTACGAGGTCATTTTTTGCAGCTGTCCTTATCTCGACGCAACTGAGCCTAATCTGCAGGAAAATAATTTTCATCGAAAATTTCTGACCTAGCTCTAAAGTGTTCTTGATATTACAGCTAATCATTTGAAAGAACTACAGCTATATACACTTGTTATTGGCTATTAAAATGTCATCAAAATCAGCGTCAGCCTGGTAAAATGTCAGCTTTGCTGTTGGTTGCAACCAATTTTGAAGAGCCCGCAAAAGAAACAAATGCAAATATTGCTGTGTCTGATTTCCTCCCATGAATGTTCCAAACCAGCCCATTGATTAACTGAGTGTTTAAATTTGAAACAAGTAGGCCGGGGCGTTATAACAATCTTCGAGGATGGACACCTTCATGACCAATTATATAGGTGCATTAGCCACTAGGCAATTGGGGCTCTCTTTGGCAAACCAATAAGATTATAGAGCTCTGCTAACAACAAAGAATAGAAAAAATCACATGCATGACAGGCTTTGCTCATTTTACGCTGCCTTGCCAAAAAACGTTTTCCGTTTTACTCCTTAAACCTTACTTATTTCTAAACTCCTTACAAATGCACAAATACAACTGAGGACATATCGAGAACCCTTTAGCGTCCACCTTGCAAAAAAAATTAGGTACGATTAGAAGTAAAATTGAACTACTGGCCTAGGATTACACAAACTTGACTACAAGCTCATCTTTTCAGCTCAAAATTGTCCTTTTCAAAAATGAACTTGACCTTTCCACAACAGCCCGATCTTTTCTAGCGTTGCAAAACTGTAACAAGGCATCGGGTACCTCAATGCCTCGATTAAGCGCCCGGGCGCTTATTTAATTCTTGGGGCTCCTGGGTGGGCGCTTAATCGAAAGAACCGTTTCGGAATATTGAAGAATGGGTGTTAATTCGAGGGGGGACGTATATTCGAGGCATTACAGTAGTTGTCTTCTGGAAACCCTTTCACATTCCAAGGTCAATCAAATTATGTTGAAAAGCGACAACCTTAAATACGGGACGCGTTCCTAGAGGAGGGAAGACAATCATATCAGGAGCAGATAAGAAAGAACAACAAAAACATGGAAAAAAGCTCAAGTATAAGAAGAATTAGTCTTACAATTCCTCTCAAAACTCGAAAGGCAACGCTTTGATAGAGAAAAGAATGAATAAAAGAAGGAGGAAAAAATACGATTGGGTAAGAAAGCATGAGTTAGAGCATAATCTGCTGTCAAACGATTTTCAGAAAAATTTCCAATAATTGTTCACAAGTAAGGTACTGAAAAACATTTTCCTGTCACTTGAAATAATACCCTAATCAATATAAAGATTCGAAAGCTACCCTGTTGCAGGATGCATCAAGCTAGAAGAGAAGTGAATATTCTCCACAAAAGAGTTATCCGATTCCCACTTTCCTAGGCCCGTTTCCATTTGGCCCAGTATATTTATCAAGTTACAACGGATCCCTGATGATATCATCGATGTATTACCAACTAGTGACCTATTTCGCTTGTTTTGATAAAAAGCAATTAAAAGGCTTTGATACGTCCTGAAAATATTGAAAAACTCAATACATCAGGCCTGTTGCTTCGTGTACGAAAATTGCACGAGAAGGAGGGTATCCCTAACACATCAATTATAGCTGCCTAAAATAGGTCGTTAAGATACGTCGCACTTAATTGCTTTCTCTGTTCAATTGTTATGTGCATGCAGTCTGGAGGCTGGTGATACAGACGTCCTTTCATTATATTTACTATTCTCTAAATTCCCGTTTTGTTTGAGCAGCGCAAAAATCGTTTTGCAATTCTAAATCGTTTCGCGCATCACACAACACATTATCAAGTACATCAATTGTTTAATTGACAACTCGTCATTAAGGAAGCGTGGTAAAAACATTTCAACTCGCAGCACAACACTTTGACATTGTCTCTGTGAAAAAAATTCGCCTTTTTCTCATTATTTATTAATGAACTTTCAAAAGTTTAAATTTGAGCGCCGCCCTGTACCATTCATTGATGCAACGTATACGGAGCGATTGCATGAAAATTGCGTTGTCGTTGAAAAATGTCGTTGAAAATCCTTGTTATAGTTGTATCCTCTTGGATATACCTACAAGCAGTGCAATCTTGGCCTCTTGGTAGTGCGAGGAAGCAGAGGGACATAAGTTTGGCTGGGTACCAAAAGCTGTATCACCTAGACCCTGTATCCGTACGCAAGGATATTTCTCGAGGTGAGACATACAATTCTGATATTCAGAAACAGTGTGAGACCTAAAGCACTGAGGTAGTTTTGTTATAACGCCGCACGCTTTTTCTTCGTATTGCTTTTACAGTCAAATCGCCGCATCCTATATTTCACTTATACTAATTCTAGAGTAAACATATTACGTCAATGGTATGACAGCGAAGTGACAGCCAGCTAGCTGTAATTTACCGTTGATCGAGTTGACTTTGAGCCATCGAAATTAATATGGTCTAAAGGAAGACGCCCAATGTCACAATCTGCCCTCTATTCTTTTGCATACCATCGAAAAATCAAGTTGGGAAGAATAACGAATTATTTCCCTCGCCTACCCAGGTTTTAAACTGCTGCAGTGAAATGTTGTTTTCGATAACTGCTGTTGGGATGAACTTAAAAGCAAGTCCAGTTTGTTACACAGTCAGACAATATCTTCTTTCCGTTAATCAATAAGATAGATTATTTGGGAACATAAAATAGAATACCAGTTCAGTAAACATTGAATATGCTTTAAGTCTATGTCTTAATACTGCCCAAAACCGCAGAACATAAAACAAGGTAGTTAAAGTCTAAAACTCTCAGGAGCATGCTAGCAACAGGCTCTACGAACATACATGCAGGACAGAAATTCAACTGAATGAATGTCCGATGAATCATAGAGGTGTCGAACGAAACGTAGTTAAGTATACTGCACTACATATCTTCTGTTTCAATTAAATTTTGATGTAGAAACGCTTGTTCCTACGATACAAAAACGCTTGCATCAGCTTGATCGAAAACCAGGCATCAAAAACGTCTCTGCTTATCTTCTCAGATTCAAGCTTCCAATGGCACAATGGGCGTGTAGGTAGAGTTATCCAGAAATGGCGTCCATGGGCAGTTAAAAGACAAACAGCAGAGCCAGAAAACCGATGGCACAATGGCAGAAGTGGCCGTGAAATGAAGACACGTGGCCTCACTCAGCATCGCATTGACGAAATCGAAGGGTTGCTTTTAGAAGCCGCGTTACGTAACCCAAAGGTTCTACGAAGACTGAGGAAGGCGAGAATTAGGGGACTCTCTGCTTGACTCGAAGGCAGTGGATGCTGCTGATACGTGCAATAGCTATTTAGAATAGGCAACACAGAGTAGTATTACAAATATCGGTGTACTGAATGAATAGGTAGCAGAATTTAACAAGTCCAAGTTGTAATCTAGCATCATAATGTAGAAAGTTAGAAGGAATAAAAACTGATCGACAAAATTGTGATTACTTACTCTCTTAGAAAGCTCGTCATAGTCCGTATGGTTATAAATAAACTTATCCTTGATAAAGGTAACTTTGACTTATATTGAATTTTTCATAAAAAATTCGATGTATTTGATTTTAAAAGAACTAAGGTGCTTAAAAGAATAGATTCTGACTCGGCTACTCCTCTTCAATGTGAATTAGAAAATATCAGCGATAGCTTAGGTGTTTCAAAAAATTGAGTAAGAAGTTAAGGTCTAGTCATTGAAACTTTAGAACGATAAGCGCTGGCAGCGCATAATGCTTTGTGAAGAGAACAAGTAATTGCGATGAAGAAGATGAAAACATTGTCAACGAGAAATGCTTTTGTATACGCAATTTGCAAGCAAATATGACGTCTTGAAGAAGAATAAAAATTGTGTCACTGACTTCCTTGTGAATCGATTGAAAAAGACCATCTTTTGTCGATGGGTGGGTCAAGGTCACCCAAGATCGCAAATGAGAATGTTGATGTCATTCGCGGAAAGATAACCCTTCCTATGAACCTTATGAATAAAAACTCTAGCAATGCAAAGAAGGAAAGCCGAGCAATCTAGATACCATGTCGTATTGAGAATAGAAACCGACTCATCTTCGCCACAATGATTAAATAGACAAGCAAATTGGAAACAGGCCTACTAATTATCAAGTGCGTACGGATAGCAAACAACACAATCTTCCAGACAAGAGATACTTGAAACCATTCATTGCTAAACATAAAAAGAAGATGATCTATGGTATAAACATAAAGATGACTCTTTATTATATGCTTACCAAACCGAAGCAAACCATTTAATCGCCGAGCTTGGAACCGGTTTTCATGATGATTTTATATCAAGGCATCATCAATGCTTGTCATCTTCTACTGTCACATGTGTCCATAAACTGTTACAGTTACATTCACAAAATTGAAAATTATTCATTAGGCTGAAATTTCTGCCGATGACTAACGAAAAGCTACTGGCTAATCAACACGACTTGAAATCTTGACATGATCAAAACTTTTACCAACACAATCCTACCCTGACAAGGTCAAAGGTGTTTTGCCACAAACCCTTACAACAGGGAAATACAAGCAACGCCATTTTGTCGAGCATAGAGACAAGCCACTCAAATACCCAAATTTAACAAACAGCAATAAATGACAAGGTGAACTATTGATTATTTGATTGTCGATCATAGTGGATTATTACTACTGTCGTACGGGCTTGGTACAGTGTGGAAAATGCCTTCAATACTAAGTTAGGGATAGCGTACATGCTTTGTACCCATAGTATATGCAGATATAGCGTTTGCCTTATGATTATATATGTGTACATCGTGTCTACTTCTGCTAGAGAGTCGCGATGTACCTGCAAAGTGCTCTATGTGCAAACGTATCGAGCAGTGTACGATGGCAAAGACCAGAGCACAGACTTCATATCAAGGCTTCTTCCAGTTTTGATACCTACTGAAGACCCTTTCAATTAGAGCAGAAAGCGGTGCCTGAAACGACCCCGTTTGACATCAAAGTCAAGTTGAACATTTGCTAGCCGATTAGATATCTCAAAATGTACAAATGCAAAAATTTGGATCCTTCGTGGCTTTTAAGATACAGAAGCTGCAAAAATGACGTTATTGGGTAAAGACACTAGCAGTTAGAATTATCTGCCTTTTTGAAAATAAAAGGACGGTCATAGATGTATAAATTAATCTTCCAGGTCAACTTGGAAAAATGTGTCATATGCAAACATAGCGTTCAAATTTTGGAACATGATGACCTTTATTTAATTCGATTAAACATACCAAATCGACGTTATATTTCCACCGATCTAAAAAAGATATTATCGAGCAACCTCTTATTTGCGTGCCAGAGTTTGAAGTTAATTTAGTTTCGTTGACGTCATCTTGGTGTGTAACCACTTTGGTGCTGTGTGATTCGGAAAATTATCGGCAAAAACAAAACGCAGTGTGTTTGGCTGCAACAAACGGTGAAGACGAAGGGAAAAAGGCAGATATTGAACTTAACAATTGTTAGAAAAAGCGGAACTAGTTTTCGCATACTTAAAATTTTCGTCCGACAATCCTCAGAGTATGCAAATGTCGGAAAATAACGAAAAGCTGACCGAATAAATAGCCAGTTGCGGATCGAAACCACTAGAGGGTGAAAAGCAGAGCGCGTGATTGGTTATAATTGACCAATCAGCGTTACTTAACGGTGAAGACGAAGGGAAAAGGGCAGAATGCCAGGAGCGACAACGAAGGTAGCTCAGTTAAAGCAACAAGAGTCGAACGGCAGTATCCAAGAGCTTTTCGCTCGTACATAGAAACCTTCCTGTTTACTTATTAGTTCCCGCCGATTATGCCTTGTAGCAAAGTCTATTTCGCCTTTTTCCGGGTCAACCAATATGCCTGATATCCATTTTTACAAGGCAGCTTCTTGACACCGTAAAACATGAATTTCTTGTTGAAACATATGTTCCATCAACAGAGCTATAAATCAGATAGTTTTATTCAAACCAAAAGCCAACACATATATTTTGCCAAAGAGCATTTATTTCTATGCAAAAATTTGCAATTTCCGTGTTGCGATTTACGAAGCCAAAATACGCTCAAAAATGTGAAGCCTTCTTTGATTCATTGGATAACATGTTACATAAGTATAAACATAAAAACCTTGATAGTGAAATATCTTTCGTATTTCAGATTTGCGTGCTGCGTTTCGTCTTATATGATCACAACAAGGGGTCTCACCAAGATGACTGTATCGCTGACTTCAAAAACAAGCTCAAGTTGCTCGATCCAGTCTTTTCAAGGTCATTTCACAAGTCGTACTCCTGCCAAAAATTTCTTTAGTCGAGGTTCAAGTCCAAGCAATACTTTCTGACCACGCCATCTCTACAGGCAGAATACACCTCATTTCCGTGACAACTTATTCTATAAACTGGGTCGGCATTTGGTCCTGTGAGGCTGATGATATGTCCTATGTTGTTTTTCAACGGGTTGACGACTTGCAAAGACCCATCGCCTAAAAGTGAAATGATGTTATCTTATGCTCTAGAATTACGTCATCAAAGAATACGAGTGTAGACATTTGTCATAGGCACAAACAAAGCATGCCAATAGGCCAAGAAGATTTGATTGAAGAATTGACATTTGAATATGGTGAAACCTTAGAGTGAAAAGAACTGAACTAATAACTTGAATACCTTCCCATTTATGACCAAATATCACCACCCAGTTTACTGTTCTCTTACCCATAATATCTATCAATCTTTCTTTCTTAACACTTGTCTCTTATCTTCACCAGCATCCTTCCCTTTTCCAAGTTTCCCCTTACCTGTTATTTTTTACCACCCCTTTTCCGTGTTAATTACTTCACTGCATTGGTCTCTAGCCTTTGTCAATCCACACTAACCGTTTTCATTCCAACAATCTACTTTCTCAGCGATTTTCCTTCTTGAAACTTGCTTTTTAGAGTATCATACTCTCTTGGAGAATGTTTAGCTCTCTTCTAACTTGATTGCACACTCTCCTCTTCCATGACTCAAACCTACTTTATCTTTTACTCCGATCCGGTTTAATAGAGACTGTCTTTTATAAAATAATTACTGAATTTAATAAAAAATATCACTCTGAGATATTCCAGAGCAATCTTTCAAGGAATGGTTGTAAGGGACGTAAAAATGTTCCCATTTAAACTTTAACAAAGATTCTTATCTTTTTGGCACAAAAAGTGCATTGAAAATGAAAAATTGGATCGTCCTCCTCCTCAACAAAAGAGAGTCAATCCTAACTTTCTTGTTCATTCACTCAATCAGTCAACCAATCAGTCAGACAATCAATCAATCAATTAGCAAATTAATCAGCTAATCAGTCACTCAATCAACAAATCGATCAATAAATTGATCAATTAGTCAATCAATTAATCAGTCGACTCAGCAAATAATGAAAATTTCCAATCATAAAAGAGAAACTGGATAAAGAAAGTCAAGGCAGTAAATACATACCTCTAGCTATGAATAATTTCCCTCGGTGTATTTGCAAATGATTAACAGAGGATTCACCCATTGAATAAACCGAAGTAGCTGATGATCCACCCCTGAGATCAAAGCAACATATTGCTCCATTTTCGCATCCACCAATAATCTGGTGATCATCGATAAAGCCACAACAGTTGACTGCTGAATGACAATTTGACTGAAAATCTAGCAAGGAAGAAGTTGGGAGATAACATACATAAACGTATCTTGGGATGACCGTAGAGTACCGTACGCTCATTTCACAGCAGAATCAAACCACAGCAAAGATGGTGGCGTATGACCACGGGCTGTATGAATGGCCATAAACTTTAAGCTTTAAGGAATCCTAAACCAAATTACCCTACCTCTCTTGGGCTAAAATTCTGTTTTGGCATTTGTGTAATAGTGGCTTCGGAAAACCTATCCTCTTTATGTTTAGTCATAGAGTAAACAGTCATCTTTATGTTTATATCATAATCATCTCCTCTGGCGTAATGGAAATATTAAGCAATAAAAATAAGCGAAAATAAAATCAATGGGGAGATTTATGATATCCTGAAATCTCTCATTTCAGTCCATAACTTCATTTCAGTCCATCCCAGGTGGAGAAACTTTGAGTTTCCAAGATTTAAAATCTCTGGGTATTTCTAATGGATTATCAATAGTTATTAGGGCCATTTTATCCCAAGTCACTCATGGTTACGAATAACATTCAGATAAAATTCGAATAATAAGAAGCTTCATTAGGAACGAAATCAACCAGAGAGGTTCCAGTTTATTGCTCAATCCTTTCGAAGGTCATAGGTACGTAAAGGAAATTCTAGAAGTTCAATTTTATGAGCATTAAGAAAATTGTTTGCATGTTTGGCTCTCGAAGCGTAGGAATTCCTCTGTCTTATAGAAAAGTCTAACACCAGACTGTCTTACCCTTTTGCCACTTTGAACCTCGACAACTTCCAGGATACCATCCTCTCTAGCAATGGTAAGGAGCTTGTCATTCAACACTTCCGCATCAAAACCTGAGAAGAAAGACGAGCTTTCATCAAAAGCGGTGAGCAAATCAAATGAAATTATTATCGATACATGAGCTCGCTCAGTTATTTGAGCTTAATTTCAAAGAGACCTATGATGCCAAGGTATCGTTTATCTCTTCTGTATCTGTGCCTTATTAAAGATCAAGATCTCTTAGTTGATTGACAATTGGTTCATATCCTTATATCTTTCCCCTATATCCCCTATATGTAAATTCCAATGGACAATTTTCTAAAGCTTTTGAAGAATTAACTCGCGTAGCTCAGGTCCAAGTTCTGCGGATGGGCAGTGGGTATGGGGGACTTTTGGTCTTCCATAGCTTTATTTTACTTGAGAAAGCAAATACACATGGAAAATCAAAATACAGTACGCACCCAAGTTTTCTGTTGATCGCAACAAAAATCATGAAGTAATAGAATGAAAACGCAGGGTTTGATGGCAATGAGATTCCGAAGAAATGGCTAACGGTTCTTTTCAACACATGATCAAACCAAATGATTTGGCGGGAGCAATGGTAGGGGCGGGAGCAAAAGTCCCCCATCTTCAGCCAGTGGGCTAGCAGAAGCAAAGTATGCTATTAAAAAAGACATCTAAATAGCCTGATGCTTCCTTCAACGGACTGTTTCCCCGTCTCTATTTCTTTCCCTAAAAACAGCGTTTTCATAATATTTTTCTGCACCATTGAAAAAACAGTAAAATACAATTTCTTTTCATTTCTTACAAATAGTATCAAATGGAAGAAATGGTAAAATGCGTTGTTATCACACACAAAACGTTAGTACACGTGTAATTGTCGCACATTCCTGCTGTTATTCTTCTAAAACACAGCATTCCCGTTCAGAACGTACCTTCTTCCATTGACATCTCTCCGCTTAGGTTTCCTGGACTGCAAGATCTTAGAGCACACGAATTGATCACGCACTTTGCATCGACTATCGTCCCCTTGCATTTCCCTTGGCCACAGTCCCAGAGTTTAGCAGTGCCATCTCTGCTGCAGGCTGCGATATCAAAATGCGTGGTACAAACCAGTGAAGCATATTAAAAGTAAAACAAAATACAATAACAAGGCGGAATGGATGTCACACAACTACACTGTCGTCACATTGCTAGCAACACACTCAATGAAGATTTTGACTCATAATGGTTGCTCAAGTAAAAAAACACTTGCTGTAGGTAAATTAGTAATTATTCAGCAAAATTACATGCACCCTAAAACATTATTATAAGTTAAGAGTCGACAGGAAATACTTAGTCAAAGAGCTGATAAAATCGCAGCACTAAAGCCGATAGTTCAAGGATACATTCGAGCATATCGTAATCAAACGACTTTTATTGCCCACAAGAAAACAACCCTTCAGCGTATTTGCTTAATATTGGCTTTTGAATATTGTTCAATATTTAACCATTGTCATAATAATAAATTTTGGCTTTACATTCCAATGGAGGCAGTATTGTAGTAAATGCTGTCTCATTATGTTTAATGCAGTCTTAAAATAGCATCACTTTCACCATTGAGAAGGCTAGGAGCCAGGTTTTACTTACTTATAACATTTCTTCCTTTGTCAACAATAGCTGAATCAGTGATTGCTGAAATAGAATCATTTACAATAAGAAAGAGTGAAAAACACATTGTTTTGAGGCAAATGAGATTTCAAGTTTCTGTATCAAGTAAAATAAAGCAACACATAGGAGGCAACTTGCTTATATCCTTATTATGGTCTCATTATGTTTAATTTCCTGAAACATGGCACATAAAAATATAATTTTTGAAATTTCTTTCTATTCATAATATAAAAAATAAAGTAACATTTGATTAAATTATTAACAAAAATATAAATTTTTGTGGTAATTCACTAAAATGCCAAAGGCAACCTCAGGAGTCAAAAATCCACAAATCGAGGGGGGGCTTATTTAAAGTTTGTAGTTCTAGGGTGGGGGCTTATTTGAGGGGGGGGCTTTTTCGAGGGGGGGGGGCTAATTCGAGGATTTACAATATCACAATTCCCTTTTTGGTAGAGTTATAGCCTTATCTAGCAATACTTTTTTCAAACTACATTAGTGAAATAATGGGTATTGTTGTATTTCAATTAGGCAACGGAAGATTCTCCGATATCACTATTAATGGGCATGAGTCATGTAACACAGACTGACAAAGTGAAGAGCTAGTTACAACATAAAATTGAACATTGTTGGATGGTGGGCTGAAAATCACAAAAAGCATGAAGCAGGGAAAGTAAATAGAAGTGATATCAGAAGAAAAATTTTTCTTTTTACTGGCTTCCTGTTTGCTGTTACTAAAAATATAGGTATACTTGAGATCATTGAAGAATCCAAATGCAAGAATAATTGATAAAATGATGAATGTGAGAATGAAAACTTGCTTTGATGTGGACAAATTATAAGACCTCTAGATGTTTGGTTGGTTTTCATATATGATAATCTTAAAATGCTGCTTGTCAACTAGAAATTCCTGCATTCATGCAGTCACTTTTGTTTCTAATTTCCATTTTCTCGACTGCCTAATTGTCAAACCTAATTCATCAATTCAAACTTCTCCCTTTTGGAGAGGAAGGGGGGTCAGGTCAGTTGAGAAAGATAATTAATAACATGTGATGAAATGAAGCTATACACAAAATATAGCCACATTGAAGTTTAACAGAAAACAACATTGCAAATTCAAACATTTTGCAAAGCATTATGGGAAAGATATGGTATGGGCATTTACCTGCTTTGTGTCCTGTCAAAACCCTTGGGCACGACCCATTTTCTACAGACCAAATCCTCAGTCTCATATCAATACCTCCACTTAATGCTACAAGACCAGAGGGAAAAAATCTGCAATGTGTGACATCACTTACATGTCCCTCCAGACACCGCTAATAACAAAAATTTCAGTTTTAACCAAATTGTTTGTGCTTATTTAAAAATGCAATTACACAAAGGGAGAAAGAAACCAACCACCACTTGCAACTATATTGTGAAAAATTTGATGCATGACAAAAGTGACAAAGTATTATATAATGTGATATGCAGAAATGCAGTTCATCTAGAAAAATGTAAATCTAGGGCATGGCTTGAATAATATTTCTAATGACAACTCTATATGTTCACAAACTTTCATAATGGAGATATAATGATTTCTAAAATGATTTCTACAAGTCTGGAAAATCTTTCTTAAGAAAAACTAGAGACCAAGAAATATTTCTTTAAAAGGTCTTCCTAAAGAAAAAAATTCTATCATCAATGGAGCCTCACCCTGACTACCCCATCAGAAGTATTCCAGACATTCAAACTTCCATCGTCGCTTGAAGAGATCCCAAGTGAACCACTGGGGGAGACATCCAGACTTCTAATCTGAAGAAGGTCCAAGTTTGAGTAGAATCACAAAAGGTAATAAAAGCTCACTACTTTTAATCCAACGAAACAAATAGCAGAAATCTTAAAAATGAGTTCAATTCAGATTCAAAGGACTGCAAAGTAAGCTATGTAAAAGCTGATAACCTATACTGCATTGTATTTAACTATTCACATTACAATGTAATGGACTGCATAAATTTGTATTGTTGGCTTCTAATGGTCTAGACATGCTATTAAGCAATCAAGAACACTTCCATTGGCATCCATGCTACCTTAAAAACTGAAACTTTTAAAGCTGTGGCCATGAACAATTAAATATATTGTGGCCGTGAAAAATTATGCACAGATTCAAATAAGTACAAAATTTGAAAACAAATAAGTTTTACTAAGGAGATGGATACAAAAGCCAAGAAATTAGTTCAGATTTGCACAATATAGCCTCATAGAACAATATAAACTTACAGATTTATTGTGGATGTTCCTGAAATCAGTAAATGGAGCATGAAATATGCTTGACACATTCTGACTCTTAGAGACAACTTTGATTGATTTCTAAAACAATGATTCACTTATATTTTAAAATTAATCTGAAAAAATCATTAGAAAATGAAAGGAATGTCCATAGGCATTTGGGTCCCTGAGTTACTTAGAATAATTTTATCTTTTAATAATTGCATAGCTTATATTGCAAAAATGAACAAATTATGATTGATTTGAACATGATCTTAAAAACTAGAGAAATAGATGCTACAGAGCTAGCCCTAATAAAACTAATTTATCAAATATTTTCTTTTGAAACAAACACTTTCACAAAAAACATCATAACTATTTAGTACCTGAAAGATTAAATTTGAAAATAAAATAGAATTTATTGTCTATCTAGGAAATAGATAAACAATGAAACTTTAATTTAATGATACAAAAATAATGCTATCAAATGCAGATTTATCATATGCAGCTAATATCAGAAATGCACCACAATATATCACAAGTTGTTTATCATTCTAAAATCAAACATTTGTTACAGCCTTCCCATTTTTTGGGTGAACAGAATGATAGAAAGCACTGTTTCTAAAACACTTCGTACCAGAAGCCTCTTAGTCATCATACAAACTTACAGCACACAGAAGTTCAACTGCAAAATCACCATCTACTTCTATCTGCATGTCAGCCAAATTCCTAGCTCCATTTGAGAGGATATTCCCATAAATTGGCTTCTCTCCTAGAAATGAAAAACAGCAAGACAGCCATGATGAACAATAAATTAATGATATATAGAATTGTCCTCAGACTGCAGACTGGAAAGTTTGCTATGTGCGTGGACAAGTTGACAACCAATTTCCTGAACTGTGTGCCCTCGTTCATCAGTGACTCTACCTTGAAACTGCATCCATTGATCTCCTTCTATACCAGCATTCTTCTTTAAATCATAAATGGCAGCTTCAGCTCAATCGCTTCCACGGCCAGCGTCTCTGAGTTGAAATAAACTGGAGACATGTTCAAAGGTATTCCTTGGCAAGCTCCATCTCCTATTGGACGCACCATGGTTTGATTCAAACTGCAGCATAATGTAGGTACGTGACTTTGTGAATTTTCAATTTATCTGGATGTATGATTTGATACTGCCATTTGATAAAGCACCTCAAGAGCACCAAAAACCATTATTGGACTTCATTGGTGCAGTAATAACAAAATTATGAGAAATCTTAAGTCAAGAAAAGACTGCTGATGATAATGACTTACCTTTGCTGTAGCACGAGACCCAAACCTTTTCAAATTTTCTATAAAACAAGAAGAGCAATATCAAGGTATAGTCTTGTCTAGGGTCGAACTCTTATAACATATTTCAGTGTGGCGTGTATAGGGCAGGGCCGTGTTGACAAAATTCTTTCTAGAAAACGGTTCTTTCTCGTGCTTATGCAATCGCCAGCTTTTATGCACAGTTTTATGCATGATTAATATATTTGCACCTACCTTATTCCGTCTTGCCAATCACTTCGAATTCGAATAATTGGGATGTTTACTTGCGCTTTCAAATTTCCCTCCATGGCTGACATTTTGCTTCTTATTTATGTACCTGTTGTTGTTGTTGTTGTACGCGCCAGCTCCTCCGCCTTTGGCTTAAGCTGGCGAAGCGCAATGCCAGTTAACAAGCAACGTTTACTTACTTTGTTTCCTATCAATATAAACAATAAACTAACTGCACATCTACCCCTGATAAGCAGTTAGTAAACTGCAGTAA
The DNA here is from genome assembly GCA_003864495.1 of Nemopilema nomurai. Classification (NCBI taxonomy): domain Eukaryota; kingdom Metazoa; phylum Cnidaria; class Scyphozoa; order Rhizostomeae; family Rhizostomatidae; genus Nemopilema; species Nemopilema nomurai. The sequence goes on from ML133394.1 coordinate 1,412,833, forward strand.
TTGTTAGCAAAAAGACGAAAGTTTTCTATAACTAATTTGAATGTTGCAATGTGTTTAGATACGGTATTGGATATTTTGAGAAGATTGGTTCTGTCGGTATCATGTCTCAATGGCCCACTTACTTCTCGATTCCGAGAAACAGCGGAACCATGGCTTTAACTTACTTAGGTAACTTTTCTTTCATCACTTTTCTTCCTTGGAGTCTGCAAACGCCGAAAAATGACCAAAAGTGACAAAATAATATGACAAGCAATATGCCGACCAAGGTGCCCTATCTACCTTAATTATCTTTGCCTGCATTTCGATGGCATTGCACTGAAATTCGAAAGCAAGTCAAAAGTGCCATCAATTTCTGCTTTTCTTGTGATCAATAAGGCTAATACTTTGCTTTCTTCTATACAAATGGATTTCGTTTGTGACCAGCCAAAACTTTTCGTAGTTTATGAATTAACTTGCCGATGCGAAGCTAGGTATTTAGGATGCACTTCCCACGAGTATAAGGAATAAAACCTCTGCAGAAAAACTCAAAAAGATATAATTCGGTTACAACGCGCAACACCGGTTGTACCCTGGGTACCAGACTCACTATATGTAAAATAACAGACTCTGTTTTTTATACATAGTGAGTCTGGTACCCAGGGTATGCCTGTTGCAAGGTCCAGTTTGCGCCAAAACATGTACTGACGACAATTTTCGTATAATGGGCAAGCTAGGTCGTCTTTTCACCTAGGAGTTTTGCAGTCTGTCTCCAGTTCCATTTCCATATATGTAGACCGAAAGTGTTTTCACCTGGACACATATATTCAAATGTCAATCATATGTTCTTCTCCGCAACTAGCTATTTACTTTGTCAGCTTTAGGCAATTTTCCGACGTTTGCATGATTTGTGGAGTGTCGGTAGAAAGATACTTTAAATACTTCATAACCATGTATTTGCTGTTTCTCTCAATAGTGAAGTTTTGTATTTATTTCTATAAGACACTGGATCGACTCCAAAGTAGTAGGATAGTCAGTCAGTTAAAGAGAACGATACACATTTACGCAAAGTTTTCAATAATTACAAAAAATTGTTATTATGCAGATTGACACAACGATGTCGCTATTTACAAAAGATGGCAAGTATACAACGGAGTTAGATGAATGCTTCTTCGGGCAAACCATGCTGACGCCATGGCTTGCCAGAACTTAATATGATTCCTATATTATAACAACATTTTTTACAATCAAGAAATTAACAACTAAGAGCACTAATCCTCCTCGTCGTTATTCTCTCCGTCATCGTTTCCGCCATCTTCGTCACCGCCATCTTCTTCTTCTTCACCGTCGGCATTGCCTTTGCCATCATCGCCATCCACATTGCCAGCGGTTTCCTCATCCTCGTTTTCATTTTTCGCTGCTTCCACCTTATCCTCGTCTTGACCCGCGTCTTCACCTTTGGCCTCCTCCGAAGTGTTATCAGTGTCCTGCTGCGTCGCATCGGATTCTTCCCGCTCCTTTGCGGCAGCGGCTGCGCGAGCCTCTTCTATTGCCGCGCGGATTCTCTTCTCGACTTCTTCGTCGAGCTTTGTGTAGTCATTATGCCTGCTTATTACAACACTGCGAATAATACCTGCAAAGAAGCATTGATGCGTGTTCATCACATTCATCATTAGAGACTTCAATTCAAGAATTATGCCATAGGGAGATTTTGTATGACTGATTGATGAAGTGAACTTGAAAATTGATGAAGTGATAATAGGTCTGTTGAAAGTAATTTGAAGGACTTTGTAGGCATATTGAATTAGGTTAATGCAATAAGTGCTTGCTCAAAGAACTTTCTTAAACCTCTTAGCCAAATAGATAATGCACGAATTGTGAATAGGATCACCTGTCATAGGGTTAAAACCTTATTGGTGCAGACAAGTATGTCAAAGAGCTTGCATTTCAACTTATCATGAGCAATTTTGTTGTGAAATCAAGTATAGTCCAAAATTTGAAGATGCAGCTAGAAGTTTCCAAAGCACCTTTCTTCCATTTTTGAAACCACCATTATTGATATTAAATTTTTTTATCTTAATTTTACATTACAAGTTGTGTGTGAAATTTTGTAATTCAGACACTTACTATCAGCAATTTTTCGTGCCAAAGTTGCCTTCTCAAGCTGCACATCAACACTGTCCATAAGCCATGGCATGAAATATGTTTCTACATCTGCAAAACAATAATCTCAAATAATAATATTGGTTGATGAAAATGAGTCAAAACAGCCATGATAATTGATGGCATTAGCTTGACCAATTTAAAACATATAGTTACATGACAAAGTTCAGTTCCTAAAGTTCAATTCGCATCATGTAAGATAGACAACAACAAGTGAAGGGTTATGTGACCAATAGTATACAGCAGCTTATTTTTAAAAGCAAGGCTAAAATCAACTTCTTCATTTGCAATGTATTGATTTTTCCTTTTGATAAAGAAGCTTCCTAAAATTCTAATTCATAACTCTGATTATGTGCCATTAAAGTATTCATATCTGAAAACATTCTGCCTGCTTCAAAAATTTCATAATTGATTTGATGTTGATTATATACTTTAAACTAATTAAAAGTAGTTGAATGCTTCTTAGAAAGAATGTAAAGTTCATATTTTCTGTTTTTATCTTATTTTTTCTTAATCTTTCATCTTTTCTGGATCCTTTTGACTAGGTCAACAAAGCTCCAACCAAAAATGTAAGAGCCTCTGTCAGCTAATAAGGTCTTCTTGGCAATAACAAAGTTAGTTAATTCAAGAACATTGATAAAGAAGGTTAATGGAAATTTATAATTACCTCTATCAACTGGATCATAGAAGTAGCCATTGTCATTCAATGTGCCAAACACAGAGGGTATCAGGTCGGAAAGATAACTCTGGAGATTGAGAAAATATGATGTTTGATAGGAGCTTGAACATATTCAGCTAAATTGAATCGATGATGTTAAAAAATATTGATTACCTTAGATTTACTAGTAAATAAATAGAAAAATTCATAAATATTCTGAGGACAAATCCCTTTATCATATTATAAAAATCCCTTCTGAAAATCCAGAATTCAACAAAAGCATGCCTTTTCCACGATAAACATGCATAGGCTTTGACAAGAAATATAAACCATTTCAGTATTGATAGCATCAAAAGTGTTGCTTCACCTGTGCAAATGCTCTTGCTGCGATCTTTTCAGATGTTTCTTTCTCCTTTTTCAAAACATCTAACTGCTGCCTCATTCTTCTTTGCTTTTCTTCCCGATGTCTCCTTTCCTGTTCTTCCAATCTCTGTGTTTCAACAAGTTCAGCATTACGTAATTCTTCAAACCTTCGCTGTTGAGCTCTAAGGTTTGCCAACTCTTCCTCCTCCATCACTTCAAGGAGGGCCTGTTCTACAGTTTTTCCAACAAGTACTTCCAATATTGGTTTGACTTCAATGTCAAAGTCAAAAAGCTGAAACAGAAATTATCATAATAGTAAAAAATTAAGCTGTATCTAAAAAATTCTGACAATGCAACTTTAAATTAGATTAACAAAAATATGCAAGCATGCCTTATAAAAAGCAGCTAACAACTAAAAAATTATTTAAAGACACCAATTTCTGGTATTAGTAGCTTGAGAGAGTGATATCTCTAAAACTTACTTCTCCTTCTAAAATTTGTGTGGCAACATCAACACCAGTCTTGGCTGGGATGAATAAAGGTGATGGAGGACGATCAAGAAATGCATCTGTTTGTGTATGGATATCAGCCTCTTCTACTCTGTCAGTCAATTCTTCAAGATACAATTCTGTCTGCACATCAATATGCTTTCGACCTTCAACTGGTTCTGGTGTTTTTGGTTTCAATTGCTCCTTGGCTCTCTTCCTAGCAATTGCTCTTCGTTTGGTTTCTTGTTGCTTTTGAATTTCAATAGGGTCGGGTTGAGCAGTCTAAATAAAGAACAGATTATCTTAAAAGATAACAAAGAATTAATGAAGCTTTTGCTAGTAGCAAAAACAAGAAGGAACATTAAAAAAAGGTCTGAAGTTGTTTTTTTGAGTAATGAAGGTTTTTCTTCAACAATAGACATTATGCCTCAAGCTTGAAAAATTTAAATAGTTTTTACTAGAAGTTGTATATAAGAATAACTGCAAAAAAACTTGAAACAAAATTCTTCATTGAAAAATGTAAAAATAACAACATATCTTTAAAGAAAGCTTAGATTGCATATAAATGAGTAATTATAGCTTACAAAATATATATGCACTTACAGCAGGAAGGATATTTTGTGCATATGTATTTCCTCTGACGATTCTCCTGTCATACATAATGTTACCATATGGAGCTGCGCTTTCATTTTCACCTCTGTAGGGATGAGAGAAGGTTTATTCAGTAAATTGAAAGAAAAATATAAACTATAATGTAAACGGGTGAAATGATGGATAACAAATGAACCAAATTAAAATTTCACTTTTGTAGGAAAATACTTATTCTTATTTCAAAGACTTGATACAGAAAATTTTTTACCAGAGTAAGAGGATGTTAGAAGCAACGAGGCAAGCGTCACTTTTGAATTGACGCCCTTCCCAAAATTACAACCTCAACCCCTAAAGATAATTGAGTTTTAACTAGTTTCAAATCGATACACGAATGCTAAAATGCAGACTTCAACATACTTTCGGTGATTGAAACACGGCGGCATTGTCAAGCAGCGCCGGAAAGGCCTAGCGGGAAATACTCACTCTAACGCGCTGGTATCTCGGTACTTTTTTCGATTCTGAACTGCTCTTGGCCGACTTGAAAAGGTGTAAGTAGCTGAGCCGTCCCTTCTTTGAGACATTACAGCAGCCATTATTAACAAAATTTAACTCAGAAACAAGTGGAACAACGTCACTTTTGAAAGATCACTGAAATGAAATCAGTTTGAACGACAACCTGCGATTAGAAATGCTCACAATAGCAACGGCATAGCAACAACGGGCAATGAGCCTGCACACAAAAGAGGCAAATATTCAAATAGAGGTGAATCAAAGATTGCTCCCGATGGAAAACATGGTGTACTCGTGAGACACTGATCTTTTTTTTAGATCAGTGGTGAGACATTACAGTCATAATTTGAACATGGATTTCACCGAAAGTGGAATTGGTAATCAGCTGCCGGAGCTAATGTCCTCAGAGAAGCTCATAAATGCTCTGAGGGAACGAAAAGTCATCCGTAATGAAGATGATACCAGTTGTTACGATAAAGACACGCTCGTAAAACTTTATGCTAGATTTATATTGCCCCTTCCGCAGAGAAAGCAGCTGCGTCGAGGTCAAAGCAAAAGGCATGTTACCGAAATGAAGAAGTGTTTAGAAAAATATTCACGGATTAATCGGAAATATGACAGGTAGTTATTTTTATTCACTTAATGAGGAGGAAAGAGGAAACAATTTAGCCACACACCCATTGGACTCCATCAACCAATACTTTTGGTCCCGGTTTTTATGCTAATCTGGTGTTAAAAAGGCTTATAGCTATCAGTTTCTGCAAAGGGGAGTGTTAATGCGACCCAGTGGTTCTAAATTGTCTTTTAATTTTCTAGTACAAATTGTCATAAATTTTCTATAAATATGGCCATATGGACACCAATCGGTAAACTAATCCGAAAGTGCATTGTCTTTTTTTTGAATTTATTGACAGTAGGAATCATTAATAGAAATATGTTTTTTCCATCAATTTCTAAACATTGAGACAAATTAAATGGGCAACAATCCCATTGAGAATTGAATTAATCAGTTAGTATGGTACTTGGTCTTGGTATGGTATCTCATCTTCTTCTGAAACTTAAAATCTACTCATTGTTTAGTATGATTAATGTAAAAAAGGTTTATAGATGGTTTTTTTTCTGGCTTGAAGAATTCTTAACATAATGCAGCAAGTGGGTAATTTATATTCGTGATGAGCCATATACACCATAATTTATATTCATGATGCTTTTTATAATGCAACATATATCTTCATCCTCTATTTGAATAAATTTATTTCTTTGTTTTTTTGACTAACTCTGTTGTTTTATTTGTAAGTTTGTGTCTCCAATTAAGTGCTCCTAAGAATGGGAAAATTGTCTTCAGTTTTGAGTACAGGCTGTTGTCGTTACCTCTTCATAAGCCTCTTGTCAATAATAAAACAAAAAAGGAAAGAGGGAAATAACATCTTTCTTTTCTAATAAAATTACCTACCTTATGCATTTATTGGCTAAATTCTACTTTTCTTCTATTATCTCTTCTGCTACTTCATGTAGTTGCTGTTGTTGTTAACTTTTGCCTTTAAAAGTATTTTTTAAATAATCTTGTTGTAAAAGCTTTTAACCACTAGCTTAATACTTCTGTAGCATTATCAGAGCTTTATGATTAACTTACAGCCATGAATTTAAATGATTAGGAAAAGTCTTGTAAAGAATCACAGAAGACATCACTGTATCATCCTTTAGTCACACTTAGTGGCACAAACGATTCCTTTCAAATGAAAAAAACCTTTTTGTAAATTGTAGATCTTTGATACAAATTTGGTGTTTAGGTATGATGTAAATGATACAAATTGTCATTTTAACAAGAAGAGAACAACAAAATCTTCAAGAGAGTACTTGTGTTCAGACAGTAATGGGAAATTTGTTTGTGTAAAAAATTGCATTCTATTTCATTGGATGCATGGCTATTCCACTTTAAACATGCAAATCATTTAGATTCTTGATCTGCACATACAATCCCAATACCATGCTTACTTTTATTGAAGGCTTTTTTATTTGCTTACTTTTATTGAAGGGAGATAAATGCTCCAAAGCTATTAAATGGAGTTGTGTTTTTTATTACATCAAATAGTCCATATGCATTTAAAGATCAATACTTTGGCATTTGTGTTAAGTTTTACTATCCTGTTTGCAAAAACCATTGGTTCTTTGCAAGTTCTTATAGCTGGAGTCTCAAAATGAATAAATTAAAGTTTTTGGTCTTTGAACCAAATCCAATGAATTAATGAAAGTTCTGAATAAGAAAACTTCCATTTTAAATTACCCCATTGAGTCATACCTATATTATATAAGATATTCAAGATTAGAGGTCATTTAGAGGTCGTAGAGGTCACATGCTACAATACAGGCTATAGTGAAACCTGTTCATATGAAGCATGATAAGATGCCATCCTAATGATTACATCTATTTTGGGTGGTTACTTTGAAGCGATGTTAGAATGTATATTATTTATAATTGCCCTTATGCAAAGTATCTTGCTAGATGATATTTTTTGCAAATAAAGGGTTACTATATTATTTCTTGAATTATATTTTATCATGACATTGTATGTTTTAACACAATGGAATAATTAATAAACATATTCAATAGGGGCCTTGAAGAAAGTGAAGATGTTTACACAGAAGAATCAGCAAAAGAGCAAACAAATCAAAAGGAAATAAGGAAATGTGATGAACCAGAAGATGAATATAAAAAAGACATTCAAAAGGCCAGTAGAATGAGAATCTTGGCAAGAGAGAGTGAACAGAAAAGAAAACCCATTAAGCTGAAACGCAAGCACTCCAACTCAAAAGATGACATCAAGGCAAAAAAAGAAGCTCCCACCATTGAAAGTGCCGCTACTAATTCACTAAACATTGAAACTCATTAAAACCGCATACAAGTAAATAAAACTGCAGGGAAGATTAGTGAGACAATTGTAAATTTTCACAATTTTGTACATATCAACATATTTGTTTTACAAAATCTTTTAAAATCATATCATTAAATAAAGTTTTTCACACCAACTTGAAAATCCCATCAATAGAATCTGTGTGTAAATGCCAAAAACATGAATACTCTAAGTTCTTTAAGGTAAGGACATCAGAAGAAGAACAGCAATGTTGGTATTTGACCTTCATCAAAGCTTGTCCCATTTGTAGACTCTCCACTGTTCTCAAAGCAAAACTTAACTCCTTCAGTTACAACTTCTGATTGTCCTTCATCACCACCAAAAGAAGGAGGGCCCTCGATTAGGAGACAGAGTGCATAGAAAACATTCTCTTTCAGCTTTATTGGCTCACCGTCAAACAAAACATGAAATATTTGTGGTGACTCAACACTACTGAATTCAGGATCTGGTGGGCAAGTGAATGTTGTTTCAAAGGTTAATATCACATCTGATTCCTCAGATAGAACCACATTGACAGTGTATTCACCTCCACATGGTGAGCCATACAACCCAACACCAGCAAGGTGGATTTCTTCACTAACTTGAAAACGAATACCATCAACATCCCTCTCATCGTATCTCCATAAGTAATTCCGCATTACTTTTTTGTATCTTTGACATGAGAATGGCCTGCATTCTCTTTTTGATAATAAAAATTTACAGCAATCCACTATACCAGCATTCAAATAAATGAAAATGTTCTTAATGTCCTGCACATCCAGAAGGTTAGATCTAGCTGGGCCCTCTGCAAATTCCTTTGCAGACATAACCGGAAACCGAATCAAATTAATCAAATCACCCAAAGCATTCTTTGCATTTTGGTCATTCACTTCAAGGCCAGATCTCGAGCATTCTTTCTCTGACCAAGCTTCAACCGCATGGAACAAATCAATTTCATTTATAGTAAGACAGTCTTTTTGAAGAATTGAAGTCAGGAGTGATTTGTCAATTTCAAGAAATGCTTCTGTATTTACAGCTGCAAGGGTTTTTCGAGAAACTAGTGACCAACAATGTCTCTCCAATTTCTCTTCCGAGAAGCACCTGGCACAATGCAATACCTCAAGAACATTGTCGATAGTGATGTTCTCCATCAGGTAAGAAATACATTCCTTCACCAAAATAGGTACTATGTACTTTTTAGCTAAATATAGGACACCCAGAACATTGCTAGAATTCAGATTGGCTTGATCGCAATAGACGAACCTCAGAAACTCCGTAAAAGATTCGGGATCACAATCTTTGACGTCGATAACTTTGGCGTTCTCGGCAAGTTCTCCGTATAGCATTGCAAAAAACACTGGGCTCGCTGTTGCAAGGACGTATTTATGTCCGTGCATAATCTCACTGTTTTCATCAAGCCTCCCCACCTTGAACGTTACATCACTCAAAAGCTCGTTCTTGAACATAAACCGATTTCGTTCTCTGACGTTTGGGCGAGAAGTCTGCCAGTGCTTGTCATGCGCAGCCATAGAATATGAGTTACTTTCACTCACGGAGCAGCCTGAAGGCATCGGTGGACTGCTTTCCCCTTTCCTGTTGAGACTCCTTACAACACACCTTGCAGATTGGACATTTCTATCGTTGACCGAAGAGTGAGGTGATCGCAAACTCACAATCGCACTTTCTTCCCTTTCATCATCCATTCTTCGCCTTGGCTCTCCACATAAACACTAAGTTGGAGCCTCGCTCCGAAGAAGTCTCGTTTTCCCTATGCCATTAAAAGTGAGCAGCACTGGACAACCTGATGTAAACTTTAACTTGCTCTGCTCTATTTGTTTTGATCTGTCATTCCATAGATAATAGAAGGAGAATTTGCTCCCCTTTCTATTATCTATGGTCATTCGAAATACTGGGGGTTAGTATTTCGGCCTAAGCTAGATAACCAAAACCTATTCGCTTCAGGACTACACGCTTATTTTTATAAGGAACCACTTTATAAGGAACCTACATGTAGAAGGCCGAAATATTTAAAGAACTTATACTACTAAAAACGAAATCCCTAAGGAATTTTTCGATTAGAAAATTTTTTATAACTGCAAGCATCAAGAGCTAAAAAGCCCGTTCCATTAATTTGCAGCCAATACTCCCATAGATTGTTTGCTATTCGTGTGTCAAGTGCTTCATTGAGTAGTTTCCGCATATGCAGTCTCGCCCCTCTCTCTATTAAGTGTTAAGGCTTATTGATGTGCAATGAAAATTAAGGAACTTTTAAGGAACTTTTGGTACTAAAATATGATGACTTGAGGTCTACGAATAAGGAACTTTTGGAACTAGGCCTTGTGGTAAGTTCCTTAAAAAAGCGTGTAGTTCGATAAGTATTGGTCATTGGCGTTGCCGTTCTACCGAAGCCCTTTTACCCGATTAGATTTCCAAACACGCCTCTTCGTTAGGGCATATGGCACAAGAGAAAACCAAAACTTAGAGCTTGGAGGAGGTCTCTGCTCAACGGGAAACACTTTAAGACCATGGCCAAGCTGTGTAAAACCGAGTTAATGGCAAGATATTTAAAGGTTATTTCAAGCAAATTTTGCAATAGTAAATGGATATTGTTATTTGCCAAGAGGTTATACATAAAGTCAAGTGGCAAGTAATCGTAGCGACTAGAAAAATCGGTGCAGAAAAGTGGTATTGGAACATTCGAAAAATATCGTATTGATGCCCTTGTTGCGAGAAGGCGACGTAGAAAGGATTTCTCAGACTGACTTTTCTTGTTCCCTTCCCTCTTCCTTTTCGTATCTACTGTGTCTGCTTGCTGTGTACATCAGTTTCTGTTGTCTCGATAATATATACCTAAAGCCACTCAGTGGCGTAGCTATGATTTGGCGATGGAGGGGCGAAAGTCCGTCAAATTCCGACAATATTCCGACGAAATTTAGTGATGTTGACAAATTTTCTGACCAAAACCTTTGAAGTTTGGTGGTTGCCGCCATTTATATGTCGCACCAAAGGAACGTGGAATTGAGTGGTTTTATGAAATGAATGGATATGCGCGTGAAGCTCTATCAATAACAGTTAGAAAATTGACTTGATTTTCTTCTAAGGTTCAAACTTGAAAAAGATATCTATTGATGAAATTTTTCACGTGGTAAATTTTCCGACAAGTTTTCCAACAAGCAGCTGGAAAAGTTTGGTTGGGGGGGGGGTCATTCTAAATACTGCCCCCCTCTAGCTACGCCACAGAAGCCACCAATGAAGGCAAATTGATTTCGACAAGTAAGATATTCTTCCCTCAGTGAAATAAATTTTTCCTCTGACCAGTTGAAAATGGAATAAAGTCGTCATTGCTATAATCATTGTTATTGTTATAAAGTGCAATGTTGATTAAATGATCTATTAACGAATATTATAGAGCATAATCTAATTTTGCTAATAAAATCAGTATTGGTTTTACCACAGCGTTAGCAGTTATGATAAAAATACAGATAAACAAAAAGCCTATCACTTTTCATCGATAAAGGCTGCTATGACATGCCACATTATGTTCCAACTTGTTATAATTTTTATCTATTAAGACATTCAGGGAACTGCAATCTCTTTGTGTTATTGTCAACCTAGTTGCTATAATGCAAGATGAATCGCAAAAAGAGTTTCATTTCATTACATTAAATCTGATATAAGAAATTTTTTGAAAGTTTGTCATGAATGTTACGTTAACCTTTTGACTACAAAATTAAATATGCAAGGGACTGATCTAGAAACGTTGCTAATTAAGAAGATATCCGTGTTTTAACAATGCATTTAAATAGTCGTTCAAACTTAGACTAGCCTCTTGGTTTTCTTTGGTTAGCCTGTAGTGACTCGTTTGTTTCTTTTCATTGCCACGTCATATCATGCTGGCACATCTTTCTCGCTCCTCAGCCTAGACTTTTCTATACCCGTTACATTATCATTTCATCATCCTCTCTTATCCTTCGCTAGCAAACTTATTTCTAGAATAGTAATATAAATATAATTTTCGCTCAGAGTCAGAGTCACATTCACAGAATACATCAGGCAACGCGTCGTCGTCTCCATCATCCATCACAACTCATTTCTACAAGCCTCTATCTTTTTTAGCCAGTACAATTCTATTTTTAGCATAATATTTAATTGCAATTTGTCATAATACTGTTTTGATGTATCATATGTAAATAGCTTCAGGGTTTCAAAGATACATGAGATTAATAGGCTTTGTTCGTTTAAAGGTTATTTCGTATTTTCTTATTTTCTGCCAATGATTTCATGACGCGGTGTCACATAACTCATCTCACCAACAAAAGACTTGCCCAAAAAATTGCATGCCTAATTTTCGCAGTCAACTGCTCTCTGATTGGTGCATCACATATGTTCTAGCCTAGCAATAATACAATGTAATATTCATTGTAAATATTATTGGAAGTTATCTTTTATTTTAAGAATGTGTTAGAGAAAATGCCTGTCCAAATTTTTATTTCCCTTCACATCAACAAAGTCACCAATATTGACTTGATGATTCCCTCATTTTTTAATATGATTTCGTTTAATGTCTTTTGTCTCTGAGCCATGCTAGCAATTTTAAGTGTTGTTTAAAAATGAAAATTCAATGTTTCTTTTCGGTCTTGAGCGATATGATTATGATTAATTCTCTGGCGATTTTATTCTTGAAAAGAATGGGAACTAGACTAGCCCCCAGTCCCACGACCGCGGATCCATGTTGCATGGTGCCTCACTGTCCTTTCCCCTTGAAACAGTCCTAAGATCGAGATGGCCTTTGAAAAGGTAAAGCTTCCTGCTAATCGTTCTATGTTTGAAGTCCATTAAAGCATGCCGTGGAAACCCCTCTTCATGCCAAAATCTTTACTGTTAGACATGATGCTTAACTCACGGTATAATGTTGTATTACAAATGTACATAGTTCTCAGGCCCGTATTTATCATTTAGGCCGTGGGGGTGAACATTGCCCATAGCATTTTGGTGGTAATTACTCGTATTGACAGAAAATGATAAATATCAGTGATGTTTTATGGACGGGCATGATTTTTTAGGCCAAAGTTTGAAAAGGCAAAAGGGGTCGGTACACATCTTGATCCACATGGCTTCTGACATTACATCTGCTGTCAATTCGACAGTCAAGTGGCATTTGGAAGTTATGGTCTTTTGATTCAATTTTCTTTGTTTTACAACATACGCCGCGTACTTCCAGTTCCAATAGTCGTATCATCTGTTTTTCAGGTAGTCGTTATTGATGGAGCGGCCCATCTTCTTGGTCGCCTTGCCTCCGTTATCGCCAAGTCAATTTTGCAAGGCCAGAGGGTCGTTGTTGTTCGATGCGAGGACATAAACATCAGTGGCAACTTCTACAGAAATAAACTGAAGTACCTCGAGTATTTGAGAAAGAGAATGAACACTAAGCCGTCAAGAGGTCCATATCATTTCAGAGCTCCAAGCAGGATCCTGTTCAAAACTGTTAGAGGTATGATTGGTTAAACAATTTTATATTTATATATATATATATATATATATACATTGTTTATATCCAGTAATGAGAAAATGCATCAATATTTTTTATCTGTATGTATATGTACTTATTTATGTATATATATATATATACTATGTAATGGCAAAGCTAGAACATTTTGACTAAATCTGCCAATTAAAGGCTCAAACATAGGATAAACATGCAATAAACATGCAATAAACATTGTTGAATTGGAAACAAAGTTTATTGCAAAAGTCGGGGACAACCAGAGCAAGGATTTCCATGGGTATGACCATAGACAAAGTTTTCAAAAAAGTTTGCTGAAATATAAATGTCTGATCTTCAATGATCAGTCTTCTTGTAAACAAAATTATGTGTGTGTGACAAATGGCACACCTAAATGAATTTTGATGTAAGATCACACTTGAAAGAAATTTTTAAATGCCAAGCAGATAAAGCTGGTAAAAGGGGTAAGAAAGACAAAAGCCACTCAAAATTAATACAAGGGAAAAACTCAATTTAATTGATGCATAACAGATAACAATTCCTCATATATCAACAATTTCTTACTAGTTCCATCAATGAACATTTTTGCTGATGCCTTTATGCTTTGTTGCAATGTTGGATCGTATTGTTGTGTTTTGCACATAGCTAACTTGAAATGAAATTAAAAAACGTTTTTCCATTTTTGTCTACTGTTTTTCAACTCAATTTGGTTACTATTTGCAAGCATCTTTGGAAAGTCTTTTTACCTCTCTTAAGCTGCAAAAAACACCTTTGCATGTGTGACTATCAGCACACACAAATTGCATGTGTGCAGGTGTGTGCTGTTGCGATTGTACACATTGAATGTAAAGGACTAAATGATGCAAGGCTATTTGGTCTTTCCATTCATTTTCCTGAGAGTCTAAATTTGAGAATTTATAGCAAATTAAAGAAGCAGAATAACAATTAAATGTAAGTCAAGTACTAATATGTATATGTAGAGTTGAAGAGAATAAGACTACATTATTTTTCTCTACCAGCCTGTTTTGTGAGTAACTCACTCTTCAGGAGATGAACATATTACGCTCTACGTGCTACAGAAGTATCAAAAGACAAATTTCTATATATGTATATATGTATTAGCATGATTCCTTTTATTAAATAAAACCTTGTCTGAAGCATAAATGTTATGAACTCATTATACATTGGTGCACATTTTACTTCAGGTATGATCCCACACAAGACAAAGAGAGGTATGGAAGCACTCAACAGACTGAAGGTCTTTGAAGGTGTCCCCCCTGAGTTTCAGAAAACCAAGAGAATGGTTGTTCCTGCTGCCCTCAGAGTTTTAAGGCTAAAACCTGGAAGAAAAGTAATTACATTCATTTTGCAGCAAAAAAAATTTGCAAATTTTTGTTTCAACCTTTATAATTATATACTATACATTCTAATGGTATTTCCAATGTTGGAGATATATAAAAATATGATATTTGGTTTATGAAAAAATTTTCCAGCACTCGCTAATATTCCAAATTTACAATTCAATTCAGATACTTTGTCTAAAACATTGAATTGAAGCTTTCATAAAACTTATATTTCAGTTCTAGTTCTTATTTCATTAGAAAGATATATAAACATAAAACTTAGCTGAATTAGTGAACTTTTGCTCATTCTTGCATTCAAATTGATCTTTCAAAGAATTTTTGTTTCATACTTCTCTGAAAGGTTTTGTAAAGCTGTATAGCAAATGCCCACAACTAAAAACGTTCAATTACACTTGATTAAATAAGCTCTAAATCATTTCAACACACTTGTCGTAATAGTTAGTTGCCTAAATTATAAAGCTTTCATTTGTAGCTTTCTTGCCAAAACTAAACTCGGGTTTTGTTTTTTTGAGCCTTTGATTTAATAATGCACTTTGATATTCTTTGTCAGTTTAATTTTCTGTCAAAAACATCTATCTCCATTTTTTAGTTCTGTAGACTGGGACGTTTGTCAACAGAAGTTGGTTGGAAGTACGAGGATGTTGTAAAGACACTTGAGGAGAAGCGTAAAGCTAGGTCTGCTCTTTACTATGAAACAAAGAAGGGTCTTGAGGTAAGCATGCAGTTTTTATTTGATTTTTCTAGATTTTACTAGCAGGTCTGCTGCTTAAATCATGCTTCTCCTCATATCACCTCCATCTGTTTAACTGTGCTTGTCTAATTTTAATATTCTCACAGATGGTGGGGGATATGGTTTGATGAATTTGGCCTTGGGACACCCAGACCTGCTTGTATATAAAAAGCATATGATCTAACAAATGTTTTCTCATATTAGCAACTTGACCTAAAGAAGCATTGACATCAACTGATGTAATAACTTC
Organism: Nemopilema nomurai; assembly: GCA_003864495.1. Classification (NCBI taxonomy): domain Eukaryota; kingdom Metazoa; phylum Cnidaria; class Scyphozoa; order Rhizostomeae; family Rhizostomatidae; genus Nemopilema; species Nemopilema nomurai. The sequence goes on from ML133394.1 coordinate 1,428,320, forward strand.
ATAAACAAATAGCTTAAGGTCCTTGTTAGTGAACAACAGCAAGTAAAAAGAAAAGCATCTCTGCTACATCTACTTATGCAGAGACTACAAACATTTGTGGGAGATCACATGGAAGTCTGCTTTGCTACCCCTATTTCTGATTGACCACATTTTCCTGGTTGTAATTTGAAAGCGAAAAGATGGCCACACTTTAATTAATTGCTACTATAATTAATTGATAACAGAATACATTGTTTGTTTGTAGTTGTTCTGAAACCTTTTTTAAAACTTCTCACCTCAATTCAAATTCTCACTCTATTTGTGTTCACTTTTTGCTTCTATATTTTTATGTTTTCATGCTTAGTGTTGAACATGTCTGTTTTTACAGCACTGTCCAAACGTATTATTGCCATTCAAGCCCTAGTATTGATTTAGCTAGCTTATTGCCAAGCAAATGGTTCAATCTAGATTTTACCAGTTTCTACCATTTCTCTTAGCGTATTAAGACTAAGGCAGCAGCCGAGAAGTCTGGTGAACTCAAGGAGATCAATGCAACATTGGCTCAATATGGCTATTGATCCATTAATTGTTATAAAATATAGAAATGCTCAAAATTATGTTTCTCTTTTTATTGCTCCTGCCCTATGTTAGGACATCCTATAGTCTTTTATACAATTGGTTTGCATGTTCTACAGAAAAATCATTGCAAATTTGCACCCACGTTATTAGCACTGGATGCTCAATTTGGAATCCGTTGGTGTTAAACAAACGGTTATGTTGTCAAAATATATTCTTTTGTTCTGTTTTCATTGTAATTACGAAAATATCAGAAAGTTCCCAAAATTTACTATCTCCAATAGTTGTGGCTGATTCATCTTGGATGAATAATCTAACATAATACTTGGCTAATGCTCTTGTATTAACACAGATGAATCACTTGTATGTTCCACAAAGTTCATTTGCCCACTTAATACAATGATTACTACTAACCAACACTGAATGGAAAGCAAGAGTTTTATCTACGACCGGGATAGACTTCTAGAAACGGCCATTTGCTTCTGGTGCCAAAATAACCGCTCTCGCTGTATCGCTACCATCGATAATTTCATGGGTAGGGAGACGGAGGAAAACGTCAATTTTCGCCTTTAGACAGCTCATACAAAATACTGCTACAACTCAACTGGAAGTTAAAACTTCCTACGTACAATTATGCACGTTTATTTTCAACAACAACAAAAACAGTAAATTCAATTAACACAACGTGTGTCCGTTTCATGAAATTCAATCCCAATCTCATTCGGCGGACATCTGTAATAACAACAATTGCACCATGATTGGCGATAAACACAAGCTTTCACGATCTTCCATTTTCCAGGTACCATTGGTTTCTCTGCAGTCGGAGTTTGTTTTCCAGGCTTAGAGGGGAGTCTTGGCCATCTTGTCGATTAAGAAGCCACTTTACATCTACGACGTTTCTCGCTGTTGACAAATTTTTGAACAACCTTGCGTTCGTGTCCTGAAGGGCTAGGCCTGTTTGTGTTTAGACTCGCCTCTCTTTTTGTTCTTCCCTTCCTTGTCTGTGGCTCAACAACTTTACGGTCAAAGTTGTAGTAGTCATACTCATCAAAGTATTGCTCCATAGCTTCTCGAGAAGACTGCAGAAGATCTGTGTGAAACGTTTCGCGATCCACACTTCCCCAAATCTGAAGATTGTTTTGGCTAAACGCAGCTCGGGAGTTTTTATTTTGTTTTGGACAATGGCCTCTTTTGATTGGCTTAGAAGAACAATAGAAAAGTCTCTCGTGATTGGTGGAGTTGTCTATCCGCCCAATACTAAACAGTTTACAATAGCCAGCAGAACAATCAAATGCTCATTTCACGTGCTTGGGAACTGCTCATCGCGTCACACTGGCCTGTTGCCATGCAAAAACCAGCTGGAGAAACCAGTTCTCGCTTTGTTTTCGTTAGGCTCACAGGTGGATAAGCGTTATCACGCTTCCTCATTCTATGAGAAACAGTTCATTTCCATGCGTTTAGGGACATCCTTTTGCTTTTGAATTTAGATCGGAAGCAGCAAAGTCCTGACAGAGAGCACATTATTAATCACGAGTCTAGGGTGATATTAATGTGAGGTTTCGTCCCCCATACCTGCATTAGCAGCACAACCCTAAAGCTTGAAAAGTTAAACTAAACAGGTGCGATTTGGGCATTTTAGAAAATTTTAGAGATCACGAGTTCTTGATTACTACAAAGAGTATTCAAATGAGAATATCAAGCTTGTTTTGATGCTACTAAAAGCCATAGCAAACAAAAAGAAATTCATAGCAAACACAATTCAGTATTCCCTTGCGAGAAAGCACATACGTACTGGCCTGTTCGTTGTTGAGTTTTTAGATCATATTGTGCTTCACAAGTGAGGGCCTTTTGACCTTGGAAATGTGAATTTCAAACGAATGTACAGTACATAGGTGAAAAGTTTTATCTGCCTGAAATTTGCACATGTACAACGATAGCTGGATCTTTTTACATTTATGTAATGTGCAAAAAGCACTGTCATCCTTTAATCAGCTTCGAGACCTGATTCTCGTGCAGTTTTGAGCATCGAATATGGCATAAACTTTAAAGTTCTATAAGATTAAAGACTGCCTTGAGCTACACCTTATCAAGTGCAGAATGTGATACATGGGCGTGTATGTGTCTAACTATTGTTTTACAATTCCTTGCAGCGGAATTGAATCTGGGGTGGCACTTTTTTGTCGTTAAGGATCAAATAAAAACAGCATTTCTTAGGTGTTTATATTCCGCACGCTTTATGTCGATTCTGCAACCAACGAAAACACGCAGGGTTTCGAAAGGGCAACTTATGTTGTCAAAATTAGCTGTTGAAACAACATTTCGACTCCATACTCATAGTATTGCCAAACAGTATGGAACTGGGCCGTTGTGGCTTCTAGAAGAGGGCGTGTTTATTTTAGAAAAACAATTCTACATAGCTATTGGTTCTACTTTTACTTCTACACGATTGAACGACTACTTTATGAAGAAGGTTATGTTGATGTAAAGGAAAAAAGGGGAAGCACATAGGACAGCAGCACATGCCAAGATGAAATTTGGAGCTTGAAAAAATCGAGGCGTATGACATCAGAGCTTAACACGTCATAGAGGGCGCTCTGTATAGTTCAGGCGGGGCAGTAGGGTAACGTTGCATAAATAGTAATGAGAAGAGAAACACAGATGGTGCCACAAATTTGAAACTGGGGGATGGGGCTAAGAGTGATTTCTAGTGAGAAAATTTGACAAATACGCACTCTAGAATGGCTAAAAATGCATCACCTACACTAAAATTTTAACAAGTTACTCCACCGCTCAAACGAAAAATTTCGACGATTCTCAGAAAAACATTGATTATTGATATTTAAGAAAACTTTGCAGGGGGAAGTGTTGCAAACTCCTACTCGTACAAGCTCCAATAAAAATGTCCCCGTATGAAAACTGCCTAATTAATAGGCCTCCAAGGGCTAATCTTGAATTCATGGCATTTTCGAAAACAAGAACCCTTCCTTTCCCCTCAAGCTCAAGCCTCATTGTAGCGGGTCATCTTCTGTTTGACCTTTCAAATTCCACGCACCCCATTCGGGGTCCTTTCTGTTTCAGTTTATCTCCAAATCTCTAGTTCATTACTAAGAGCTCGAGTTTTTATATAGATGAGGGATTATTTTACTGCTCCCGCTGTCCCCGTGGCTCCGGCGCCCATTGACTCTCAATAACTTTATCAATTGGTAATTTCTCTTGAGAATATTTTGCAAACCCTATAGAGCTTACATGCATAAATCAAATCTTTTTAATGTCCTATTGATGCTTGTGTTCATTCTTTTAAATGTCAGAGGGCTATTTGGTATTTTTACGCTTACAATTTCTGCCTGATAAACAGATTCCTGTTTTCCCCAAGTAGTGTTGTCCTAGTAACCAATTGCCAGTCAAAGGGATTCCGAGGCCAGTATTCTCAAAAGAGACTAATTAGAAATGGTCTGCTCATTGAACTATGATCTGTTATTGAAGCATGATGGAATGAACACAGGCTAGTGTTGGCGATTTGCAAAAAATGGAAGAAAAGCTTTATCGTGTGCTCTCAGTTCAAAGCCACGTTGTATGTGGCTACGTTGGAAACAAATCTGCCACGTTTCCACTTCAGGTATAGTTCGTTAAATGTGCGCTTTTATTTGTTTCCACCAACTATAGGTCTTAAGGCGGAAACATTTCTTGCCAGATCTCCACTGCACACAAAAAATTGGAACACAAATAGACTAGTTAATGAAAAATAGTTAATGCAGTAAAACAATTGCTTGAGATTTCATAATGGAATCTAAAAGAATGTTTCGTAATAAAGGCTAGAAGCCTAATTTAACTGATTTATCTCAGAGCCATTTTAATGCCCAAGGTTCACAAAGATTTTCTTTAGGCGCAAGTACTTTCCTTCTAACATGCAACATTAATTGGCTTTGAAAAACATCTTTCTCAGGAATCATATTGATACTCTCTATTGCATGCCGTAATGTATACCATAAATATAAGTTGCTCATTTGACTATTCTAACGAGAATGCTATAAAACTTGATATATTATATGCATAAAGTGAACTCAGAAGCTTTCAGCGTTTGTTATAAAAAACACTATCAATTCGATTTTAGTTCCAATTTTATCTTCTGGTTTTAGGTTTTAGGTTTTGAAGTTGATGCCATAAATTCGGTTCAATTTTCCAATCATACAGGTAAGTGAGCATTTGGAAGATTTATTTGTTATATCAAACTTGTTATGATATATGTAATATTTTTGGTTTCTCCAAGCCTGCTCTTAATATTTGTTTTTGAAAGTGCAATAGGGGTAACATTGATACCTTCGATGAGCATTTTCTCCAGATCAAACAATCTTTCCCCAAATAAGATTTGATAACTAACTGTGTTTCTCTATGGTTGCCCAACAATGTCAATTGGTTCTCACAAAATCAGGCACAGTCTTTCACAACCACTGTCCTTGCAAACATAAATAATAATAACCTCAACCATACAATCGTTAAATCCATACTTCGTGTCTTCATCTTTTGCAAGGAATCAGAACCTAAACATACATATATTAATAAAACTTAACCTTATTGTTCTTAAACTTTATCCCATCTCCAACTCCAACAAGTTCTGGACGTAACAAACCCAAAATATAACATAAACAAGAACTAATCAAAATATTACATAGATACCATTTGGGTAGCAATAGTGAATACAAAGGATATTACTACCAAGACAAATTATATAAACTGAATAATGATATCAAGTATCCCTAGAGAAATAACTACTGAATCAAAAGGTACAATTAGTTAACAAAAGAAATCATAAACAATGAAATGTGCGAAAAGTATTAACTTGCTATACCAATAACAAAATAAACAAAGTCCAAACTAGCACTATTACAAAAGGATCCCAGAGTGCTTAAAGAGTTTCATGGTATTTTAAAAGCATTGATTCATTGATCGAAAATGAATCCAAAGATCACACTTAACTGTGTGATCAATTACTTTTTATTTAATTGCAGGTTATGGACATGTAAAGGGGCAAATACTTAATTCTTCTGAACTAAGAGATTTGTTTGAGGGACTGAAGACAAATAAGATTCATCACTATAGTCATCTTTTGACAGGTAAGAATTACAGTGAGACATTTCATAGCTCATTTAGTTGAGGAAGGTACTGCTCCATTTTTCGTGAACCTTTTTTGTAGGTGACAGCTAATTGTCTTGCAGTATAAAATCTTGTCTTTATGAAGCAACATCAATTCTATAGAACTGTATATCATACACTCACTCATAACATCAGCCAGATTTGTGTAAAAGTTGTGACCAATTTTGTATTTTTCCTTGTTGCTCCAAAAGAGTTTGGTCTGTTAATTCTAGTAGGTTGTTGATGTTGTTTAAAAGATGGCACTTGAAAACAATTTTAGATTCTCTTTGTGAAAGGTATATCTAATGATGTTCAAAGATGTTGAAAATTATCACTCCAATTTATGTTTTTTTGTTGCAGGCTATTGCGGATCTGAGTCATTCTTAAGAGAGATTCTAAATGTTTTGAGGGAATTAAGACAAGAAAACCCAGAGTTAATTTTTGGTGAGTATGAGCTATGAATATTAATATTGAGTTTCCTTTCCTATGTTGCTGAAATGAGGCCCTGGCAGAGTTAGAGGCAAATATATAGAATTGCACAGTCAGTATATACAATGCCTGCCTGGTGTGCTAAGCTTCTAAAGGTGCAGTGAAGTCATGTAAGCATGTTTGTCTTAGGTTAAAAGCTTCTAGCTATGTAAAAAAGATAATAAATAATTATACTTTTTAAGCAAACAAGTTTTGATGTAAAAGTAGAACTATCAAGTAGCCCATTTGAATTTATCTAACTAGAATCTCACTTTGTCCAAGTGTTATGGTCGTTTGTACATCAGCCACTGTCCAAGTTTGAGAACCTTTTAATTTGATTTGCTTCTTTTCAATTCTAGTTTGTGACCCTGTACTTGGGGATAATGGGAAGTTTGTAAGTTTTGATTAATTTATTTTCATATAGAATACAAAATAATAATTCCTTCACCATTATTAATTTTCTGATTATTGAATCCCCTGATCCAAAATCTGTGGATGATTTCATCTAAAAACATATATACCTCTTCTATTTGTTCTTTGCATTTTTGATTCCATCCCTTTCCAGCTCCTCTTTACCCCTTGTTATAAATTTTCAATAGTTTCCAGCCTTTATCCCCCCTTACTTTATCAGTACTCTAGAATTAACTTTTTTGCTTTGCTTTGCGTTTGCATTCTTGGAGGGGTGTCATATAATTAAAGACTGTATAAGGGTTTTATATTCTCCATAACTCAGAAAAGAAAAAGCTAATGATTCTTTGATTTTTTATAGATTTCTGATGTTCTTGAAACTCTTTGATTTTAGTATGTGCCGGAATCATTGCTGCAGGTATACAAGGAGGAAATCGTCCCTCTAGCAGATGTTATCACACCAAATCAATTTGAAGCAGAGTTAGTGTTGTTTTGTTTTGATTTAATTCTTCCTGTACTACTTGATTTTTGATTGGTCTGACATCTGTTTTGGCCCCGATCACTTTTTACTTTTGCTCATTACAATATTCTCTAAACCTCTGTTTGATTCTAATCTGGTGTGGTATGCTTTTAAATGTCACTCTTAGCACGGCAAAGTTTGGGAACTTGCGTTGGTTGGGTTTTTGTTTAGAGCTTGAAAAGGCATCTTGTTTTAAAGCCATTAGGAAACCTCTCATCCAATGTTTTTTGATGCAATAGAATCTTTATTTAGGTACTGAAATAGAGAGCTGTAATTCAAATTGCACTTGCATCCTAAACTCCTGATAGTCTTTAGCAAATTGATCTGATAATCTCCCAACGCTTACACTTAATGAACACATTTGTTATTGCAGTCAAAGATGCCAAATGAGTTTTTAAACATTTTCGAATTTTTTTCATTGATTCGCATTCTTACAGGCTTTTGTCTGGAGTAAAGATTGAAAAGGAAGCGGATGCAATAAAGGCAAGTTTAAACTGATAATTTAGAGAAAATTACTTAAAGATTGACTTGATCTTTCCAATTAGCGACTTGTTATAATCGTTTGTTTAATTTGCAAGTATGCTAATCCTAACCTTATTTTTAGTATGCTAATTTTTTGCATTTAAATGAAAATAAAACTTATTTATCTCAGTAAAAATTATCAAGAAACTAATTTCGCTGCAAATTTTATCCGTGATAGGTATCGTGATAGGTATGATTGTTGTTATGGCAACAGCGCAAAATACTTCTGCAGATACTCTACATTAGCAAAGACTTAAGTTGTAACATCTCATGTCAGAAATGCTTTGCATATAAGGATGCTAAATTATTGGACGATTTTTCCGTTGAAATCAAATCATCAACATCTTATGAACTATTTAAAAGACGTATTAAAAATGCCAGCATCAAATGCTGATTATTTCATTCATGCTCAAATTTGTTCTTAAGATTATTTGTAAATAAAGTTCTTTTGGCTATGTTTGTTTTTCTTAGTTTTGATTTCATTTGCACGGCCACTGTTTATCAGTCTTTTGACTGACGTGGCCACCGTGCCTAAAGAATTCAAAATGAATGAACGAATATCATATTTTAATAGATGGTGTCGCGCGTGGAATTCTAAATAGTTACGTATCTAAACTTGCTTTTGTCAAGACATTTATCATCTGTTTCAGGCAATGGATGTTTTGCATAGCAAAGGAACAAAAACTGTAATTATTTCAAGTACAGAGATAGGGACTGAAGGAACGTTAACCCTGCTTGCTAGTTCAAAGACAGAAAATGGGTTCGAAAGAGTTCGACTTCAAATGCCGAAAATAAATGACATATTTACTGGGACTGGTGATTTGTTTTCATGCATGTTACTGGCTTGGATGGCAAAGTACCCGAACAATCTAAAGGTAATCAGTGACAGAAGAATCTTTTCAGTTTGTGTATTATTTTGAGCAGTTGGTGAAAAGTCTACATGGTATTTGTCGGTATTGGATTCCCGCAGAAGGATGCAAGATAAACTCTCTTTGTATTTCGACTTGACTGTAACATAACCTATCCACAACTCTTGTGCGTCTGCAAACAGAGAATTACACTATCCATCATTTAAAAGTACAACCAACCAACTTTTAGAAGACAATGGCATTTTTATCTCAGTTTTTCCTTTTGATGCCTTCTTTTGTTGCGAATCGTAGGAGTGAACTGTGTGCCATTTAAGCCATCTGCGAGAGTGTAATTGTCTATTAGATGTGTCTTGATCAAGCTGAATCCGTTATTCGCATAATTAACTTTCTGAAGGCCAAACCCTTATATGACCAATTACTGTCAAGATACCTTGTGCGTCTGCAAACAGTGAACTGCTTTTCAAAAGCAACTTTGTTAACTCTTATATGCATAACTCTTTAAAAGTCTTGTTACTAAATAATTTTTTATTTTTTTGTATGTACAATATCTAATATTAAACCTATATTTACTTTTGTTCTTGAAATGGCCAGAGTGTAATGAACTAGAATTGTCAAATATACTATGCAGTACCTTTTTTCAGATTGCTTGTGAAAAAACAATATCAGCAGTTCACTTGGTACTGAAAAGAACACAAAAAGCCATGACAGGTTGGTAGCCTCGCTGCCATGTTTTGTATCAGTGTTAAGCCTGACCTCGTCTCCATCCTTGTTACTCTATAGTAATTGCAATTCTACACTCCAGCCGGCTTTAACTCCAACCGGCCCATAACCTGCGCAGTTTCGGACGAAATAGTTTTTGAGTATGCCAACATTGCGTTTCCGTTTTTTCTTTTCATAGTTGATAATTGCCTCTGAGCTTTCATGATTGTAAATCAATCAACATTAGCTGGGCATGTTATTTAGGCAGTTTAAATGTAAATCTGAACTAAAGCTTAGGCTCCTCTATCGTCTGTGTAGGTTTCAAAGAGATCCAGAGTTTTCTTAGTGTTTGACAAGCTAAGCTTGTATTTTGAATTGTTTTAAACAAAAATTTCCTTGCAACTGGGAAATTTGATCTGCCCTTCTCCAAAATTCACATTTCTGTTTTGGTAGCAATTATGATCGAATATTTGAGGGTCTATTTTACTTTCTGTTAAAAAAAAGACGAGTTATCTGTTTTTTTCTAGAGCTGGCGGGGCCTGGAAACAAACCCAATGCATTCCAACGAGAGTTGCGCCTGATCAGTAGTCTAGATGATATTAGGAATCCACCTGACTTGTTCAAAGCAGAAGAAATTCAATAATCAGACTAATAAACCTTTTTTATATAGGGGCTTCTATTATTCGAATATCAAATATTCAGATACATTAAATCTTGTGTTTTTAGAATAATAATTTCTTTACAGTATAAACTTGGATGATCTTGTGCCAAAGGCTGTGTCGAGACTTTCAGAGCCTAATCGAAGTTAACCTTAACACATCTGATGTAACTTAATTATATAGGTTATACACTTCTGATTATATTTTTTTAACTATAGGATGTATGTGATAAATTATGCAGTGTATTACTAATTTTTTCTTGTTACAATCTTCCGATGACTTAAGCTGAGATCTCAAGAACGATCCTGTGAAAATATCTCTTCCCGAACACCCTCAAGAGATAACCATTCATGGCACTTCTTACGTGCTAGATCGCTTTCTCGAGTATAATACCAATCCTTCTGATAACATTGTTTTTGTCTAAATTTTTTTAAACCAGGTTTGTTTCTCCGGAAGATCTGTTAACTTTTTGGCTACACGGTACTGTGCTTTTTAACGCACCATGCTCCTGTTTAGACAATTTTTATTCGATATAGTAAAACAATGTCATAAATAGAATTCGAAACTTGTGCCCTTAAAAATTTTCTTGATTGTTTTTACCAATGATGTTTTGTGAATCTGTGTGCGGTGGTCTAATTTTTTCTTGAACTCTTCCTCTTTCATTTAAGGCACGATGCAATCGTTCCTTGAATCTTAATTTCAGTTTCAAACGTTTCGTGAAATGTTTCCCTTTATCAAATAGTTAATAGGTGGGCTCTGTTTTCTTATAGATTGTTATGTACTAGATTTCTACTGATCTTGTTAATCAGATATTCAAAAGATTTCGCATTGATATTATTTCTTATCCTATTTGCTAATCAACTTTTGACAGTCAAATCTAAGGAAGGAGTATAATTTGGAAGAATGCTGTGTGCGTGAATTGTTCGATGACAGAGGCAAGGAAGCAGAATCAGAAGCTTTGTGCCAGTGCAAGTGTTCTTGGTATTCAAAGTTTTCAGTCGACAGCTCAATTGCATAAGCTATTGTTTGGTTTAATTACAAAACACAAACTAAAAGGATTAGCAGTGCAGTTTAGGCATGGGTGTGTGCATCCTTTCTTGCTCGACGAAATTATCAAATCACAGAGCAGCTCTGTCATGTCGGGATGTCCTGTTTATCACGGGCTTTGAGTATCCGACAGAGCTAGTCTACCATAAGCCGTTCCAACAGCGTTAAAGTTAACTTCTACTCCCACATCAAATGACTCGTGCTTTCAATATTCGTCGAAATGTGGAACACATGCCCTAATTTATACAAAAAAGAGAAGCAGCAGAAGAAAAGGGGTGATGCTATGTACGTTTTCAAGGTGGGTTTGTGTTCCAAATTGTGCCTTCTTTATTACTGGTTTTGCAAGACAGCTCGAGTATTTTGCATTGCAATACACACTTATCGACTACTATCAAGGAAATTCCAGAATCTTAGTAAACCAATCCTATTGAATCCCTGTCCCAGATACTCGCAAGTTAAAGCTTTAGGACTTCGATAATGCTTGTTTACACCTGCGAATGTGCTGTTTTGAACAAGGTTGGTTTTATACCTTCTGCATTTCCAATCTCCACATTCTAAATGTTTGCCCTCAGTCCTTCTCACCGAGAGATGGCAATCAAAATGACATTCAAAGCCAAAAATCCGGTTGCCTTTTGTAATAGTTCATTTGGGATCTTACCCAAAACCTAATGACCAAACGGGGGTTTGTTGTTGCTTTTACTTACGTTCCCGTCCAACGCCCATTATAGCCTCGTTCTAGTGTTTTAAAACAAAAGGGCGGCATAAGATAGCCACGACGCTCAACAAGGTTTACCAAAATGTCTGAGTTCAAGTCGCCGGAAAAGGTAACTTTATAGATCAACTATAGCTCTGTTCTATTAACAACGAGAATGGAATTTAAATGCATTATTTGAAACGCTCTTTTACTTCTTTCAGTATTTATCCGGGTTTGGGAGTGAGTTCGCCTCAGAAGCTTTGCCTGATGCACTGCCAAAAGGACAGGTAAGTTGGGATCATTTTTCTACCAAGTTACGTAGAACATTGGCTCTCCTCGGACCCCCTCCCTCAGTGCTGGCCATGAGCTAGATATGATGTTGATAGTTTTGTTCCCTTGCCCCCTGATAGATTGTTGATAGTACAGAACTTCTTGAGAAAATTTAAATCGAAGACACATTAATACACGATCATGTCTATAAATATTTATAGTATTGATTGTGTTTTGTTTTGTTATTCTAATAAAATCGATTATTGTATGTTTACAGAATTCGCCTCAAAAATGTCCTTATGGTTTGTATGCTGAGCAGCTATCAGGCTCTGCTTTTACTGCACCAAGAAGTTCGAATAGAAGAAGGTAGCAGAATGTTTTATCAATTGCTACTCTTGTTTTTTTAAGCGGGGTGTTATTGTTTTCAGTTGAATTTAACAATGCTCTTAGAGGTATGTCTATTATTAGATAGTAAAAGTTTTCTTGGGCATAGTTATTTATACGATGTAGGAGTTTCCAAAAAGGTATGTTGTTTATTAAAGTATTTTTAATGTCAACTGTTGATACAAATATCCTTCCTAGAGTGTCAAATAGTAAAAAACCTGTAATTTCTAACTGATGTGGCAATTATGCTGAAATAGTTTGCAGTTTTGATGGCATGGTCTGATGCAGATGATGTTGATGTTGCAACATTCATCAAGAAAATATAGGATTGCAAATTGAAAGCCTATAAGTTCATTTATTGTTTCAGGTTAGGAAGGTCATTCCAAGAGGATTTAGCCTTTTTCCTTCATGCAACTTCAGTTAAAATTTAACAATTTTGTGCGAGAGCTCTTCTCATTTTATATTCTCCTATCAGCTAAGTAATTCACAGAAGAACAAGTGATATAATATGCTCTTCCATACAACGGAAATGTTTCTGAACATCAGAAAAATTTTGTTTGCATACATTATATGAAGAATATCCAAAGATTACTAGTATTCAAAGATACTTTTTCCACAGTACCATGCTATTTGAGTTCTGCAGAGCAAAATGCTCATAGTTTCAAAAGCACATGATTCTCAGTTTTGTACCTCTTAGATTTAAATCAATATTCTAGGTTTTTAATTAAAATAATTTTTTTTAGCTGGCTCTACAGAATAAAGCCATCAGTCTGTCATAAGCCTTTTGAAAAATTTCAAGTAAAAAGATTATCAGATAACTGGAAGGACAGGCCTGCAAACCCAAACCAGGTATAAATATACTCATGTGCCAAGCACAAAAACGTTGCTGCCTTTAAATTTGTTCCTTGATGAATCTCTTTGATGTATCACATATTTATTGTTGCACAAAAGTAAAGCTTGGGCCATGTTTTAAACCTTGATCACACTTTTGAAATATGTCTATGACATTTGATCTGTAGAAATAGGTACCCTTGCCTCTTGTGTTAACTTGAAGGAGTAGGTAGATATCACAAGGTATTTTTGTTTGAAGGGTGTCCAAAATCTTGTTGACAGATCAGTCTAGAGTTTTGAATGCAGGCTTGATGGGTTTTGAGTGTTATTGAAATGATAAGTATTCTTGTTAATACTGTCTTGTCCTTTGTAACAAATTTTTTCTTTTCCAGCTTAGATGGAAGCCATTTGACATTCCTTCAAATCCAACAGACTTTGTTGAGGTGGGCATGTTTCTTTAAAGCTGCCGTTTTAGTCTCTTGTGATTGTGGAGGCATAATGTCTTGAAATGAATTGAAATAATTAACCAAACGATCAATATATTTGATGGATAGGGAACTTCATAGAAATGAATACCTTTATGTATGATTTCAAATTTTTCAGGGCATTTCAACTATTTGTGGTGCAGGGGACCCAAGAATGAGAAGTGGTTTGTCAATAATGGTTTATGTCTGCAATACTGAAATGAAGAACAGGTACTTTTTGCCACTTTTTCCATGAACTAATGGTTTAGTTCCTTAGTGAGTAGAAATAAGCTAGACATGAATGTATCTTATTAATGCATGGGACAATGTTTCTCTCTTAGGAGGCTTCTTCTTTGATTATTATTACTGCAATTTCCTGGCTCTTTGCAGATGTCTACAGAATGCAGATGGAGACCTTCTGATTGTCCCACAACAAGGAGTGCTTGGCATAACAACTGAATTTGGAAGGATGACCGTTGAGCCAAATGAAATATGTGTCATTCAGGTAAATACAAGCACTTTCACGTTCTGAAACTGATGCACATGAAACAAACATTTGATTCAAATATTTTTGATAATGCAAGGTAATGACGTTTTTTAAACTGGAATGCTATGTTTTAAGATATGTAAATACTTTGTTTCAAATTAGAGGCCAAGTGTTTCAAATTCATCATCAATCCTTGACTCTGATGAGTTATCTGTTAATTGTGGTTCAATTTCTTTCTAAGATTGGTACTTCTTCGAATGCTTTTGTTCATTCTCCGTTTTTGATTTTAAAATACAAAGCCAAATTTATCTCTTTACAAATTTTCCATATCTAACTCAGAAAAAGATTCTTGCAATAAACAGCTGAATTATTGTGTAGGGTACTTATATTTGTCATTCAGCTTAATACTCCAACCTTGCGATGGTTTTTTTTTCTTAGATTGCTACTTTAACAACCTGTGTTGATGATAAAGTTGTTATCTTGAAGGACAAATAAATCTAGAGCGATGACAAAAAATAATAGATAATTGTTGGTTTTATCTTCCTTAAGAACCATGTCAACCCAAAGGCTTAGGTGCCATTACACTATCCCTCGGAATAACTCAAAATTGCATACTAAAGGATGTCGCTGCAATACAGTGCTCTGCACTTGTTAGTCTTGTAACTGCAATATAAGTAGTTGTTAGTGAAGTGCTGAATGCAGTTTATATTGAAGTACCATAGGTTATCCTTGTATTTCTTCCTTATTTTCACTAAAGTTTGGCTTTTTTAGCAAGGGATGCGATTCTCTGTCCATGTGCAAGGACCAAGCAGGGGATACATACTGGAAGTTTATGATGGTCATTTTGAACTACCGCATCTCGGACCAATTGGTATGCTATGAATTGAAGTGTTTAAAGCTTTCTACCAGCTATTGAACACCAAATCATAAATTATTCTGACATAGAACATCAAACCAGTTGTGCAATAGAAATAAAGTCATAGGCAACAGGATTTCTTACGACGGCTCGTAAAGAGTGCGGAAAAATAACCGACCAAAACTCGAAGACTCTAACTAACGACCCCCTACGCCATTATGGTTGTGAATGAATAGTTTTATCGCTAACTTTTAATTTTAAGATTGATAATTAACGTTTCAAGATTGATGACTTTTAATGCCAGGCGCAAATGGGTTGGCAAATCCAAGAGATTTCTTGACACCAATGGCAAGTTTTGAAGATCGAACCCCTGATGGTGGGTTTGAGGTCATCAACAAATATCAAGGAAGCCTGTTTAAAGCCACGCAGGTATTATCAGTAGTTTGTTATGATATCGATTATCAGCTTTTTAAATTTTTTTCAGTATAACTTTGACTTATAATACCAAGGTTTCTAGTGAGCTCCACATGGATTCTTTAATGTTATTGGGACAGATGCTTGAACTCTATTGCTATTTAATGTTTGGGGTTGAAAAATCGTAACCAAATTAAGAAGCAGTATTAGCACATTTTAAATGTTATTTTCTATCTATTCAATACCTAGACAGAATACTATACATCTGTCAATGAAGTCGTTGAATTACTTCTAACAGATTAAAAAATTGGGTTGATATGGATTTTGCTAACTTTCTCAACTGCATCGTTTATGTAGTCCGGTTTTTTCATTATTCTTGCAGTATGTTTAAAATTTAAATAGTCTTTCAAAAAGATATTTTGGTCATTATTTTTATCGACGTGTTTAGAGCGTGTATAGTTTTAGCGTTTTGCTAGAGTCAAGGCTTTCCTTTGGCGTCTTAATACTTCTTAAGCACCTCTTACCCAATAGAGGCAAAGCATGCTTGTCAAATCGTGTATTCTTTTCCAGATGCACTCTCCCTTTGATGTAGTTGCATGGCATGGAAACTACGTTCCATATAAATACGATTTAAAGAATTTTAACGTCATCAACACTGTTTCCTTTGATCACTGTGTAAGTACATGATTCGTTTTAAAGTGAAATCGTCATTTTAACTACCACCCATAGTAAGTTGATTTAGTTTTGCCTTACCCATCGCACGGGGGTAAGCTTTTTCTTCAGGAAGTAATCGCCAGCCTGGCAAAAGGTTACTAGCCAGACCTTGCCAAAAATGTGTTCTTCTAGAGTATAGCACGAGGTTATATCCCATTGGCCCTGTGACTACATGGTTGATTAAATCTGCTTTGACTGAGCGAGGATATGTTCTCCTTTCATTTCTCTTACTTTCCAGGACCCATCCATTTTTACGGTTTTGACGTGTCAAAGCGCAAGGCCCGGTGTCGCCATTGCAGATTTTGTCATTTTCCCGCCACGGTGGGGAGTTGCAGAGCACACGTTTCGGCCGCCATATTACCACAGTAAGCGCAGTTGCCATCCTTCCTTTAAAGTTGGACGCAGTTTTTATTGCTTGAAGGCTGCCTATGTTGATGTTGTAGTGACAGTAGTTTCCAGAAAAGTTATCAAAAGTATCCGGTGACTTGATTAGAGATATCTTCATTGATGGTCGATCTCCAGTAGGTATTCGTTGTCGTCAAGATATCCCAATGCTTTTTATCTAAGGCCGACATCCTCTTTTTCTTGGATCGTAATCTTCTGTTAAGAATTTCTCATTAGACGAAATTATAATGGAAAGCACTTTGTTTTTTTTTTCACACTGAAGCTGTGTATTATTGGGCCCTATTTCTCATTGCAATGCAAGTTAATGCTAAAGAATTAATGTTTAACTTCAGTATGATTTATCGAATAATAATGTACCATTCACTTAGGAAATTGCATGAGCGAATTCATGGGATTGATTCTTGGAAAGTACGAAGCAAAGGTATCTCTCTTAATTGGCTTCTACATTCTTGGCATTGTCGCGGTTTTTGCTATTATAACTGCGGTTCTTGGCGTTGTTATTATTCTGTTGTTGCTTTCATTTTTGATGTTGTTGCCGTTGTTACTGTTGCTATTGTTGTTGTTGTTGTTGCTACTGTTGTTGCATCAGTGCAACCCCCGTCCAGTTCTGAGAAGAAGTAATAGTTGATTGTATAGCAATGTCTTTCAGGAGGAAGGGTTTCAGCCAGGCGGTGCGACATTGCACAGCATGATGACCCCACATGGTCCTGATGCTGACTGCTTTGATAAAGCCTCTAATGGCAGGTTGGAGCCGACACGAGTCGCCGATGGAACGCAGGTAGTACAAGATTCTTCTCAATGCACTCACCAGCCATTGATAATTTTCAGTTACATCAGATCTATTAACATCCATTGTTTTCATTATCACCGTGGAATTTTCTTTACACCACCACGTTGTGCGGTATTTAAGCCTGCTGTTAATTATAAGCAGGTGGATTTTTTAAATTAAGTTTATTAGCGGTAATATACATAACTAGTGCAAATCGTATTTTTCGCGCGAATCAAGTTTGCTTACGTGAGTTCCACGCAATGTCCGCGCGAATCACACGGCTATTTACATGCTTGTCGGCGCGAGGAGTCTCGGCTCTAGCTTAAACTGACTGACGTCATTGGATCGCATTTAACATGAATTTTTGAATAAACCCTCTGTGCCTGAGAAAATGCATGAGGAACTTTCCGTTGCTTAATTATAGGGAGTTTTCCTCGGTTTACGGATGCGTGATTCTTCAAAGGTTTTGCTGTACAGATTCTACTGATGAACAGGTCAGCTAAGAGAGGTTGCCTCATACCCGTGATAAACCTCTCGTTTATCTCACAGTGACCGGCCAACCACCAGTTCCAACGAAGTTTTGATTCGAGTTTATTAGCAGCGCGTTTCATGTCGTCTTGATCCGTAACGCCTCTGTTTTGTTTTCTGGGTTAACAAATGTCAAACAGCGATAACATAGATCAACCAACTGCAGGGAGCTTCGTAGTGGCCGTACTTCAGGCACCGTGAATATCTCGTGACAACTGGTTACTTTGTCGGAGAAATGATTATCACTTGGAAGTCACAAGGTCCCTTTAGGAACTTGCTTTGCATTATCAGACGGAATAGATAATGCTTCAAAATCTTGTACACAATGTCAGAGTAAATTCTGCTATTACCGTTATTATAGCGCTGCATTTATTTCTTTTTAAGTTATAAGCAACTGTTCATTATTTCTTTCTTCGCTACATCGTAATAGCTCTTAGTATTGCCTCGGCAATCATGAACTGAGAGAATGAATCGTTTTGCTTTCACAATGGCAAGAATCATGATAATGTTTAGGCTTAGCAAGATAATAAACGATGCAAGGAAAGAGGCAGTATTTGCAAAGGTGAAATGTTTTAGCAAGATTAGTACATTTCGATGGGACATCTATTACTGTGATTTTGTCTAAATTGCACAAGTTATTCAAAAATCAGCGTGACCTTTGGATACTCCACTTTTTCGCATACACGCTTTTTTTATAAGGAACCACTTTATAAGGAACCTACATGTAGAAGGCCGAAATATTTAAAGAACTTATACTACTAAAAATGAAATCACTAAGGAACTTTTCGATTTGAAAAATGTTTATAACTGCAAGCATCAAGAATTTAAAAGCCAGTTCCATTCATTTGCAGCCAATACTTACATATATTGTTTGCTATTCGTGTTTCAAGTGCTTCATTGAGTAGTTTCCGCATATTCTATCTCGCCCCTCTCTCTATAAAGTGTTAAGGCTTATTGATGTGCAGTGAAAATTAAGGAACTTTAAAGGCAGTTTTGGTACTAAAATCTGATGACTTGAGGTCTACCAATAAGGATCTTTTGAAACTAGGCCTTGTGGTAGGTTCCTTATAAAAAAAGTGTGTACTTAACTATTACCAAATCAGGCCCATTAACGAAAACACTTTGCGGAAAATGAAGCGTTTGTTGTTAACGAAAACACATATCTGGTCGTTTGTTGTTAAGGACAGACACGATCCCTTTAATTGTCAAGGCTGTAGGTCTGTAAGTTATTCGAGCGAAAGCTACATGGTCGATTCTTTCTAAAGCTTCCTCAATGTCTCTGGCCGTTTTTTGTTCACATGACTGCAGCTGCTAAGTAACATGTAAAAACATGGCTAGGAATCTAGTTTCAAAATAAATGTTTAGAAACTTTCAAAGTTTTATATTTAACATCATTCTTGTGTATGTATAAAAGAGAATAAAAGCCTTTATCTATGTTTCTATGACGACATTTTTACTTTCCATTTATTTCTTTCTTATATTTATTTTCGAATGATTAATAATTCTTTTTACGTAGATCTTTCATTTGTTTCTGCGTCATACGTAAACCTCAATTACTGCAACTTTTCTATTTTCCTACTTTCTTAGCTTTTTGCCAGTGGAGTTTATTGACTCGAGTTTTAATCAGAAAGGAACATATTATATTTGGGGGGAAGGGGATGGATTTAAGTTTGCTGCTACCGAAACGGTGCGAATTGCCATGCCTGTTGTTTACTGTTTCAAAATGATTGAAGGCAGCCATTTTGCAACCAATATCAAGAAAAGGCAGTTTGACCCAGTGCAAGCATCTCTCAAAACGATTAGGCATATGCGTAAATGCTTATTGACGTTTTTAAAATAGCGTTTAATAATCAGACCCTTTTTCGAGCTAGGTGTCTTGATAATCCCAAGTCTTGGTCTGTGCATATTTTGCATCCCTGCCAGATTTGTGTCACTGTAACTGTACATTAGAATTCAAACCTAGCATTTTGAAACAATATTTATTTTTATTTCATGTTCCCTAAAATTTAAGCAATTAAGTGTAAGGATGAGTTTGTAACGTGCCCTTTCTATTAATTTGTAAATTTTTTTGTAGTATCCTAACTTTACATAATCGCTTTAATTTTCTCCTTGGACTCTACAGACGTTTATCTAACATATAACTTAACCCTGTTATACCTGGAGGCATTTTTGCAACAATTTCCCATGGTCGGAGGCATTAAAAATTTGTTGTGATATTAAAAGAATCTATTAAAAAGCCCTGGCCATCGATAACTACAGTGAAACCACCCTTTTTGCGCGTGTTGGTGAAGTGTCCTTGAGATTTTCTCAGGGATTTCTTCTTTGCGCTTTGTTGAAGGGCCCAGGTGCAACGTGAAAATACTCTGTTTTTGGATTTCAAAATATTTGAAACACATCTTGCCCTGGGTTCTGTTTGTTCTATTGTCTAAAGGTTGACAAAGCCAGCCGAATATTTGGCGTAGAGAAGCAACAGTTCTTAAACTTCTTTACTGTATCTCTCGCCTTTTTTGATTAATGGCAAACAACACTTGCTAGAATTGAAGTTTCCTTGCCAAATAGACCTGTCGATAGAATAACATAGATTGTATGAACTCTATCAGGTCAAGTAAGAGACTTGCAGGTAAGAGACTAAGAGACTCAGTACCAAGCTTACCATGTTCCTTCAGCGAAGATCCCGATTAATGTCGAATAAACCTCGTTTTGCATCAACCAGAGCCTCTATTTCGCTACATACATGACCTTGTATTTCTGTCAGTTAGCACCCAATCTGTGCCAGAGATAACTCCAATTATTTGTACAAATTGAGGCGCCAAGGCAAGGGTAAAGTAGTCCCCTTTTCAGTCCACGTATGCTTCTTTAGTAAAGTCTGTCTTCGCTTTCACCCCTTTTATCCTGTTTTACTGAAAACTTCCTCTCTCCAAGGGGGACAATATTGAGCTAAACGTTCTCCACTTACACCTGCCATGTAACTGATTTCTTTTAAGTGACAATCTTTTTAGATTTAAGTTTTGTTTAAAAATAAATTGCTTCATCACGCTCTTCTGTCTTTTTAGAAAGATCTGTTGAATCTTATTCTGTTCGTGGTAGCTTTCCCACCCTGGATGTATTTGCGTAGACATATCTTACTTTGCTGTTGATTTTAAAACAAGGGCTAATTCACGATTCCTTTTCCAAAGGCTTTTATGTTCGAGACTTCGCTTGGCCTCTCTTTGACTGAATGGGGAGAGATCACGTGCCAGAAGGTTGATGCTGAGTACTTCCAGTGTTGGCAGCCCTTGAGGAAGAACTTCAACCCAAATTGGAAGCCTGGGGACGACGAGTAAGTAGCTTGCAAGACGATGACGCGTCTTATCTTGGTTTAAAATCATGGCTTGAAAGATGAGCGGCGATAATCATTTGCATGATCGGTTAACAGCTTAGCAACTGTGTTCTGTGCAACGTGTGAAATTGTTATTCAACTTAGAATGAAAGCTGGCTATAAAGGTTTGTGTTGCTCGGTTTAGGAGTTTGATAGTTATGTAAATACCAAAGAAATTCGGAGCGATCATTTGGTCTTAAAAATGACAATGGCCCATTTTGCTGCACCCTATCGCAAATCCTAAGTAATTTTCCACACTTGATTTCGCTTTGGAAAGTTCTTATTGTGCAACAGCCATCGTGGTTTTTGCTCTTGATTCGAACTGATCTGATAAAAACTGCTAGGAAGATCTTTTTGTCCACGTTAATACTGTCATAACTATATTTTAAGATAATTAATTAAAGACTTGATTCTACTTGTTTTCACCATTACAAAGAATATTTTCCTTGCTTCTGCTTTGGTTTTCTTCGCAATCCCTCAAAGCTCTCAAGAGCCATGTCCTCTAGTCATGCGAAAAACCCAATCTCTCTATCTGCAGCCCGCAATTTAAACCCTCTGCCTGTGGAATGTCTTTCACTATCTATAGCTTGCTTTGAAGACAAGCCTACGCTTTCTAGATAAATGGCATCGACTTGATATCTTGACAATTGTGATGGAGGATAACGTTGGTGTCGAAGTGTCGCCTCGGTGTCCTAAACTCGTTAGAATATGCGAAAAATAACATATTTGAAATGCTTCTACTAGCTTCCCTCTAACCGCAATTCTACCCGAGAACAGTGATCAGTAATTATCCCGTGTTTATACTTATCTCAAATAATCTTAATTTTTCTGCATTCAGTCGAGGGGAGCGTAGGTGACCTTTTTGAAGAGACAGGAGTGACAAATCCGATTGTCCCTTATAGGAAAGACCCCATGACGTCGAAGAAAAACCTCGTTGATTTCAACACTTCGTCTATTAAACATGTTATCTAGTGGAAACATTTTTATTATCGTCATTTATTTATCTGACATCTCTCCCCCCCCCCAGCCAGAACATTTTTGAATGTTCACTGCCGCTCAGTTCAATTTATACTATCAAATTTAAGAGTGTTCACATTTAATTTTCGTTTTCTATTACAGAAGCCAGAGCAAGGCAAAGATGTCCTACTCAGTCTGATGCTGCAGTGACCCTATATTAATTGTGCTTCAGTTTGGTAATGATATGCAGCAATATGGGTGTATGGGTAGCTCGAGTAATTGGAGTATCTGTTTGGTAATGTTAGTTAACAAAATGTCTTAGTCTCTGATAGTAGCATGCAGTGTGGGGACAAATGCTCTTCTGTCCATGTATCCTCTTACGCCTCAACAACCCATTTTGATTAAACTCCCCATATCTGCTTTGATGAGGGTGGCCAAATGTTTCGACACAATGCCCCTTAGATAGATAATCGAATGTCATGCATATTGTTGGCAGTTTTTTAGACAATATATCCCCCCATAATGGACAGAAACATCAGTAGAAATATGGCAATATTGTCAGAATAGTTGCAAATGCTATTGTTACCAGCTGCTATTGTTACCAGCTCAGAATAGTTGCAATATGTACGAGAGTTGTGTCAGTTAGTTTGAAACCTACCTTTCTTTGAAAACCCTTCCATTATCCATTCAATATATAGGCGTATTGTGTTTATATAACCAACCCCTATAACCAAGTCCACATTCTATTCCCATATTCTGTAAGTCCACATTCTTTTGACGAGTGAGAATTTTTTACAGCCTTTGCCACTTGAAGCTCCCTTCCTTCTGAACCGGTTTTTCCATTTAACTTTGCTCTAGTAAACAACCGCATTTTATAGTTTTAGGACTTTCAAAACAAGTACAAGCGCTTTTGTTCTTAGAAGAAATTTAATTGTCCTAAACCATAAAAATTCATAATTTATACATGTATTACCATAAAGCGTGTATCTGTTCTGTAACACAAAGTAGAAAATTCTTTTTTCCATTTTTGAGTCGGAAAAGTGACAACGGTAGAGTAGAAACTTTAAAAAGAAATGCAAAAAGCCATGCTGTCTCTTCAATGGATGTTTTCTTGCCGTCAAAATATTCATTTTCCCACTAAACCCTTTATTGAGCAGTCTAATGTGAGTAAACATGATCTCTTTTTTGGTGTCGCATCCTTAGTCCATTAACAGAATTCCGACCCTAGTTTGGGCACAAGCCTAGACGAAGCATCCATTTTCAAACGGAGTTTCTGCTTCTATTTGTAAGGCCCCTTATCTCGATCCTTATCAAGGCACGTGCATGCGAAGCCGCTGGTAAGAAACCGAGCGTTCCACTGATTGCAGCATAACCTGTTGAGGACTGTTGTACCATCATACCCGACTCAAATTCAATCTGGCTTTTACTTTCAGTTAAGCTATTTGTAATACTGCTAAGTTTAGGTATTTCTCTCTAGTCCATTCGTTTGATTTTCCCTACCACTCTTGTTAATCAGTAACTTTCCTTGCGCGTTCCGCATTCTTCTATCACGTGTATTAGGACAATCTTTGTATTATTATGAGTAACTTCATACCTACGTCAATTATCAGCATGTTAAGTAGATTGCCATAGCAACCCAGTATTTAAGGATATCACGCTACCCTACCCCGCTCGTCACTAAGTAGATTACTTCTTTTCACCGCTTCATTTACGTATCTCTATTCTTTTTAGTTCAATATATATATGAGCCCCGTACCTCATCCGGGGGGAGTAAGAATTATGGAAAAGTCATGGGCTCCGACGCAGGTTGGAAAGTAGAGAGGCCAAGGGAGATTTTAGCAATCATAACAATTATATCATAATAAGATGCTTAAAAAAGCTCTATTGTTTTACAAAAAGGGGGCCATGGCCCCCCCCGTCGTCGGAAGCCCTGAAAGTAGCAGCAAGAGAAAGCAGTTTAGGCATGCACCGTTTTGCCTTTGCAAGCCTTGACTCATTTTCCCGCCGAAAACCCCTTCGTTGGTTGTTTACAATTTAGAATTAGGCGCCAAAGAGAGTGCGCCAAAATTGATAAAATTCTCCGTCGCTTGATTGGTTTCCTCCTAATCCTATTGTTCGTTAAACTCTCTCTATTGGCCAATCTGAAAAACTTGTACTGCCAGAACAATCGCCTATTGTCTTTCTGGGGTTTGATTGGATGAACGCACAAATTGTACATGAATGACTAGTTGCACAGACCACGTTTTTCATCACATACGTTTGTAGTCAGACCCGTGGTTGTATTTTCGCAACAGCTTTTCGTCATGGGCAAGAAAGAAACCAAAATAGTCCTTGATCAAAGTGATGATCAGTGTGCTGTGGAGCTGGAACCACTGAATCCCGATCAGGTTGGTTCAGTTTTCGCTACAATTTTTCCTCGAGGCAACTTGAAGGCTGTTCAAAACTTAATTCAATTGCATAGGCCTTCGCCATAGAATCCTGCAATTTTGGAGTGTCTTCATCCGAAACTATGAGTATAAACTGTTAGATCAGTGTGTTTATTTATCAAATGCAAATCAATTTTAAATTTATTTTAAAATTTTGAATTAAAACTGACTCCGCGTTAAAGGATATTTTCGCAATTTGCTGCCAGCTATCTAATCGGTCCTCGCTCGCTTTGCGTTCAATGATTGTGCGTAACAAACTTCAATGAAAATTAACATCTAACATTAAAACATCTAACCGATTTCTGAGCCTTCAAACTCTGTACCCGAAGACAACTACTCATCCTTATGCAATGACGCGATCGGCCATTCCATTCATTTGGGCCACACCATTTCCTCGATTGACTCGTCAACAAGCGACAAAACCGCGTGGTCGGAAACTACCCTCGAAGAGTTTTCCCGTTTTTCCGAAGCTGATCGGAAGATAAATTCCCTGAGCTTCAGTTCCCTGTTTCATTAAATGAAGGCTAATTTTTTTGTTAATTTAAAGAATCTGTCGCCAACTGCTGTGAGAATTAGAAATATTTTCGCAGTGCTGCAGCTTTTTCATCGCCTCGCTAAGTTTTTTGCTTATCTCTATTTTCCGTCTACATAAAACTTTGAGATATAGAGGAGTGTTTTGATTGGAATGCTTTACGTTAGCTTTTCGTAGCTTGCGTGTTAGCAGGCTCAAAGTCCATGTTTTGATGGCAACCCGCCTACGACACACCTTCGCTTATCTGGTCAGCTGACCATGCGATATTCAGACCCCCTATCGATGCCAAGTTGAAAAGTAATCAAAACTTTCGGTTCAAACATCAAAATGCCTGGATCCTGGTCGAAAAACTGCGAAGAATAAATATCTAACTTAAAACTGCTGTGAAATGCTCTTCTTCCATTTGTTATTTTGGGTGGAGGAGAGGTGCAACCTCAACAAAAGCAATGATACCAACCACACTTCCTTTGGCCGTCAGTTAATTGTGCACGTTACCGTGAAGCCCTTTTGGTCTTCACCTTCAATAGATTTTCGTGCAGTTTGTCTCAGAAGAACTCTAAACCCTTATTCAAGTTGTGGTCATCGAAGTTATAGCGTCAGTTGCCTGGCCACCTTGAAGATGTTTTTAGCTAACCACAAACATTCTTAGATGTATGCACGACCTTGGCAAATCAAGTTGTCTCATTGCTGGAGTTTATTCTCTGATCCAGGTTGACGTCATCAATTTTGTATCTCGCTATTCGCGGCTACAGCACTGAATTCCACTGAAATGTATAGGAAAAGCTTAATTTTGAAAATTTGTTTATTCACAGCCTGGCCGCCCAAACAATTGCAAATTTTCCGCACAGACTAAATTCGACATGAAGACTCCAACTCTATGATCCATTTTTGACAAAAGTGAAGTTAGAATTTTCGTTGATCTGAGAATATCACAATTTAACCTTGAATTTCCTTATTTCTTCTTGTTTTTGCTTACCTATACTTACAGCATTGTGCACTGATTTTTTTCGAATTAGAAATGTTCAACCTCATCTCCCAATCTGTAAGGTGCCTTGATGAAGAAATATATATATATATATATATATATATATATATACATATATATATATATATATATATATATATCAGAAAACTCATGTATGGATATGTTTTATATGCTGATTCTTTTTGCAAGCAGTCAGTTGATGAGAGCACATGGAAAAGTCATGACAGACTCCAAGATGACTCTGGCCTTGGCACAAGTGGTGCATCAAACGATTGTGGAGACTGCCAGTCAAAAATTGGCCGCTTTTACAAAGAAAACAAATCAGTCATCAATGGGATCCTGACTGGGTTACTCGCAGCCCTTTTCCTGGCATATTTTGTTGTTGCCTGCTACCTGGACTTTGAGCGAGCTAGAGATCTGTTCATCGTTACCATGGTCTCACTGTTCTTCTTCATCTACTACAAACTGAAAAGCTGTTGTGGTGATTGGACATACGAATCAGTTTGCTTGCCAATATCTTCCTGCATCAAGAAAAGGTGGAATATATTGCGATGGTATGTACCATTCTATAAATTGTTCCCAATAAATCTGTTCAAGCATTTAATATGTTTATTGAAACATGTGATACTAGGAGTTATTTATACTTGGCAAAAGCTGCGCTTGGAGTTATTTATACTTGACAAAAGCTTGGCAGGAGTAATTTATACTTTGTAAAAGGTTTTTTCAGTATAATCATATTTCAGCCTCACATTTGTTATTTTAATGTTGAACATTTGTTCATTTAACAGAAATTTTTGTTAACTACTTCTCTACTGTATTTAGCAAAAACATTGAGCAATTTCTAAATGCATACTTCATTTTTCTCAGGTTCTGGTATGTGTCTCTTCTTGTTATCATTGGCTTGATCATTGGACTTGATACCATCAAACAGCCAAAGAGATTGGTTTCTGTAGCTGGGTTGCTGATTTACATTGGCATCTGCTACTGCAGCTCCAAGTACCGGAAACAGGTATACACCACCCAGTTGCTTGTGCTTGTTTCATTTGCTTGTAAGAAAATAACCACTTTCAACATTTATGCACTCAGGAATTTCCAACAGTATGCAAAACTGTTTTAGCTCATTAAACTCTTTGATTTTGTGTTCACTTCAACAAATATGTTTCAATTTTTTAGATCAAATGGAGACCTGTGCTTTGGGGAATTGGTATCCAGTTCACCCTTGGATTCCTGGTTCTAAGAACAAGACCAGGTTTTATTGTTGTTAAATGGGCTGGTGATAGAGTGGCAAGATTCTTGAGTTTTTCAGATGCTGGTGCAAAGTTTGTGTTTGGTGACAACCTCTTGGATCATCCATTCGCCTTCAAAGTAAGTTTTTCTCTTGAAATTCAGGGCTTTCCAGAATGTGGGCATATTTCTTGTAAATGGTTGTGAGATTTGATGGTACTGGTTTAAAATAAAACAGGGCTGATGAAGAGCAATGTTAATTTAGGGAGAATATTCAAAAGGGAGATTTTACACAGACTGGGATAACTTTTTATTGTTTTTCAGATTATATATATATAATTGAATTCTTCTTTGAATTTGAAAGTAGTAAATGTTTGGGAAAAGTTTGTTTCGACTTTTATTAAGTGACTGCATCTATTTTTTCAAGGTCCTCCCAGTTGTAGTTTTCTTCAGTTCAGTAATCTATGTGACATATTATCTTGGTGTGATGCAAATGGTAATATCGAAGATTGCATGGCTGATGCAGATTACCTTGGGAACATCTGCTGCCGAGTCACTGAACACTGCGGGAAATATTTTCATTGGGCAGGTATGCAGTTTGAATTTGATCTTCAGTTACTATTCAATAGAGTATTAAGAATTCGTAAGAAGATAAATTATATTAAAATGTATTTAGATTTTGAAAGCTTTTAATGTTGTAAATTATTTTCTTATGTCTATTTTATTAAGATCACAGCGTAAAGAAAACACAACTTGTATCTGAACACAACATGATGAAGCAGACAATCATGATATAAATTCTAAAAGTAGATTTATCGTTCAGCAAGCGTGAGGGTCAAAAGACCGGAACTTTACAAAAGGAACAAAACAGAACAATAGTAAATAGCGTGATTAGCGATAGGTATATTGCGGTGATTGTAATAATACTGATCAGCTCTTAACATATTTGCGTCCACAGACTGAAGCTCCTTTGCTGATTCGCCCTTTTCTGCCTGATTTGACAATGTCCGAGCTGCATGCAGTTATGACTAGTGGGTTTGCAACAATTGCTGGTTCTGTCCTTGGTGCCTACATTTCATTTGGGGTACCAGCTACTCATTTGTTGTCAGCTTGTGTCATGAATGCTCCTGCAGCACTTGCGGTGTCAAAGCTGGTTTACCCTGAGGTGGAAACACCTAAGACCAAAAAGGTGGACCAGATCGTTGTTGAAAAAGGGTAAGTTTTGTTTTTTGTCCAAAGAGTTTATGCTCTTTACAAGCCTCAATTCAACATGCTCAAGATATGGTTTGAAAGACAAAGAAATTTCTTGGTGCTTATGTTAAATGTTTCATAAATGATAGACAGTATGCTAAGGTATACATACTAGATTTAGGAAAGTAAATGTTTAATTCTCTTGTTAGGTTCTTTGCTGTCATATAGTGCCTTTAAATTGTTTGGTGATCAGATCTAGGTTTCACCAAAATACCTTTATTATGTTGCCTTTGCTTTAGATTTTTTGAGTATATTAACATTTTGTGGCCTGTTTTTGAAGCTGCTTCTCTTTGTAGAAAGGAGAAGAATCTACTTGAAGCTTTGGCAGCTGGTGCAAGCATGTCGATTACACTGATTGCAAACATTGCAGTGAATCTAATGGCATTTGTTGCTGTCTTGGCATTTGTTGATGCTCTTTTGATGTGGCTTGGTGGTATGGTCGGTGTACCAACTTTGTCATTTAGTGTAAGTATTAAGGTGCTATGTTTTAAATGCTATGTGAAATATGTTGCAGTGAAGATTTATTTACTAGGTGACATCAAAGGCCCAATTTGATCAAATTGCTGTATATATAAAACTGATCTGCACTTTCTTGAAAATGTCTCCTGCTAATAATGTTTCACATATTAAATAAGCATAGACCATTTCAGGGTGTATGCTAAATGTGTTTTGTTGAGACTCATTGAGGATTCTGTCTTTCATTGTGTATTCATATTCAAATGATATGTTTTGAAAATTAACAATCATTGTCAATTTATTTTAGGTGATTACTTCATATGTTTGCATGCCATTGGCTTACATCATGGGTGTTGAGTGGGAGGATGCTTTTGAAGTTGGTAAATTGCTTGGTACCAAAACATTTCTCAATGAGTTTGTTGCGTACAAAGAGCTATCACAGTTAATTGGAAACAGGGAGAAAAATTTGGCTGGCCCGAAAATATCAGTAAGTGATCTTCTATTTTATTTTTATTATAAATCATGTTCACATTATTTGTTAAGTTTATCATTGACTTTGAGGAAACAGCTTGTCCTTAATATGTGAAACTAAGCAAGATTCCTGCAAAATCTCCTTCTTTTCTTAAAGACCATGGATGAAATGTTTTGCCATACATGTACATTACATTTTTTCATTGCCATTGCTCAGACTTTTACTTGTGAGGGCTTTAGGAGTTAGTCAATTTGAAATGATAAGATTCTGGTTTTGGGAATGAAAGGTATCAGCAGGACTTTGGTGAAAGTACAGCTTAAATTTGTGTGTGTTTGTAAATTCCATTACGTTTTCCCAGATCTCTCAGGTTTAATGAAATTCCCCATAACCTGTTGGCATTCAAGTAACAGCATTCTACTTAACCCAACCTGTTCTACAATAACAGATTCCCCTATAAGATGTTTTCGAACTTTTTTTACATGGTTGCTACAGAATTTTTTTAAATCAAGTGTTCTTTTTTAGCTGCGCTCTGAAGCTATAGCCACTTATGCATTGTGTGGATTTGCAAACATATCCTCTGTTGGAGTTCAAATTGGTGGTCTTAGTGCACTCTCACCCAAACTTGCTCCAAAGTTAGCTAAAATTGCCATCAGGGCTCTTTTTGCTGGAACAATTGCCTGCTTCATTACAGCTTGTGTTGCTGGTATGTGTTAATATGCTTCTTGTTTGCAAGTACTTTTACTTATCATAGTATCTATTGGTGTTAATAGGCCTTAGAGAAAAAGCCTTTCGATATATAAAATTTCAATTGAGGATGTTTGTTCTTCTCTCAACAAGTTACAGTATTGCATCAAATTAAAGCTCATGGAACATCAAAGTTTTTTTATTTTTTCACTGTCTTGCATCATTATTTTGGATGTGAGGAATTGCTCATGGGAGTGAGCAATATTTCACTGGCTCAGTGCAAATCCCTAGATTCAGTTGCATCTATATTTCTTTCAATTTCCTGTCCATCTGCGTAATCAATTGTCTGTACCCCTTACAAAGGATTACTTTTTTATTACCCCTCATTAGACATCTTTAACCTGAGCAATAGATTGTGCAAGAGGAGTCAGCCAAGGGCTAGGTCTAAGCTATACCTCTTGAAAAGGCCTGGTCATTAAGTTTTCAATGATGATGTCAGATACCAATCTTGAGCCAGTTTTCCAAACTATTTTTCAAAACATAATCATGGTGATGTGTACTCTTCAAGTCTTTATGTTTTTTATTTTAGGAATTCTCTATGATGCATCAATTGAGGGTGTTGCAGAATTGTCAGTGCCAAATGTTGCAAATGCCACTTTATCACTGTTAAATACCACATTGACTCCAACGTTATCAACAGTGAACACCACATTCTCACTTTGAAGACTCACACCTTTCTAATAACTCTCCAATATTGTATAAAGTTTATGTACATTAGCTATTTTAAATTAACCAATGTTTTAACATGGCTTTGGGTTCCAATGAATATTCCAAAACAAGGTTTTGAAGCACATCTGGAACAATGACGTTTTCCCATAGATGATGAAAATGAGAATGAAAAGAATTGACAAATATTATTATTATAATTCTTGATCTTATGCTATATGAGAGATATCAGATCATCTATACTTCATTGAGAATGATAAAGTCTCTCTCTGTTCTGAAGGTAATTTAGATATGAACAGGTAATTTAGGTATGAACAGGCAAATAGATGACAAATTTCTTGCAATTATCCTTCATAGCAAAGTGTTTCTCATGATCGAATGTAGAACCAAAGTAACACTTTATAGCAATAGTTTTCAATTCTTGTCAAGTTTTCATCATTCTTATCATCTATGTT
The DNA here is from genome assembly GCA_003864495.1 of Nemopilema nomurai. Classification (NCBI taxonomy): domain Eukaryota; kingdom Metazoa; phylum Cnidaria; class Scyphozoa; order Rhizostomeae; family Rhizostomatidae; genus Nemopilema; species Nemopilema nomurai. The sequence continues at coordinate 1,459,539 of ML133394.1, forward strand.
TATTCACATATTCGTTCTATCATTATCTGTATAGAAAGAACATTGTTTCACAGCTAGCATTTATATTAGAAGCAGTAGACATCATGTGATTCTGTTGAAATAAAGCCACTATTTATTGCAGTTGTCTACATGCTCTTATATTTAATCTTTTATGTGGAATTTGATGGAAAATGTTAGTTAGATATTGAAAAAGCATTTTACTTCAAACTGTTGCTCTCTTTGCCCTTTAACACCCACTTAATAGTGGCTGGAGTAACAACTCTTAATGGAATTTGTCTTCATGAAATTTGTCTTCATGAAATTTGTCTTCATGAATTTGGTCTTCATGAATGTTGATAATCATTGACTCAGTATTGTGTGATGCCATAATGAGAGCGACCAGTTTGTCCTTAAAATGCTTTCTAGTCCTTTTCTGTAAATATCTATGCTTGATTAAAATACAGCTTTTGTATTCAATTCCATATATTTATTACAGTTTCAGGGTGCAAATTTGCTAAATCTTTTCTTGTTTACGTCCTGATGTTTGCTATTAATTGTAATGTAATGACACTTGAGGTGAAATTACAATTTAAAGGGCTTGTACTCTCCGTTGATTGTAAACGACATCAACAGTTATGAGTGACCCACTAGGCCAACTGGTCTTGGCAGTGAATTCAAAGAAGCTCATTGTTCCATGTTATGGCAAAATCTGCACCAGAGAATCACAACGAGAGGGGATCCCACAGCAGCCAATAAGGATTTGAGGCTATTCAATCTGCACCAGTTGTCATTTCTTTCAGCTTCATGTTTGCCATAGGAGGTTGATTTATACAGTGTTCACAACGAAGATCGCAAGGAAGATCATTGCGCCTCTAACGATAGTAGTCCGACACCTATCTGTCAGTAGACATATCTTTCACAATATTCAGAGACATAAACCGCCCAGATTTGTTGCGTGAGATTTCATATCACTAGCGATTTAAAAACCGACAATGGGATCGTGATAGATAACTAGCATATTACTCTTAATTTGGGGTTGCTTGCTTGTCAGACAACGAACAGACTGCTTGCATTCATCTCGAGTAACAGCCGAACCGACAGGAAAATCTACGTCTTTATGGTTGGGGAGAACCTTAAAGGAACCATGATACTTTTGATGCTTTTCATGCATTATGTTAACTTTGTCATATTTGTATCATCTGTATTGCCTCAAACATGCATGACTTACACGAGGCAAATTTGTCAAGGTGCAAACAAGGTAGCCTATCCGCCGGGCCCCCCTTTTCCCTTCGACAAGGCTTGACCAAGCACATTTTCTTTGGGGATGTATAAGATGGGAATGCAAATCGCCTTATATTTTAAAGCTTAATTACCGAACCGACATATATTTTTACCAGATGGATTGGTCATCTACCAAAATGAAGTATGATATTGGGGGCTATTGGGGGATATTGGAGCTAGTAGCCTGTTCCCTAGGATCAAAAATTAATTGTAGGGGGGTCGAATAAACATTTTCCTAGATTTTCATAAAGCGGATGGGTCATAGTAAAATGAACTACAGGGAGAATCGTAAATAAGAATGTAAAATGGGGGGGGGGGGTTAAAAAAGGGGGGGGGGTGAGATATTGCAAGTGCATTTTTGGTCAGAGTCGAAAACATGTTAGCTGGTGAACGGCAGAGGCGTAGAGCTCAAGAACGAGAAGCAAGTTAAAAGACAATTTAAATATGGATGATGACAATGAGTAAAGGCTTTTGAGATTTTAAACTCTGATTTATTTTTTCTTGAAAAGAGTTTTGTATGGAGCCAAATCATTTTCTTTTGAGAATTTTAAAATGTCTAATATGAGATTTGGGGGGTCATTATAAAATGCTATGAAGGGTGAAATTTTTTGCAAAATACAACATGTACCTCATCTACAATTAAGCACATAATAGTACAACCACAGTTACAATCTTCGCAATAACGATCGCCTCCACATACTAAGATTCCAAACGATAACATATGGGACGAGTTCTATAACACAGAGGCATACAGAGGCAGTAATAGCATACCTAACGTGGTAAGGAGCCATGATATAGTTTTTTTAAAAGGCAAATCAGATAGTGGTTCTCATTTTGATGGCATTTTCTACAGAGCTTAACTATAAGATAGATGCTTAAAAATACATAAATTTGGCTTACAAACAATTTAAGTGATGTGAACAATTTGGAAGAAGCGAGGCGGTTTTAAAGCTTACATTATTGAGCTAAATCATTGGCTAAATAATTCTGAATTTAAAATGATGAAACGCTATAAAGTAAATCAGTTAATAAAAAGAAAGCAGAAGAGGACGGGAGAGTGCAGGGAGCAAGATATATCACAGCTTCACTTGATTGGATTCTGTGAATGGATTCTTTTCCTTAATTCTTTGCTGAATGGAAAAGGTGTAATTTAACGAGCAATGAAAGTTGTCATTAGACTAGAAAGCAAGGTAACTCAAATGTTTTTAACATTATTTATTCCATCGAATAAATTCAAATTCTAGCTAATTACTAGCAAAAATATGAACTCCAATTTGAGGTTTAATAATAGGCCAACTTTTCCCACCAAAAGACCATTCGTCCAGCCTCTTCTCCATATTGAGACTTAAAATGCCGCGAAATTTTTTTGAAAGGTTTGAAAAGATTTCTAAGCGAAACGAGATTAACTATACTCGTTAATCATCTAAAAATGAACTACCTGGAAGAGCCAGAGCCACACTTTCGCTCCTATTATAATGTTTTCAATCAAATGTCAAGCGTTCTCTGGATAGCGCGCTTTCAGGTAAGCTTTCTCAGCTGGGAACCTTTTATATATATAAACCACTGACCACATTAGAAACTGCTTAGTCCTAATCTCCTCTCGATTTCCAGTTTTCATTAATCTTTATTTTGCTGATCTCTCAAACCTCAAAGTTTTCACTAAGGTCTGGATTCCAGTTTTGCAAGTTTTAGAAATGCTCATGTGGTTTTAAGGCCCAAGAAGGCAAAAAATGCAGGCTAGGTTAACCGAGAGGCGTAGTCACAGCCATGGCCCTACCCATTGGAGGAGAAAGGGGATCTCTGGATATATCCCCTTTTCCTAAATTTTTTTGCGCAGCCATGTCATATAGACGCTCGGAAAAGAGGTAGCACCCGTTCGTTTGCAACCAATGTTGGTAATCGAAAAGTTTTCAATAACATCATACTATATATATATGCAATGAATATATTTCCGAAAAGGTCAAGGCAACAGAATATATTTCCGCCACAAGTTTCCCTTTTGGAGTTTCAGACCAGTCTCAGGTGTTAAGTCTAATTTACAAAAAAGCAACAAGTTTTTCCTCTATCAGTAGAGTTTCAACATCAACTAAAAATCTATTAGTGATGTATATTTTTCCTTGATAAAACCAACAACTTAAAGTGTATCTGCCCTTTTATTCAAGTTGAATTCTGATTCAAGATTAGAATAATGCAGTTGTGATTGCTATCAAAAGCAAAAACCTATTTATACATCACTGCATCATTGTTGAAGCCAACTGTTTAAATGCAAAGTTGAATATTGGCAAAAACACAATATGTATGTAATATGACTCTATAGAACTGCTTTAATCAAAAGAATGCATAGAGATGGTTTATTTATGCATGGAAATGCACGGAGAATGTTGCCCATGCAAGTTATTTTCCAATGCTATGTTGCATAGGGGTGAGACAACCCCCTATTTCAAATGGTTGCAGACTGCTCGAGTTTCCATTTCAGCTTCGACCAGGGGAACCCACAAAGTACACGGGAGTATAGAAGCTTGGGGTAAGAAATTAGAACTTTCAATCTTTCAGCAAAAGTCTCAAAAAGCAACTGATAATTCATTTCGTAGCATTTCATTCCAAAGGCTAGGTATAAAGCATACGGATGGAAACACTAACAAATAACTAAAAGTTTCCTTAGAAAAGTAAGTTGGGGCAAATAAAGGGGCTAACAATATTTCTGGGGAACCAAGCTCCCAAGAAACACAGCTAGTTCTGCTATCAAAAATAGTAGGATTGGTTGGCTTTGAAATGGTCCCAAGAAACACAGCTAGTTCTGCTATCAAAAATAGTAGGATTGATTGGCTTTGAAACAGTCCCAAGCAACACAGCTAGTTCTGCTATCAAAAATAGGCAAGCTTTAGTAGGCAAGCTGTAACAAATCAATGCACTAGTCAGATTGATCAAATTTACAAAAGCCCATTGTGAAGCAGGGCCATCCATTGACCATTATACTAATGAGCAGGACAAAAGTGTAGGGCTGCTCTAGTATAGAATAGGACCATCTATGTTAGTATGGTATACATGTAAGGAACTGTCTTCAGCTGTACACTGGGTCATTTGGGCTCGTTATCCCACTATAAAAAAATATTTTGAAGAGAAAACAAAACTTCAAAAATTTTTATCTCATCCATGGTCAGCAAATTTATTTTCAGATTAATCAGTATAAATAAAATTGTAAAGTCAGTCAGCCAGACAGAGCTACAGAAAAATACAGGAGACGCATCTCTCTTTCTATCTCTCTCTCTCTCTCTCTCTCTCTCTCTCTCTCTCTCTCTCTCTCTCTCTCTCTCTCTCTCTCTCTCTCTCTCTCTCTCTCTCTCTCTCTATCTCTATCTCTATCTCTCTCTCTCTCTCTCTCTCTCTCTCTCTCTCTCTCTCTCTCTCTCTCTCTCTCTCTCTCTCTCTCTCTCTCTCTATCTCTATCTCTATCTCTATCTCTATCTCTATCTCTATCTCTCTCGGCCTGGATTTGTGTTCTCTGCACGTTAAATAAGACAATGTTCTAGCTGCGTAAACTTTTGTCAATGATTTTTATCACATGGCATTGAAAGTTATAATTCTAGTATTTTAATCCTCAGTTTCCAGACTATTCAAAACAGATTTATATGAATCGCAATTATTAATAAGTTTCTTCCTAAATTAGTCCATCAGTTTTACATCAAATTGTTTATCAAGTACAAATATATTTGGTAAATAACCTTTGAAATATTATTTTTCGCTGATTTAGAATTTGAAAAGCTTTTAATTCTTGTTGGTTGCCTGGATCTTTAATGAAAATTCTTCTGTTTCATACTCGCTATTTTTCCTTCCTGATAAGGATATGAAGCATTGTCTGTAAATATTTATTTTGATTTATGAGATCATGCGCCTCTTGTAACGTTTTGAAGTTTCAAATTTCCTGCTTTACGTTTTCTGTTTCCTAGCGTATTCAAAACTGTTATGTTTCAAAGCCTGATTTATTGGTTGAAAGACCAAAATATCTATGAAACGAGTAGTTTTTGCATAATCATCATTAAATTATTTTAAAGTGTTACAAGGGATGGGATTATTACAGAAAGAATGATGCTTTCCAAATTGTTTTTTGTCATCGTGAAGCACTTTCCCATTCTGTCCTACTAATATTTTAGTTATTTTGGTTACTGGACACATTTCCTCAGTTTTCTTAGGAAACGAACGTTTTTCTTTCTCTAATTTTTCTGTGAATGCCATACTTTCAGAAAATATGCCTTATACATTGTTTTGATACTTTGCTTCCAGTGTAAAATTGATCAAGGTTGTTTGCTATAATAGCGCGTAATTTGCCAAGCCTGTGTCTGTGAATTATTTGAGTCACCATTTGTTTACGTCTGGCATCAACATTTGTTGGTAAAGCACTTCACCTTGATTCTTAAACTGTTTATTTAGTTTTTTATTTCTTTTAAATTCTTGAAGTAGGAGAATAACGTATTCAGTAATTTTTTTGAAATTTCTGTTGTCGAAGGGAATTTTACTTATGTTTTGTCCAACTAATCGCTCGTAAATTTTTTTGCAGTCAAAATTATCTTGCTCATAGTTGAATCATTGCTATTTTGTCATGACTGTTCTAGAATGTTTTCAAAATCCTTATTACTTTTGCTACAATTTACAATCTCACCAAAGTGTGTTTTTCACGCTTAGACCTATGGAATATATTGGCGTTAACTTGTGGGTTTGCGCAATTGCTGACGTTTTGGACTCCATTATGACCAGGGTGTTGCAATGCTTTTTTACAGTTATCGTACATAAAATCAGACGTTGTAGGTTAATTCAGACTTGGTTCTTTCTTCTTGAATATGATGAAGATTCTTGATGATTTGTCTTTTTATTCACAAGAAAGCAAATTCTGATTCCGTTATCAACACTACAAAAATGCACGGCATCTTTTCAAGTGCGTTAAATTATATCTCTTGCATACACGCCTTTGTAAGAGGCATTAAGGATGGAACACTTGTAACTAAGGCACACCTAAGCTCCTTTGCCTCCGTGCTGCAGGCATCTTCAATATTGTTCTTATGTTGATTTTGACATGAGAGGTATGTTCCAAACTTAATGCCAATGCTAACCTGATTAAAATGATTTGACACATATGCAACGCCGTACTGACCATTCGACGCATTTTCGATTTTGAGTTTCTATGTCCATTCTTATCATACTTCTTTTGAATGGGTTAGCTGTTGAAACCTCCTTGACTGCCTTATTTGATTTGCTCGGCATATGTAGCCCAAAGTATGTTATTTAATGTTTTCTGTATGCATGTTTTTTATCAGGTTAACTTAGAAAAATCTGGAAACTGTGCATATTGGAGAGCTAGCTTTATTTTAAAGTTTTACTTTACTTGTTGATATAGGCGGTATTAATTTGCTGTTTATCAACAAATATTGAATGAGAATTCATGCTCCCTAATCCAGCGCTCTTCCATATCCATAGGATGAACGCAGACTATTAGAAGAGAATGTATCAGTAAATATTATAAAAGATTCATATTGATTACTCTACCTGTCCTGCAATAATGGACGGTTCTACTAGCACTTTCCAACCTATTCTCAAGCCTTGTACTGTACAGCCTGGCCTCTGAAATCAATGGACAATTGACCGAATTACCATCCTGGTTTCTTGTCATATAGAAAATACTTCTTGGTTCAATTTTTTATTTTGAATGAGTGTTCATTTTTCTGTCTCTTCTTTTATTGTGTTTTTAAGGTTTGTTGTTGTGATATTCGCCTACAAAAATTGATTTTTACGTGCAATGTATATCTCAAATTTAAAGACATTTACGTCAAGGTGCAAGCTGCCAATAAAAGGCAGATATTAATTTTTCTTTTTCCTCCATTACCCAATAGCAGAATCTTCCTGGACTGCTTTTCTTCATTAACACTTATTTGTGCTAAGAAACATGCCAGCAAAATGCGCAAAATCTTACAAGCAATGATATTGGCTATACGTAATACTTACTACTTATGCTTTTTAGCTATCACATTGTGGTATATTTTCAAGGTAAAGAACGGTGAGGTTAGCATGTTTTTTGCAGTTTGTCCAATAATAATGCTGGTGAGACCCACCTATTTTTTGCAGCCGAGACGAGCTCTTTTAGAATGGGCGTTATTGAGCAGTTATAAAAATATTTGGCAAAGTTTACAGATTGAAAGGCGACAAGAATCTTCGAGAAACGTCAGACTTTTAGAACTCCTAATGGTTCGCTGTCCGTACGTATTGTGAGGATACTTCTATTCTTGATATTTTTCTGACTCGTGTGTAAGAAACGCCAAATATGCGAGTATTGGCGTAATATCTGCTTGTGACTTTCATAAACTCTACCTTTAATCACTTTTCTAGTCAAAATTTTTGTCCACGCACCCAGAATATTTTTCTTTGCAGTCTTAAATCTACAATGATTGTGTCTTATTTTGACGCCTCAGTTAAAAGAACTTCATTTAGATCAGAGATAAAGCGTAAATATGCTCTTGGTGTTATCGCACATCTTCTTTATATCCTGGTTCTTTATTCTTCGACTTATTAAGATGGACACAGCATTTACAGCGTTAACTGATATCAAGAAAGATAATTTGAAGCAAAGCAAAGCAGTGTTTAGATTAAGTCGACAAAACATTTTGAAGTTATAATGAAATTGATGTTAACATTGTTATTATTATTGGCATCGGTTGAGAAATCATTTGAAATATCAGACCACAGAGAACAAAACTGGCCGCCAAAAATTATCGGCAAGCTGAAGCAATGGAGATGTTTAGGCCGAATTTAAAAAATGGGCCTATTGTCTTCTTTTGTGAACAAATATCTAGGCTGCAGTTTAAAAGTGGAGTAATAGAGACCCGCTTTTCATCAGCTATCGACAGCCCGTGGGATATTTTAACACTTATTGGTTTCAAGATAGAAGGACGACTTGTGTGTAAAAAAGATAAAACTAAATCATGTGCAAAGCTCGTGTGTAAAGAATCATCTGTCACGTCGACCATGTCAGGCCTAATTTAAGGATCTCTAAAATTTTTTTGTTTTTTGGAAAAAGTATTCAAAGGGTTTTTGCCTAGCTACTCCGGTTGATGATGAACACTATTTTCAGAAAATTGTTTTTGAAAAAAATCTATTTTGCTGCATCAGCATTTAGGTTTCAACGGATCGCGCTAAGCTCGACATGAAATAATGACAAGAAATGTTAACAATAAACTCTGTTTCTTTATAGCGAATTTTGAAGGATTCCATGCTTTCGATGAGAATCACTTTGATTAAGGCTGTTACCTAATTCTATACTTTGTAATAGCGAACATTTGACACCACAGGGTTACCAGAACACTTAATGGGCGATGCTCAATTCATGATGAGGTCCGGCAGGCAATTTCACGGTGCAAGGAATACACAAATGCACTAAAATGCAAGGAAATAAATAAACAAAAACATGAACAACAAATCCAACAGATAATCAGAAGATCATCAAGGTGGGTAACATTGTCACGAAATTAGTCAAAGTACATTGTAAGCCTGAAAATCTTAAGCTTTTCCCCAAATCTCAGCAACAGATGCAGCTATGTTCGGACAGGAAAAGTTTGAAAAAAAAACACCTGTAGACTCTTATTTACCAAATAAACTTTCAGACAGAGATTTGCAAGCTGCTTTCATTCTCGCCTTAATTCTTAATAAAACAGCTTTACGCTATAAAATTATTTAATCGTGCAATGACCGCCCGGGTCTTTTCCACCTTAAGCCCGTGATTATTTTATTGCCCACGCATGACAATGACCTTGTTAATCTATTGAGATGTGGTTGAACAGCTGTCGCGCACCGCAGCCCGTGCAAACCTCGTTTGGTTTTCCTTAAAAGCTCTACTAATTAGCTAAGACATACCAACATTTTTCACTATTCAAGTCTGCATAGAGATTTCGGTTTTTCAAGCTCTAATTTGAAGCAATTGACGCTATGTCCCGTAGGTGAAATATTTACCTAGAACATCTAGTTATCAAAATTTTTCGTCCTCTCAGATAGTCTCGGAAGATGCCAGAGTGAAAGATGATTGGTGTCAAGAAGGCAGTACTGGAAAACGGTGAGTGGTTTTTCATTTTACTACGAGAATTTTCTTAAGAATTATGATTTTTCCTTAAATTGCAATTCCAAGCAGGGGATGTCTATAGTTTGTTATACGTGAGGTATTTCCTTGATCAGTGTTTCGAAGAGACAATTTTGGTCTAGATTAGAGGCATATAATTCTAGAATATGCTAGACATCTTAAAGTTAGCAAGGGCGTGGGACATCTCAAAGTCAATTTCCATGATGAACACCAATCTTATCAGAGTCTTCGAATTCTTTTAAGCGACACGTCTTCTTGATAATGTCAGGATTTCACAATAGCTAAAATAGTGGAACCAGTTTTAGAACACTAAAAATATTTTTTCGTCAGACATTCCTCAGGGTATGCAAACGTCAGATAATAATCAAAAGCTGACACAAAAATAGCCAGTTGCGTCAGTTTTTGGTTATTTTCCGACGTTTGCATTCTCTGAGGAGTGTTGGACGAAAAAATACTTTTAGTATGCAAAAACTGGTTCTGCTATTTCTAGCTATTGTGAAGTTTTATACCGCAAAGAACTTGGTACTTTTTCGTCCGACACTCCTCAGAGTATGCAAACGAATCGAAAACACTAGAGGTGATAAGAAGAGCGCATGATTGGTTATAATTGACCAATCAACGTTGCTTAACACATAACTTTAGAAGAGCCCAAGGGAAAAAGCGAACTCTTTCTGTCTTCAAAGAATGGGATTCTCCATTGAAATGTAGACAGACTCCGAAATACACTGGTGAAAAGGTGGCCTAGCTTGCCCATTATACAAAATTGTCGTCACACTATGTTTTGGCACAATCTGGATTCTCCAAAAAGGTGTGCTCTATAGCCGAATCACAAATAATTTGGGCACTGCGTCTTATGCAATTATGACGCGGCTGCTCTCTTTCTGCAGACGTTTTGGTCCTCATGCTCGTGGGAACATGCTGTTTTATTGAATCGAAGAGTTAAACTCAATACTTATCGAATAGTTATTAGAAGAGCTCGAACTAATAAACAGTGGTACAATCTTTGTTCACAAATAGTTTTTAGCCAGAATACGATGATAATGGTAATTGGGCACGCAATTTCTATGTACACTGAAAGCTCTCTGCAGCTTGTAAAAAACTCATTTTTATAACAGTTTTAAGTATAAGACAACCAATGGCCACTGCTTGCAACAATGGTCGTATAGGTTATTTTGCTCCATTCGGTTACAACTTTTGAGACGTCGGGAATCTGGAGATAGTACCCCCATACCTACGCGCTGAAGAGACCACTCTGAATGGCTCTCCTCCACTGTATGTTAAACTGTCCCGTAGACTGTTGACTTTATGCTTCAACATTTAGTTTGACTTCCTCCCCTGAGAGTGTAATGATTGACACTCAGACCCAGACTCCGGTGAATACATGTTCTGTTTGAGAAAACATGTCTACTTTCTGTCGCGGACCTTCGCGCAGAAAGCAATAACCAAGACTACATCAGAAGGTGGCCTAAATTACCTTTGTAATGCTAATTCATTATGTAGTCTTACTAACACCAGCTTTAAACAGAGATGTACGTTGCTGTTGTTGCTCCAATGAAAGCCCTTACTTGCTGCGCAAGAGAATTTCTATGTTAACTCTCGCTTTTCTGCTGTTAAGTCTATTAATAATATTAGAGGACTATTACGTCTTTCCAAAGATAACAAGTCAGCCTTATTGTGAACTAATATGATGAAGTTATTTAAAAAATGTTTTCTATCTTTTGGTTTAGTCTGCGTCAGCCGACGATATATAGCTGCTATTTAGGAAAAGCTCAGACAATAGAGACATAACTTATAAAAATATTTTATCAGGAAAAGATAGCAAATGATTTTTATCTTGGACTCCCTGCATCAATTCGTTTTATTTACTTTTGATCTCATCGCTGATAACAATGAAAAACTTACAGCACGTCCTGCCGATAGACGACGCTGCAAGATTTGACTTCCCTTTTAACATCCCACATACTAGTAGCTAAAGCCATCTTTGGAAATTGCGTTGGATAGAAACAGTACTCAGGAGGCGTAATTTTTCAATCATATAAATGTTATGCTTCAGAAATGCCCTGCTCCTCTGAAGTCACGTAAAATTCGGAGGGTACCCATAAAAAATTAACTCTCCTTGTCTATTAATGCGCCTAGTAATATCAACTAGTATACTTCTATCGATATGTCTAGTTCTATTAATGCGCCTAGTAATATCAACCAGTATACTTCTATCGACATGTCTAGTTCCATTGATGGGCCTATTTATACTGACTGGTTTAGTGCTATAAAGAAGCTAAACACCACTCATCCCTTGGTACAATCGATTGCCAAAGTTCTATTAACGCACCTCTAAACTTAGTTCACTTGGTCGTTTAGTGCTATAGAGTTTCTAAACGCCATTGACTACTATCGATTCATCAAACTCTATTAACGCGCCTAGTAATATTAGCTCGATAAATTTTGTCAGTGCGTATAGTGCTCTTAACGCCCCTACTTCATTTACATCGCTTAGTCACTTACTACGATAGAAATGCTTAACTCCACTAACTCCCTTTGGCACTTTTAGTTTACTCAAGATTATTAACTTTCTTTCTTTGCCTCTGCTGTTCTTAATATTATTGCGATCAAGACTTTGGGGCTTTCCATTGACTTTGCGAAGTAATTATAAGACAGTACCCATAATTTCCACTGTGCTACGAAACAAAGCAAAAACTAAAAAATAATAGATACTCAAGTGGATCTTCTAAGTTAATTTGGTAATTTATTCTAATAAATCATTTAAAGTTTTACTTTAATGGTTGATAGAACATGTTTGCCTGGGGCCATGCTGTTGGGCTCTTATACCCGCTTATTAATGCGAGAGACCCTTTTTATAGCGATAAAGATTATTCTAAATAGAATCTGTGTTTTGTATTATGAGGACGCCGTGCGAAGAAATGCCATTTGAAGTTCATTAGCTACAGTAATGTGTAGGGAGGGGCTAGGAAACAGCGCAGAGTGGTTGGAGACAAACAACAAATTACCAGCGAAAGCAGCTCCGGTTTGATTGTCCATTTTGTCAAAGACTTTTAAAAATACATCTGAAAGCATTTTATTTTGATGCAAAGATGACACTGTATTTCAAAACAACTTTTTTACATTCAGTTAACTGTTGTCTTTATAATTACAACGTATCCGTTCTGAGTGAACTTGAAGAAGCAGTGTCAATCACGCGTCTTGAAATTTCCCAGGAATTTATCCTTGATGTCATTTCATGATTTCCATATCTTGCAACCCGCCAACCTGAAAGACATCCTAATTGCTTCTCGTCGCCACGCATTTAAGCATCCTTGCATGACACTTATCTTGCATCTCCGTTATCTCAGTGATTCAATTATTTTTAGATCAATATCTCTGCAAGCTGATCCGTTAACCTCTAAAACCAAACTTTGCTATCCTGAAGAAGTATTGTCCTGATAATTTCCTTTCGCTGCTGTCTTGATAATCACGATAAGGTTACTGAAAACTGTACCTAAAAATACTAATATCTAGTTTTTAAACACTAACATTTGCTGGTGAAGCTTTTTTTAGATGTAAATAACAGGTAAGAAGACACGCTTAGCAAGTATTATTGAATATAAAAAAATATGGAGGGAAATTAAGAATAGTTAAGGTTAGTGCAGGTACGGCTACGTTTATTAATGCGAAAGAGACACCTTTATTTGACTAAGTTAGATAAGATAAAATAGTAAATTGACATGCGCTCATCCTGGAGAACCTATCGAAGATCTTGTTATCTTTAAACACGAGGGAAATCGAAAATCAGGCTGATAGATTGAATATTCGTGTTGAACTTAGCTTGATTCACTTTCATTCCTCTCATTCTTTGATTAACTCTCGTTTTCAAACGTTACGGGTTGATTTTAAAGCACAGATAGCTTGATGGTAATACTCTTTTTTGTTTATGTTTAAGCCTGAACTTATCTCAGTATTTAAGTTTCATTCCTAAGAAAAACTGAGTTCCCTGCTTTCAAAATCCAGGCTCTATTTTAGAAACCGAGATGCCCTAAAAAGTGTCGGCCATATGATTGTGACTCATAACAAGGCCCATTGGCAACAGTGAAAGTTAGGTGAATGGGTTTCTTTCCCTTACAGGGCCAATTATTTGTATTTGAAAATGGGTACCAAAAAGGTACTAAAATCATAGTCCTGCCTATCAAAACAAATTACGGAATATTTGGCCTCCTTCTCTCTACTTCGTTCTTATAAAATATAAATTTATAAACTTACAAAATCTTTTCAATTTCTTTCGACATGGCCTTAAAGATATTTTGTTCTACAAAAAGTGGAACTCTACTTTTATTTCTTGTATTTTATATTTTCCTCATGCTTTACGAGCCTGCTCTCTTCTTCATCTCTTTGAACTCCAGAAAGTAAAGAACATATGTTCTAAGCTCTGCTTTTGAATAACAAAATTGGAAATTTAAATGTTTATTTAAGCCCACTACACTTTAAAGGAAGTGAATCAAATGATAAGCATTATTGGAGCTATTAAAACTTTTTGTTATTATCTCATTTGCGATTTCGTTAAGATGAATCAACCCCTATTGATAGATCGGCCATACTTCTAGTAGATTCAACAGTAGAAATAATTAGAAAAAGCGTCAAAGAGACCTTATGAATCCACGGCCATTATGTTTCATACCTAGTCACTGATCAGTGATTTGTGATTTGTGATTGGCACTTCATGAATACCAGTGATTTTGTCTAGGTCAAAGTGCTTTTTAATGCCATGGCTTCACAACACAGCATAGCTACCATGCTCGACACATCCAAGCGTATGATTTTTGAAATGACGATTTGTAAGTGTAAATGTATAGAAATTAGGAGAAGGATATTACAAAATGTATCGATCAAAGTTTGATGGCCTTCTCGAAATCATTTCCAAAGACTGAGCAACAGCTGCAAGTGCACTAATATAAATAGCACTTTATTTAGATGGAAATTGAAGGCAAACTGTTAATGCAATTTGTTAGTAGTGCAATTTATGTATGCAACTGATTGGCCGCTCGGTGAAGAGCCCAAAATGATTGATCAGCCAGCTTCGAGAAATTGATTTGCAATAGCAGCGAAATTGCGATTCTCACAGCGTACATCTACACATTACAAGGTACAGCTTGCAATAGACGTTGGTCATTTAGAACTTAAAATATATCATCTTATGGCTTGAAATTGCTCGTTCTTTTCCTTGAAGGTAGTTAAGCATCTAGGCTAGACATCACGTTCCTTAAATTTCTAGAGATCTAACACTTTGTAGCATAAATGGAGTGTCAGCTAGTTCTTTATAGCACAAACCGACTTCCAAATCAATGACAGAACAGGGCGTAAAATTACACAAAAGATTGTCATATTTTCATAGCTTTATTGTTTTTCCACTTCTTTTAATGTTTTGTGCAGAAGTAGTTTTACTGTTTATGTATTTCATATTTCACCATTGTCATGCCGTATAGTACAGAATGTCACGATTATTATTGCCCTTGGCTTTATTTTCTTTTCAAAGCTATCACTTGCTATGTTTACCAACTTGAAAGAAAGCGAGAAAACGTACCGCTACATAATCATGTTTTTCTTACAATAAAGTTTGTTTTCCAGTTTACGGGGTATTGTGGCAATGACATGGAAAGCTACTTAGAAATTGGCTTACGACTTACTAACTGCAATTGCAGACTAGATTTGCCTGTGCGTAGACTTTAATAAATTTTTTACTCTGCAAAAAATGTGCATAACTGTTCTCTCCTCTATTTCGAGTTTTACTTAAATTTCAAGTACTTTCTTCTAATCAGATCCTCCATGCTTCAATTACTTCTTGAACTTCACCTTCTAGCTAAAAACCTCCTAAAAGAACCAACTTCTATGTTCACTGCGTTTAAATCCTCAACCTTATTTACGTTGCATTGAGAAGAGGCACATTGGTCTGTATTTGGCATTGAATAATTCACATTTTAACGCCATGCAATGACATTCAAAATAGTTCATGTAAAAGGTCAACCAAGTATGAGGATCTACTATTGTGCCATATTCAAAATTACTATGTCGATGACTCTTTACAACACTTGAAAGTTAAATAGAATGGTAGAGTGATCGCTGAACATATCACTAGTTGAAATAAAGGGTGTTAGAAGTAGATGAATTGCATCGTTTTGTAACTGTGGAGTATTCTTGATCATGAAGTGATAAAACCCGCTTAAATCTGCATTTTGAAATCAAGCTGTTATCATTTTATCGTGATCCTCTTTGACAGGCTGAAATATTCACAATTCTAAAGTCGCGTGATATTTTCGCATCGAAGCATTTTGATTTCCAACGGGTTTCAAACTGTAGGGAATCAGGAAAGGTTCTGCTTATTGCAGAAGGGCATTTAGAGACCCATAGCGCAAAAGTTGGACATCGCCTTTGAACTAAAGCAACGACGTATCCAGCCATCGTATGTTTTGTTTTGCTTGGCAAACTGAAAGGAGGCTTTTTGTTAGAAGGCGTTGACTCAAAGCTCAAAGCAACAACATCTTTGTAGCATTTACCTTATCCGATAGCAGCGTACGTTGCCTAGCTGTCTCTCAAACAAGCGTGCTTTTGTCTGACAGGCAAATCCCATTAATAAATACCACTCTTGTATGCAGTTGGTTATTTGGAAATGAATGAGGAACTGATCCAATTTAGCCTGATCGCACCATGAATTCGCGCCAAGTTTGAAGCAACTGTGCCGGAGTACACAAATTAAAAGAATTATTCATAGAAAACACGTATTGCGGATAGGTGATCGCCTTTGATTGTTTTAAAATCACAAACGCGAAGTTGAAATTCGACTTACGCTGACCAGAAATCTCAAAATAGTCATTCATTATGGATGAATCGCAAAGCGTTTGAGGATGGCACGACGAAATTGGACATTTGGTTAAACGAAATTCCAATACCGGTTGTTGAGTTTATTTAATCATGAAGGATGTTTGTCGTTTCTTGCAACTCTGAAACTGCACCGAACTTGTTAGTTTCTGGAACAAATACAAGCTGATTAAATTTTTATTGATGACAAGGCGGGGGTAGTTGTGGTTATTTTGTTTGAAAACAGACGTGACTGTAGCAATTCTGTGACGTCACATGACTGTGCGGGAACCGGTGAGTACTCGCTTCAAACACTACCAGATTTAATGTTGTGGTGTAACTTGTATGCCTCCTCCCCCGCCTTTTTTTAATTATATCGGTACTCGGGCAAACCAGACACTCCCAAAGTTGAACAAATTTTAAGTCATTTTTGGGCCATTAAAATTTCAGTGTTTTAAAAAGCTCCAATACTACATAGCTGTATATTTTCTGTTTTGTTTTGTGAAAAATCAGGTCAAACGTTTAACCATAGCTTTTGCACAATGGGGTACTTTGGGAGACAGTTCTATAACCACATTAAACAACTTTGGGTGAATGAAATGTTGTTTCTCAGGCCTTATGTAGGCCATTTGGGGTTTATTGATTTGATTTATTTCTTTGATATGTGGACTAGCTGCGTTTTATTTATCTAATATACTTCTAATCATACGTCCCATAATAAACGTGTGTTAAGAAAAGCTCACGAGTAACAGGGAATATTCTTGGAACAAAATCTCAGGTCAATCAAAAATTTGTTCCTTGTTTCTGGCAGTTTTCCGACCTAGCATAGTTTCTACAGCCTATAGGGGATGTTCATCGGAGATAAAAATCGATCCAGAAGCATAGTATGGCTTGAATTTTTGTTCTATCTATGAGCGTACTTTAGTATGCACTAGAAATATTGTTGTTCATCGGCTTGGCTTTTTCAATGAAATGCCAATCGCGGTATGCATTGATTCAATTCAGTTGTTACACTGGGGCATAACGTGCAAATCGTGCTTATTTTATCAGTGTTCCATCACAAATAGATTACCAACCAGCTGAAAGAGCGCATACCTTTAAGGAATGTCTATCCCGATTCAACGATAGGCTTACAACATTGTCATGTTAAGCTTCTGTTGTCCGTGCCCCAAATGATACAAGGCGATAGTCTGTAGCTACTACGCAGACGTCATAACAAGTTGAATGGCATCGTGGGTCATAGCTCAAAAGATCACCAATACTTATGATATCGCCTTATCCCTCTTTGTGTCCTGCGATTGAAATACATTTGAATTCTTGATACCGTATGATCAGGCTATTATATGTACTTTCATGGCTCTTAAAATTTTTTAATATTGACGCAACCCCAAACGGTTCTCTATCCTATCACCCGGAATCATTGTTCAAGCAGGATAAACATGACTCTCGATTAGCTAATCTTCTTCTAGATTTCTCCGCACACGTGGTGCTTAAATCGCGGTTACCTTGTTTTGTTCTGGTGTGGTATGACGTAATGCATGTTTGAACTAGTCGAACGAGAACACTCCTGAGTGACGTGCTACACCCATTACTATGCTTAAAGGCATTTTGAGTTAGCAATATACGTTGCTGAAAATGACACAGATCCTAGGTGTTGGTCCTCTCTGATCCTAATGAATACACTACTTCAACAACAGTATCGACAGTATTTTGGTAAGGGGGAACTTCGAACGAGAACGATAACAACAATACGTCATTGGTGGATCTTGGCCAGCTATGTTTGTCACTTCGTTGGTGACACATTCATGGGAACCAACATGGCGCATGATTAAAGAGGCGCATGATTAATAAGGCTATTGCCAGTGACAAATTTCATGTCGTTATATTGTATGCAATTAGAGTATTTACTTTAGCCGCAAACCTTTTAAAATAGAACTCCAAGCTCGCGGTTTGAAAAATCTCATCATACCTGCTGCGAAAAATGACCAAAAACAAATTTTTTGCCTCTGAGTGACAGCTTTCTTTTGTCCAACCATATTTTACTTGGAATCCTGACTGTCACCTCGTGCCAGTAACAATGTCACATGTTCATTCGCTACCATTTATTTTCATTTCTTCCCAATCGACGCATTTCTTGTCGCTTTCAATCGTGTTCTTGATTTTCTCGACCATTTAGTGGAATCATCTTTTGCTGAACTTCACATGCACAGGAAGCTCAACAAATTCAGTTTAATTTCAAAGTAAATATGTCATCTTCTATTTTCAAGAAAACTTGGTCACACGTTTGCATTGGTCTTCAATCTCTGAAAACCACACACGCCCATACTGTAAGCATGGGCTTTTCAACCATATATCTGGCTGAATCTCTGGGCTTTATGCATGTATTTTCATCTTTTGTGTTTATGCTGGAGGGTAAGAAGTCGGCTGAAAACATCTAAGATTCCTGTTTTCTATGCCCAATGCTCAGTAATCAAGCTTAACGCATGATCTGCCTGAAAGGATGAGTCGTTTCCTGTTATCGAAGACAAATCATGAGAATCTACCAGGTGGAGACTAGGTGCTCTGCGCAAATATTGTTGCAAGGCTGGAGCTTGTTTTGGACTTGCCGGACAGAACAAAGGCCGTTGCTTCGACATTACTGTTTACCTTTCAAAAACAGCTTTTTATTCAGATTAACAGAAATTCGCAATGCTCTTAATCATTTTCCTAGATGGCAACCATTTTCCTTGAAAGAAAAGGTTTCGAAGCAATAATTAGACTAAAAAGGTCTTAGAGGACAAAGGAGCAGGTAGTTGGGAAAGCAGATGACGGCAGTAATTGTATTTTAACAGGATTTATAATCTTGGATTACATATTCACCGAATTTGGGGATTTGTTGATGTTTTTTTTTTAAACTGACTGTGACTTTGATTTGTGGAGCTGAAACATTTTGATTAAGAATCATTTTCTTAATATGCTTGATCTGGTTTTTAACTTTTAAATTTTTTTGAACTCAGTGGTATTGACATACTTGACAATAAGACATTTTGCTATTTTCGACCAGTGCACTATGGTGTGTGTGTCCATGTACGAAAATTGCCGTGAAATGATTGAGCTTTTGTTGAGAAAATCAATATTTAGCATTTGATAACAGGGCCGGCGAAACCAGGGGGGGGGGGACTTTTTCTGGAGCAAAATATTTTTAAGGCCATGGACAAAGAAATGGAAAGAGGTTATCACTAGAAAGAAGGGAGATCAAATCTTCTGTAACTTATATCGCTTAGCAGAGCCCTGACTATGATTTCATTATCAGAGTATTTAGGGGTGGCTGCTTTTACTAAGCCCTTTCATAATCTGCACATTTTGCCCCCCCCCTCACTTTCAAAAACAAATTGCCAGTCCTTGATAATCATTGTTATGTGAAAAATATTTCAACTTTAAGTAACGTATTAAGCTCAAATTTGTTTTTATAACAGCTACCTGCTTCTTATGGTTATAAACTTACTGTCTCTTTATTAAACACTTTTAGAATTCTTTATCATTCATCAATCATTCATTCAAACGGGCTATTACTTATCTATTGAATGGCATCGGTAATTGTGGTGGCTAAGATGCAGCGTTACCAATGGAATTTTCCAGTAATACCGAGGTGGACGTCTCACCATATTAGAGCTGCCTCGTATTTGAGTGTACTGTCTTCCTTGCGTGCATCGAATGCAAATGCAGTGCAGTGATGAATTGCAGCTGTCATATGACTCGCTAAACTGTTATATTCTCTTCACATAGCCTCTCCTTGTGGCTTCCTCCCCTTGATTCATTCCGCCTCCAAGAGATATCATTTGCATTATTCCGTAAGTCTTTTTGTAAGCCAAGCCTTAGCACAATTGACTTAACCGGGATTTGTTGCTATCAGCTTTTGTCTTGTCGGGTCGGCAGAACATTTTCTAAAATAGAATGGCAACAGATGCACATGCAAAAAAGCGACCGCAATTTGCAGTTTCAAACGGTGAGTTTTTTATTAAGGATACCGGAGACTAGCTTTCTGCCAGGGGTGGAAGTATACGACTCTAATATGTAAACAAAGAGGTAAATAAGTTTGAATGAACACTGGCTCGCCAAAAAAACAATAGCTGAACCAAAGCGTTAATTATTGAGAGGTGAAGATGCTCAGTGCAGCATGCGTTTTGCTTCAGTTTACGTTAAAAGGATTTATCTAAATATTCTACTATGCTGAAACATTCATGTGATTGAAAACGTAGGCAGTTCTAGGCAAAAACAACGAATCTATTTTCTTCTCATTTTCAAAACATTCAAACTCTCATGTTGACTATAAAAGATTTATTAATACTTCAATCCTGTTCATCCTGAGATAAAATATCACAGTCGCTTTTCATTTTTTAGTAATGAAGGTATTTTTCATCAAAAGGAGATTTTCGTAACGAATGGACATAGAACCATGATTTCCTCTGCAATATTTTTTCCAATAGTGACACTTTGTAGCAAGAGAGTCCGATTATTGCATCGGATTTAATTGCATCTGAAGATCAATCCGTGTAGCTTACCTTGGCTATTCATTTGATGCTATGTATTCTATTTTCATGGCTGTGATGCCAAAGTGCGTTTCTGTTAAATTTAAACTATCCTATTCTCGAAGAACAACGGCCCAGAGACACCTTAGACAAACCCAAATCAATTTCCCTGCTTCCCATTGAAAACCATAGATGTTTTTGCTTTATCAAAAAATCAGAAGTTAAACTGCCTCGATTAACTAAAATTATTATCTGCTTTCGTAGATAAATATCCAATTTTACATGTAAAGCGGTGCTCTTGAGTAAAGATATGGTTTACAAATCTGTAATCCACTTCGAAACATTCCGGAATTTCCTTTGACATGACTTTCGTGTCGGCAAATTTTCGTTTGACAAGCTCTCCAGTAACCTTCCTTGTTTAGCTTCCTTGTGATTTCGTAGCTTTTTGATCAAGTTAAGTTGCCTTATTAATTAAACCTTTATTTTTGTTGAGTTTGGGAGCCCCTTTATCAATGGATATTTTTACAACACATTTATTCATGTATTTCCTCGATGTCTCTTTGTGAAAGAAACCTATCCTGGTACTGTTGGAAAGTTTTTACGATGTGGTGTTGGATAGGCCAGAATTTGAAATGCTGAAGCTTCCTTATAAACAAAGCATAAACAAGGATTTCTAAGTGCATATGAACAGTGCTATCTTGCTTCATATTGTTGATGTGAAAGGGAATTAAGGATATTATTTGGAAATGCTAATAGAAATTTTGAACAAACTGTCATTGATAATCAAGTGGTTCTAGGTAAACGGTCTCATTATAACCTAGCCAGAGTCGAAATTTCATTTTGACAAGATTTGCAACTGATAATCAGTGACAGTAAATGAGGATATAATGAATAATAATACAGTGAATGATAATAATAGAAAGCGAAAAGCTTATGTTCATTTTATTCAATTTTTGTTTAGAATTTTCTAACAATTTATATATATGAATCATTTTGCATTAGCAATATAACCAAGACAGCCGGTTTTAATTATCTTATCCTTTTCAAGCTGTCTAAATGAGACTGCCTTTGAGAAAGGAATCTCTCATCCTTAGAGACCACATCTAATGGTTGGCTTGAAAAAAGACGCCATTTTATAAAGAAAAAACGACGTCATTGCTATGAGAATGGAGCAATTATGTCATCACATTGAAATAACGCGATAACGTAAACCATAGACATCGTGGTATTGGGATAGACAAAATAACGCGATGGTATTCAAAGGATTGAATAACATCCCTGCAGAAAAATGACTAGATGACGTCATCTAATGTAAATTAGGCGTTTCCTGGTGTCAATGACATTCCTCAATGTCACCATGGAGTTACATTAAGCAGATGACTGCATGGGGTCATAAGAAAAAACCGCAATGGGTCATAATGAAAGTTTTTTCTTATGACTATGATTGGGTTGGACCGTATTGGAAGCAGGTAGTAACGTGATTGTGTCAAATTTAAATAGTGGCACCACTAGGTTTAATGACATCATACAGTCATTTTTGCAGTCATTTAATGACATCATGCAGTCGCAACACGTGCTCCTTCGCAGCTCCACCTTGTTCTTCGAGTACGCAAGAAGTCAGCTTAGCGGCTGCTAGCGAAAGAAGCTTTGTTTAAAATCCGCCTCAGAATCAGTGACAATGTAAACCTCAACTCGAGCTCGAGGCAGTGAATGCAAAACGAGGCTTGTCATTGCGGGTGGCACTGATTCATTAAACAGGCAGTAGAATAGTTAACTGCAAAGTGCATGGAGAGCTCTCTAAGTTGTTTGTGGTTGGAAATGGAGTCTCAATGCAATGCTACTAGCCGGGATTAAGCAAGGCCATGAAATCATGCTTGAGTCGTGATTATTTTGAGGTCGCTCAATTACTATACCTGTCCAGCATTACCTGAAACTAAAGATTCCATTGAAAATGACAGCATAGAAATTAGTCATGCATTTGCGCCGCGAGTTTTGACGGAGGCTTTAATCAAATCAAATCAATCAATCAATCGAATCTCTTCAATGATAGCTTTGATGTGATCCATTAAATGATTGTCACTCATATTGTTTTTGCAGCTGAATGAGCTGCCATTCCTTCTTTTCTATTAATCAAGCACGTTTAATTGTATACCCTGCTTAATCGCTTCGGCGAATTGTGCCAAAAATGGGACACAACTGAATCAGAACCGATTGTCACATCCTCAAGGTTTTGTTGATTTAAATGTCACACACAACTGTAACGGCGATGTTTGCGTTGTCTAGATAAAGCTTCTAGCTAACGCAATTAAGGAAAAGTCTTTGCAGCTGCTTATCTTTGCAGAACAATTTAGAATACCAATATAGGATACCTTACAAGGGTATAAGGTGCTATCCAGTTGCAAATACCTCCAGGAGGCTAATCAAAGACTATATGTGACCATGTAAAAAGGAAATGCTTGTTTTATTAACAGAACCCTGACTTAGGGAAAGGACTTTCAAATCGCAGAATGATTGATATCTTGTCGAAGGTTATTTATGAAGGACTGCGTACGACTGGTGAAGATAATATGCGAGGTGACCAAAATTTTGTCATTCAGTTGATGTCGCCAGCTGCCATTTTTTCACCCAACATGGATCCATTATCTTCCTTTGAAGCTATATCAATGATCTCCACATCGTTTACCGTAAAGATTTTTCCGATTGCAAATGTCATTATCTTTTAAATCCAATAGGATCTGCTTTTCTTGTAATGTTAATATGGTGAATCGTAAAGGATTGGGTTATTATCATAAACTCAGCATAAAATTACCAAAAAGATTCCAGGCCATCGTGCTTGTGATGCTTCAAGATTTGGGATTCATAGCATATTCAGAGCCAAATCCAGTTATCATAATACAGTTAGAATAATTTATTTTATTCTCACCGTTTGGTTAACACCCAAAAGGGACTCAAAACACTCTTAAATCCCTTCTCCAGCCGTCCTAATTAAGAAAGTTGGGTCGCCAAGCGAGTAGAACCAATGAAGGCTGGTAGAGTTCAGGAACATTTGGAACTTTTCGACCAAATTTGGCTCCATCTTGGTTTTACAACATTGACAACTCTCACTTTTGGTAGGCTTTCTTTTATCTCTTTTTGCGTCAATCTTTATATAGGGGGCCTTTCAAAGCTCTTTACAATCTTTAGGGTTTAATATAGTAGGGATTCATCTCATTTACTGCTTTTTGGGGGTAATTTTTGGGGTAACCTAATCGAAGGGGCAATTCACTCTTGCAAATAGCTTACGAGAACAATAGGATTTCTAGGGATTTTTTCGGTAAAATAATAGGATTATCACAAAAGGTGTACGAGATCTTTTGAAGTGATTTGCTCCTTGAACTTAATGGTGCAAATTTTCCAATTCAAACTTGCCTCTTAGTCCTAGGTGCTTCAAGTCCCCCCAATTTTTTTCCTTCATTTAGTTTCACGTTCAAGATCCATTTTAATGATGCCCTTTATCCTTGAATCGTTATGTCTCACTGTCTTGAAAACCCACTGTAACTAAATTTGAAACGGCGAAATTTATAATCATTTTCACTGCATCAGTGCTACGACATACGACGTACTTCTTTTTAAGAAGGGCTCTTTTTGTCTGTCACATTCTGGAAATACCCAACATTCAGAAAAAGCGTCTAGATTAAAAGGCGTTAAATTTTGGCTGAAAACCAAAAAGGCAGATGTTTTTTGTTTACATTAATAGTTAAAGGATTTTGATAAACATAATCAACTGATTTGCATAGTAATCGACTTTTAAGATACGATTTTAGGGAATTTTTCCAATTTTAGCGCTTTCAGTGGGATATGAAATAAAGAAATGGAAAAATTCTAGCAAGGGAGAAGTAAAATACTTCCATCGGCTGTTTGCAATTATTCCTAAAGGGCCTCCATGCGATGTCTTATATATTATGTTTTTCTGGTCCATTTGCAGTATCAAATGCTTTGACTTGTTTCATTACAACCAAATGCCACATTGCATTTGTTTCAAGCCTTCTTTTGACTTTCAAAAGTTATGTTTGGTCTTGAATGAATAATTTATCTTAAATTGTTTGTTTAAATGGGGACAATCCACTTTGTTTACGAAAGGCAGCTAGTTTGGCTATCATTCCTCCAAAAAGTTGCATCATCAGACCAACCTGGGGAATCAAATTCGAAGTTTTGAAGTATCCTTATCTTTGAAATCTTAGATTAAGAAGGCCTGATTCTCAAGCGAAAGAAATAACCTTTCACCGAATATACTGACCAACCCATAGCTATATAGGTGCATGAGGTACTCTACCTTATGATTTATTCAGAACCTAGTGATCTTGTGGTCTAAAAATTATGGATACTTGGGCATTAAATTTTCATGCATATAGCAAATATTTTTGTTCTTCCCAACAAATTCCCTTATTTTATTCAATTTAAATACATTGTATTTGCAAAAGCTTAAGATCCTTGTTTTTTGCTTGCTATTTCTAAGAAGTTTTAGAATTCTTTGAAAGACTATGAATTGTCAAATTTCGAAGCAAAAACATTCTTTGATGACACTGTGATGGACTGCTGCTCAAAATTCACCTTATCTTATAAGTCAAACTCTGAAGACCTGTTTTTTGTTTAATAAGAGTAAGGTTGTTTTTATTTCAAGGAAAATGTTTTCAAAATAATATTGCAAAGCAACTATTCTTCAATCAAGGAAGCTTGTTTCGCGTCATTCACCGACGTGATAATAAGGAGGATAATCGAAATTACAATCAGATCTAGTGTTGATCATACGTTCATCTTCATTATCAAAATCAAAACCAATGATTACTGCTATCATTTCATCAATCTTATCATGCAACGCTAAAGCCAATGTTGTCACTATTGTATTGGTTGACTATTGGTTGACAAAAGTGTAATCATAGGTCATTATAACCTTGAATATCAGAATCTAGATCATGATCGACAATCCTTTTAATCATGATACTTGAATTGACAATCATACTTGATAATCGCTGATATCAGAAAAATATTATGATGATTATAATCATAAACACTAGCAGCATAATCATAAGCATTATCAGGTGATGGTCATAATCATAGTTGTTATCATTTTAATCACATTTGATGTGATCGTACTAAGAATAATCAGTAATGAATCAGGATCGTTTGTTATGGCTATCACAGCAAATTGTTATCATCATAGTTGTGATATGATCACAGTGATTAGCCATTTTCATTGTGGTCATACCAGTCTTCAACGCCATCATGGCAGCGCCAATCATTTCATGATCAAATCATCAGCGTCATGATCGTTTTTATGATCAGATCCCCAGCGTGACGATTATTTATAGTAAGATGAAAATTGACTGACATCAGTCCCATCATCAAGAAAGAATCTGACACGGTGGTATCGTCTTTCGAACCTCCTTCAAATGTATCCAAGATTGGAAATCTTTCTCTCCACAGAACAGTTGACTCATAACCGGCTTTGATGCTTCGGGATTTCCCTCAGAATAGTCCTTGTTGTCTCCTTTTTGGTGCTCTTAAATACTTAAAAACTATACCTCCAAGAACCACTAAACAGTTGCTTGCCTTAAAGATAACAGATGTGTCGGTGAATATTTTATAAAGCAAAGTCGTTTACGTCTTTGTACGCAGTTGAAATAAAGCTCTGCCCTTCAGAAATCGGCTTCTTACGAATTCTCAGGTCACGTTTATGAGCATAGATCATTTCGTTCTTATATGTTTTCAACGAGCAACAACCACAACACATTTCTACGTCATAGACCTAATTGTGACCTTGGTTGAACGTGGTTCGGAGTTACGCTTTTCACAAAGTGTACGCTGGTTGTAAAGGTCCGCGTTGGTGGTTTGAGGGTGATAAATGCAGGAGAATGCCTTCAGGTGTTTATTATTCTTTTCGTTTCAATGAAGCACTGGAAGCAATGCCACATGAAAAGTTTTTAAAATCACTACAAAAGTTTTTTATTATCACAGCAATTTTTTTTATAATCACAGAAATAGTGAACAGATCGAAGAGAGCTTTCTGATTGCCAATCAATGCCCGAACGACTTGGGGAAAGGTACCTGTTATTGGTTGGGTGGAGAATGTTACATTGATCAATCCCTTTCAAGATTATTTGTACACTATCATTGCCAGCAAGAAGTTGACTATTGGTCGGTCTTTTAGAAGTGCTAGCAACATTTCACTGCTTCAATCGGCGGCGCCAAAGAAGTATTTTCTTGCGATGACACGTTATACAAAAGCACCAGTTTTTCTTTCAACTTTCAAGCGATGATTTGAAGTTTCAATGAAAGTGATTTTCTGAAACACAATATCAAGTGATCGCTTCATATGCTACCGTTTGAGCTGCGGCTGTGTTTGTAGTCATTTCTCTCATAATGCATCAAACTATTCAGAACTGCTGTAAGCAGTTTCCGTAAATTAACTTCGACAGCATGCGATGTGCCGGTATCTGGAGTAATCATGACAATTTGACGACTCATTGAAAAAGCTCAATTTTCGCTGACCGTTGATGTATGTTTTTCATGCTATGTTGATGAATTAGCCAGAAAATCTCGACTGCAAATTATTAATGACAACAGGAATGAGCCGGGGATTTTGTGATTTAAAACGAATTTTACCATCATTAGCATTTTTCATGCTTGTACACATACAGATAATTTCGACTGTCTACTAATTGGATGATGCATCGAACGTCATCTTCGATGTAGCGATTGTTTGGAAAAATATTCAGAATCGCATGAGTCGAACAATGTATTTACAACCATCGTAGTTGCAAAAAGCTGATTTTGTCTTCAATTTTGTTGTTCAATATTGGTGATCCATCTTATTTTAAGTGGCCATTATAAGCTTTTCCGCTCTGTTACATTAACGGCAACAGTTTCATTTCCCCATTCATAGTTTATTTTTCGTCAACCATACAACCATACAAACACTCTTATTCATCTTCATCCTATTTACCATTCGTCTCAGCTTTTCGTCTCAGGGTGAAAACCAATGAATTTGGGATTTCACAATCGGGGATTAATGCCTGATTGACTGGCTCTTGTATAGGTTGGGGAACGGCTGAGCGTTGTTTCGAAACTGTTTTTGTTTGAAGCAATGCTAGTGCAGGTGGCTTGAAAACCGCTCTCGGTGGTACTCTATCGACATTAGATCTGCGAACAGTTACGCCGGTTCGTGCGCGACTCGAGCGAAATCAATTACCGTGGCCCTGCGTTGTCTTGTTGTGGAAGCGTAACTTATCGAGCTAATTCGAGCGCGCAAACTTTTTACGAGGAGTCGCAAATGATTGTGTTAGCACGTCATGTATTCGAGTGCTCGTTGTTGGAGTACGATTTAGTTATCACATCACGGCGTATACTCATCGGTCGAGTGGCGGAAAATTGAAGAGACTGTCTTCAATGCAAGTCTGTTTGGGGAGACGGCTCAGAAACAAGAATGATGAATCGTAGACTTTCTCTTAATTTGGCTTATCATTCGTTGCTTGGTCGTTGATGAAACGACTTTTTGAATCTGTTTAGTCGAAAGCAACTTAGCTTGCACGGGTTATCTTCAACATGAATTAATTATGAGCACTATTAGGCTGCTTTGCGATATCTCGCTTGTTGCACGACCAGCACGGAGTAATCCATGTCAAATCAGCAGGATGATCAAGGGCAGTTTTTGATTGCATTTTTGGGGTGACCATCGACCCGATGACTTTTACAGTTCTTGCTGCTTGGACAGACTGCTAAGGAAGTTGCAGAGGTTCGTTTCGTTTTCATCGCTCGCCTATTGTATATAACACGTCATGAAGATGGATCGGTTTATAGTTCAAAGAGTAAATGTGATTTATGTGATTTTAATTACTCGCTGCTTGCCTCCTACAAATATTGAAAGTTTCAGCGATTACAGCTCTGTAGACAAAACCAAAACGATTTTAGTCTGAAGTCAGGTTTTCTTCAACGCATTGATTAGCTTTTAAGAAGATTATTTTCAATTAACTTGTCTAAACTTCGATAGATGGATAGGTGTTTTTTTGTTTCCCATTCAACAGATATGAATTTGGGTGTAGAAGGATTGTCTGGATTCAAAATTATCATTTTGAAAAATTTCACTACGTGAATTCTCACTGTTTTGTGTATTTTATTCAGCAAAACGCCAGAGTTTTGATGTTATCAAACACTGCCTCGCATCTTTGCTGTAATACACAAAGTTATTGTTTCTAGCTTTTTAATTTGTATAACTTTGTGCTGAAAAGTAAACTGGTGCGAATCAATAAAAGCCGTTTTTCAGCTGTTTTTCCAGACGGGTCAATGCTAACCTCGACCTTTTTCAAGAAATCCTTTTCCACCTTTTCAATGCCCAGCTGGATTTCCGTCCTTCAAAATTGCTTGCCAGTCATTGCTTGCCAATGCAGCTTGTAGCAATTTTGCTGCACTGTTAGGTATGGTAGACTCGAGAGCTAGCGGCTTTTCGCCTATCCCTTTGTGTGTTCGTTCATTATGATGGAAGGGCAACCGCTAAAGACATTGTTTAGAGATTGTCATAGTCGGTCTATTTCTTGGTGTACCTGGATAGACTGTTAGGACGACAGCAACGAAAGCAGCAGACACAACAGCAAATCATCAAGTGCAACACACCCTCCTTCGCCCTATCGATGCTGCGAATCTTTCCTTCATATACGAAAGGTGTAATGAATGCATTAGAGTTGTATAGACAAGTAATAATAATCATCATCACCAAAGTACTTTCGTCATGTTAACTGCGCGTGCTAATAGTGGTTTCGTCGCCAGCTATAAAGCATTGTTGAGGAAGAAGAGTTTACACCATTCTGGTTTTAAAGGACTGTAAACTGTACCAGGTGTTGCAGTAATGAAGGCAGGTTGCATGTCTCTCTTGTTCACTTAGGCAGGGATCGTGATAAAAGAAAGAGAGACAGAGCGGATAAGCATTTGAATATTAAGTAGAAGTTGAAAAGCTTTGGTCACTAGAAAGGTCACGTCGTTCTTGTCATTAAGGGTTCAAAGAGTCGTGTGAGCAAGTAGGCAAACATCTTTTCCTGCTTATCGAAACAGACAAGAAACTGATGTCATTTGTTGATTACATAGAGCTGCATGTCATTCCTTAGGCTCTGTCTAAAACGATTCATTAAAATGACGTCATAGACTAGAAGAAGACGTTTAATCAGCAGCAACTTAATTTTTATCTTTATTACAGATAATAAGATACTCTTCAATATTTATTTCTGACATTACAATACTCTTCAATTTTTATTGGTGACATTACAATACCCTTCAATCTTCATTGGTGACATTACAATACCCTTCAATCTTCATTTGTGACATTACATAACCACATTAATTATAATCCGATGATTGTAACTATGATTACTAGTATCATTGTTGTTGCCATACATTCAATAATCATCAACGTTGAAATAGTCACTCTTATAACCATCAACATTATTTGAATGACCCTTATCAACACTGATGATAATCATGAATATATATGCATCTTTGCGAATTTCATTTTGCTTGTCATCATCATTATCATAACCATCAAAACTGTCAATGTCATTGCCAACATTAATGCTACTCGTGTTACTTATCCAATAATCTTAAGACATTAAGCTCACTAAGCTTTACCTTGTTTACCTATATTTACAAACAACTTCTTTTAATCAACACCTTTTATTGACATCTATAAAATCCTCCCATGACTATAGTTTGACTATACATTACGACATTTAAAATATAAGTTTGCCAATTTCCATTAAACTTAGTTAAAATGTTTGAAATCTAACTGAGGTAGCACCGAAGCTTCGTCAAGCCTAACTGTGAACTTGTAATTGCTTGTAAACGCCGCTGACTCGGGTCACCAGATGTTCCCACTTTTACTGCGTTGCAAAACCTGATCTTCGTATCAGCTATGCATGTACGTCTCTCCTGTACCAGCTTGCTTCCAGCAACAAAATCCATATTTCAATGGATTTCAGCTAATATTGTTCTAAGTGACTTTGTCGTAATATCATTCGTTACAATTATTTCATATTCGCTTTCATCACAGTTTCTTTATTCCGTTTGAAATTCCTTAAGGTCTATTTAAATCCTACTTTTCATACCAATCATATCAATCATATTTAGATATTTTGACGAGCAAAGTAGTGGCATATGAAAGTCGCCTTTGCATGATACTTAAACACCCTGATTTTTATTAGTAAAAGAATATTTGGCACAAATAGCCAGCGAGATGGCGCTGTAGACTATGAGTTAATATCCTTCTCCTGTCAGGAATCAACTCAGAGTTACTGAAGCACTGACCTACCTAAATATAAACAAATCCTTTCGTATACTGAACCTCTATAGGCCTAATTACCTGCTTCAGCTGACCTTAAGCAACAAAGCTAGTCGATGTAGTTGCTAGCAGTTAATTTACTTCAATCGATTTCTTGCAATGCATATCCGTCCACACCAACACAAATCAAGCAATGTTGTGCAATCCATTTAATTAGTGGCCAAGGTTTGGCTGGACCACTAGGCAGCAGTTAGAGTGAGGTGGCGTAAATGTGACCAAAGAAATGCGACTAACACTATATTACGGCAGGGACAAAGAGTGCTTATTTTTTAAAAATGTTACCGTCTATTAATAAGGGACCTTAAGTGACCAAAAATTTAAAGACGATAGCGCTCATCTCCCACAACTTTAAGAAATTGCCCAAAAAATTAAAGTTTATTGATGGCCGTTAAGAGGGTAATTGCGATCGGGACCCGTGGATCCGAAACTAGTGTCTATGAAAGTGCCGCTGGAAACAAGATCAATTGAATCTTCCATATTTCTCGATGAAATCTCTACACTGTTGAGGATACTAGCTTCCGTGACGTTTTATTTCTTCTTCTTGTTTTGATGCCTTGGGTATCAGACCCGGGTTATTAAACCTTTAAAAATTCTACAGAACTTAAGTCAAAATTGCTTTTCAAATTTGGTTTGCAACTCAATTATGAGTGTGAATAGTAATGTATAATGCATGAACATTTTCTTTTTGCTGAATATATTCAAAACTCTTTTGACAATTACCAGTAAACGAGGTGGTTAGAATAGCAAAGACATTTTATGACTCCAAATCGCGTTGAAAGCACTTCGAATTGTCTGTCAATCGACATGGCTGCCCCTACTAACAGATATCATTAATTGGCGAATGTGTTATTGTGGCAAGTTGCGTGCTTATCTTTAAATGCTAAAGAGGATTCAGTCCCGCGTAAGCTTATGATCGGTTTGGCAGGGATGGGTACATGCCTGTTCTGAAAAGAAAACCTAATCTTTGATTGCACCTGGGGAGTATATCTGGGTGATGGAAGGGGGGGGGGGTATTGAAGATTAGGGTTGACTGACCTTTTGGAGGTAGGAGAAATTAAATGAGATGGACTTTTACTTTTCATTCTAATTTATTTTAATCACATTTTAAACGGTGTCAGCCCTTACTTTCAATTTTGATGTTCTTACTTTTTGTATCGTTCTTGGAAGTTTTGATCTTGTAAAGTATTCTTTAGCGACTAGTGGAAGAGCCACCCTGGGATAAACCAGACATGTTTCTTTGTTTTTTATCACAGCATTATTATTACTACCATTAATTGATTGCAGAAAGAGGATGGGGCAAATAGGTTGAATGGCTAAGGGGGAAATGAATTAGTAAATTGATATAGAAGGGAAGACCAAAGGGACCAAGAATGCACTAAGCTCCTCTTTTCCCTGTTTCCTGAGGGTTTGAGGTTAAAATCCTGATAATGCAGCGATATTGCCCTGCTTAACTTTTATGCTTTGAAGTGCTTAGCAATCACTTTGGCAGATATCTTTGCTTAACAGTCCGTTTATCTCTAGTGGCTGCAACTCAGTCATCTCCAAGACGCCTATCCAGATGCAGTTGATATCCTCCTTATTCACTGTAATCAATCCAGTCTCTTCTGTGGAGTTTATCCTGTCGCAAGGTTTTCGATAATCCTAAACAGCTTCTGTTATCGTTAGTTTTGGTTATCCTGCACTGAATAGTTACTGTACAGTTCTTTCTTTATGAGCCAATCAACCCCAATTGAATGCATTTAAGTCAACACCTCCTTCACCACCCAAACGCCCATTTGCTGGCAATTTCAGGCCGGATCGTACTGAAAACACCCGTTGGAATACCGCGAGATTTTCCAAAGAAGCCAATCTGTACTCACAGAATATTTAGTAGCCTGCACATAATCGACAGTCTCCATCTCATAACGAGGTTTGGTACCGTGCATCATGAGTCCTACCGCATGTTACCTGATCATGACTTACCGGATGCACTCCCACGTGATAGATCTCTGGTCCGTCCGTCATAAGAAGGTCCGAGCTCTGATGTGGCGTAAGTTTCGGTCACGAAATTTAGTACCCATTTTGATTAGGAAACGCTATGCACTCGCTAGTGATTGATTTATGAGCACAAGCGAAGGTATTGTCCACTACCATGGCAATTTATGACATTGACAAATGACAGTTATGATCCAAAAAGTAACAGAAAGCATTATGCTCCTTGGGCCGCAGTTTTTTGTATGTAAACCTCCAAGCAAGAAAATCATCATTGGTCTAAAATTAGCCTAAATTGAATCTATAGTCCGCTAATTATGATCAAGAAAGAAGAGAATGGTCTTATTAGTAGGCTGCAGTACATTGAACTCAGAATTTTGAAGCAACCACCACCACCCCCTAATCGCCGACCCTCTACGCCCCCTTGAAGTCAATGATTATTATAGTACGAATTTCGAGTTGGCGGCTGAATTCTGATCCTAAAGAGCCCTGTGACACGGGCTTGCTTTCTCTAATGTGCCGAACTATTTGTGCTAGCAGAAGTTCAATGCAAGTTTATTGTCTATTTGCAGACCAGTCGTGTCCAGAGGAGAATTAGAGATCAGCGAGAGAGCTTTCCGCAGAAGTTCGTCACCTGACTTGGAGGATGGTATTTGGCAAGTTGGTAAATAATTTTCCAACGCGGTATCCGTAATCGGGGATTTTGGTTTAGAGTCCTGCAAATCGAAGAGGTGTTGGGATTTCCGCAAGCAGCCAAACCGATCATGTTGGTAAACGTAATCCTCAGCGCGTTGGTATTTCTGCTGCATGGCATCAAAACCCTCGAATCAGGTATTTAAAATCGTTTGGCGATTGTTCTAACGAGCCTATTTATGTTGTTCACAATTCACGTTGCTCCTTCAGTTACAGATTTACAAATTTACTCAAATAAATAGGGTTAATTACACATGAAACAAAAATAAAAACGAAGCAACTTTGAACTGATCTACCAGGAAGTCGTGCTGGGGATCGCTTATTTCTGTGTAGATTTTACTTTGTTGGCCCAAGAGATTCTAATTTTGCGCTTAGTAGATTCCATATATCGTATGCCATGTTGGCGAATTTATCTAGATTGAGTGCTACCAGTAAGAACGGCCAGCCTATAATCAAGGCTGTTAGATTATGCATACAATGCTTACTGTTCAACGCAGTAGGCAATATTCGAAACATAACCCATTACAGCAATGTGCGTTTCTTGAACTTATCTAAACCGACTTGGGTTACAAAAATGTTCTGGTCGTGTCTGTATCATTGGTGCCATCTTGCTTGACCCTGCAGCCAGTTTTTAAATAATCAGTCGTTGTCAAAGCATTCTTGCATTAATAGGTTTTTTATCGATCCACTAAACGTTTTATCTGTGGTGCGTTCCAAAACACTGATCTTAACTATTAACTTTAAAGTGGTTTGTCTAAGAAGTCTTTGTATTTGCTCAGGGAACTCGTTAACTCTAACACGCTTTTTGCACCGCTTGTCGTTATTCTTATACATTTCATCGAGTAGACTGCTTCTCGGAATCCTAATTTACAACCTGTCTAGATTGGTGCCCATACGAGAAAACAATGCTCACTCGACTTGCTTCGCTAAGCTGGTGGCAATGTTGTTTGTTTTTAAAGGTGATACAACCCTTTTTTGTCACCAGTTTCAGTAGCAAGCAGTCTTAAAGAAGGTTAGGCACGTGGTAAAGCAGCTGCTCACGCCCTCAAACGAAGGGCATTATTCCAAAAAAGTCAGTAGTTGAAAATGACATTTTGCCAGACTACCACTAGACACAATCAAAGAGATTATTTATTTTGATTTGGAAGCATTCATACACACAATCTTTTCTGACTCCAACTACAAAAAATGAATCTTGTTAAACAAAAAATGCTTGTGGAATGCTGAATCAGAGTTAAGTGTAACTTAAGGTCCTAGGTTTTGCGCCAAATGCTGGGTTTTCTATCATGATTGTTAGATGGACTCTTTGTTGAATCTACTTTTTTTAAAGTATATTAAAGGACCCATCCGAGCAGTGCTAGTCAGCTAGGCCTGATAAGAGAAACGATGCCTGTCAGAAAATCTGCTGCACAGAGAAGGCACCCTCTTCTTTTAGACAACGTTTGGCATCTTTATTCGTAGAGATTTTGCACTTTGATTTTCTCAGTTTGTTTGGTTTACTCAAAGCTAGGGAGTTCTCGATGTTTCGCATGCTAAGTATTAAGGTATCGTTTTGGGTGCTAGCTTTGATATGCGAGAAGGGACGGACCGGAATGAGACAAGACAGCGCCTCAATCAGCTTCTGCTTTGGCTGGCAGATGCTGTTAAATGGCGAACCGAGCCGAGGCAGTATGCGGGTGGCTAGGCCGTCCAGGGGCTTGCCGAGTAATGCGCTCTGGAGGAATAGGGGTATAGGCCCGTTGGCCCAAAACCCCACCAGAAAGAGTGTAAATAGCTGCAATCCAAGGGCGTTTCAAACCCTCTAGATCGTGAAGTCATTCAGACACTTGAAGGACGAAAACATCACGGAGATTTTTCTAGAAGATTTTAAATTGGATTTATCAAGACAGTGCATTGAAGACAATTCTATGAAATAGTTGATAATTAATCCCTGAAAATTAATTGATTGAGTTTTTGCTTGCGAGGTATTTCTATCCATACATTTGATTGCAAGCACGGCAAATCAAATGTTGGCATTTTAATAGAGATGAGTATAATCTTGTGATTCGGAGCCCTAAGCCATGGCAAAGCAGGAATGAGAAACAGACTGCCATGAGGAGTTAGTGGCGAGATGGCCTGCGCAGTGCTCTTGGTTCGATTGGATTATAACTCGATCATAGCAAATAAATAAACATAGCCTTACAAATCCAATTTCGGAATTTTATTACAGCTATTGATTGCAATAATCTCTATTTTTAACGCAATTAAGATTTCTCTGGATAAGCGAATTTTCCACGGTCGCTCAGCAAAAGTTATTGGTAATAGGGTTTGACTCTTTGTAAAGCACCATCACCTACTATGATGGCTTTCTGAAGACTTAGCTCTCTTTGCTAGAAAAGCCACGGAAATGATTTTGCAATTGCAAACGACATAATGTCTCATTGTACTTCAATGTACGTCGCTTCTGTCTAGGGATGAAGTTACACAACCTTCGCAACGTCTGTATATCCGCCTGCGCAGTCAATTGAGTTGCGCAGTCTGTTTCCACTTAGCACCCAAAGATAGTTTTTAGGACACTGAGAAGCTTTATGCTTATCGAGCTGTGTTCTGGACCTTCCTCTCGAAGTGACCACACCTCGTGATTCCTTTTGCCTGGAATCATAGAAAGCTAGCGACTCTTCTCACTCAAACGTTGGTCATGCCAGGGGCTCGAACCAAAGTTGGGTCCGTAGCCAGCGCCTCTAACAACTGAGCCACCCTCGCAATCTTTCATAGAACCATGCCTGGAACATTTGATACGAGGCTTCTTATTCGCGTTCGATGCTTGTAAAAAGCTCTATCTGTTCTCAACAATTCGTCTCCCAACGAAAGCAGGCAGGTGTATCCACGTATTTATGCCAACGAGCTAAGTAGTTGCTCATCAGTGTGTCACCTACGTTTTCTACGATGCTGGAGTACATCCACATTGATAAATAATTCGGGCCGAAGGGCCAGGTAGATGAAAAGGAGGCTATTCAAAGAAGGCATTTGAGAGACATTTGCAGTGTTAAGGAAGTTCCACTTGTATTGATAAATAAAGCTTAATTTTCATGAGATCTGATAGTTCGTGTTCATAAGTCACCCATCCCCTCGCAACATTTCTTTTTGGAAAGGGGTAATGTGAAGATTTTGCCAAATAGGTCGCTAGAAAGAGCATTGTGAACTATTTGTCTCACGGCATTGTCTGCAATAACGAACATTATGTTTTAGTGCATATATATAGAAACATTATATATAGAAAGTCTAACTTATCTATATATAATACCTTTGGTATTAATTACAACATGCTTTGCTAATTTGTCCGAAATAATAAAATGAATCGTATATTACTTATATTGTTTCTATCAATGAACTTTTGTTTACCCAAAATCTGCTGAAAACTCCCAAAGTAAAAGATATTTTGGTTAGTCTGAAAGATAGGAACGAACGTGTATTCGTTGGGGTACGCTGATACAACAGCCTTTGTTTCTAGATATTGTATAGATTGGAAGCTAGAAATGTTTGAATAATGACCTGAAATATACAACAAGGATAGCATGAACTGAGCGTAGAACTAAAAAGGTTTAACAATGAACCAAATGGAGAGACGAAGATTTTACATTCACCAGACCAAAGTAATACGTATCATGACTGGAAATGAAAAGTGACATTTCGGCGAAGATTTAAATCCTTGAGAAATGTTGCACAAAGAAATTTTGACAGCTAGTTCATTAGAAGCAATCATAATATAGGTGCTTTCAAAGAATGACAAATTCGCGATCATTCTAAAGGTCAGACCAGAACCCTGATCACAGACAACTTTTTTCTAATGTTTACAAATGGTAAAAATATTCTGAATAGCGAACAATCTAAAACTTTTACAACTTAAAGCATCATTCAATTGCAGCAGCTAACAGATTCTCATTGCTACTAACTTTCAAACCTTTAAGATAGGTAAAAATTGATTAGTGTTTCCTTGAAACTTTGAGTTCCCCTGTAAAACATTAACAATTGTCGTTGTTGTTATCGTTGTTGTCGTTGTTGTTGTTGTTGTTGTTGTTGTTGCTGTTTCCGTTGCGTTGATGTCATTCTCATCAAGCCAGCCACGGGTAACACAATGAATTCTACACTGTTTAGAGCGCAGACCATATTTTAATGCAGAAATTCTAACGGCTTTAATTGCCAATTTGCATATACGTTTGCTTTTTCATTTTGTTTCATTTTTACTGCTGTAGAAGATTCGCCGTGAAACATCATACGAGCCAATCGCTGGGTTGGTCAGAATTCTAGCATTCATCTCTATTATACTTTACTTCGTTTTGTAAATGGCTAGCTTTTGAAAGACTTTGGACGCGTCCATAAAGATTCAAAGGCCCAATGATAAACGCCCCTCCTCTTAATGTCCCATTCTGACCTAGATGACGTGCATTTCACAGTTTTCTATTTTAGTCCCTATTGTGGCGCATAATTCAAGGAGTGTCAGCTTAAAGACATTCACAAAATGTTTACGTTTGTCAAACCACGATTAAGAGATGCTTCGAAAAGCTGCTTCGGTCATTCCCTAGCTAGGCGTGCCCTTATGCTGTGACGTCATTCGAAATACGCACAATAATTATTCTCGTTTAATTTGTTCGAAAGCTCACAGAGATCTTGAGTGTGTTGAAGCGATATTCTGTCAAGCCGCAAGCTAATCGTTATCCAGGCGTTGCCACAAGCAGCTGGTAGTTCCTGATTGTGATCGATATGACAACGTTGTTTTAAAAACAAGTGACAACATTCAGCGTGCATACACGATTCACCACTAACTATTGTTTGCCGGCGTTCTGATTAGAGAAAAAGAAGCCACATTTATTGTCTGGTGTTCTATTTCAACTTATCAAGCTTTTACCTGTTTTGACGTCCAGTTTATTTGCTTCAATGCTACGCTATTGCCCTCTGTCATTTTCGATTTTGTGGTTCACGTTGTCCCATTCCAAATTCCCTCTTGTTGCAACTTGCCGCTTTCATTCATACGAAAATTTGCGGTTTCTAACCCAAACCATGGTCATTTCCTAAGATATTCTTGCCTCCTGAGAGAATATCGTCTTGAAAACAAATTCCTTGATTTAGTAGAAAATTATTGTCAAGTGTTATGAATTTGATTCGAAATAGTAGATGAGTAATATAACATAATGCAAAATAGCATCACACAACACAGTATGACAGTACAACAATACTTAGTATCCGATATCTATATCCGTTATGCAAGGCACGAGGCAGTGGAATGTAATGCAACACAATCAGTTCGGCATACCGCAACAGAAAACGCAACACAACAATACGACCGAGGCAACGTAGATGAAAACAGCACAAAAGTATCAGACTTTCCATTTGTTCAAAGCCACTCTTGTTCAGGTCTGATAATATTTGTGCATTAACAATACTTGATAAAGCTGATGATATTTACGGCTTATCGAAACTAAAAGAATATTATTGCGGGATTCTCCCTTTGCTTCGTATAGTGCTGCATTATTTTATTTGAAATAATATGATTGTACCTAGAACGTCTACAAACGGCTTTCAAGCGATACACGCTCTTTTATAAGGAACCTACCTCAAGGCCTGATTCCAAAAGTTCCTTATTCGTAGACCTCAAATCTTCAGATTTTAG
Source organism: Nemopilema nomurai (assembly GCA_003864495.1). NCBI lineage: Eukaryota > Metazoa > Cnidaria > Scyphozoa > Rhizostomeae > Rhizostomatidae > Nemopilema > Nemopilema nomurai. The sequence goes on from ML133394.1 coordinate 1,498,934, forward strand.
TGCCAAAAGTTCCTTAATAGTTCCTTGATTTTCACTTTCGGTGTTTTGACTACAATAAGCCTTAACACTTAATAGAGAGAGGGGCGAAATAGAATATGCGGAACTACTCGATAAAGCACTTGACACACGAATAGCAAACAATCTATGCGAGCATTGGCTGCAAATGAATTGAACCGGCTTTTTAGTTCTTGATGCTTGCAGTTATAAAACAATTTCTAATCGAAAAGTTCCTTGGGGATTTCGTTTTTAGTAGTATAAGTTCTTTGAATATTTCGGTCTTCTACATGTAGGTTCCTTATAAAGTGGTTCCTTATAAAAAACAGCGTGTAATCTCTTCCAGGTAGTTTTTAGGAGTACAGTCAAACAACTTGACAGGAAATAGTCCCTGCTTGACATGTGTCTTACGCCATTGTTTTGGTGACATTTTATGACAGCTTGTCAATTTCGAATAAATTCAAGGCGGGTTGTTCCGAGTTAGGTGTACTGTTTCTTACATATGCAGGTATGCGGGAGCAAAAATGGAGGAGAACAATTTCTTTTTTTGCTTTCTCTCTCTCACTAAATTATTGATTTTTTCGCATATTGCTTCATCTCTTCATCATTAAAGAGAGTCATTTTCTGCTCGTAGCATGTGTTGAAATTTATTTCAATTGAACTTTTCTTCCAATACACATGCATCTTTGTTTTCCAGCATCGACGTTCAAACGCATTGTTTATCAAACATTCTTTGATAATTTGCTCACGACCTGCTATGGAACATGTATTCAGTCTCCCACTGGTATGTAACTGTAATTGGCAAACTTTTAACAGCAAATCATTGCATTTAACAACATTATTCAACAAAATTTCAGCAATTCTCTAAGTTCATCTGTTAAAAAATTTATCCAAAGATTGTAGGCAAGTTTTTTTCGCAACACATATGAATCTATTTTCACCCAGAACTGCAAGCGTGAAATATAGTTTGACCAGAACCATTAGAATCATTTAAGTTTATGGTTTTTGCGTAAAAATTTATAACCTTCCTCCGGTTGTTATTTTTATAATTGAAACCTTCCTTATCACCAACTGAAAAGAAAATTTTTTTACATTCTATTTCATTGTTTATGGATGAAACTACTAAAAAACTAATTATTCAATTGTGAAATTAACAGGCAAAACCTCCTCCAGCTCCCAGCCATGGAGCCGTCAGTTCTCTAGCCTCTGTTGGCTGTAAGGTCATCAGCAAAATCGAATTGCTTGACATTGCTTGCCAGAGCTTTGTGGCAGATCTTGCTTGACTTTTTATTTCTTTCTTTATAATTCCTTTTTCTGAACAGAGTTCACTGGTGTAACAAGGAACGTCCGCTGCGAGGGAAACAAAGTGCGCCTGAAGTGCGAGCCAGATCACATTATCAGAGTCAGCGTCGCGTTTTATGGCGCGCTGGAGCCTGGGCAGGAGTTATGCAAAGACGCATCGACAGTGTTGGAGCAGTGTCGTAAAGATGTTTCGAGCATTGTCAGAAATGACTGCAACCAGAAAGACTTATGCTTGTTTTCTATCGACAAGGAAAGATTTGGCAAGTTCTGTCAAGCCAAATATTTCTACTTGGACATTAGACATCATTGCGGTAAGAGTTCATTAATTTTTAAAGATATTGGCAGTGATGTATTATTAAGTGATAAAAATTCATTGCAGCTTTGTTTTCCATTATTAAAAACACCTTTGTCATAGTGGTCGACTCTTTATCAAGGAGAGGTTACCATTCTAGTGCAGATAACTAGAGATAACAGTGTCTATAGCTAGAGATTGACTTGAAGAATATTTGCCTTTCGATTTCCATCAAATCGTTTGCTATCTTGTTCTCTCAACACGATCCTAAAACCTCGTGATTCTATAGGATGTTTGATCAATATTATCAAACATCAGATTATCTTCAAGTTAATCAACTTACGACAGCTAATGTACTAGAAAATCATTTTCTGGTGAATTTGTGACACCTAACCGCTTCAAGATTGTTAATAGTAATTTCTCAAAAAGTGTTTAGGGAAAATTAATAAAGGTGTGTTGACGTTTTTGTTTTTCTGAAAATTTATTATCTTCAAGATCTGCTTTCTTAAGCTGAAGCTACATAAAGTGCTTTTTTGAAAAAGTCGCTGTTGATGTGTAATTTGTTTCAAAATTATTAGATAGCATTAGAACTCGGTAGAGAACATATTTAGGGCCTAAAGTCAGCTCAGTATTTCCTCTGGTGTTTTGGTCTACGAAGTAAAGTTTTGTTTCACGAGTTCACTTTTTGCTTTTTAAATACCAAGGTAATTATGTCTTTCTTTTCCCGTTATGTTTTACTCGTAGTTTCACTGTTTTTTCCAAATAGAATTTCGCCCATCGACAATGGAAAATACACATTTTCCTACAACAACATCCAGTGCTGTTACAACGCGTCTTAAAACGACAACTGAAAGGGCCACCAAATTAAAACCAATAACGATCTATAGAGAGCAGACAAGCAAGAGTTCTGGTATAAGGACAAGGGACTTTGAAGGGGAGTCCACCAGTTCAGTTTATACGACCAAAGGTCGTAGGCAGGATGATAGAGAAACTAAATCTAGCCAATCAGTCTCTTCAACCTCGCAATCATCTTCATCAACAACCTCTTCTTCGTCTCCAGTTACAACCCACGTGCCAATGGCCAGTCCGGGGACGTCGATCAAGGGACAACCCCAGGAATGAGCCCGTCTGCTCCAGACCTGAACGCACCTTCGGCAACGAACAGCGGTCGCCAAGCTGGTAAGAAGGCAACGCTTTACTGGCTGTTAACTGCGCATTCTTTGGTTTCTGACAAGAACTTTGTCAAAGGTTGGTTGCACGAGTGTCGTAAATCTTAGTGTGAACGCTGTCGAAGGAATGGCTGGGGATCTGTGGCTCAGTTGAATCTATTGTCATTTTCAAGCGTAACTCACACAAAAATGCGAGAAATTACCTCAATGAGCCTCATAGAAGCGCGTAGTTTTCCTGCGTTTAGTCACTGTGGTGGCGCAGATTGCACTGCCCTGCGATTTTAAAAGGGGGCTAGTGAATCTGTTTGTATCTTCGAAGCTTAAATCAATCTAGCTAGAGAATGGGTGGCCTAGTCCTCTTAATGGGGTCCCTTACTTGCTACAGAAGAAGGTGTTGATTTTAGGCAATATCTGTTCATTACTGGCACCTCCATGTGTTTTCTGTAAACTAGTAACATTAAGTAATCAGTTTAAGTCCTCCAGGGTGGCGAGCGTTTGTGCAACAAGAGAGTGTTTAGGAGCGGAAATGCTTTTGCGTGGGAACCAGTCATGTTGGTACTTACAAATTGGTACTTACAAATTGCAGTGCCACGATGATTCATCGGCGTTAATGACTAGCAATTGTTACCTGCATCGTAGCAATGTAATTCGTTTCGTCTTTTAGCGAATTCCACGCACTTGGCCTTGGCTGTGATCCTGTCGATTTTCGTCGCTCTAGTTTTAAGCGTGTGCTTCGTACTGGACCATTGCCGTCGCGAAAAACGTAAACGGGCCCTCAGTAAGCTACGAGAAAGCGAGAACGAGGCGAACCGGCTGGAGAACGGCTCACCGATCGCGTTCGACTTGCGGAGGGGCTCCGCGCGGCCTAAAAACGGATCGAGCTACCATTCTGCTGTGGTCAACGGCGGCGTCAAGCGCTCGATAGGCCACAGCCTCGACGATTTGAACCACAACTCAGAAGACCGCGATGACCGGCTGCCTCTTATATCCTCCTCCGCAGGGCAAAGGGGGCGTGATGCTCCGTCGGAGGAAGTCAAAGAGAGTGCGTTCATAATGCGGTCCTCGACCCTAGACCTGCTTCCGTCGCCTCCAGACGAGCTGCTAGCTGACACCCCGCAGTTTGACAAGGCTGGCTTCTTGGACGGCAATGAATCAGAGACATCGACATTGTCCATACCCCCACCGGTCGGCTTCGGGGACTTCGATGCTGACCAGGCGTCGCTGAAGCCCGCGAACTTTCAGCCCGTTGTCAAGGTGACGAGTCCGACCCCAACCAACAGCTCGGTATCTTCAAGCCATGCGGGCACGCCAAGTGCTGGGCTGTCTTTGAGGACGATGCCGAAAATCGAAAACTCGAAAAGACTCAACAATGAGTTTCTTCCCGAAACGCCAACGTTATTGCACGATAGCAATTTGTTGCAGAATAGTGTCTCAGTCCAAACCAATGATTTACGGGATGGTTACGACAGACAATCGAAAATCGAAAACCCAGGACACGTTTCGATGCGATCGCCGCAGTTCGAGGCTTCGGACGTTTACGCGACAACGGATAAGGTCTCGAATGTTGGTTTCATTAATCTGCACGAAATCAGTGCTCATGATTCAGAGAATATCAAGCCAAAGCAACGTATGAAGAAAGAGAGAAATCATATCCCCTCGATCGCATCAGTTGCAGCTAAATCAGAGGCTACTGCTGTACCTAGAGACAGTAAAATTCAGCAAAACGAGGCAACACCAAAACGAGGTCGTCTGCTTATTATGAAATCTCCTGGAGATTGTGAGCGGAGAACTGATTCAAGTGCCGGTATGACAGCAGAAAAGGAAGAGAGATACCGCGCAGAACACGCAAAGGCAAAGTCAATTGAAGACGTTCTGCTAGAAAGTGGCAAAGGTTCGTTACATGAGTGCGCATCCGTTGATGCTCCGCACACACTAAACGGTACTTTAAAGAAAATCAGAAGGGAGGAATTCAACCTTCAGCGAAATTACAACTCGAATACTAGTAAGTCGGACAGAAGCAGGGACAGACAGGCGGACGGAAAGCCGGACTTGAAAGGCGAAGCGAGAGCTGATACAATGAGTGAAACGTCGTCATGCACATCAAACCTCGATTCGGAGAACGCAGCTCTGCCTCGGTATGACGAAGCAAGCAAGCAAGTGTTTGCCGTCCCGCGACACAGATGCGGCATGGGCCACAAGCACCCGTGCGCCTGCATTCCTCTGAGGACGGGCAGCAGTAGTTTCATTTGCGCATGCCTAGAAAAGGCCAAGCAAAAGTCGTCGAGGTGTTGCAAGGAAGGCTGTACTGATGAAAACAGTGGGCTACCTTACAGTTCGCAGAGACCTTTGAGTGGTCGTGGGCTGGCGACAGAGACAATGAAAAGGAAGGCATACAATGGCAACCTGAAAAGAGTGTCCTCCCTTGAAGATCTAAGCAGTGACAAGAAGTTAGGAAAGCCTTTAGTTGTAAAAGGCCAGACTAGCAAGGGTGGCATGCCTGGAATCAGTTTTGATCTGCGAAAGCATCCGGAAATTTCTCAACACGAACGATCGAAGACCCTGCCTATTCTGCAGTCAAAATTGAAGCAGAAAGCGGGCGTTGAGAGCGCAAAAACACTAAGTAGGTCTTTCGAGAGAGACACAGTTGGCCGCCATGAATCGAAAATGATACCAGTTATCGTCCACTCCTCTAGTAAAATGCGAGGGAACGCAAAGCCTCGGTTTGAGAAGAACGTCGAAAAATTCGAGGCTAAGGGGACAAATAGTCGTTCCGGGATTCCTCGGTCAATTCGATCGGAAGATTCGGATAGTTCCGACCGGAGTGATTCGATAGATGGACAGCACTCTAAGTCGCTCCCTTCAACGCCCACATCAGCAAGACGTAATAAAAACGGTCGTCTCTCGCCGATATGCGAGACGACTTCACGAAAGACGATTGATAAGAGCAATTCGGACACGAAGTCGTGGCCTAAGCGTTCGCCAAAATTTCGCATTCAAGTCGTGGAAAGCATTCATTACGATAAGCGACAACGATCGAATGAAGTGTAGCAGTTCAGCTGCTCATCCTATTCGCAAGAGTATTTATCTGCACCGCCAATGTGCTGTGTTTTGTAGAAATTTATTTTGATAAGTAACAATTTTGAATCGATTTTTTTGAAATTCATTTGCATCTAGGACTTAATTGCTCAAGTAGAATGATTTAGTTTTTCAAATTAAGGTAATTTTTTAAATTTTAGATTAGCATTCCACCACAAATCTGCTTTGAACATTTCATTTTATCAGAGGAAATGGGGGCTGGGGGCTGGGGTGCTGGGGGGTCAACGAGTGTGCAGTCTCGTAGTTTTATCTAAGGATGTGTGTAATTGGGTCACATGTTGTCCGGGGTATTTCACCTCACTCCAGATTCCCCTTAAAGACAATGCTAAGATGATTCGGTCACGCTTCCTAGAAAGCCTAATAATGCCTCTTAATTCGAAAGCTTCATGTTACTCCACCCAACTACTCCTTTATGGTGGGCATCTGTTAACAGGGGACAGAGAGAGAGATTGAGGCTCGTGGTCGCCTATTACTAACGACGTGACGATTGCGATGTCAGTTCTAGAATTGACAGGAGAAAACTGAAAATATTTCATAACCTTGATCAAAGAAGGGTTGCGCTGCTTCATCTGAAATGTCGACGCAGTGGCTTATCACATTTTGTTATCCTTCATCCTTGTAATATCTCTATTCTTATTTATTCCTTGACAGAATGAATCTTTTTTACGTTTGTAGCGGCTCTACATAGGATTTCCTAGGCATGGAATACCAAAAATGTTAACCTATACTAGGGGTAAGGGATCACTGCTGTAATTGTTTTTCTGGTTCCCACCATGAAGATTCAATTATTGCCGGACGATGTCAAGTCACCTTACAGAAGACTGTTTTGGATACTAAAACGCTTTCAATCATACCTGGCTCACGTTTTCAATGTTTTATTACTTTCTCGAGAAACGCATCGGTACAATCCTCTCTTCGAATGTAAACATCATTAAAAACCTTTATATTGTTTCTCTAGTCTAGCTATTTCTCAGTCTTGTTTTGATTGTGTTTTCAATGAAAAGCCGTTATTACTTATAACGATAGAAGCAAAGGAAACGGTTGCTTTCTGAGCAATCTATTCGTATTTGCCCGAGTTGTTTTGCTTTGCATGCTTAGACGAAATATTTTCTCTCACTACCAATTACGAAGATATGATGATCGATGCCAATGTGTGAATAATTCCCCTTTTGAAATTAATGAAAGTAATAAAACATGTTATCTTTCTTCTGGCGTCTTCTTATCCTTTGTTTTTCAATCGCTTTGATTTTCATCTTTTCTTCGACTTTTCATTCCTAATGTAAAAAAGGCCAACTTGGTGACAGAAACAGGGCTTTGTCTTTACCCGTCAAAAGTTCCATCTGGATCTCGCACCTTCATCTGCAATTACCTTTTATAATGTTTCCTCGATAGTCTCTTGAATCGAAACTGCAGATAATTGGACCTACCTAGGATTAGATCTTGCAGGATTAGATCTTAAATATTCGGGAGGCTTTAGTCCCACTATTTTTGCAAAATGCAATGGTGATGGAAATTCAGGCTAGTTACTTTTAAAGCACCCTTCTGCCTCCTCATCTCTCTTGCCACAGTTTGTAATGATTGCTTGCAAGAAAAATCCATTCCGGTATCCAATCCATTCCGGTATCCAATCCATTCCGGTATCCAATCCATTCCGGTATCCAATTAGTTTCAGATTTAAAGTTCTAGCACGTTTTGGTTATCGCTATCGATAACGTCACAATAATAATGATGCGCGAGTTCTAAGTGTCAGTTTATTCTAGCTGCAAAAAAACATTTCCCTGAATATATTGACAAGTTAAGTTTTTAAAAGGGGATTCCCTTGGATCATCTCTTTGGCTCCGTTCTTCGTTTTAAGTATCTCCTGAAGTCTTGGATGGCTTTGAAATGATCTTATCTTCAAAAGCCTTCTTTAAATTTTAATTCATCTCAAAGCTTCTAATGCACTGTTATCATGAAAGATTTAGCAAACACTCCTAATTGACATCAATGAATGTCCATCAACTCATCAAACAAAATAAACTGATCAAAAAAGTCGCCACATATTAGAATCCTCGGACATTTCATTTTTTCCGGAGCGGGTCCCATATCTTTATTTCTACATATGCATTCTGTTCTTTAACAGTCACGGTGCAATGATTTCACGTTAAGATATAGTTACACAGATTGAAGATTTAAATAATTACTCATAGTTAATAGAGATGATCTCTATTTTATTTTATACATAGTGAGTCTGGTACCCAGGGTATGAAGTTTGAAGCAATGCCGAAAAACAAGGATATTGAACACTATGATTCACGTTCAAACAGAAACAATACTGTTGCTTGCTTTTCAGCCCTCTTGTTATTGAAGTATACCTTAGGTTACTATCAAAATAGTAAATTATCAAAATTAATATTTTGCTGTCAGACAGATATAAGCTTCCAAGATAAAAAACGTTTATTGACATTCTTTTGCAAGAAAACGGGATGCAGCAGGCAACTACAAAATAGCAAAATAACATCTCCAAATTTTGCATTATTCCTCTTTTAAGCATGCTCAAGAAAAGCAACGGCAGCTGTTGGTAAATTTCGTAGTTTGATCGTAAGAGTTGTTTGCAAAGATGGCTCAGTGGTAGGAGGCACTGACTACGGACCCAAGAGTCCTTGGTCCCTGGCATCACAAACTCTTCACCCAAAGTGAAGAGAGTCGCCAGCTCTCTGTAATTCCAAGCAAAATGGAATCACGAGTTGTTATCACATCGAAGAAAAGGACCAGGACACTGCTCAATGAGCTTAAGCTTATCTGTGTCCTAAAAACTACCTTCAGATGCTAGGTAGAAATAGATACTAATAAATACTAGTTGATTTAATACTAAAGTTGTAAGAGCTGCAAAAACATGGAGCTAGGCCTATGAAGTTGCTACCGAAGGATGCGCTCTAAGAATGATGGCCGAGGGAGGAGACTACGGGAATAGATGCAAAAGTTTGTTGTTGAAAATTAAAAGAGGTGACAAAGCGAATCTGGGAACTTTAGTCTGAGTTACACATAGCTGCAGCATGTCCTAAGTACCATAAGCTTGGAAAATTGAGACGCGACCAATTTTAAAAAGCAATTGTAAATCTGCAGCTACGTGTTATGTGTGTAAATTACTCTTTCAAAATGCAATAACTTTTGTATAACGTTGGCTGTAAGGATTGTATGAACCATTTACTATCATATTTAAGTAGCTGTAGTTTTGTAGATGTAGGATGTATGTTGCTTATTCAGGCTACAAGAGTTACAGGTAGTATGTTGCACAGGGGGTAGTACCCATGATGCCGGTGTTACTGATGAGTTTGCTGTTTTATTGGACCTGGTTTCTTCAAGGACAAAATTTTTCTTCAGCTTCTACATGTGTTGTCAGGAGCATCCAAGTGAACAGCATGGAGCCCTAGTTGTTTTCAATTACCAACAAGACTTCAAATGTATAGAGGTGCCTATTTAGGGCGTACGTTAGTTGTATACAGCAGGCTCAAAGTTACCGAGTTAGATGTGAAGTTAGGGCTTAGCTGAAGTTGAAAGGTAAAGTTACTTTGACAAGGTAGTAGTCATTTCACGTGACAAGGCAGAACAGTAGCGATTTCACAGACTGCGTTTGTGGCTCTGCAACTATTGGTTTGCATGGCGAATGGAGTGTCTTAATGATTAATGTTAATCTTCATCGACCTGCGAGCTTGTTTGAAGGCACTGCGAAATTAACAGTCATCCAGAAGGAAGCGCCAGAAATGATCGGATTAAAACCCTTGCAAAAACCCACAGTTGCGCCACAGTTACTACGAGAAGTTCATGGAATCAGTGGCACATTCACCGATGGGCCTAAGGGCCATCTAAAACTTCCACCTTCAGGGGGCCCCTAGCAATGTCTTGAAACCTACACGAAGTGCTGCTGACGAATTGAGTAACATGGCAAAAAATTTCTTGTACTATAAGAGGTCCCAATAAAATTTGGGCCCCGACATTCCTAAATGCCGCCCTACCTGGAACAATCCCTACTATTTGGGAAAGTCCACTTCCTACTTCTTCTAAGAAAATTACCCTATGCGGGTTGGTTTTGTTGTTGATGTTGTTGCTACTTCACCAACGAGCAAAACACCTTAGCCCCATTTACGCGATACCGGATTCACTTCATATTAGATTCGTTTCATACAAGATAGGTCTTCTGTTTACACGACGAAGATCCAGTCCGGTATGGTTCCGCTCCGCCTTTTGCGCTATGTAAGTAGTACTTTTCCGTTCCGTATCGGATTGGGTAAAGTGCTGGTGTAAACGCTCGAATCCGGTATCAACCTGCTCCGCAACCTCGGTTACAATCCTTGTGGCCTCAAACTCATATTTGGGGCGATTCTCAACGAATTATGGTTTGATTATGAAAGAAATTCAGATGGATGTTGATACAGGGAACGTTTTCTTCATGCAGTGATTGGTCTTGCACACATTTTTCAGGTAAATTGCCACCTCATGGACCTATTTTCGAGATATTACTTATCTTTAAGAAGACGGAGGCTGGAATGAATACTTTCCTTGTCAACGACGAACTGAGACCAAGAGAGGAGAGGATTGAATACAATAGCAACACTACGGTATTGGATGAAACCTGGACGATCATTCCCACATGAGCGCGACTCAAATACCAACGCAGAGGCCCCAAAACAAAAAACCTGGATCGAGTGCGGAGTAACTATTTTCGTGAGCCCTATCTAGTATTAAACCAATCCGGTACGGTGCAATGAATCCGATATGGAGTGAATCCGGTATCGTGTAAACGCAGCCTTAAAAAACTCTGATTTGCCGCAACTCGGGCCTTCTTTTCAAAACCTGATCGAATGGCTTGGCAGCTCAAGAGTGCCAGTTTAAGGTTCATTTCCTTCAAGAATGCTAGTAAGCAAATTTTCCTAGCTTTTTTAGCAATACCAAATTCTGCCAATGCGCACGGGTACCAAACAGACTCATGAAAATGCTTGTCCAAGTTGGTTTATCAATTCTTGAATAGATGCGACTAGTGGAATTTTAGCTTGGCCTCCTAGTGAAATTTCTGTCTTCGCACCATTATGACTAGCAACTGCAGAAGACAGCAGCAACAACAAACACAGCTTTGGTGACATCACAGTGCTTTTGGTAGGCCAGCCATGCAATCTTAGCTGTCCGAAAACTGTGCAGATGCTTTGCTCAATTCATTAATTCATGTCACTTTTTCAAGTAGGAAAAAGCTTGCATTCCATCAACACATGCAAATAGGACTGCAAATTCTTAAAAGCCATTTTACATGGCCGATGTGGCCGATAAGTAACTTCTAACAGACCACATGAAGGTGCGATTACTGCATCCCGAGTTTTCTTTAGAAAATACATGCTAATGGTCCTCTTTCTCCCAATCTTCTTCCCTGTAATGAAATGAAATGAAATGTAAGTATTCATTATTTGCTTGGTCGTGTGAAAACATTCACTCGAAAATTGTTGATGTGATATTGCCTTGTAACTGTGCTACAGTCGACTCGTTTAGCCGAATCGTTTCATATGTCTATGGTATGTTAAAAGCCTGCATGGTAGTTTTTTGGAGTTCGCCTGTGCTCTCTCCCGGCTCTTCCTGCTTACAAATGGTTGGTCACGGGAAGAACATCAGGCTTGGCGGCTTGTTTCCAAGTGACGCCATTGTGAATAATGAGAGGAAACCGTGTGGATTTTGTCGCTTCTGTTTTTAAGTCCTTTGTCGTCGACAGAAATCCCGCCTAATTCACCACGCGAGTGGAACAAGAGGAGGCACTGCCATATACAAGGCAAAGGGAAGCAACGACGCTGCGTCAAACCCCCGTGTGAAATAAGTGTAAAATACAAACAAAAGCCCAAGATGTTCACACATAAAAGTGCCCAAGCACTTCACAACCAGAGACGATGCACTTTTGCAAGGCATTGAGTACAATGGTGAGTTTGATTCGCATTTTATTTTAGAATTTACCTATGATCTGTCAGAAAGTACGAGTCGGTTAACAGTTTAATGACCGATTCAAGGGTGCCAAAATTCTGAGAACTCACTGCTTCCGTGCCCGGACAAATGGAATGTTTATTTATGGCAGCATCTTCAGTAGCTCCTCGCGGAAAATTGAGGCTAAAAAGACATTGATTTCACCTTGTACAACAATAACGTAAGCCAAGTTAATTCGAATTTATATTCAATAGATTTGACTTTCATGCCAGCGTTCCGGTTTTGATCACAGTTCACTGATCGCTCCCAATCCACTGAGCAAATATGAGTACCTAGTTGAAACATACCAGCAAGGTGAATGGCGGAATGGAAAAGGACTGGCCCCCCTACCAAACCATGCCGTGGGCAACGCACCCCAAACAGTGCCTATAACATACTCACCATTTTCAGGATTTGTTCCCAATAAGGTTATTTGTGTAGCAAATAGTGCGAAAGCCCGTAAGTTATTAGCAAGTGAAGTAAATAAAAGCTAATAGTAAGCTAAGTAAGTTAATTCTGAACTTTTCTAAGGGTCCAATTTTGGAGACAACGAGCCCTGCATATTCTGTGTCTCTCAAGAGGTGGTACGCTAGTAACTAGTAAGGATTGAGTAAGGATGCACGTTAAACTGAGGCACAAGGCATGATTCATCCATAACAACTGTTTGTGTTTCTCGCAATTATTATTCAAAGTCTTCCCATTAGTTTTCATAAACAAGTCGTTTAGTTGTTTTCTCGTTGACCTTTGGCAATGAAGAGGACTCAGTGAAGTCGGCCTCCTACTAGGAACGAGGTTCTCAGCACGGTAATGATCGATTGAGTCGTCGTTTCCCCCTGGTCACTGTTTCCGTCCAGCATGACCGTGCGTGACTAGTATGCCAACTCAGTGACATGACCTGCGAAGTGTCACATGTCATCTTACAGGATGTTGGTTCTCAGTTCTTCACAACGTTATGACGAATGCAATCCGTTGTAACACGTCAAATGGCATCACTGAGATGACGCAAGATCAGACATTCGTTTGATCAAGGAAATCTTGCACAACAAGAACCAAAATTTACTGTTCCTTCCATTCAATACTCCTTTTAATTGCCCGTTATAACTTATTTACATCAAAAGAACGATCCATAATCATGTAGCTAAATTTCTCTATTCATGTTTATTCCCCATTCGTCTTGATGCCCTGTCTTAGGACACCATTTTGAATAAAATCATGTGACCGGCAACGATGAGAACAAATGTAACCCAACCATAATTAGCCTTTTCTTTTCACTATATATATGAGAAGGTGAGCAAGAATTTAGAAAAATCATATCTAGATAAAGAGAATTCAGAACTCTTATTCTTCCTCACCGAAACACATTCTCCTGAAGAAGGCTTTTAGTAGATATCGAATGTTGAAACTGCCGCATTTGAATTGTTTTTTATATTCCATTGAGCGTTAAAGGCGCTTTGGGGTTAAAGCATAAACGGGTTCAAGCCCTTGATATATACGCCTCTTCGAATGAACGCCCCCCCACCCCCCATGAAACCAACGAAATTGCTTTAGGAATTTCTCGGCGTTTTTTGAAGTCGATTGATGACTGAAGCAGTCCACGGAATAGTGGCCTAGTCTGACGTCATAGAAACCATGCCGAAACCACTGCAGTGACACATTCTTTGTTTCTATTAAGCAAGGGCACGAGGGAGTAAGGTTAAGTCCTAAGCATTTGACGAATGTTTGTAATCAGTAGATTAAAGCTTTTTAAGTCAGGATTCTTAAACTGCCAATAGGTTGATCTACTTTACACGCTTGGTTTCTTTGTCAATCAACTATCAATGACTATCGTTAGTGACTTAGTGACTGACTATCGAAGTTTTCATTGTCAAAGTCCAACTAGCTTCTAACAACCAACAACCACAATCAACCAACTAACTAGTTTCTAGATTCTGAATCCTCTTAGGATGAAATGAGAAGAAGTCTAAGAAATTAAAAGAAGTTTAGTGAAAAATCTTTCTTCAAAAATTGATCAAAAATAATTTTTCTAAACATCCCCGCAAATAGTCTAGATGAAAGCTTATAATAATGAAATTAAGGTCACATAATACATCCATGACTGTTTACGATTAAAATTTCGATCACATTAACTCTGCTAATATGTACTTGTTTCTAAAATTTAATTTTTTGACGAACATTTGAATTGACGAACAAGAGTTGTCTAACAAATATTAGCCAGGGCTGAGTAGCAGATTATTCTTCAAGTGTTTCGCAGCGGATTTCTAGGCCCGAAAATATCCAAAAGCAAATAATTTGTTGATGTTTATTTTCTTATTTTGTACCCTCAAAAGATTAGTTTTAATCGGATGTTCTTATTCAAAATAATTTATTTATGAGGGTTTTCCCAGTCAGTCTGTTTTGTGAATAAATGGCAGAAAGATAAAAGATTTTAAAGCAAAGCATTCTTTGAGATTTTGGGAGTATGTTAGGAGAATAAGGTCATGACCATGTTTAAATGTATTTATTGGCGTGAACACGATGTTCATGCTGAATGCAGCGATAACACGTTAAGAAATCTTTGTTGCTCCTAATATTTTAAATCGCATTACTTTAATTGCGATTCAACTCTGATGCGACTTTGCCAAATTAATTAGGCTAATTAAAACATCAATTGTTTTATACATCAAATTTAGATGTTTAGGGACATAATCCTTAAACATAAAAACTCCATAAAAAAGAGTTTAGTCGCTAACTTCTAGTGCTAAGTGCTATCGAAAAGGTACTAAACGTTTACTACACTAACGACATATTTCGAGAGCTTCCCTAAATACTTACACCTACAGATTTTGATCTAATCAATCATGTAATTTATCATTTCAACCTTTGTGTCGAAGGACTTAAGCACAGGTTTCAAAAGCATTTTTGAAGTTTTGATCAAATGACATGTCTTAGATTTTCGCTTTTTACAATTTTTGGAGCATCATTATTTGGGACAAACCAGAACGTTTCAGCTTCAAAATTGTCAATACTGGTATATCATAAAACTTTGGTCAACAGTTTACAACTATCAGCAGCAATAAATCGGGAGCTTTAATAAAATATGACTTTATGGATTGAGGCTTATCGACTTTGAAGAGATTTTGTTAATTATTAAGAGGTAGAAGACACAATAGTATTAAAACTTAACTTCTCCTAAAGGGAGGTTACAACATAATGCCATTTTCAGATTTTGAATGTATGAGTAAAAGGAAATTCTTTAAATAATGAAAGGTCGGCTTTGGAAAGGATTTAATGTTGAAGATTGTTTGTATTTACCCTTGATAATTCTATCCTCCGCAGGATAAAATGGATTTGGCAGTATTAATGCTCATTCTGACTGTATCACTGAAGACAGTAGGCAGCAAAATAAGCCCAAGGTAGTAAATATATTGTTTTAGTTATCAGTAAACCTTTTAGGCCTTCAAGGCTTGGATAGGGAGTATCATGAAGCCAGATGGTAAATTTAATTTCATTAGCCGTGTCTTAAACTAGCATTATTCACGCATGCCCTATTGCTTTACTCTAATGATTTTTATTCATTTGTTTTCATTAGTCAGAAAAGAAATTTCACATTCCCCAAGGCAAGATGTAAGCCAGTGACAGTATGGGGGCAGTAATGAGAGGAGAATTTCAAATGACTAATTTGCATCAGGCATAAGGAAGCTATGACTCCACAGCGCCTTTATTGGGACCAAATCAGCTGAAGGGGGACGGGGGTCAAATTTTGATGGAAGAAAATGCAAAAAAAGACTTGGCCCTCGTTTTAGGCACTGCCTCGGTTTAAAACTTTCTGGTTGTACGAAGTCGTTATTCGACCTCATTAGTTATGTAATATGAACTTTTTCAATCGACTAACTGTTGGTTTTCTTTTAAAGTGAAGCAAGGAGAGGATCAAGAGAAAAGCGAATGATAAATGGGGCAGAAGCAGATCTCCACAACTGGCCATTCCTTGTACCTCTCACGTACACTGATGATGCCCACGTGCATTGGAAGATTTGTTCAGCTACGTCAGTGAGCAAGCGGTGGCTAGTGACTGTTACTCACTGTGTTCTAAACAAGTCGGGCAACGTGGTCCAACCTGAAAGCCTGAAGATCCAGCTTCGTAAGTGATTGGTAGTGGTCAATGTCAGTGATTAATGATTAATATCAAGTATAAGATCAGTCGACACAAGCATTGGTTGCCGAAGGATTTAGTGATTGGTAGTGATCAATGTCAGTGATTAATGATTGATATCAGTAATAAGAGCAGTCGACAAAAGCATGGGTCGCGGTGGGCTTAGTGATTGGTAGTGATCAATGTCAGTGATTAATAATTAACATCAAGAAAAAGATCAGTCGATCCATCGGTCGCGAAGGGTTATGAATAGGGGTGCATTGTTGTGATGATGCAAAAATGGACTTTTAAGCATGATTTTAAAAATGAGCTCTTCTGTATATCAACAACTCGTAAGCACTACAGTTTGATTTAACATTGAAGTCTTTGATGACTTGCAATTCGCAAGCAAAGGTTAGTTGTGATAGTTATCTATTCCACTCACCTGAATCCATTTAAATCCATTTTCCGAGCATTTTTGAAATTATTGCCTTACTTGCATGCATAAAGATTGAAACTTGTTCATTAATTTGCAAAGCCCCAGTTTCAGATAGCAAGCAGGAACATGTTCAAATTTCTCTTTCATGTAGTAAAATGGTTCCAAAACGTTTCTAAATCTCATTTCAGGTAGCAGACAAGATCCATACAAATCGGAGGCATTCAAAGCTGAGAAAATCGTTATTCGTCCAGCTGTGCTTGATGCAAATGCCCTACCCCAGGACAGCGAGATCGCTTTGATCAAGTTAGAAAAAAATGCTTCGAGCTACATGGTTCCTATCAAGCTTCATCGAGGGAAAGAAGTCCCTACAAATTGCAGATCAGCAGGTCAGATGGCCTAGATCTTTCATAATCCGTGTTTGCACCTCTGTTTGCATATTATAGTTTATAGGTGCCTCAGTAATACTTTTAAAAGTGTTGGGGTTTTTCTTGCTATATCAAATATTAAATATGGTAGTCGCTTTTTGGCACCAAGGCAACTTAATTCACACGCTTGAGAATGTTATGCTTCAATTCTTTAGGATGGGGAAGCCAGGAAGTGTTGCTTCGTGGAAGAGAAGACATTTTAGAGAAGAACTACTCTATTTCGAGTACTTTGCAGGAGATAGACGTCTCACTGAATGTGTCGTGGAAGGAGTGCCTTGAAGCCTCTGGTATCAAGCATGAATACGCCTCCGAACACGACCACAGTATACTCTGCGGTGGCGCAAAGACAAGCAACTCTAGCAGTGCTCAAGGTGGTTGCATTGGTGATTCTGGTTCTCCTTTGGTCTGTGAAAGCAACGAAGGTGTGAAACTATTCGGGCTGTTAATAGGCGGGGATAATCGTTGCGTACCTGGAAGAACGTATATGGGATTTACTGATATTGCCAAGCATTTTAGATGGTTGTTGTCAAAGATTCGTTATTGATTTGAATCATTTATACGAAGTTTTCGTCACAGAGCTTCTTGAGTGCATGGCCTAAGATAAGCGTGAATCTGACCTACTTGTGGAGTTGTGAATTATAATTATGGAATTGTAATTGTGAGATCTGTGGACTTGTAAATAAAGCATGTCCTTAAAAGTAGAGCTTAAAATGCCAATCGAAATACGTAAGAAAGAAATGGGAATGTTTTTTAATGTGAAGTAAATGCCCAATCCCAACCTTGCATTGCACTCGCTCTTTATAATAAAATTCTCTTAAGAAATAAGCAATGGACAATGAAGAAGAATTGAGAAACTCTAGAGCTCACAGCATCGGTACGTGCAAAGAAAAATCAATTGCGCCTTATGAGTTTGCTGTGTGTTATTTTGAAGTAAGATGGACTCTTTATGCAGTATAAACTTAAAGAGCATCTCAATCTAATTTGCTTTTATGACTTGTTTAAAAAAGGCACTGAGCCTAAAATCCAATACCGAAGTTATGGTTTCATGCACGTTATATGTTTTGTGATCCATGCGATATCTTTCGGTAGATTTTAGAAAAAAGTCTACGACGAATTCAACTTCCATTCAAGGTGTTTTAAATTGGAGAAGCTCTGGGAAGTTTCCTCCCAAGGCTACAGCAGCTGAGCGATACTAAGCCTCTCATTAGGTTGAGAATTTTGTATGCATATCAGGGGCAAAGGTCCTCCCCAATCTTTTTGCAATCATAGGTAAAAGAAAGTTTACGCAAACAAAACCATTATTAACATTTCTGCTGTTTTGTATTTTAAGGTTAATTGAAATCTTCGCTGAATCGTTGTGTTTTTGTATAAGGAGAGAAGGAATCAAATGTTTTCTGAAAGGTTGAAAGGGTGCTTTTAAGGGCGTGGCCGTAATATGGTTTATGGACAAGCCCTCCAGCCACTGCCTTCAAGGGCTGGTGCCAGTGTACCCTTGTCTAGCGTAGTATTATTATAATATTGGCCAAAATCGTCTTTTAGCATAAAATCTAACATAATTTGGAATAAAGCTAAACTCTTGCATTTTTCTGGTGTTGTTTAAAAGAATCGTTGTTGCTATTGATCCGTCGTCTATCGTTACCAAACGCCAACTCTTTACACCAGCATCTGTGGTTTCATTAACACCAACATGGAGTAAATTATTACCTTCCACCTTCAGGATTCTGCACGTTGTTTGAAATGGTTGGCAAGCTAAACGCAGCTAACAAAAAAAGTAAACTTTTGCTAATCAATGGGAGTGATGACGTCAAAATTTGCTTTGTGGGTCACGACGGTTATAACTTGTCTTTAACTAAAAATGTTTGTTATCTTCTACTTTGTTTCATCGCTCATCAAGTGTACAATTTTGAAACCATTTTAACTAATCAGCCTTTTTCATGTAAAATCTAGCATAATATTTTTTCTACTCAAACAAATTTGGCATAGTTCCAAAGTTGTTATCTGGTGCGTAGTTTCTTTATTGACAAGATGAGGATAAAGATCCTGCTTTCAAACTTTGTGAAATAAGAATAGGAATAAGAAAAAACAAGCACGGTTTGTACATCATATGTATATATATATATAAACATTGCAATGAACATGCTTGATCTTGCAAAGTGCGAGTTCTGTGAACAGCTGCAAAGATATGACCACAAAAAATCAAGAAACATCTATATCTGGGAAGCATGGCGAAATCTTTTTGCTCAAAAGTTAAGACATTTCTATGTGTTGCTTATTTTCTCATTAATCCAATCCATACAATAATGTAAATTTTCTATATTTCCCACTCCCATAGTGCCAATCCCAGCAAAGTACCACGCCCAATTTTTGTAAAAAAGTTGATCTGTAAAAATTTCTTATTATAGTCCCTGTCCGAGTGTCTCTTATCAAAAGTTATAAAATCTTTCCGAAACTTTAATTATTCATTCATTCTCTGCGATTTTTTCTAGCGAGCAGGGGGGGTAAAAAAGAGCCCTTTTGTGCTTAGGCTTAACCATTTACTTGCCATTGATAGAATATGGTCCATGGACTTTACAGCCTTGTATAAAATTATCTTTTTTCCACTGTCTGGAAAATATGCCAATATTATTTTCATCCCATGCTATGAATATTTAGTTACACACAAACATAAATTTTTTATTTCAAAGCGATAAACATTATTCGATGATAAGTATAGCATTTTCGTTAAGCATGGATAGTCTAAAAGAGACTTTTTCTTAACGACACTAACGCACGAATTTGTAATGAAAAGAATGCAATATATTTGTTTTTTAAATTATATTAATAAATTTATTCTTGTTCTGTTTCTTGTAAAATTGCGTTAAATTCATCAACATTATTCATTATTCATTAATTATATATTTCGTAATGTTGAACGTGATACTGTTTAGAAGGCTCTCAAATCCCCAAGGGCACTCACTGCAGCCTCGTTTTGAAAAACGGCGGGAAACAGTGATGTATAAGGTCCTATATTATTTGGAACACTCAACTGCAGGCATAAGAGAGAATGGGCAAGGTGAGTTATTATACCCTTTAAATGCAAGCCAAGACCTCTAGCAAAGATTCTTCGTATTGTTAGGGCTTTTAGGATGGCTAAACCCCTTTTTGAACCGAACCAGTGGGCGTAGACCTATAGGCCCCAAATAAGTACCACGCGAGACTTCACATTTAGCCCCCTACCAAATAATACCACGCGAGACTTATCTCCAATGATTCTGTTACAGCAACGCAAACTTATGATATTAATGTGGCAATGCGAACATTAAAACACACGTTGAAAGAAAAACTCATTGCCTTTAAAAGGTCCTTCGCCAACACGTTCACATT
The DNA here is from genome assembly GCA_003864495.1 of Nemopilema nomurai. Classification (NCBI taxonomy): domain Eukaryota; kingdom Metazoa; phylum Cnidaria; class Scyphozoa; order Rhizostomeae; family Rhizostomatidae; genus Nemopilema; species Nemopilema nomurai. Next base: position 1,519,098 of record ML133394.1, read on the forward strand.
GCACGACTCAAAAGGTCCACTTATCTTAACGACAAAAACAGATTTTTACGTTTCTCAAAGTATGGTTTCACAGATACTTCAATTTACAGTCTCTATGCTATCTCTACCCACATTCTTGTCTTTGCTTGAACAATATATTAAAATAAGATAAAGTCAGATATAATATTGATATCATGAGATTGGTGCACAAAGTTGTGGCTCTAATATTTTATGCTAACCAAGCATCTCATTCAATGAAGTGGACAATCCATCATAACATTATTTTAATATTTCTTTTGTACAAGCGCAGAATCATCTATCTTTTGTACAACATTGTTATCTTGGAGGAAAATCATTTCTTTGATAGAGCTTTCAAAGACTAATAAAAGAAGAAACCAAACCATATATATTTTTAGTTGTACCAGAGCCAGTGATTTGTATTGGAAAGTGGAGGGAGGAGCCAAAATGTGAAGTTCATGAAAGGGTTTAGTTGAGGCAGCCATCCAATTTTTTTTATATCTTGGGTTTCACAGGCCTTGTATTCAGATGTAAGAATGTATTTAGATTTTATATATAAAAGAATATAAAGAAGTTTTGTAGTAATTATAGGTACTCAGGAAGAATGTTCAACTTTGTAAACATTTGGGCTTTCCTTTTCATCAGTGATTATCAGTTAACTAATGTTTACAAAGTTCAAGTCTTTTCTCAGTATATATGATGTCTATGATGCTGATGATACAGTATAGATACAAAGTCATTTGCCCAACTCCATCAAAGCTTCAAGCATGTGTTTTGACTAAACTCTTCAATTATACATCTGCTATGGTGCAGAAACAAAAAATTAGCCTTGCTCTAACTATCTTGATTTGGTGGTACTCTTGCCTCTAATTAGTATTTTAGTTCATTGATGAATTTCTTCTATTCTTTCTTTTTTACCAAGAAGAATTCTTGCTTATATTGAATTATATGCATGTGTAAGAGCTTTATTTATTTGCGCGATAGAGGTGGTTATAATTGGCTTATAACTGCTTTTGGTGTGCCTTTGGTTTTTCCTGTGAAGACAGTATGTTGAATGTATTGTCCATTGTATCTTTTTCTGGCGTTGCCCCTTTTGATACAGACTTCAGTGTGGAGTAGAATGAACATATGCCTTTCAAGTATGTATGCTTGGCTTTTTGTGGAGCTTGGATGTCAGTACCTGGTTTTTTGTTGATCTTTCTGGGACTGTTCATTTTCACAGCCTCTTTTTCAATTAGACAGTCTGGCGCTTAGTCACTTTCAGAAAGGCCACATCAAGCCAATTGGTTCTCATCAGCAAAGCAATCATTAATACTACTGTTTTCTATATTTTTCATGTGGAATCTGAATTTTCTGACTCACCACCTTCTGTCCCTTTTCTCCAGGGGTGTAGGGTCAAGGGAAGCTGGTAATGCGCCGCATGCGCTGAAAAATCTAACCAAGAATAATTTTACAAACGCCTTTCTCAAAAAGAAAAAAAATTTTATTGATGATTAATTGAAATTTGCACTGTCGCACCCTGTATCCACCCATCAGAGTTCAATGGATCCACCTTAGTATTTACCTTGAAAGGAATTTACAAATCTTCGTATCCCTATTCCTAAAGATCCCTTTGTTTTGGACTGATTTTGGCCAGCAGCCTTTGTTTACAGCACTGCTCATTTCCGGGAATGCGGAATTCTCACCGCATTACCTGATATAAAACAATTGTTTTTTCCCTCTTTAAATGTAAAATTTTGCATAAAAGTAGGATAGAATGTTGTATCAACGAATAATCTATCATGGTAACGAAGAATTGCTCCAATTATTTACGCACAGCGTTGAGGACAGAGCTTTGAAAGGGAAGCAACTGACCCCAGCTTGCTTCGTGTTCTCTTGATCAGCATCTGGTCACGTGACATGGCTTGCTGTTCATCGCCTTCTATTTCTATGTGTTCAACAAAGAGCCAGGCATCGGTTGCGATCCGCATGCCCTAGTTGAATTGAATCTCAGCATAAGTCTTCGACATATGGATTCGAACAACTAGACGATATGGATTATAGGTTTATAGAGATAGAGGATTGCACAAATGCTTTTCATTTGAGCTTGAGTGCTAAGTGAGGGTACTCAATTAGCGAGGGTACCCAAATAGGGAGGGTACGCAAATAGGGGTGGTACGGGGGTCTGCCCTTTTAGAGTATCATTTTCGCCTGCATGTTGTTTATAAATATTATCATAACCACGAATAAATTGCTATATAAGATCTTGGATAGTTTATCGGCTCAGAGATTGTAGCCTAATTCATTTGAACATTGTCATGTTTGTCATGTCATGTTGTTGTCTAAACTTGTCATGTTTTTTTATATAATCTTCATTTCGAACTGTGTTGTAGATGTTCTGTTTGGGCATGATAAGAATGTAAAGAGAGCGCTATATTGTCTGGTGTTCATAAAAAGCCATAGCTTCCCGGGGCTTCGCCCCCTGCTGCCCCCTTGGGCCCTCCCCGCATACCCACTTCTGGAACTCACGCTACGCCACTGCTTTTCTCAGGTCTGGTTTTGAATCATTTCTGGTTTAGGTAGCATACAACTTCAGAAACTTGGTTTTGTTTATTAGAATACCACCCATTTCACTAACGCAATCAGTTTCAAACAAATTAACTGTTTGTTTATGAAGATCCTTTTCCAAAATTGCTGGTTTAACACACTGAAGTACCTTTTGTCTGACACTCCTCAGAGTATAAAAGAGAGCGAAATTACTAAAACTGGACAAAATGGGTATTTATTTGCGGATCGAAATAAATAAAGGATTGTGGGAAGTGCGGATTGTATGAAAAGAAGATTAGCTTGCACAATAAATTTCGTTCATTATGGCTAAAGGAAATCCATCGAATATATTGACCAGTAAATGTTAATTTTCTATAGACACTGCTAAGAAAAGAAAAGAGACGTCCTCCTTTTGAACCAAAATATTCAGAAAATTTATTTTGGTTTAACTTTAAGGCTGGATGTAACGAGTCGCGTTTCTGTGGAAATTGTCACACTCTAGCTCTGAATGGAATATGACATCAGTGTCATCCACATATCGAAAATTGTCCAAAAAGTTTGCTTTAATGAAAAACGGACAAAGATTTTCGCAAGCGCCGGTCCCAAAGATCTTTTTGTTGGCACATAAAGTTTTATGTGCTTGTAAAGAAATGTTTCTTATGCATGCTAAAATCCACTAGGTCAACGTGAGTGTCACAATAAGATTAGTGCTGCCTTTTAGCATGACAAAATGGGCATTTATTTTGTCAGCATTCTGTCATTTTCCGACACCTATGGAGTGCCGGATGAGAAAGCACTTTTATAAGCACAACCGCTACTTCCCTCTATGGTTAAATTTTGGAACACGAAAAATTTCTAACAGTACTTTTTCTTTCCGTTTTTGTTTTGAAGAAACACATATAAAGGTATTAGTTTTGATAATCACTGAAAAATTATTCTTTGAAGTTACAGAAAAACAGTTCGTTTCTCAGCATGTCAAGAATTTGTGGCTTTTCAGGCGATAAAGTGTATGCTTGGCATTAATTTGTTTTGAACCCTTGGTCTTTTCTTTTGTCTGTAAAGTCTAAAGAAATTAAGGCTTCTAGCGGCAACAATTAATCATATCTATTAGCCCTCAAGACGTGTTTTCATGAAGTCTTCCGTTTTTCTCAGAGTATGTTTCAGTCTTGGAAGATTGATTATTTTATCTGTCATATACTTAGATATTATTCAGTTGACGTTAATCTCCAGGTCATAAGATGTGAAAGTTTACAGTTACGAAACATAATCACTGTTTATGATTCTGTGGAGGTAGAATAGAATTGATCATTCATGCCTTGTTTATTTGGTTCTTAAGATGATAAAGCCCTCTATTGAATTTTCAAAAATTTTCTCATTATTGCTTTACTGTTCCCTAACCTTTCCCCACATCTATGTCTAAAACAGGCAATCCAGCCTTTGGCTCTCGTGAGCTATTTTCATACACAAACATTTAGTGGAGGTTGCTCAAAATGTTGCCTTAAACCTTCCTTCCTTGTCTCAATATGTCGGAGCCACTCTTATAAGCGAAATCTAAATTGTACGCTTTTTTACTGTTGTGAGGTTAGCTTTTAATGTTTTCTTTTACTGTGATATTTCTTCTCAACTAGCTCCAGCACTTTAATTTGCGAACCTTCTGTTTTCTGCTTCCTCCATCCACATATATATTCTGGTATGTTTAAACTTAACTCGAGAATAATTAAGATTTTACAATACGTGATATAATACTTTTTGCTGCTTAAACTTTCAATAAGTTTATCAGCATCCCAGGTGGTACCCTGTAGCTAAATATAGAAATCGGCTTCATAGTTTAGGCTACGAACCTTTTGTTAGGGAAATATATTTTGAGTCCTCAAAATTTGTTTTTGCTTGTTGGTAAAGTTGAGCTAAAAACAGTAAAAAAGGCTGCGTTTACGCGATGCCGGATTACTTTTTATCTGGAAAGAAAGTTATACGGATAGGCCTCTCGTTAACACGACGACTGGGCTATCCATATCAAAAGTGATTCGATTAACCGTACAACTTTTGATCCTTCTAACCAGACGATCTTAAAGTTATCCAGCACCGTGTAAACCGGCTATCCGAATAACTTTAGATACGATGTTTACGCATGGTCTTTGCTGTTTTATAGGTTGCTTGGTTTTTTAAAAAGTATGAAATCTGCCTTTTCGTACAGGCACGAAGTCAGGCATGCAATGTTATATGTAGGTTTTCAATAGAAGCTGCTTGAAATCGTTTCCCAGCTGAACTGCACAAGAAATTTTCCTGGGATGGATTTCATGGCCCCAGCAGCTTCCTGTTTTGAAACAACCCCCTCCCTCTCCCCGCCTAACTTTGCGACCGCTGTGTGGTCCCTGCATATGACCTCCTTTCTTTCTACTTATAAATCTCTTTGTGTGTCTTACTACGATCTTTTGAAAATTTGCCTTAAAATTCAGCCCCATCACCCCAATTTTGCCGGCCCTGTTGCCCCCACCTCCTTTCAACGTTGGCTTCGTGTCTTATTTCATAATCCGACATTGCTATCTGAATGTAAACAAGTACATCACTTTTCTTCTATCATTAGAATTTAGCTTCAAATTCAACAAAGATTTTCGAAATAATTAGTTGCCTGAATCGTAACATTACAATTATATTGTTTAATATTGTTTATCGTAACATTACAATTATATTTTTTACATAATTATGATATTGTTTTATATGATACAACTTTCGGGTTTTTTGCGAAAAAAATTTAAGCCAGTTCGTTCAATTAAAAAGGGAGTCGCCCCTGATCTGTGCGCCTTCTTACGTCATCGAAGCAATCGCGTAAAGTTTTTGATCAACCCCTGGGCTTCTATCACACGTCGCTGCTGAAGCTGGCAGCCATTATGCGTTCTTGAATTGGCCGCTGATCAGAGTCGATTCCCTTTAACATAATCACTTCTCAATCGGATCTACTTCCGCATTATGCCTGCCAGCCACCCGATCCAGCATCTGACGTCAGTTGCGATTACTGCATTCGGCTTACACTCAATGTCACCACCGATGCTAATTCCAAGAAGCTGCTTGCCTTCTTTGGAATCACAAACAACAGGGGACCCAGAATCGCCGATGCAGCCTCCATTTGAGAACTCTCTCTGGTTGATTTTTGCGAAGCAAATCTTCTTGCTTGGTTCAAAACCCGGGCAAAATGTTTCGAAGTCGACGATAGAGCCTTCAATCTCTTGCAGTTTTTCTGCCAAGCTATAGTTTCCAGTCATGTAATCGTCTTTCAACATTTTCTTGGTTGCACCCCAACCTGGAAAAAAATGTAGCTTGTCTGCACTCTATTGAAAAAGTTCGCAACTGATTGAAAATAAAGCCCAAATATCTATTTCACTTCAGAAACGAGGCAATAAGCGAATCAATAAGCAAATTGATTAACCACAAGCAATCACACATCATCATTAATCACCAATCACAGGCAATCACACACAGGAACTCACCAGCTGCCTTACAATTGAACAACTTGTTCGTGGTGTTTATGTACTGAAGCTTCTCCATGTATTCTGGTGCATCCTTTTTTAACTCTATCAGTGCGATGTCATTGTCAAACATCGTTCTTAGAAGTTCACTATCTGGGTTTGGGGGTGTGAATAACTCTTTCACTGCATGTTTAACCAGCGTGTTTTCATCTTCGTCTACGGAAGGACAGATATATGATAGCTTTAAACAGTAGCTTTTCCATATTTTATATATTATATATTTTATATATATATATATATAGGTTTTTATGAAGCCTGTGCTATCGTTTTTCCGCCATACAGTGTTCAATACGCCTGCACAAAGAGTGATATATATCAATGTAAATGCAGCTAAACTAAATTTCGTATCTCAAGTTTTTCGTTTTTCTTATGTTCATATGTTTGTAATTATTTTCATATATATTTATGTCATATATTAGATTTTGTCGAAGCTAATTGTTTGTGTACATTTCGTAGAACCCCTGGTATGTTAATATCGCGAAGCACGCTTGTATAGGTGCGAAATACAGTCTTTTCTCTCTCTGCAATCTACTCTTCTTGTAGATACATGTATATTGAAGTACATTCTTTGGCAATCTACATATATTCACTTTCTATACTTTTGGAGTACATACGTAGAGTAATTTAATGACTTTAAAAGACTTTCAAAGGCAGGTTGTATTTGTGTAGACTTTCAGAAAAAAATTCAAACATTTTATACCAAAGCCTATATCCGTAATGGTTTTCAGGCCAACAGACCAGGGAGCGTACATATTACAAAATTGATAAAATTCAAAGACAAGAAAGATTAGGTTATGAATGAGGAAGTTATAAGATAGTGTCCAGTACAATTCGATGGGAGGGATAGACGGAAGCACAGAAGAAAGTGCTGATAGAGAAGGCGGCAGTGCAAGTCTCAAAAGGGTGCAAATAATATGTGTATCACGAAAAGAAAAGAAAAGAAAAATAGATACGCAAGAACGTGAAGAAAAATAGATACGCAAGAACGTGAAGAAAAATAGATACGCAAGAACGTGAAGAAAAATAGATACGCAAGAACGTGAAGAAAAATAGATACGCAAGAACGTGAAGAAAAATAGATACGCAAGAACGTGAAGAAAAACATGTGCTAGTTAGTTATGAAAGAACAGAAATGCTCATAAATCAAAAAATTCAAAGACAAGAAAAAATGAAATCTATGTATCAACGTACCTAGTGTAAAGTGGCCCCTTTATGAAAACCTTTTTAACATATATTGCCAGAAATTTTATATATACTTTCATACATACTATCAATACCTCATGTACTGAGTGTTATAAATATGAAATAGACTCTTGAAAAAGTCAAAAACGCCCGTTGACATTTGGGGCAAAGTCTTCACTGACAAATAGTATTAGTGTTATTTAAGGCTTTTTAATATATCAAAAAAATACTGCTTTAATTGCCATCGTAATGAGCACTGTATGACGAAAAAAACAGATAATGGACTTCATATGTATTGACGTTTAGGCATTGAAGAAGGGGAAAAAACATTATACATTTTTTATCATACCACTTGAAAATCTTGCGAGGATACTTTTTGCGAATAACTGAAAAGTTCCTTGAAACACCTCAGTATTTTCTACTTATTTTGGGTATTTATTTATTTGACGCGCCAATGGCTGTTAACCGCCCTTCCCCCCCCCCCCCTTCCTAAAAAAATGCTGGTAACAAATAGCATATAGCATCTGGTTCATTTGGGAGAAAAGTTGGTCGCAAAAATGACGCTTGGTTTGGCAGCAGGACAACATTATTCGAAGGGAGGAGGGGGATGAACGAACACAAGCAAATTATTGTGGTTAGTGTTCCATGAAGGTGTCTTGCAGATGATAGATAGTCCCCGATAGATGTGTCCAATCAAGGGTTTGTATCAACTTACGCAACACTACACTGAAATCATCCGGCTTTATGTTTTTGGATTCTGCGTTTCTGACGCAGTGTGCCGCGGTAAGGATCCAGCGTGACTCGATCAAGGCCCCAGCGCAGATCTTCCAAAGTACCTTCGCGCTATTGTTGTACTTCAATGTGGCATGAAATTTCCACTCCTTCCTCTTCGCATCTCGACCGTTCACAAATCGCCGATACCTTGGAGTGGAGAAATGTTAGCATTTGTTATTCTACTGAATAATGATACTGGCTTATGTCAATGAATCGTATTTCACATTCCGTCAATGGCGAAGAAAGCAGGCCCAACCTGTTGCTCGATTGTTGTTGTCGCAAACTGCCCATAGGCTGGGTCATTAAACTTAGCGCCTCCTCGCGCAAAACCAATCACGTATCTACCTGCAGCATTGTAGCAACAGGCGAAAATGCATTATAAAGAGGGGCTCTTGCTAAGAAGCTATTGTACGTATCAAATCTAGTGAATTATGCAACTCCCGGCCTGATAAATGAGCAATATCTTTCATGAATATGTAAATTGGCTAATATTGATCAAATTAACAGGCAATTATACCCACCTGCCAATGTCCCTATTTAATAACATCTTTTTGCGTACCATAAAATGTATCAAGTAGCTTGGATAAAGTTAAGATCATAGGATGTTGATGAACAGCTTTACCTTAAGAGGTTATAAGCTAACGGTAACAAAGACGGCTGCTTTTACATGACCGTTTTGTTGCACCTGATAAATACACGTTGACGTGCTGTACTTGAATCCGATCAGTTGTTTCCAGGATCTTCAACGCAAGCTGACATGCAACGTCTCCAAAGGCCAGTCTTTGCCCGGCCTAAATAAAAGCTCCCCAGTTACCTGTCATCAAGCTGACATTATAGTACCAAGGTCTCAAATGTACCTACGAGTTTCAGTTTTCAATTGAGCTTGGTTAACCAACACGACTCTTCTCTATATGTGGTTATGGTTAAAGTTGAACTGGAACTGAGAAACCAAGTTGCTATTCTTAATGTTGTTGTTGTCATCATTGTTGTTGTAGTTGTTGTTGCTAATTTTTTGACAAAATGACTGCAAAACAATTCCAAAAACTAAAAATTGGAGATATTTTGACTTTGGTAATGAGGAGGCTCTTTCCCTTTGAAGTTCCCAAGAATGTTAGAAAATCTAAGTTATAGTTGAATAGGTTTTTCATAGCCGAGATGGCAAGGTAGTGTGTGACTTGGGATGTTTCTTTGTAGATATGTCCAAGTCAAGTCAGTGGGATGGTAGGCAATGTCAGTGCTTCCAAGAAATCGGCTGAAACCCCCATTAAAATGATTGAAACGTCGGCAAATCTTCAAGTGAAGGTAAGAAATACAATTCGTCTTCACATTTGCTTAAATGTGTAAGGGAAAATTTGCTTGAAAACAGCGAAGAAGGCCTACTTTCCATCAAAAAGTCAAATGGCTATTCAATGCACGTTACCCCTGTATGAACTTTGGACTTTGGGGTGAGCTTCACTGCAAGATGACATATGTCAATGACAATCACAGTGAGAAACTGAATGAACTGTTTTTAGTCGTTGATTCGTTTAACTGTGGGATTGTGAAATGAGAAAGTTTAATCGCAAGTTCTTGAAAGCAGATCTCGTTGTTGTGTCTCCATCCGATAAAGCCATCAACCCGGTAACTGGCAGAAGGAACAAGACATTTCGTTCCATTTATTCGGCCCACTTGACTTTCCGCTGAACGTTTTCCCAACGAGTGCCAGTCGCTTCAACGTCGGCCCTAAGTACTGTAGATCTATGCAATATTTTCTTGAATGCAAAAACACTGGTTAAAAACTGTCTAATTATTATGGATTTTTATGCTTGTAAAGCAATTGGGAATCATGACGCACGACCGAAAGTCATAAACAAGCATTGTCAGTTTGGCATTGTTATGCGCATGCCCGTGGAGCACATTTGTGGACTGAGATCAGTTGCTGTTGTTGTTGCTTTTGATATTGTTGTTGTTGATTTAGATGTTGTTGTTGTTGCTTTTGGTGTTGTTGTTGCTTTTGATGTCATTATTGTTGTTGCTTTTAATGTTGTTGTTGTTGTTGCTTTCGAGGTTGTTGTTGTTGTTGTTGCTTTCGATGTTGTTGTTGTTGTTGCTTTTGATGTTGATGATATTCGCAGTATACCAACCGACCTCAAGCTAACTTTGCGTCGTCCTCAAGCAAAACCGAAGCATATCCTAACTGTGGTAGAAAAGTAAGGAGATATATTTACCTCTCACTTGTCCCGATAGTTGCCGCTGAAATGTACACTGCCCAGATCATTAAGATAAAGAGCATCTTCAACCGAAACTAGAAAGGCAAATAATTCTTATCAGAGCGATAAGTGAAATATCCACGCTACAGTATCTTGAAATTGGAAACCAACTGCCTGCTAGGTATCAAATATTCGGGGATTAACAGTTGTCTCTTTTATAAGCCAGGAGACTTCGGACTCCTAAAAAGCTTATGTTCTGAGTTGGAGTGTGGTAGTCTTTACGCAGCCCCACCCTATGCTTTGGTTGCGGAAGTTCTATGATTTTGCTAGGCATTTCTCTGCTGTTCTTTCGGCTGTGCAGAATCTTCCAATGTCGATTATCTCTTCATTCAAACGGTCGCCTTTACAAGGCGTTCTGCGTATCCCTTAAACTTGTAAACTGATGCTTTCAATCATTTTGGTTTTGCTTCTACTCCCTATTAGCAGGTGACAATGTTTTCGTACTTGAGCAGCCTTTTACGCCGTCCTATTTCAGTATCGAAAACTTTAAAGAGCAATTTTACCATCCCATGTTACGGTATTTCCACTCCCACCACCTGTAGCGTCTCAGTATTCCTTATTTCATACTTTCTTACTTTAACATGGCTTTCTGTGAGAGAAATCGCAAACAATGGGCTAGGGAAGAGAACCCGGATAGATGATTACCTGTTGACATGTTAACTATCATAATCTTTATTTCATACTCTCTTACGTTAACGTGGTTTTTTAAAGAAATCGCAAACAATGGGCTAGGGAAGAGAACCCGAATAGATGATTACCTGTTGGCATGGTTAACTATCATAATCTTTATTTCATACTCTCTTATGTTAACGTGGTTTTTTAAAGACACCGCAAGCAATGGGCTGGAGAAAAGAGCCTGAATAGATGATTACCTGGCGACATTGTTAACTATCATAATCTTTATTTCATACTCTCTTATGTTAACGTGGTTTTTTAAAGAAATCGCAAGCAATGGGCTGGAGAAAAGAGCCTGAATAGATGATTACCTGTTGGCATGGTTAACTATCATAATCTTTATTTCATACTCTCTTACGTTAACGTGGTTTTTTAAAGAAATCGCAAACAATGGGCTGACATTGTTAACTATCATATCGCCATCATCTCTGCAGTTTATGGTTGCGTTCTTCATAATGATTCAGCAAATTCTCAGAATAGCCAGCCACACACCATTTAACACGTCGGGAATCATTATAGGTGTCTGAAAATCACAATAGGCTTCAACTAGACTAAAGTCTCATAATATTGCGCTGTTATTAGACTTACGTTCTCTGTTATGTGAACGAAGCTTGCCATGGTCTGCATAGGCGGCACCCACCTGTATGGGCCAGCAGTCTTTTGTGTCTTCAGATTGTATGGCCCAGACGTAATGCGACTCAAAGGCACTTAGCCAAACATTTTAGCCATCTGACACGAGAATGTTTGATTCTAATGCATCAATGTCCCTGTTCATATTAGCTGTGCGCCTGTAAATATCATGTTTTAATCACTAACGGCTTTCGGATGGGCAGAAACATGACTTGCGGTTGCAAGGTTTACGTTGACCTGCTTTCTCGCGTTAAAGAGCAGTCGCGCTCAGCTGTTTAACTCTTAAAACCAACGTGAATGGATAATTGGCACCGTGGATAGGATTGATTTCGATAAAATGAGAGGAGAAGACGGGGTCATTTTGTAAATGCAATTTACAGGTAATTTGTAACGGCAGTAGGCCCTTTTCTGGCAACAAGTTCTGTCTTCTCTACTAGCACAATGTAGTACACAGGTAAATCATTTGAAGTGTGCAGGATGTCTAACTGAAGGCGCAAAAAGCGTGCAGTTTATCTAGAGGTCTATCCAGTGCATTTTCATGATGACTGTCTTGATTGACAGGTGAAGAAGTGGATTCGTAGAAGAGGTTCCCTGGAAATTCAATGAAGTCCTTGAAATACAAACAGGTTTCAATAGGCAGATTTGACATCGAGCACTGACCATCTAAGCAACCGACATTGTGTATCATGTGTGATTGGAGTGGCATTCAGAAAAGTCATCTGACTCAAGGAGAAAATTCAAGCTGAACACTACAGTTGAGGATGCTACTTCCAGTAAATGTTTTCAATGATAAAACTAGAAAATGCTTTGTCTTCGAGATATCTATTCAAAGCCGGACAAAGCTGGTGTGTCTCATGCAGCGTGTGACATTGCTGCTGCAGTTGGAATTTCTACTGTATCAGTCCTGTTGGGGCTTTATCAACACGTCATCCGAGTGCCTGAGAAGGATTGCCTTTCGGCATAGCTTTCCCCGAGTGTTGATCATCAGTGTGATTCTTGTTTGATTGTGCTTTTCTCATGCTGAAAACATTAATCCTGCAATGCACTTTATATAGAAGCACTGTTCTCGTTATCCCAGCCCTTACTTCAACGGTGCATGGCAACATTGATCATAGTTCCGATGGTCTTTTAATAGCTGTAGAGTTGTGTTTTGTCATACTCAACACTCCAGGAGAGCTATGACCTAAAACCTCCTCGCGACATCATTTTTATCCCACTGAGCAAGCCCTCTTTTTCTTTAGAATATTTCTTCGAGCCTGCATCGTTTTGTGAATGTTTGAAATTATGTATTGTCATTTTCTCCAAAAAGGTACAGATCAGGCGTCCATTGAGAATGTTAACAGGGAAGAAATTTTAGTCAAAACATGTTTCTCAATGGAAACTATCAGACTTTGTGGTTTACTGAAATGAAAATAATTTGCATATAAACTGACGTTTTGCAGTATACAGTGGTATTCGGTATCAAAACGGTGACTGGGAAAGTTTAGACTGTCAACTAAAACAGTTTCTCGACCATTAGAATTGAAGAGGGGTTATTCTCTTTCTAAAAATCCGAATTCGCCTCAATTCATGTTGCTTTTCGCCTTCACGTCACTCGCCTATCAATATGCAGACGTGATCCGCATACCCATACTTTTAAGGTCATGTAGTGACCCTACCTAGGCCTATTTTCTGTCCTATTCATCACGATCCACTTCCACAAACACGTAAGGTATTCTCCAACCGGCAATTACGACATCATCATCATTAACACCATGGAGATCATCAGCACCAGAACACTGCTCTGCTCACATGGCATTTCCTCTCCATTGATTATTATCTGTGACGTCATTCGATAGATTAATTTAATTGAGTTACGATAACCCCAGTTCAAGTCCTCTGACCAGTGGCGTGGCGTGACGCTTTTTATAGGGTATTCACTTTCGCCAAGAAAGGCGTGGTTGGGAGTGACATAGAAGAGAGCCAGAGAAGCTAGTTTGGGTGAAAAGATTTGAATAACTTGTGCTGGAATCATAGTGAATTTGTCAAACCCAGGCTGCCAAACTGTAGGCTTACAATAGCGAAATGTTTTACGTTTGTTGGGGATTTCTTACGACGGAGAAGTTGATGCTTGTGAACCAACTGGTGGCCAATCCGCCTTTGCCCCGAATAAGTAGCATAGAAATCATCAACAAACGCTAATAACATAAACGGAAGCTTATTAAGCAAGACAGTTTGTGCAATACGCGCTGACAGACACATTAGAAATTAAACATTAAAGACTTTAAAAATCTGTTTGATACAAAATCCAACCGCTACTAATTTCCGAAGGTTGGTTAAGAATTGTGACGTTTTAAACGGGCATAGCGTCCTTTTACAAATACAAGGGTTTGAAAATTAGAGGTGGCAGAAGAAAATTCCAAACAAAAAACATAAATTTTGTCATATTAATTTTTAGAAATCGTTCAAAAACATTCTAAACATGATACTGATAGGACTGTGAAATATCTGACTGAAAGGGGAGATTATTTTAGGCCGACTCACTCATCCAGTGAAGCTGCCACATAAGAAGTTTGCATCAGAGGTTGACTTGAAAAAGCCATAACAGCCTTTATTACTGTCGGTAAAATATAAATCCCTGATCCAATGACTAGTCCAAGGTCTTGGAGCTTTTGCTAGCAGGGTCGTTTGCATTGGCATTACTTCCTGTTTTCCTCAACGTGGAGCCATGTATGAAGCCCCAAAACGAGATTAATTTTCAGCCTGCTCTGAGGTAGGAAGCAGAAAATTTTCTGCTTATTTCTCAATTGTTTCAGCCAATTAGGTGCTTAATCCTACCCTCTTACATAGAAACAATACATTCCAAGCAATAATACTGTTTTTACTAACTTACGACCATATCCAACATGTCTTGCCACGTTTTAAATGTTAATATATTCATGGTATTCAGAACGCTGATTGGTTAGAATTGGACGGAAGGGATTCGCTGCTTATTTCGTGACGTAGATGAGTTGAAAAACAAAGAGAGACAGTTGGAGAACCAGCCCAGCGTCTCCTCCTTCGCAGCGCATTCAAAGACAAATTCAATGTGTCGGCCTTGGTGCATTGACATGCAAACAGAGAAACGGAACCTACAGCAGAAAACTACTATTTAAGTTGTTGAAACCAGTTTCATTTATGGGTTTTAATGTAGTTACTGCGTTTGAACTTTAATAAAAAAGATTGTTTTGGAAAACATTTTGCCCTAAAATCTCAGGATATGCACTGCATACCTTACATACCCTGACGCTACGCCACTGCCTCTGACTCCGTCGTCACAGAAACACAACTATGATAAGTAACGCCGCACAACAAAAACTCGCGTTCCTATAGTCACCTGCGAAGGCACACTCTTTTTGAATGGCTTGTAACATTTGGTCTTGTGTGAATTTGAAACTGGATTCTTTTGAGGGTGGCTACCACAGACAGAGCCGATACGGTAGAGGCTGGAAGAAGAGCGGGCTGGTTACCGGCTGTCTCTCATAACGTAAAACTGATATCAGTTGTCATATAAACACCCAAGTGAGTTTCTCGGAAGCGTTCTCGCATCAACAGCGGAAATTGAACTTTAATTTAATCGCGGATTTCGTCATTACTAGAACCAATAATTTTCTGTAGCCTGGAAAAGATTTGTTGTCCACTCCTATTCTGTTGGCAACTCTAATAATTGCACAAAAGTTAATAATTGCAGCGGGCCTAACTTTGGTCTAGCTGCTCCTCTATGCGAAATTCTGGTCTGCCATTACAGAAAATCCTGGGATAGTAGTATACGGACACAATATATTTATTAAAATGCCTTTATTTAAGGTTGAACGTATCCTTCTTGTTTTAAAAAATTGGAAGTTAGGAATTTATGCATGCGGCAATTTAGATAGAAAGCTGCGTGTAAAGCATGTGGGTGGAGACACTAACCAATAACAAAAAATGTTTATAGAAAAGTGGAGGGCAAATAAAGGTGCTGATGAGAATTCTGGGGGGCCAAGGCCTCCTCTAGCTCCACATAGGAGCGTCACTGGTCCTGAATTAGCGTTTCAAGACAGAAGATGGTTGAGAGAAAACTGTCGTACCCGCGTCGCGAGTTGTATACCCACGTCGCGGTGAGTTGTATACCCGCGTCGCGGTCAGTTGTATACCCGCGTCGCGGTCAGTTGTATACTTGCGTCGAAGTGAGTTGTATACCCGAATCGCGGTGAGTTGTATACCCGCGTCGCGCTGAGTTGTATACTTGCGTCGCAGTGGGTTGTATACCCGCGTCGCGGTGAGTTGTATACTTGCGTCGCAGTGGGTTGTATACCCACGTGAGTTGTATACCCTCGTCGCAGTGAGTTGTATACCCACATCGCGGTGAGTTGTATACTTGCGTCGCAGTGAGTTGTATACCCGAGTCGCGGTGAGTTGTATACCTGCGTCGCAGTGAGTTGTATACCCGCGTCGCGGTGAGTTGTATACTTGCGTCGCGGGGAGTTGTATACTTGCGTCGCAGTGAGTTGTATACCCCCGTGCACAAGACGACCCGCGAGATGTTTTCTGTCTGCTAACAAGGTTTTGAGAATTTCTAAAATGTGTAACCCGATTTTCTTTTCAACTTTTTAACATGACCCTGGGTTTTCCCGCATAATCCCTATGCAACTATGCGGACTTTTGACCTTTATCTAAACTCATTTACTGTTTAATTCACTGTAACGATACTATTGTCTATAAAACTGCTAAAAATCTCTTGAACGCATCAATCTCTTGATCGAAATTTCTATAAAGATAGCTTACCAATATGAAATAGCACTCTACATCCCACCTGCACGAAACATCTACTTTGCTGTGGGATTCGCGCGTGCAACGAACTAGAGCAGAACCGGTATGCGTGCAAGCGCGCGAAACTTGAAAGCATAGGAATGACAGGGGGATTTTCAGAGACCAAGGTAGGTCGAGAAACCAATGGCTGGACATTGGAATAGGCGGAAATTTGTATGTATCGGGCGGTATGGCAGTTGATGTGTGGTTAGGGTACGTGACTACCTTCGGTTCGATCACAGATACCCCCTAAGCCCCACCCCCAAGTGCACTTAAGCCACGCCCTTCGGATCGCACATGTTTTCAAATGATGACCATTAATTTCTTACCAGCTTCGCCACTGAACTTTGCAACCAATTAGTTGTGGTTAACTGCAATCAATGAATACCGTTATCGATGCCCAGGGAATGTTATCAACAGCGCACACTCTTTGTTACCCTGGTTATACCGTAAATCCTCGAATTAGCCCCCTGGGCGCTTATTTATTTTTGATATTTTTGGATGGGGGCTTATTCGAGGGGGGGGCTTATTCGAGGGGGGGCTAAAAAAAATATAATTTTTGAAATTTCTTTCTTTTCATAATATAAAAAATAGCCTAAGTATAAAGTAACATTTGGTTAAATTATTAACAAAAATATAAATTTTTGTGGTAATTCACTAAAATGCCAAAGGCAACCTCAAGAGTCAAAAATCAATAAATCGAGGGGGGCTTATTCGAGGGGAGGGGGCTTTTTCGAAGGGGGGGCCAATTCGAGGATTTACGGTACTGTTATTCCTTGATACATAGTAGGTCTGATACCCAGGGTAACTCTTTGTCCGTCTGAACAAGAAACGTACACTTTGTGCGGTTCCCTGCTCTCTTCCCTCTGCCGCCATGTTGTATCATTGATCGAAGCTTAGCTCCAGCTTTTACCAAAATCCATATCTAGGTATCTTGGTTTTCTAGTTATTTGTAAGGATTTCCCTAATTATTAAACAGGAGCCATAATGCAAGCTAATTTCAATAGCAATATCGAAAGCAACAGTATCAATCAAGATGGTACAAGTCAGCTTTCGAGCAGGATTCACTTCATATTTCAACAAATTGATTTTCAATGATGGATAAAAACAAGAAGGCTAACAAAGAATAAATAAAACCAGATGCTGATACAGTGAAATTCATCTTCGCAACGATGACTGGACTTAAGACTAGGAGGAAAGGATTGAATACGATAACAACACTAAGGTATTGGGTGAAACCTGGACGATAATTCCCACATGAGCGCGACTCAAATACCAACGCAGAGGTCCTAAAACAGAAGACTGGACCCCGCAGTGCGGAGTAACTTTTGTCGTGTAAACAGGAGCCCTATCTGGTATGAATTATGAAACCAATCCGATACGGTGCAGCGAATCCGTCGCAATAACTCAGATTTGCAAACGTCGGAAAATAACCAAAAGCTGACCGAATATATAGCCAGTTGCGGATCGAAACCATTAGAGGGTGATCTGTCTACAAAGAATGGGATTATCCATTGAAATGAAGACAGACTCCGAAATTCACTGGTGATACGACCTAGCTTGCCCATTTTACGAAAATTGTCGTCGCTATATGTTTTGGCCAGTTCTGGATTCTCCAAAAGGTGTTGCCCTATAGCCGAATCACACTTAATTGGGGTATTGCGTCTTTTGCTAATGCAATTGGTCTCACCGACAAATTAACATTTTAAAAGGATTAAAGATTTTTGCAGAAGGCGAGCAGTCGTGTCGAAATAGTCGCAATGTCAGTAAAATCATGATGGTATCCCCCCGTCTAAACGATAGTCTTGTTAGTTACTGAATAGATTAAAATTGTGATTTCGTCCTTTGTCCTGACTCTTTGTTTTTACCACCCAAAGCTGCTGAACATTATCTTTGCAACAAACAAAAAACGAAAAAACGTTCAAGGTTCGTCACCATAAGCTGCAATGTGCTTTTGATAAGAGAGTTCTCATTTCAAAATTGTGGTCACTTTTCATTAGAAGTCTTCCTGTCTCTCTTAGCAATGAGGTAGCATGATTTAGGAGCCGAAGAAAGCGGTTTGTTTTGGAACTGCTTCACAAACAGCTCTGAAACGTCTAGATAAGAAATTGTGACTTTGTAATTTCATTTAGACTGTATGAATGAGCTTTGAGCAACTTATAAAAATGCACTGTCATTTTATCGATACGATGTTTCTATGTTGAATTATACTCAAATGTTTGTACTGTCTATAGTGAGATCTTCCATTGATTAGAAAGCTTTTTCAAAGACCAAGAACCTGATGAACGTTTGGTAAAGCCCCGGCAAAACGACTGGACATTTTCACTGAACATGCACTGGACAAATGTCCAGCGTAAATGTTGCGCCGTTTTGCCACCTTGTCCAGTCTTGTTCAGTGATGTTGAGTGTTGTTCAGTCGATTTTGAAGGTAATCAAAAATGTTCAGTGAGAGGATTAAAATTGTTTTGTTCATAGATGTTGTAGAGAAATGTTCAGTCGTTTTGCCACTCTACTTAACATTGTCCAGTTCGCGCGCGCGCAATGAATGTAATGGATTGGATTTGGCACGAATTTATGACGAGTCTTCTGAAGATATTAACTTTAATTCCGATGAGGAAAGTGATGGCAGAGAGCACGAGTACGGCGATTTTTACGAGCCTGGCAGGTTTTGTAGCTAGTTTTCCTGCGCGCATTCTTCCACAGTGTAAAAGTTCACTGGACAATGTTCAGTCGTTTTGCCACTACCAAAATTGTCTGGATGTCCACACACTGAACAAGTGAGCAATGTTCTGTGCATGACCAGTGCAAATGTCCAGTCGTTTTGCTGGGGCTTAAGGCTATCTAGTTTCTGAGTCATGCTTCGCAATTGACCCTGCTTGTTTAATATCGTCTAGTATGGGCCGTTTCCAGATGATCTTCCATCCGATTGACTACTAATCCGTTTTAACAGGCTTCTAATTCCAGAATTTGAAGAACTTTATTCGCAAACACTGTTATCATAAAGAGAGAAACTGCTACACATAAACAAGAAAAAGCATTCCCATATTCAAAGCCAGTTATTACGATGATTGCAACGCTAGATTTAAAGGAGAAGCCCCAGTGTTTATTCAAACTGTAAAGCAGGAAAGCTACTTGGGCCATGGCCGATGACCACGAGGATCCACGCCAATTCTCTTTTGTAGGCCACTTTTTCAAAGACATTTGACTCCTAACATCCCCAAATTTCTTGACGTTTTACTACTTAAGAGCATCGGCTATTGAAGAAACGTGGTAGACATAGAGCAGCCAAGGAAGTTTTTTAAGTTTTAAGTCTGAAATATACTTCGCGAATGATATTTAATGGCTCTTTAAACTAGTTTGTCGGTGAAACAAATAGAATTCTAGGATAGATTTTGCTGGAGTGGTGATAAACTTTAGTTTCCTTCTGCTGTACTTCTAGCAACTGTTTAATGCTAAGGTTTATGTCTACAAGGGATTAATACTATGAAAAATGTTGTTTAATGTCGTTTCTGTGATTAAATGTTAGGAGAACTTCTTTTAGTTCAAGTAAATCCATGCACACGGCAATCGTCAAAATGTTTATAAGAATGTAGCAAAGTTGTGATGGACGCTCCCAGTCGAAACCGCAGTCTTGTTAGTTATGGACGATATTGCTTATTTCAGTTTGGCTTTTCTCTTTACATTTGAAAGCAAGAATGCCTGCATCGATCGTGACTCTCTGTTTTCGTCGCCCAAAGTTGCTTAACATTGTTTTTGAAACAAAAATTGGAACCGAAAGGGCAATCAGTAGTGTCACGTTCAAAGTTGGTCACCGCAAATTGCATTTACATTCAAATTGTTGCTCACGACTATTCTGAACGCAAGCGTGCGTTCAGAATGTATCATGTGGAACAGATGCCCGGGGAAATTTGTTCGTCCAGCAACACCTTTGGGAAATTCTTCCTGTTGCGGAAATTCTTCCTGTCGCGGAAATTCTCCCTGTTGCCTTTAGCCAATGAGAATTGACTTCAAATAATTGCTCTCCTTTCAAATGAAAGCAATTTCACGGTCTGGCGACATGAGAGTGTTTTAAAAGAAACTGGCACAAATTGGCTTGTACACCTTGAAGGCTTCATCAAGTGAAGGTAAGTGATGTTTTATCATTTTCTAAAGTTGATTAACCAGTTCTACAAAACACTTTTTCTAATAAGAATAAGGGCTGGTTTCCAATGCCTTTCCAAGACAGTGAATGCTACTATAATTATTAAGCGAAGTTCTTTGTTCAGGAATTTTCCTACATATTGTTAGTCTTATAAACACGGCTGAAGATTTCGTATCGTTCGCGTAATATGATCTGGAAGTTCTTTGTTGATGCTATCATATTCTCTAGTTATAGTATAGAGAAGTCGAGAAGAAAGTACGACTGGCATATTGCAATCAAACATGAACATAACAATTAACAGAATATAGAACAGAATTCAGATTATATAGATTGTTCCACAGAGAGTCTATAGCTACTATTAACAATAGACAGATACCATCTAAGCTGTTCAAAGAAATACATATCAACAAGACCTTGTATGAAACTGGGTCTTTTTGAGGGACAGTCTATTCTCTTAACTCCTGTTTTAGTTACTTTTCCTCTGCATTCTTTCACCTGATCTAATTAACGATGGCACCAAAAGGCTTCAATAAACAGATACCCTTACGAAGCTTAATGATGCCTCGTTTGAGGATACGTGTCAATGTACGTGTACGTGTCAATGTACGTGTACGTGTAACTGGATCTTTTCTTCCACAGTATCAAGATGAAGGTCCTTATCATTCTTGCGGTGCTCTGCGCTATGGCCATGGCAATGCCATGTAAGTATCACGTTATTTTAACACTGCTCAGAATCAGGTCCTTGGCTGCCTCCCATTCAAATAATAAAATTTTGGTCATGTTCGTAAAAAGCAAATTATTCTTTGAAACAATTCGTTATGTAGATTAAGAACGTGACCTAGGAGAATAGTTTCGAAACAGAAGTAAAGCAGGAGAAGCATATAATAATTACTGCATTGTGGCATGATCATTGACTGCTTATTTGCCTTTACCCTTGCTTGAACGGTCAACGCCCATGTTGTCTTAAAAACGTGTCGTCTAAATGGTAAATATAGCCATATGAACCTTTGATTAAAAGTGCCGTGGTTAATTATGTGAGTGTTTTGCGACGTCTTTAACAAACAGTTTTATGTTCACAAAGTTCAAAAAAGTTATCATTTGGTTATAAAGATTACAAGCTTGAAATAGAAATAGAAGTATAAATAAAAAATAGAAGTTTCGGTTGACTATACTTTCCTAACAATTAACAATTCATTGCAGCTCGTGAAGTGAATGAGCCTCACTTACACGGCAAACGTGATGAGAATGAGCCTCACTTACACGGCAAACGTGATGAGAATGAGCCTCACTTACACGGCAAACGTGATGAGAATGAGCCTCACTTACACGGCAAACGTGATGAGAATGAGCCTTACTATTACGGCAAACGTGTTCAGAAGGAGCCTTACTACTACGGCAAACGTGTTCAGAAGGAGCCTTACTATTACGGCAAACGTGTTCAGAAGGAGCCTTACTACTACGGCAAACGTGATGAGAATGAGCCTCACTTACACGGCAAACGTGATGAGAATGAGCCTTACTACTACGGCAAACGTGTCCAGAAAGAGCCTTACTACTACGGCAAACGTGTCCAGAAGGAGCCTTACTATTACGGCAAACGTGTTCAGAAGGAGCCTTACTACTACGGCAAACGTGTCCAGAAGGAGCCTTACTACTACGGCAAACGTGTTCAGAAGGAGCCTTACTACTACGGCAAACGTGTCCAGAAGGAGCCTTACTACTACGGCAAACGTGTCCAAAAGGAGCCTTACTACTACGGCAAACGTGTTCAGAAGGAGCCTTACTACTACGGCAAACGTGTCCAGAAGGAGCCTTACTACTACGGCAAACGTGTCCAGAAGGAGCCTTACTATTACGGCAAACGTGTCAGAAGGAGCCTTACTACTACGGCAAACGTGTTCAGAAGGAGCCTTACTATACGGCAAACGTGATGAGAAGAGCCTTACTACTACGGCAAACGTGTCAGAAGGAGCCTTACTACTACGGCAAACGTGTCCAGAAGGAGCCTTACTATACGGCAAACGTGTCAGAAGGAGCCTTACTACTACGGCAAACGTGTTCAGAAGGAGCCTTACTACTACGGCAAACGTGTTCAGAAGGAGCCTTACTATTACGGCAAACGTGATGAGAATGAGCCTCACTTACACGGCAAACGTGATGAGAATGAGCCTTACTACTACGGCAAACGTGTTCAGAAGGAGCCTTACTACTACGGCAAACGTGTTCAGAAGGAGCCTTACTATTACGGCAAACGTGTTCAGAAGGAGCCTTACTACTACGGCAAACGTGTTCAGAAGGAGCCTTACTACTACGGCAAACGTGTCCAGAAGGAGCCTTACTACTACGGCAAACGTGTTCAGAAGGAGCCTTACTACTACGGCAAACGTGTCCAGAAGGAGCCTTACTATTACGGCAAACGTGTCCAGAAGGAGCCTTACTATTACGGCAAACGTGTCCAGAAGGAGCCTTACTATTACGGCAAACGTGTTCAGAAGGAGCCTTACTATTACGGCAAACGTGTTCAGAAGGAGCCTTACTATTACGGCAAACGTGTTCAGAAGGAGCCTTACTACTACGGCAAACGTGTTCAGAAGGAGCCTCACTATTCCGGCAAACGTGGTGAGAATTAGCCTCGCTATTACGTCTAGATCCAGAAGAGCGATGAAGCCAAAGATGAAAAACTGTATGGCTTTTAGGGTTAATGCTTGTACAATGCTTTTTAAAAATGTGTTTATCACTTCTTAGTTTTGAATGATGAAGTCTCTTTTTTCTTGATTATCTCAGTATGTTTTCGACATAAGTATTCCCATTTTGTTACTTCAAGATCATGAAAAGGCAGTTTTGACATATATATTTTAGGACTACAAGTAGCTAACAGTGCCATGCTACAATCTACAAAAGGAAACAACATTTAATGGCTGTGAAATCGCTGTTTGCTTAGACCGCTTACGGTACTTTGTATTGAAACGGAAAAGAGGATAGATGACAGTTACAAATACAGAGTATAATGTCTCAACTGGGCTTGAGACTTCATTTTATTGACTGGAGATCGCCATCTTAGCTCTGTCCGAAGTCCAAGGCCTGAGGGGACTCTCCCTTAAAAAAACGAACGATAAGTAACGATGCAGGGTAGCCTCACAACAAACAAGTTCACTGCTAAAACGTACATTCGCAACATAATGAATTAATACAAAGATTACTAACGAATATAACTGACTTAAGGTTACGGTAAATGTTTTCAACACGAAAATTGGTTTCTCCTTCCTAAAGGCCAAACTGCTCAAGGAATCTGGGTAAACTATATATCATATAACTATATATTTGCAAATAATGTTAAATGTTATTTTTCATGCAAATTTATTGCTTAAAAAGTGTACCACCTTCGAAAGCCATTTTGTAACCTTGCATTTGAGGTAACAAAATCTGGCTTGTACCAGCAGGAAGTGCAGATTCAAAGCTACCAAAGTGTGTCACAGATTTTTAAATTCCTCTTCTTCTTGAAACTATACCCTGTCAAAAATTGGCAAACAATTTTTTCCACCCTCCCGCAGCTGTATTTGGGTAAAAAAGACGGACCAGAGCAAATAAAAAATGTTGAGACACACTTTGTTTGCCAACATCTGCCCTGGCCGTGTGCAAATTTTCGAGCCATTCGATTGGTTCCTTGAGTACAAAATAGCTTGTTCGTACCTGTATGTAAAATAGCTTATTTTCTCCATTTTCAAAAATTCTTCAAACATGGTATCATTATGTACCTTATCAAACATGGTATCATTAATTCGGCTATCAGAATGTGAAGTAATCGAAAAATTGAAGTTTTCGTCCAGAAAACGTTTACCGTAACCTTAAGTCCTGTTCACTTTCTCCTTCTCACTGGAGAATGGCAGGAAATGGCTTTAGAATTAAGTGGAAATCTGCCTCTCTTGAAGTTGGTCCCTTGCCACTATAGCATTCTCTTTTGCATTGCCAATAAAAATACCATTGGAAATCAAGTACATCAATGCATTCATATGATACCTTGGTCTAAGCTCTAGTATTGCACTGGAAAAAATTGCTTCACTTATAGCCAAAGTAATGCGCTTCTCTTTTTGCATTTTACCACAATCAAGGTGTGCAAAATCAGCAGGTGAAACCATTTTGATAAACTCTGCATATCTTGCAAACAGGCGACTTGTCTTGAGATTTTCGTCAGCTTTTGCATTCTCTGCTTGCCTTCTTTTCCTTCTTTTATCTGCCATATCAATATCTCCTTTGGAAAACTTCCTCTTAAGCGATTGAAATGTGTTACTCAACTCTTTACCCAGAACATGTTGCATCATCTTGCTAATTTCTACCAACTTCTCATCATAATATATCAGTTCATTTGCCTTCCAAGGTTTCACAACATATTCAGAGTCATACAGAAATGATTGGAAATTTAGAATGAGCTGTTTGATTTTGCTTAGGATGGTATTTAGTCTGTTGACAAAGTCAAATGTGTTTTCAGCCCTCTTGGTATCTTTTGTAAGGAACTTTGATGCATCACTAATTGTGTATTTCCTTATATTTATGGCATTTCCTTCAAGGAATATTTTGAGGTTACCGATTTAAAAAGCCTCCACTGCCTTGAACTCCTTTTCAACTGACCATCTCTTATGATGCTTACTCAAAACATAACCCTGGAATTGCATAGGAGATATAAGCTCATAACAGGACTTGTGCAAACTGAAAAACAGGTCATTGTAAAATTTCAGCTGCTTATTATAAGTATTTGGGATCTATGTGCATATCTTGTATTGATTTTGGATACTTCTTTGGGTCGTTCTGTTTGGTAGTATTCACATCTTCTTGGCTCTAAATACAACTATCGACATTTTCAAAGTCCTCTCATCTTTTGTTTTGGTGACCATGATATCAGTGGCGTAGCGTGAGTTGCAGAAGTGGGTATGCGGGGAGGGGCCTGGGGTCAAGGGGCAACACCCTTATGGGAAGCAGGGGGCAAAGCCCCCGGAAGCTATAGCTTTTTAAAAACGCCTGGTTGTTGAAATAGCGCTCTCACTGGATTCTTATCATGCCCAAACAGAACATCTACAACACAGTTCGAAACGAAAATTATATAATAAAAACATGACAATTTTTGACAACAGCATGACAAACATGACTATGTTCAAATTAGGCTACAATCTCTGAGCTGATAAACAATCCAAGATCTCTATAACAATTTAATGTTCGTGCTTTGATAATATTTATAAACAACATGCTGGCGAAAATGGTGTAAAACCTCTTAAAAGGTGGGTTTTACAAACGTGAGTTCTTTGTTGACAGAAATTCTCAAAAATACGGCAACGGCGGATAAGATCAAACTTCTCCTTTTATGGCAAAGATACGACTAACAGCAAGTTCGACAAATAACGCCACGGCTTCAACAGGCACGACAAAACTAGCGACAGAGCTCCTAGCAGTAAGGCAAAACTTTCGACAATACTACCCCTAACTTATGAAAACAACCCTTTATATAACCTGAGGAAACCTTAAATAATAATTACGTAAAGCATCTTTACAGACGCTGATGCAATCACAGCGCAATGGTGCAAATGTCACGTGATACTGTCCGTAAGGGAACCCTGTGTCGTTACAGCGGTATTCTAAAAGGGCAGACCCTCGTACCACCTCTATTTGCGTACCCTCCCTATATGGGTACCATCACTAATTGAGTACCCTCACCTGGCACTCAAGCTAAAATGAAAAGCAGTTGTGCAATCATCTTATACACCTCTACCTATATAACCCTATAACCTATATCGTCTACATGTCTAAGACTTATGCTGAGATTCAATTCAACTAGGGCATGCGGATCGGCAACCTCTGTAATCAGTATCTGGTCACGTGACTTGGGTTGCTGATCAAGAGGACACGAAGCAAGCTGAGGTCAGTTGCTTTTTCAAAGCCCTGTCCTCAACGCTGTGAGTAAAAAATTGGAGCAATCTCTCGTTAGCATGATAAATTATTCGTTGATACAACACTCTATCCTATTTTTTTGCAAACTTTTACATGTAAAGAGGGAAAAACAATTGTTTTATATCAGGGAATGCGGTCAGAAACTATCGTGTCAAGTAATAGGATTTACTGAAGATTGCAAATTTTAATAGAGTCAGAAGCGGTTTACCATTTATTAGATCTGTAACAACAGTTTACAACAGAGGAAGGGCCAAAAATAAAATATCAAGGCAAACTCGTAATCACATTGGGAAGGGCCTCTTCTGTACTAAAAAACCACCAAAACCAGAGTCAAATGACAATGAACTGACACAATCAGAGACCACACAGGGAGAATATCCAGAGGTTCATATGCGGAGAGGAAAATGTTGATGGTCACAAGTACACAGGGGCGTAAATATTTGGGGTGTGTGTGGGGTGTGACACCCCCCTAATAATCGAAAACCCACATTTTGTCGGGCGAACGCCAGACAAGATGTTCGAAATTCCGCAACTGTTGGGCAAAATCTCTAAGCCAATACAAAACGAAACGAAAATACATAAAAATCTCAGAAAATTACATTTACAAAAAATTTCATAAATGTTTTAAAACATGGAAGGAATACCACGAAAGCTTCTCCCAAAAAAGATCTCATAACATTTTAGTTGGGCAGTGGCGAAAATATCAGGGAAAATATTATGAACAAAAAAGAAAAATTCTAGTGAAGATGGAAATAAGTTCTAGTCACAATGGAAATAAGTGAAGATGCCAAAGTGTATATTTGCCCTGGTACAGGTACAGGCATAATAAGTGCCAGAAATCAAACAGTCCAGGATCATGCTAGGCAGCTGACAAAGTATGACTTTCCAACATACATGGTCAATGTCAATCAGGCTACACATCAATTTATGACAATCAGATCATTGAATAGAAAAGATGAGATCTGAATTGATGAAGATGACACAGTTGTGTATGTAGGACCAAAGCACTTTGTTAGAAGCAGTGGATCTGTCTGGGCCAGTGAAGCCATGTGGATCAGATACGAAAATCCATATCTCTATGATGTTGCAATGGGGAGAGAATTCAAGAACTTTTAACAGTTTTCTTTTTCGCATAAAGCACAAATTGGTGCACTATGTAGATTCAACAGAAAAGAAGATGTAATGTTCATTTATAGAAACATTGGCATATATATATACTGGTAATATGAAAAAGAAAGATTTTTTCCCTTGAATACCATGCAAAGTTGGCTGCTGATTCTGTTGTCAGTGACACAAATCTTTTAACTCAAAGAGAACATGGAAATATTGTGCTGTATTTCGATGATGCCAAACCGATTGTTAGTCAAGGAGAGAACAATAAATGCTCTTTCTAAACAAAAAGACAAGTTGATCATATGGAGCAAGTTTGATCAGTTGCTTACTCTCATAGCTAAGTAAGAAGGCAAAGTATCTGCATCCTTACCAGCACTCAAAAGTAGGATTTTAGAGTTTACTGATGGTGGGCCTGGTGTAGCCATTTTCAACAGAGATGACACTTACAGAATTGCAGAGAGAATCAGAATAACTGATGCTGATGGGCTGACAAGATGCCATTTAGCTTTAGCGTTGATAGCAGCTTGAATGATGTTGAGCAGTGCCAAAATGAACCATATTCTTTGTTACAAGAGTACTACTAAACTAACACAATGAAGAAACAAAACTAGAACTTCAAACTAACTCTATAAAGTTGCAATCTAAGTCTGGTTAAATACAGTTCAAAATTAATTGTGGTGACTCAAAATTGAGTGACATGCAGGAGAACCATTTAGTTTTTAGCTCACCTGTATAACTCTTCCAACTGGAATTTATCCTATGTTCAACATTCCTCAATTGTACACCACCCTTATATATTCTTCCAGTGGGTGTCCCTACAGGCTACCATCCTCAAGTCACCAAATTGAATCACTTTCTATTTCATTTTCACTCTTCAAGGAACTTTTCCAAACTAGTTTAGGTACTGCATTAATCTTGACCATTTTCTATTTGTTACATTTCAACCATGGCTTATCATGCTCTTCAAGTTGAAAAAACTGTTCTGAAAGCAGCAAAATCCAACACTCTAAACAATATTGTTTCTTTCAGCTTTGAAAATGGCATCACTTTCAATCTGGATCAAATAGAGCTTGATAGGACAATTTTCTTCTGTTCTGTACTAAGCACAAGGCTTTGAATATGCACCTATTGACCCTTCACATTTGTCATCATTCAAAGTTCCTTCGAATGTGCACCAACAGTAAAGAACATTGGGACAGAGCTTGAATTCAATGAACACTTTTTCCAGTGTTATACATTCCTTCATTTTATTATAATTTCATCTAAACAGAAAAAAGATGGAGATAAATTAATGGAGCTTCATTTAAGTAAAGTTCATAGTAAGTCCAAAATGTCCCAGTTTATTGACTCCCTCCTCTAAGACGAAGCACAAGATGCAGTGTTGACTCTTTTTGGATGTTGTAGTCACTGAGGGTTCGGCCATCTTCCAACTGCTTGCCAGCAAAGATCAGTCGCTGCTGGTCTGGTGGGATCCCTTCCTTGTCTTGGATCTTTGCCTTCACGTTATCAATTGTGTCACTAGGCTCCACTTCAAGGGTGATGGTCTTGCCAGTGAGGGTCTTGACAAAAATTTGCATGCCACCTCTAAGACGAAGCACAAGATGCAGAGTTGACTCTTTTTGGATGTTGTAGTCACTGAGGGTTCGGCCATCTTCCAACTGCTTGCCAGCAAAGATCAGTCGCTGCTGGTCTGGTGGGATCCTTCCTTGTCTTGGATCTTTGCCTTCACGTTATCAATTGTGTCACTAGGCTCCACTTCAAGGGTGATGGTCTTGCCTGTGAGGGTCTTGACAAAAATTTGCATGCCACCTCTAAGACGAAGCACAAGATGCAGAGTTGACTCTTTTTGAATGTTGTAGTCACTGAGGGTTCGGCCATCTTCCAACTGCTTGCCAGCAAAGATCAGTCGCTGCTGGTCTGGTGGGATCCCTTCCTTGTCTTGGATCTTTGCCTTCACGTTATCAATTGTGTCACTAGGCTCCACTTCAAGGGTGATGGTCTTGCCAGTGAGGGTCTTGACAAAAATTTGCATGCCACCTCTAAGACGAAGCACAAGATGCAGTGTTGACTCTTTTTGGATGTTGTAGTCACTGAGGGTTCGGCCATCTTCCAACTGCTTGCCAGCAAAGATCAGTCGCTGCTGGTCTGGTGGGATCCCTTCCTTGTCTTGGATCTTTGCCTTCACGTTATCAATTGTGTCACTAGGCTCCACTTCAAGGGTGATGGTCTTGCCTGTGAGGGTCTTGACAAAAATTTGCATGCCACCTCTAAGACGAAGCACAAGATGCAGAGTTGACTCTTTTTGAATGTTGTAGTCACTGAGGGTTCGGCCATCTTCCAACTGCTTGCCAGCAAAGATCAGTCGCTGCTGGTCTGGTGGGATCCCTTCCTTGTCTTGGATCTTTGCCTTCACGTTATCAATTGTGTCACTAGGCTCCACTTCAAGGGTGATGGTCTTGCCAGTGAGGGTCTTGACAAAAATTTGCATGCCACCTCTAAGACGAAGCACAAGATGCAGTGTTGACTCTTTTTGAATGTTGTAGTCACTGAGGGTTCGGCCATCTTCCAACTGCTTGCCAGCAAAGATCAGTCGCTGCTGGTCTGGTGGGATCCCTTCCTTGTCTTGGATCTTTGCCTTCACGTTATCAATTGTGTCACTAGGCTCCACTTCAAGGGTGATGGTCTTGCCTGTGAGGGTCTTGACAAAAATTTGCATGCCACCTCTAAGACGAAGCACAAGATGCAGTGTTGACTCTTTTTGGATGTTGTAGTCACTGAGGGTTCGGCCATCTTCCAACTGCTTGCCAGCAAAGATCAGTCGCTGCTGGTCTGGTGGGATCCCTTCCTTGTCTTGGATCTTTGCCTTCACGTTATCAATTGTGTCACTAGGCTCCACTTCAAGGGTGATGGTCTTGCCAGTGAGGGTCTTGACAAAAATTTGCATGCCACCTCTAAGACGAAGCACAAGATGCAGAGTTGACTCTTTTTGGATGTTGTAGTCACTGAGGGTTCGGCCATCTTCCAACTGCTTGCCAGCAAAGATCAGTCGCTGCTGGTCTGGTGGGATCCCTTCCTTGTCTTGGATCTTTGCCTTCACGTTATCAATTGTGTCACTAGGCTCCACTTCAAGGGTGATGGTCTTGCCTGTGAGGGTCTTGACAAAAATTTGCATGCCACCTCTAAGACGAAGCACAAGATGCAGTGTTGACTCTTTTTGGATGTTGTAGTCACTGAGGGTTCGGCCATCTTCCAACTGCTTGCCAGCAAAGATCAGTCGCTGCTGGTCTGGTGGGATCCCTTCCTTGTCTTGGATTTTGGCCTTTACATTATCGATTGTATCACTTGGCTCAACCTCAAGGGTTATTGTTTTACCTGTAAGCGTTTTCACAAAGATTTGCATGTTGAAATCTAGCGATCTTCCTCACTCGAAGCTCAATTTTGGCCCGTTAACAACTAACAACTAGCGCATGCGTATGATGATTTAATGTACCAGGCCCTTTTTGCTCATTTCAAATTTGGTTATAATATCCTTATACGGCTGAAGGCTTCTTCCTAAAGTCCGTGCTTTTACCCAAATTTGGTAAGCCCTTTCCCATAAATGAATAATTGGCTACCCATAAGTCCTCACGATCCATCCAGAGCATTCGTCCCATAATCCTTTTCCACTCAGTCTCGTTTCCATTTCCAGGGACTAAAGATGGCGACTACTGGTTTCCATTTGCCAAAGGCCTCCACGAGTTCGCAGCAGCAGAATGATCTGTCGGAAGAAAGAGAAAGGTCGCGAAGATCAGTATTTGGTTAGAAAGTGATTGTTTTCTTTGTTTACAATCTGCGACGTATCGCTTATTGACAAGTTGCTACAAAGTTTTGTAGAGTTGTCTAGTGGGGTTTATGTTTTCATTTCATATATCTTTAGATAGCCTCTAAAGTTCAGTGTATCCCGGTGGCGTGCTATTGAGTTACCTCTACATTTTCAGCCAATATGTTATTATCTGTGCACGAAATAAGTTTAGGAGTTTATGAGAAGATAAAATCATTTTCATGAATAACTGAAATCAGTAAAAATTAACTTGAAACACAACACTATTCCTGCAAAAGTAACCAAATGGTCTATGAAGCTGCTTATGCACAAGGCTGACATCATTTGAACCTACGTTAGTGCACACCAAGTTTATTCCGAGGTAAGAATATGGTACAACAAAAAGTGTAACTGGGGGAGTTGTATCAATAAGCAAGGAGATAATCATTCAAATGCATGGTTGCTCAAAGTTTGAAGTTTTTATATTCCATACAAAAGGGGAAATATTTATCATTGCATGGGTGATTCATCACACCCAACTGACCCATTAGGCCCGTGTCTGTGCTTCACTTTAGCTAGAAATATATGAAAAAGTTTTGGCATACTGAAATTTCTTCTTCCGCAGTTTATAGCTATTGTGAAGAAAGTATTTTATTAACTATCCTCCATTTGCGTCATAGCATATTCATCCTGTTCACATGGCCCTTCTTGCCTCCATTTGATCCTGTGTTTCACAGCATTTCCAATACCTAGTATTCTTTTAACACACAGATCCATCTTCATTCAGTCAAACACCTTCATCAACTACAAGTGGTTTAATGTATTTTGTTCTTTCAGTTGGCAACATCCCATATGAAGCTACTGAGGAAAACCTTAGAGAGATCTTTGCTCAAGCTGGACCAGTGTTGAGTTTTAGGCTTGTTTATGATAGAGAGAGTGGAAAGCCTAAAGGTTATGGGTTCTGTGAATATAAGGACCTTGAGACAGCCCAGAGTGCTATGAGAAATTTGAATGGAGTAGAACTTCATGGTCGAAATCTAAGAGTTGATAGTGCAGCAAGTGAAAAAAACAAAGAAGAAAACAGAGGTAATACTTTCCTAAATAGAAAAGTTGTTCTCTTGTACTATATATTATTCTCATGTTACTACTCTTCTTGACATCTGGTGTGTCAAATGACTTTTTGACACGTCTAGCATTTTTGACAACAAAGAACAGTGTACAGAAAAGGTTTTTTGAAAGCTAACCCTGTTGTTTGATTATCAAAGTTGAGTTGAATTATTTTGTGGTACCATATGTTGATTTTCATGGCAGTGCATGATCACAATGTTTATGGGGTGATATACAATGTTCAGAGCGGCAATCAAGCTGTCACTTAGAAGATTACCAATCAAGGTAGACTTTTATGAATGAACAAGTGTTTGCTTTCTTAGAGTCTGAGAAGGAAGTCTCTCCATATGGAAAGGAGGTTAGCCCAGAGGAAGCCCCTGAAGCCATTTCGCAAGCGGTTGCTAGTCTTCCACCAGAACAGATGTTTGAGTTGATGAAGCAAATGAAGGTTTGGATGTTGCATAAGTACACTTGAAGACTGCACGATCTAGTCAGAAAAAAACATTTCTATACTTCTAGGCACCTGCACTTCAATTAGTGATGAAGAGATGAAGGTTTGGATATTGCATAAGTACACTTGAAGCCTGCACGATTTAGTCAGAAAAAAACATTTGTATACCTCTAGGCACCTGCACTTCAATTAATGATGAATAAATGAATGTTTATGGCTTGATCACTCTAAATTGGCTGAAAATGAATTAACCAGCAATGCAGACGTAAAATTTTAAAAAGGGGGGCCCTACTGTTGGGTCCCTAACACCATGCCCCTTTGCCCTGTTGCAGTCTTTATCCCAAGTGGACCCTCCTGCCAGTGAAATCAAGATGTACTACCATTTGTGGGGTGAATGAAAGACTTACCAGACCATTTGCTCTAGTTCTTCTGCTACTCAAATATAGGCCAGGCAGAGATACCAATAATTACAGCCGATTGTGTACTCAGTTAATGAATAATTACAGCTTGCTACAGGAGAACACGGTGGACAGCAGGTAAGCAGTAAGGAATACTATCGAGAGAAGGCTTGTCTACCTCTAGAAAGTCAATACATGGTTCTTGTCTCTTCACAAGCACGAACAATGAGGGGGGCTAGGCTGAGCCGCTATCCCAATCGAGTTGAGCCTGTGACAGCTGTTTTAATTATCATGACGGCTATGAAACTAAAGTTAATGTATTTCACCTTGAATTATTTTTTAACCTGATTGATTACTCTGCAGATTTGCATTCAAAATAATCCTGAAGAGGCCAGGCAAATGTTATTACAAAATCCCCAGCTTGCATACGCACTGCTGCAAGCCCAAGTGATCATGAAGATTGTTGACCCAAAAGTTGCCCATGTACGTACACTTTGTTTTATGAAGTCTGCTCGATCTTTGCTTGATGATAATTTCCTACAATTTCCTAGGGTTCCTACGATTCCCATTGTTTCAGCATGCTGCTATCTTGTATCTGCTGTTGGCAGCTAATTCAAACTGGATAAATGTTTCATTAGAAACATAGTTTTGACATCATTACAATATTCGCACCAGTCATTTTAAAATAACTCGCAGTGCAGTGTGTTTATGTGAAGAAATTCATTAGAAAATAATACAAACTCAAATTTGGTGCCAAAGTGAAAACGAAACTGCTCTGTCTCAGAATATGGCGCTTTTCATTTATTTGTTCAGACACTTTATTTATCATATAAACATTTTATAATTGTACCTTCAATTTATCTCAAATTGATCAATTAGTGTAAAGCTAAAAATATCCAACCCAGTTTGGAATATTTTGGCCGGCTCGCTGTTTTGTTACACATAGTTGTACCACATATCTGACAGAACACTGCCTCTAATTTAGATCAAAATTGATTGGTAATTAGAATGTTTGGTTGACATATTCATGAATGATTTTAAAATCAGGCTGTGCTGCATCAGTCACGGGCAGACCCATTGCCTGTCAAAGCGCCAACTAGTGCAGCACCAGCACCGTCGAGTACCCCTGTCTCTGGCGCAGGACTGATGCCACCATCAAGTGGGCCAGGCCCGGCGACTGGTGCCAGTCAAGGCTCAGTTGGCCGGCCAAGAGATGGGCCTCAAAGTTTGGGACCACCAGAGGGATGGAGACCGTCGGGTACTGTTTTGTCAGCTTTCATCTTACAATAGCTAGCTATTTGATACGGCTTGTAGTTGTTTTGCCACTGCAAAGCGAATGGGAATAATACTGCTGTGAAATCGCTGCCAATTATGTATGGGAATGCACGGGAATAGTGCTGGATCAAGAATATTTATTCATGTTCCTAAATATATAATTGTACTGTTGTGAACATAGTTGAAGTCATTGCATTATTCACACTTATCAGTATTGACATAGCCCATATTGCAAAATATTCCGACGAAATGATTCGTTTGAAAATAGTGCGTGTTGAAATAGGGTGATATCCGTTTAGCCGATGTCAAAGTTGCAGCACTAAGCTTGATGGTGATCCATGATGATAGATATCACATCGGATGTGCTTCACTTTTCGGTTTATAGGCTAGATTCATTTTGAAATGAAGATGGCAACCTGCTTTTATTTTTTTTTCCTGTATGGATATGTTGCAATAGTTGTTTTTCCTTGCTAGAGAAAGCGGTGTTCCTGCAAAAGTTGTCTCAGACTTGGCACTAGCCAGGACTTAGGCCAATGCCCAAAATGTTCTGACGTCATAAGTTTTTTGTGTCATTTTTTTAGATTAATATCTCCATTTTTTAACAGATGAGTTAAGACAGGATATGGACGTAGACGTTGTGAAACGGGAGTTCCGCGGGCCACCGCCAATGGAGATTCGCGGGCCAGAAATGCGCGGACCACCGGTCTCTGAAATGTTGGACCCAAGGGAGTTCAGAGGTGGACCATCACCCATGGATCGAGATGAGATGCGAATGCGGGAGATCAGGGGACCGCCTCCTGAAAAAGGCTAGTAATTATTGTTATTAAATGCGTTAAATGCTTTGGTATCCAG
This sequence comes from Nemopilema nomurai, assembly GCA_003864495.1. Lineage (NCBI taxonomy): Eukaryota > Metazoa > Cnidaria > Scyphozoa > Rhizostomeae > Rhizostomatidae > Nemopilema > Nemopilema nomurai. The sequence continues at coordinate 1,554,534 of ML133394.1, forward strand.
CACACTGAGTCGTTTGGTGTTCATCTCTCCCTTGGAGGTAGCTATAACGTTTTTCAAAAACCTTAATCCGCTCGGATATTGCTATGCTTGCAGCACATAGAGCCCTGTTTCGTGGCGGTTTCGTACGCGTTGATGAAATGTCCTGCGAACATTGTTGTGAGAGGTGTTCGGCTTAAGAAAGAATTCAGGTGCTTAGAAAATAGACATACAGAATCGCTGCCCTAGATTTTAAGGCATGCTCCGGTTTGAAGGCATGTTACTTCAAGAGCAGAACTCTTTAGAAGTGCATAAATCACTAACTGCCACTTGTTCACGAAGCCTGGCAGCTCTTTGCTCCAAGGAAGACATTATCCTTGTCAGTTCTGCTTTTTGCATATGAATATAGTTTTCAAACCTCAGAGTATATACATTCTGCCAATACAATTGTTTTATTTAAATATAGTTTAATTGTTCAATAGCTACATTTGCTTTTAGTAATGATAGGGTTTCCAAATAGATTTTTAGAAGGGTTAACGATGCAGCTATTTATTAGCATTTGCAAATTATATATTCATATTTTATGTGCAAGCTAATAGACGGAAACTCTCAATTTTCGCACAGAATTTCGTGAATACAGAGATGATCGCTTTCATGAATATGGTGGACCGCCGTTTGACCCACGAGAACGAGAAATGCGCGAGATGGGCGGCCAAATTATGGAGAGAGGACCAGTGGACCCAAGGGAAAGAGCCCCGCCCCAAGGGATAGAGCCACGGGACCCCAGAATGCGGGCTGAGATGCGGGGTCCAAGTGATCCTCGTGGACAACCTTCTCAGAGAGGGCCGATTGACCAAAGGGGGCCTGAAGGAAGGGGACCTGAAGGAAGGGGGCCTGAAGGAAGGGTGCCTGAGGGAAGGGGACCTGAAGGAAGGCCGCCTGGGGAGTTGCGTGGCCATCCGGACTCCTGGGGACCGCCGCCCGAAAGAAGGGGCCCCATGGACCCAAGAATAGCTGGCGAGCCCCGCGGCAATCCTAGAGGTGAGGGTCTTTTTGAAACGTCCTACTAGTCGACAGTATCGGCATGCATGGCTCTTTAAGTATAAACAATGTTATCGACAACACTACGTTTTGTTTATCACTTTGCTTATCAAGGACTGTGTTTGTCACTTGTGAGTGTCGCTAGAGGTTGTTGTTCTTAAAGTGTTTTCACGAGGACCAAATTCCTAATTTCCTTCAAATTTTTTGCTTTAACAATTTGATCATTCTTTTCATTTTTTTGAACAATATGTCATTTCAGAGGAAAGAATTATGCGGGAAGGCAGACCACCGCCCCCAGAAATGCGAGGGGGTCCACCAGTTGATCCTAGGGACCCAAGGGCCCAAGCTGGACAGAGGGGGGATCAAAGAGGGGGGCCGCCATTTGAAAGATGGGGTGGTCCACCGGATTCCAGGGGACCGCCTCCTCACAATGATCGCCGAGTAATGCCACCGGAAAATCGTGGGCCGCCCCGAGGACCTCCAGACCAGAGATTCAGGCCTGGACCCGACCAAGACGGCTTCTATGACGGAAGACCACCTCCAACTTCACAAGGGGGTCCCGGCCTTGATGGCCCGCCTAGAGGCCCAAGTGGACCAGGTGGAGGCAAACCACCATCAAGTGACAGTTCTCAGTTTCCGCAGTGGTAGATTAAAGTTTCCTTTAATATTCAGGTCAGATGAATATCAGATGAGCAAGCCAGGTTCTCGCCTGTATCCATGTCGTTGCCTATCCATTTAAAAAGTACGGCCAAGTCTCATGTACAACCCATAAAGCGTTGAGAAAGTTGAAATCTTGTTAGAGATTACCAGAAAATGATTTTGTAGAGGACGAGTTGTGTGCAGATTGAGTTGTAGTTGGTTATTCATGAAAATCGTTGATTATTATCAAAGACTTGCTTATACTTTCGATAAGAAGAAAGCAACGAGTCGAATAAGATTTGAATCATAAATCTTACCATACTTTTCTTAGATCCCGGCTTTTTATACTCCAGATCCGAATGTCACCTGAAATTCTATTCTAAAAGCTCTTTTCCAGTAGTCATTGATCACGTTGATACATTATTGATGATTTATATTTCATTTTATCTTTTTTGAAATTGATAAAATTCACTCGGTGTCATGTTCTTTTCCCGCTGTAATGCAAAATTTATGAAAACGCAGGCTTTTAACTCAGCTTTACGGGACTTTTTGTGCGGACTGTGTGGAATTGAAAAAGGAACATATAGAATATTGTGTTATTCAAGATGCCTCTATGGTCCCTTTTCTTATTTGTATTATAACCTGCTTGTATAGTTGAATAAATGTTTCGCAGTACAAAACTTTACAATAGCATGAAATAGCAGAAGCAATTATCGCATAATTAAAATACTTTTTCGTCCATGACTTCGTCCGGGTATACAAACGTCGGAAAATGACCCAAGATTAAATAATGTTCGGGTCGGAAACTGTGCAAAGGTTTTTGAAAAAGATGTTCTACGTCTTTATGTTGTGCCTCTACTTTCGTCTCATTGGCCAGAGTTCAGAAAAATTGACGGTTCTATGGCTGGGAGCCGGATGAGGGTTTTGTCTGTAAATGTCATATTTGAGCAAGGTTTATTAGTAATTTTTATCACGAACCAAAGTGATTTGAAAAAATTTGCTTTGAATTGGTAAAGAGGAAGCTTTGAATCATACAAATTACAGCCGAAGGAAAGCTTTAACACTTTTCTGGTTATTGGAAATAAATTTGAAAGTGAAGAGGAAGTGTCATTGTCGATGAAATGAGCCAGCGACGGTAACATTGGGTGGAAATTTAGCAGTGGTTGTGAAAACAGTCAATCAAATAAAGAAAAACAACGTTAAAATTCTAGGGTGGTGTTGTTGCGTGTTCGTGGTTGACAACTTTTATTAGTTAACGGTGAAGAATTACAACTCTTGGGGGGAAGCACCACGACGCACTTTATGTCTGGTGTCGTGGCTAGGCCGTTTGAATATTGCAAGGCAGTGACCTCCTCGAACTCATTGGTCACAATAGAACAACATTGGTCACTCTATCTTTGCGTCGTATCCCCTCGCCTGCATAATTGCATCTTGAAAGCGAGCATCCATGCCCGAGCATCCATGCCCGAGCATCCATGCCCGAGCATCCATGCCCGAGCATCCATGCCCGAGCATCCATGCCTATTGGCTGTACGTAATACACGCTTTTTTATAAGGAACCTACCACAAGGCCTAGTTCCAAAAGTTCCTTATTCGTAGACCTCAAGTCATCATATTTTAATACCAAAAGTTCCTTAATTTTCACTGCACATCAATAAGCCTTGACACTTTATAGAGAGAGGGGTGAGATAGAATATGCGGAAACTACTCAATAAAGCACTTGACACACGAATAGCAAACAATCTATGCGAGTATTGGCTGCAAATGAATGGAACGGGCTTTTTAGCTCTTGATGCTTGCAGTTATAAAAAATTGTCTAATCGAAAAGTTCCTTGGGGATTTCGTTTTTAGTAGTATAAGTTCTTTATATATTTCGGCTTTCTACATGTAGGTTCCTTATAAAGTGGTTCCTTATAAAAAAAAAGCCTTATAAAAAAAAGCGTGTATTGGGTGATTTAAGCGTGGATTGTGAAGGGTTTTACCACTGTGTCAATTCATTTGTCATAGTGACATTTTTCAGCAGATGTTGATTGTAGGCTGCTGATCAAAGTTTGTTTGGCCCCAAAGACAAGTTTCAAGCGATCGAGAACACGAAATATGGAGTTTCCAGCTTCTCGACTCTGATTCAGCTATTTGACTTGGTATTTGAGAACCAACTAATCCAAAATATATTGCAATGAAGAGTTACCTGGTATTGAGTCGCAGAAGTATTGCAAATGTAAAGTATGAGGGTTATTTCCTATCTTTAAGCTGATATATATTTTTCTACTTGTTGGTATGCTCGATGCATACTCCATCTACAATTACAGAACAATGAGTGTTATCTTCAACTGCCATTAACATTATTTCTAGCATAACATTGAATGCCTTATCAATCATTTAAGATATTTTAGGTCATAAAAAGATGTTTTGAATTTCGAGTTTGTGCTTTCGAACAACTTCAAGTGTTCATGTCATTTGAATTGTTCACAGCATCGTCCGTGCTTGCTATAGAAGACAAAAATTAAAGAATTATCGTTATCTCGGGGGAAGTACAGAATTTGGAATGTAGTTGGGGAGCCCCCTCATGACGGCTTTGGTTTCGAGCGATTGCGAAGGCGCATGTTCCAAGTGAGAGCGAGATGTACAGAGGAAAGCAGACTGTGGGAAAGCGACTGACTGGATCGTAAACAGAAAGTCGTTTATTTCATTCAAGTGCAACCGAAAGCACTTATTCGTGGTTTTATAAACCTTCGTGCCAGGATCTTAGCAATGGTGACCTGAAGAACGTACCAAACCAGGCGAGAAGCAATCGGATGTTATTTTGCTGCTCTGATTAGGCCAAGTCAAGTTCCTTGATATTGAAGACGTTGCAGTACTTTCCCCTACATAAGAGAGACGATGAGCAGTGAAAGTAAGAACCTATTTTGTCAATTGAAATTTTAAAGTTTTACTGTCTTGAAGACTTAAGTCTAGTCCTCTCGAATTAAGTTTAGGCACAAAATATTCAACCAAAGTTTTTCTTGAAATCTGCTGGCGGAATGTACAGACAAACAGTCGTACTTTCTCATGGACTGTCAGGGTCCATCCTCGTCCAAGAAAATCTCTAAAAAAGAAGGCGCCTGACGATCTGCATCAATTCTTTCCAGTGGGATTTGTTGTACAGCAAGCTGGTTGGCATTTTGCTCTATGATTAGTTTATTAACTAGCTAACTTGATATTAAACAAATATAAAACGAATTAAGTGATTGCTTTAATGTCTATACTGATAGTAAATTGAAAGAAATTGCAATTGTAAGCTTTCCAATTTATTAAATTTATTCAAAGACTGCAAATGAAATTAAACATTGATAATATGGTGAGGAATTTTTCAAGGGGGCACATAAAGGTAGAGGTACATCCCCACATTTCTTTTGGTCAGTTACATTTTATGAGAGCACTTTAGAGATTCATAGCATGGCTAAATAATTTGCCCTTTCTTAAAGGAACTGAAAACAGCCCCAATGGTGATTCAAAATTCAACATGGCATTTTCTGGAGCTCTTTCACCACAGGGTTTTGGGAAAGACCTTGTTTTTGAAGATATTCAGTTTGGGGAGGTATGAATGCTATATAATATCTTCCTTACTTTTCCTGTATTTTAATCATTCATAGTTAACACTGATATCACCTGTTTACATCTCTGTTTGATATCTAACCCCTTCTGTTCTTATGATTGTAATTTCAATTAAAGTTTGATCAACTTGCCCAAATATCCATTTACTGCTCCTTGTATCTCTATTGTAGCATAGCATATTAATTTAATAAATGATATATTTACTGTGTTTCCTTCTTTGCTACCTTTACAGTATGAGTTAAGATATTCAATAGTGGTATTTTGTAGAAAACTTTCAACATGCTCAAAATATAATGCTGGCAATTCGAACTGAGCCTTATTATTAAACGAAATGATATCGTGTTACGTAATAATGCTATAGTATTTGAGTCCATAGGGAGTTTAAGAAATTTTGAGAGTTCTGAGAATAATAATAAATATTGGGAGTAGCTTTGATTTAATTGAACATTACTTATGTTCACCATTAGGTAGTTGGCAGGGGTGCCTTTGGTGTTGTGAATAAAGCCATTTGGAAGGACATGCAAGTTGCTGTTAAAACAATGGAGGGAAAGGATGCTTTCAAAGCTTTGAACAAAGAGGTACTGTCTCTGGCTAGAAATTGTGAATCAACTGACAGGGGTACCATTAATCTCAGTTCTTGTGGTGACAAGGCCTGCAATGGTGTGATATCACACCAAAGTATTAAGTAGTACAAAAAGCTGTCCATAGACTAAACTATGTTGTTTCATCATATGAAAATAATACAAGGCCAGTCCAATCAATACATTATCTCAAATAAGCTCTATAAACATAATATCCAACATATTGAAGAGAACAATGTTAACAAGAAGGTAGATGTTGCATGAGATGGTGGGTGAGATGGCGACTACCTTCCAGCAACGAAAAAATGTTTGACAAAATGTTGCATCAGTTGACCAACAGTTTTTGGACTGAATTCAAAGAAAAGTGAATGACCGGAAAAGGATCCTAGCATATCATATCACAAGCATAGCTTGCATAATTGTTGGATTTTCTTCAAGCCTTTTCAGCTTTTTTTAGATGCTGTCTTTAAAACCTCTTTAAACTTATTAACTATTGCCTCATTATTTTCCACCTTTCAAAAGCTCCAGTGTTTGTATGAACTGAAATTGGAGTGAAACATAACTTGTTGCAGATTTCTTTATTATGTATATATTGGAATGTGATATGCTAATTGCTAGGTTTTTCATAGTTAGCATGAAAAAAAGAGTTTATCTTTGCTAGCTTTGAGTGAATTTTAATTTTCTGGACGATGCTTGTTGTGCTTTGTATTTTAGTAATATAGTTAAACTAATTGTTTTATTTTTTTCAAAGTTTGTTCAACTGTCCAAGCTGCAGCACGAGAATATTATCAGGCTCTACGGTGTTTGTGGTAAAAAACCAAAGGTAAACTTATTATCTTCTATTTTTTAAGCTATCTGATTCTTGCTGGTGTAAATAAACTCTTGGTAAAAAGCTTTTGTTTAAATTGGTAGCCTTCTACAGTCAGTGAGTGTTAATTATAAATTGCTCTATGTTGTTTGTAATCCTTATAATGATTATAACTAAACTAGCTGGTTAAATTGTTTTCATCAGTGAGTTATCCTTAAATATATCTCTTTGAAATGGCATATTAAATGCTCAAATGCAATTTATTTCCAATATAGCATTTTTTCATCATTTGCCACAAATTTTATATTGTGACATACTTTTAGGTCATTGAAGATTGTTAAGTCATAGATACCTGTTGAACATTGGTCTGTTTCTTTTTTCAAGTTTTTTACTATGGTCTTGGGCATATAAGGTTGAGGTGTTCTGAATAGCTCTTGGTAAGAATCTTTTTCAGTGCTCATATACTTATGAGGACATGTATCTTAAAGTTGTTTTATTGCAACTATCTTCAAGGTTTGTCTTCTCATGGAATTTGCTGAGGATGGATCTTTATATGACTGTAAGTAAAAACAAAAAATACTGTCATTTTGTAAGGCAAATATTGTCAAATTGTTCATACCTTTTTACTAATTTTTAAAATGTTTATACTGTCATTGGCAATCTGTTACATCTTTGTGTTCATATGATATTAATTGTCAGTTATTTTAGACTTTTTGCCCTTGAAATAACTTTCATGATGACTGTGTGAATGGCGAACAAATTTACCTGGTATTAAGAATATCTTTGCAACTTCATGTTTTGTGTATAAATGAATTGCTTTCTTTGTTAAGTACTAATGCAATGTACTAATTCTCTGCATTGGCAGCTTGCTAATCCTTAATTGCCATGAGTTTTATGTTGAACAAAAACCTATGTTTTTTTAAGGTTGATTGTTATACTGCAGTATTACAGCAACAAAGTATTCCCAATTTTACCAAATGTTACCTCCCCTATTTACAAATTCTTATACCAAAGAACTAAACAAAAATATTTAATAGGAATATTTGTATGAAGCATGAATATATTTCTATGTATATAGTAGGGCAGTGCTGATAGCTAACTAATGATTATCAAGTGCAAAGTTGACAAGCATTGAAATAACTGAAGTTTTAAGCTTGGTATCAACACTGGTATCTAATCAGATATGTTTCTCGATTTTTTCTTTTCTTAATCTAGGCATGTTTTTCCTCCAGATGGTTTTTATATCAAATATGTCTCCTACTGTTGCCTCTTAACAAATTACAATGCATTATCTTCAAGTGAACTTTAAGGAGACCCATGTCGCTTTCAGAGAAAGTACCAATTAAAATTCAACTATGGGTTAGTGAATGATATCCAGACCTATGTGGGCATACAAGTCTGCCATAGTAAGGACAAGCCTGCATTTTGGGCTCAGAAGCAAGCCTTCTAGGCAGACGTGATCAGCTTTATATTGCCTGTCCATTTCAGTGCTACATCCAAGTAACCAAGATGTAAAGCAATGTGATTATACAATTGGTCATGTTATTAGTTGGGCATTGCAATGTGCCAGAGCTATGGAGTATTTACACGGCTTGAAACCAACGCCTATCGTGCATCGTGACTTAAAGCCCCCCAAGTGAGTTTGCTCTTTTAGATCTTCTCGCGTGAACTACTTCATATCAGTGCTTGAATGAGGCCCTGGCTCCGTTACAGAAATTGTTAATGAAAATTTTTTATAAAAATGTATGCAGACTCCAAAACTCGTAGATGAAGAGACGACCTAGCTTTTCCAATAATACAAACTTGCGATCCCATCCTATGTAGTCAGAAGAAGGGTGTCTTTTCACTTCGATTCTTCTAAAAGAGAGTGTGGAGTGTTACGCAGCCAACCATGCGATGTTTTCACAATCCACTAGAGTGTTTAGGTAATTTTCCGACGTTTGCATACTCTGGTGAGTGTCAGACGAAAGAGTGTTTCAGTATGCTAAGATTATGCATCCGCTGTTTACCTAATGCACGTGTTTACCTAATTACTAATGGCAAACAATGGTATTCTATACATTGTTTATGTTGCTTTACGTTTCACGCCATGTGCCGTTTTAGTGGAGTAAATGTGCACGCATCAAATTGCATCATTGGGGCATTTTACGTACCAGGTCTATAATTTAGGCCATCCGAGTTTGACGCCCCGTTTTACTCTGTTGCGATGTCTCTTTTATTGCGGTGTAGGCATTGTAGTGAATTGCAGGCCTTTCTATCTATTTTGTGTTACTTTGCTGTGTGATTTTTATGTAGAAGCTTATTAGCTTGCCTAGAACTGTTGCTTACACATTAAAACGTGGCAACAAGAAACTAGATAATTGCGAGAAAATAATTGCGGCAAAGATTGAGGGTACTAGAAGCACAAAAAATTAGAGACGGTTTGCTTTACAGGGCCAAATCAATTTATCTGTTTAAATGTCTATTACTTTATAACACATTCTATATATTGTGTTTTATCATCTTGTAGTTGTGATAAATAGTTTAGGTAGAATCAAGTTTAAAATTTCACTAATGTGGTCTTTCAGTCCCTTTTTTCTCTTCTATTTCTTTTGGCTTAAACCATTTTTATGTGCCAAAGATGTATAAATTTTGCATGCACCCTTTAATTTCAGCATGCTTCTCAAAGAGCTTGGCACAGTGATTAAGATTTGTGACTTTGGAACGGCTCGCCCGCATGACACGTCTCATATGACAAGCAACAAGGGAAGTGCACCTTGGATGGCGCCTGAAGTCTTTGAAGGTAATTCATTTGATGCGTTCAGTGCATCGGCTTGACTTTATCGTTTCCAATTGACGTCGAATCGCTCTTTTACCATTAGTTCTTCTGTTAGGCTCTGTTGGATATTTCGTCCTTTGGGTCTTTGAGATTTTGGTTTCTTCAGTCTACTGCTTGAATCTTGAGCTTTTGGATTCGTTATCTATTGGATTCTTCATTTGTTGGATTCTTAAATTCTTGGATTCTAAAATTCTTGGATTCTTAAGCGTTTGGATTATTTAGCTTTTCAACTGTTTGATTCTGTCTTTGCTTGATTCTTTTGCTGTTGGCTACGTTTTTAGCTTTTTTTAGCTGTTGGATTCTAAAGCTGTTGGATTCCCTCTGTTGGATTCTTAATTTGTTGGATTTTTATTTGTTGGATTTTTCAGCTCTTTGATTCTTAAGCTGTTGGAATCTTAAGCTTTCGAATTACTATTCGATTCTTTAACGACTGGTTTCTTGTTTTGTTGGTTTCTTTCGATTTTCACCTGTTGGATTCACCTGTCTATTGGCTATGTAATTGGAAATCGATCTGTTTTCAAGGTTACTTAGCTTCAGTTTATCTCATTTATTTTTTGCAGGACCAGTTTATTCTGAGAAGTGCGACGTGTTCAGGTAGGACTCGTTTCTTTTTGCAGGGGTAATATTATTCTGTACGCCGATATACTATTCTGTATGCAGAAATGTTGTTCTGAAAACATTTTTTTTCTTTGAACACGTGCAGAGAAATCCATGTTCAGGAATTAACAGCCATACCTTGATACAGTAATAAGAGCAAACTCAATTCTTTTCTTTGAAACAAACTTTTGTTAATGCTATTCTACATAGAGAAAAGCCCTTGCTTAGTTTTACAACCGTTTCGAAATAGCACGTTACGATTCAAGTAGTTGAAGATGCTTTTCTAATTGCTTTATATCTATTAATGTAATAAGCGGGCTCAGGTATGGCAAACCAGTTGTTATAGGTAAGCATTTATTGATGAAGATATATTATGAAGAAATGTGTGGTTATTTTTGTGAGTTCTTATTTGTCTTTGTCGTGGTTTAGTTTTAGCGTTGTTCTGTGGGAAATGATCTCTAGAAGAAAGCCGTTCGAGAATATTGGTCCACCACCATACCGAATAATGTGGGCCGTACATAGTGGTACGTTTTTGGTTTTTGTTTCGAGCATTCCTCATCGACTTTAATTTAGTTTTTCTGCACTTGCTTATTCAGTTTTGTTGATGCGCTTAAATTTCTACATAGATTAACCTTTATTTCTACATGGATTAACATACATAGATTAATGTTCTAGAGTTCCTGGAGTAATTTTACATTGGTGTGTTAGAGAGTCTGAATATGGAATTTTGATTATATCTTCAAAAGATAATACTACCTGGAACTACTTTTGTGTTTGCTAGTGCGGGGTTTCCCAATTCGAACGCAAAAGCTTTTAAGGGATTACCTTTACATGTTTTTATGACGTAACCCTGCTGCAGGAACAAGACCACCGTTGATCAGAGGAACACCCAAAATTTTGGAGCGTTTAATGATTTGGTGAGGCTACAAAGTTTCCCATTTTAAGCCGTTTAATTGTTTACACTCGGCAGTTTTAATTTCTCTTGCTTTTTCTGAGTTTTCATAACGATTCTCAATGCTTTTCCAATTTTGCGTCCAAAATTTCTTAACATATGTAAATTAACATATTTCTCAACATCTGCTTGCACGAAAGCAGATAGCATGAGCACGGGTAATTCTTGGAATTGAAAGCTGTGGGATGCAGAGTCGGAAGTAGAGTTCTTTGCGAAATGTTTAAGCTTTTTCTCTATTGAATTGCATAGCTGGGGGTTTTCATTACATCATCAAAATATAGGTTTTCGTTTGGTTTTGTAGTGGCTGGAGCAAAAACACAGAGATTAGGCCACCGTTCACTGCCATTGTACGTTTTCTTGAAAAAGTAACAAAGGTGAGAAAGAGAGCTTTATTGAGCACGATCTCTATATGTGCCGAAAATAAAATCTAATTAACGAAGAGCCAGTCTCTGAATTTGAGAGTGACCCAATCTAATTTCCAAGTATAGTGAACGAATTGATGTGTGCAGATTCTCAGAATTGCTATAGGCACCGCACACGGAAGATTTTTGTCTTTGAGAGACGAAGATTTTTGTCTTCTGCCTTCCAAAGACAGATGTGCGCTTGTCAAAGACAAAGTGTTTCAAAACAGTCTTCGAAATTAAACATGTTTCGACGAAGACAAAAGTCTGACGTGTGCGGTGGGCTGTACATGTATATTAATAGGATGGTTAATAGGAAGGAAGTTATAAAGGGAAGTTGAAGATACGAAATTCAATCGTAGGGTCCTTCAAGGTGACATTTGTAGACGTTGTTGAAACCCATATCCACTTAGGCTGCTTGCCCGATCCCCATCATTACTTGTAAAGCAAAAATTTTGTCTCGTCAAAAGATTAAGTCTGCTGTCCATTTATAAGAGATGAAAGGGAGATTGTTTTGCGGGTTTAAAGACTTCTAAACACTTTCGTATTGGAAGTTCATACAACGTTTGCTTCGACTCCTGCCTATCGCAAGCCACGGTAAATAGAAATGGTGATATTTCGTTTAATTGAATTCATACTTTCTTTTTCTAGTATGTTACTGGCGGAAGTATGCCTTTGAAAATTTCGAATACAGCAGCTAGAAGAGAGAGCGACTCGTTTTCTTCAAGCGAAACGCAAAGCTACTCACCAGGTAAAACAGTGATTGACTTGTCCGAAGATGGCCAAGATCCCTTTGCAAATGCCCAGTCCGCTTTCGCTACACCTCCCGAGGCGCCTGTCATAGAGAATGTTGACATTCAGGTGGCCAGAGAACACTTTGAAAGGCCGGCGAAAGATGAAGATAGAAAGAAAAGTGTACCATCAGAAGCAGTTATTTCTACGACATTGGATTTACCAGCATTGCCCATCGATAAAATAGTCGACATAAGGCCTAACATTCTACCACACGTGGCGCAAAACAACCTCACTGCAGTGCAACAACATCGCGCGCAAACTCACGAAAGCCCCCTGAAAGTAGAAACAGCTTTTGCTGGCCCAGTTAGGCCCGTAATGTATCCGCCAGTGCGGTTAGATCTTGGGCCACGGCGGGAAACGAACGAGGTGAATTCTATCTATGATCAATACCCGAGCAACTACTCGCAGCCCGCGCTTAAAGTGAGTGACGAAGCTGATTTCAACAGACAAACAGTATTCAGTAGTTCATATAGGCCACAATTCGCATACGATCGCTATTACAACGAGGGTTCAAGGCTGCCCGCTCCTAGTAGCGGTAATTATTATCCCAGTCCATTTTCTGATTACCCGTTTAATCATGTCTCGTATCAAGATGAGAAAGAAGCACGCGCAGAAGAAATCTCTTCTCTGTTGCCATCAAGGCAAGTGTATCCCCTTATTCATGACTTTGGCATGCCGATGCCTTCCCACTTACCAGGATCTGCAAGCCCGCGGAGGTACAACAATGTGCCATCTTGGAATAGTCGACTGCACCCAGGTAGTATCCCAGAGAATCCGCCGATGAGCGACGCTATATCCCCGCTCGCAAGACTTCATATATCCGACCACCCTAGGGGTGATCACCACGCCCAACAGACCTCGCCGCTTGCGTCCGGCTCAGGCTTGTCCAGCTCAGGTTCCAGTCCGATGACGTCACCATATCTGCATGCAACCGAAATTGGACACTGTGCATCAAGTAAGCGTGAATCATTGTCTAATTCAGACGGATTTCGTTGTAAGGATTCGAGGAGAATGATTCGCGGAATTCCCATTGTTTAGCTTTGAATTTACTAACTGGTCATGATAGCCACTCTAAACTGAGAATCAGTGCCCATAGGTGATGTTCTAAATAGGGTTCTCACGTTGATTTGCCTATTGTTGTTTCTCTAACAGATGTTTTTAAGCACCCGGTGAAAACGGACGCTTAATGCAAGTGGGTGCTTAACGCAATCGGGTGCTTAATGTAAGCGGGTGCTTAATGCAAGCGGGTGCTTAATGTAAGCGGGTGCTTATGCAAGTGTTTGTAGACATAAATTTTTATTACTTCGTCCGTGACACTAGACCGGAAAGGCTCTCAGCTGCAGTCATCTATTCATATTTTTAAATGGAGTGTTTAATTTGATACCTCTCACCTAAGGTTTCGAACTACTTCACGACCGATGAAGAACGCGAATCTGTCATTCTTGAGCAAGTTCTGAACACTTGACGCTGCGAAGGCAGCCAATGTATTAGCTCCAGGGACCTGGGTTCTAGTTATGTAGATAGTCATAATTTCCTTATGATAAACGAGGCATTTGAACCTATCAAAGGCCATGCATATGACTGGCTACATTACTACTCTAAGTTTTCAGTTATAAGGAGAATGCGCAATACCAATGTGCGAACAGTGTAGAGCTCAATGTAGGGCACTGGGCTCTACTGACGTAAATAGCGACTCTGAAGTCTGTTTACCCTACAACCCATCCTTTTTCAGCTTTTTTTACTGTTTACTTTACAATTCGCATTTTTTCAGCACCCACGACCCAATTGGAGAAGACTTTATGGTATATTATTGACCCTGATATCATGGTGAGTATTCTCAGTAATGTCGAGCCTTGCCTTTTATACACTCATTTGAATTTCGATTGATGCTTCGCCCAGCATTATTTCTTCGCTGTTCAGAGACTGTAGATTTTTTTAAACATTTGATGACAGGATGATAACTTTTTACTTGCCCCGGTCAACCGAGAAAAGAACTGAAAGTATCAACCAAAAGTTACTTCACATTCATGAAAAATGAGTTAATAATCAGTTTTAGTTATTATAGTAGGAGGCATATTTCCGATGTTAAGTGCAATGTTGATAGCACCTTGCCTCTTTTCCTTTTCACCTTTATAACCTCTTTCGGTTACGACTCGCCTCTTGTGTACTTGCAAGCTACCACTAAGAATGATTACCTCAGCGTTGCATAAATCATATCTAGATTTGTAGATCCTTTCAGTTTGTTGTGAACGTAATTACCTTTCCTTATTTGCAGCCTGTGGCACCAATAATGAATAACCAAGAATCTTTAGCTATCTATGATCGACATAACAAGGTATGGATCTGATTGACTCCTCAAACCCCTCCTTGTGTAGCTTTAAATGATCAGTTTCAAAATTGTGCGGATGTGTTATAGTAATAGTCAAAATGGTCATCTAGAGTTGATGTCAAAAGGTTTAAAAGAGCATTTGGGCTTGTTCAAGAGATCAGCCATAAACTCTTGACAGTGGGTACAAACGGTTTACGTCGTTTGCGACTCAAAAGATAAGGTTCAGTTTGCCCCGCTTTGAATGATAGCCATGGTATAATCGGGGTGTGTTTGAAGCTATTAAGCAAACCTCGCTCTTCAAGCCAAGAGTACAGGGACCTTGGAAAAGAAAAGATTAATTATTGAAGGTATTAATGATTGAAAGCTGCCCATGAATGTTGTTAGCTGCAGTAGGGAATGCGATGAGGCAATGCTAATGATTGGGTATAGTAGGCTTTCAGTGTTTCTGTGTAGTATCTTTTCGCTGGCTTGTTGTTGCTGTTGAGAAACGATGCTGTCTACTAATGTTGCTTTTGATGTTATTTCTAGATCACAATCTGATCCATTTACAGGCACCGCAGGGCGTTGAGAAAAGTGGGGGGTCTAAAAAAAGTGGGGGGCTAAAACCATTGAAAAAGAGGCTTTATTGGTAGTTTATTACTTAATATTTGGCATTTTTTGCAAAAAGTGGGGGGCTAAAGCCCAGTCAGCCCCCCTCCCCCTACTCCGCTGGGCCTAATTTAGGGAGTTGCTGGGAAGAGAAATCTCCTAAACTTTAGTTAGCTATCTCCATTCCACGTGACTTTCGCTTGATAACTACCGGGAATTATCGCTGCACTGAAGTGTGTCTGAGAATAAAACCGTTTTCTGGAGATTAGTCTTTTTGTGGTGAATAGCAAGGCTACCCGGCTGCAAGAACAGCCAAGCAGGTGACAAACACCCCGCAAATTGTTGTCATTTGTCAAAAGGAAAGCGAGCGATCTTCGGCTTGTAATCTGAGTAAATAATGTTATTAACGTGCCTGGTGTGCTGTTGTTGATTGACACTTTCTTTATTCTAGCTTTTCAATGACTATGTTGAGCTGCAGAATGAAATGAAATATATGATCGAAAGGAAGTAAGTTTTGTTTTGACCTTACTTCATCGACTCATTATTTAGTTTGCAGTGGTTAATTTAAAATGGATTGCCATATGTTAAGGCATTCTTGACACATTGGCAATTTAATCTTGATTTTGTGGCAAAATAAACTATTTAATGATAACTTGAGCTATCGAGGCGTCCAAATCTGAACTCTTTCGTCGTATATCTGAACTTGGGTAAACCATTCCAAGAAAAAAATCTTTTTTGCAGAAGGCTCGTGAATACTTTTCACATAGAAAAGCACTTATGAAGTCAATATTTTTAGCTATGAAGAGCATTTCAGCGAGAAAAATATACAGCTCCAAAGCATTTACTGCTCATAGGATTCTTAAGAATGCAGGAACATTTTAAGTTGGCAATTTCTGGCCTTTATAAATTAATTTCACCGCCACGCTCACCGTCTGTTTTTTCTGGAGATTTCGAGAGTAAGCGTAGATTTTTAATCAATCAACGTTAGAAGTTAGTAAAAGTAGAATTACCCTTCTTTCACCCAACAAGGCGAGATCTCGAGCAGCAGCTGAACAACGAGAAGGCAGAGCAACAGAAGAGCTCCATTTTCTTAGAGACCTATTTAGGACTATTGGAGGAAAAGGTTGGGACATGTTCATATAACCATTACCACTAGTCCACTTGCATGGTATCATTTTTGCTTCCTTTGATTTTTGAAATGTTCAAGGTTCTATTGCTTCGTTATATTGATTTTACTTTCTGCTAAAATTATTAAGGGGAGGTTCAATTGACTTTTGGAAACTTTGCAAGCGCTTTGGAAGAAGGAAAGGGATTCCATTTTACCCTACATGCTAGACATTTTTATTTTTTAGACTTAGGTAAATAACCTAGGAATAAGCGTGAATACATGGGTTGTTTCCTAAGTAGTTTACATCGGAATGGCTCAGTTGGTTTGTTCTATGATCCACAAGTACGCCTCCCCACAATCAATTCGAGTGCGGCTTCAGCAAATTTTTAATGACAAATGATGACATGATAAATGATCCTTTCTTTTCCAGAGATGTACAGGATTAAGCCAAGTTTTAGTCGTCAGCAAATTTTTTTGGGACCTTTCGTTGCCAACTGTCATTTCATTTCTCCTAAATGTTAATGCCAACTTTCATTTCATTTCTCATAAATTTAAATACCAACTATCATTTTATTTCTCATAGACCTGTGTAACTTGTAATTGTGCTTGCTTCATCGTAATTGACAGCTGATTCTTTCTCTTCCGCAGCACAATTGGTCGACCTATTTAAGTAGTCTCCATGATGAGCTGCAACCTGTAAAGAACTCGCGGAGACACCAGGAAAATGTTCTGTAACTAGTTAGACAGTTTTGTGATTTCAAGTCGATGTTGAGTCGGTTCTCGCAGGAGTATTCCAAAAGCAGAACTTAGACCCTTTTTTCTAAATGTCAGTCGCTTAGATTCCTGTCAAAATATCAAAATGGCCGTCGATTGAAGGTACTCAGACCTTTTAGGGGCATATAACTTCCCCATTTGATAGCGGCTCATGTTTGCTGGAAAAAATCAACTTCAGGGTATAAAGTAGATCACTGCCTAGTTATGAAGGGAATTTCGATAAATTAGCTGAAGAAACAACATAAACGTGTGGGTGTCAAGCTATAACAAGACTTTAATTTTAGGCCATCCATAAACGAATTCGTACAACATAGGCTAGGTTTCTAGCTACGTTTTATAATAGATTGCCCTCCCCCCTGTCAGCAGTGTTCGCGAGGCATGGATGACCCACAATCAATCGTTTTTAGAGTTGATGCTAAATAGCAATCAGGGGGCATTCGATGGATTGTGAATGTTGAGAAAGGATCACGCTACATACGTTTGTCATGTAATAACTGAATTTATTAACTAATCAGTTTTAAAACAATGGTACAACGTAAAAGTTAACGCTTTTTCTATTCGTTGTAATCCGAGTTAAAGAGGTCCAGCCCGTCGATCAAATAATCGCCTTAAAAGAACATGAAATTTCATCCATGGAATTCTGAAAATACTAACGAATTATTACTGATGTTCCTTGTTTCTGATTTCAACAGCCTTTCTCTTGCCTTGATGTAAAACACCAGTGCGCTGGTCTTTTATCCTCCCTTGGCCTTCTAAACGAGCATGGCTCGACTGGCAAACGCAAGTAACTTGGGAGTGTCATTTTGGAGGGTGAGCGACTTTGGTAAGCTGTGCCAAAGTCAACAGCCTAAGTCGAAGCTTTATGCGACACTTATTGGCTAGCTGGCTTTTCACCGTAAGAATATTTATTCTCCAAATCCTGCCAGAATTTGCATCTATGAAATTAAGCTTCATATCATTATTTAAGGTGTTTTATGTGAAAAGATGTTTTTTGTTTGAGTACTGCTCGCGCTGATGTAACCGTTTTCCCCTCTGGCAAATCTGTAAAAACTTTTGCACCGAATTTTAATCGCATTTTACGCCAAATCGATTTCGACGTGTTTTGCCCATAATCCTGCTTTGCATGCAGGCCCTATTGCTTACCGTGAAGTCGAATCTTTTGTCTCGATTTAAACCATTGCTAGATTGGTGTACATAATTACCAGATTATAAAGCTAAATGAAGATTTCGTTTCACTTGGTCATTAGTCTCGCTTGGTCTTTAGCCTCGCTTAGGAGTTGCGTCACGTGGAGGATATATACTTCTCATCTGAGTCTGGTATACGTTTGGATCCTAGCGCGTTTTCATGGCAATGCATATATGATGTGAATCTTTTATATATCTTTATCTGTTTGATGTAACCCTGACAGGCAACGCGTTTCCTTTTGATTACGACGAGCAAAGCGTCTTGGTTCAGCATTACCTCCGATTTCTTTAATCAAGCTCGACCGGCAAGAAAATTCATACACGACCAGGTTTTTATGGATTACATGAAATCTTTCGAATAAGAAGCATGTCCTTGGTGCGGTCAATCCCCAGTGATTTTTTCAATCCGTTGCAACGTTTGTTTCAAGTTTCCGCTTATTTAAAGTTTCTACTTGTGACGTCATTTTTGCATTGAATTGAGGCTCTTATGTTTCCAAGGCTGATCTGCCTAATTTGTTTTGGGGATTGTTTGAGGGACTAATGTATTATGCCTGCGCATAAGGGTTCTTGGGGGCTAGTTGTCTCCCATTCCGCCTCTGCATATCTTTTCAGAAAGACACCGTTGAACAAATTATTAACTATGTGGGGGTTTGCTCTGAACACAGCATAGTAGATGAAATGAAGTAAAGTTGTGCAACTTAACTAAGGCTTGTTTTAGCTTTATGCCCGGTGAAGACATCCACTTAGGTAAGATCAATGAGGTCTAAGTGATTGATGCAAACAAACGATCCTCAGTGTTGTTTCTTCGATGACTTCTGGTTATGAAGGGCCTAAGCAAATGAAAGCAAGGTAGGTACGCATGCGTTCTTAGAGTGGAAGGCAAACCGAACGACATTGCAACATTTTAAGTCTTTGGTAACCGATGTGTCCAGTTATAAAATTGAGGAAAGAGACTGTAACATTTGTATTTAAAATTAGAGTGATTGATCGCATTCAACATTTACCTGCGTTTTACGCATGCCGCACTAGTTATCAAAAATTGTATTCAAGATTTGCACCTAGTTCTCTAATTCTCAATCAAGTTTCTGTTTCTTTTGACTTTTGACTGTTCCTTTTAAACACATTGAAACGCGGATTTCCAGAAAACGTATGTTCAAAATATTCTGATGTAGAGGACAGATGGACCATAAGGGCTGAGAATATTTTAACCATTACAGCAAATGACAGAAAAAAGAAGAGGTCTCTGGGATTTCATGGATAGCAGAATTCGGAGGTGTTTTGGCTACGAAAATACGAAAATCAATTAGGCGCTACTAAGTAAAATAAATTGCAGAATATCTGAACTCCTTTCTTTTTAAAATAAACTTTCTTTTTTCGAAAATACTTAACTCTACATGGCCCCGGCTCAAACAACATGCCACGGTTTCGTCTGCCCTTACCTGACCTCCCCCTCGCCACCACTTATCAATAGTATTTCATTTCGCCTTGTTAGAAACGATTTTTAATGCCTCTGCTCATGGATTCTTGATGGTAACGAAATAAAAAATTCGCTTTACGAATCAGCTGAAATTGGGGCAAAAAATTGAGGAAATTCGGAACTGGATACCCCCACCGCCAACAACAATTTTAGGGAAGTGAGAACATTTGGTCGTCATATTAGATTTGTCTCGCTATCATGCAAAAAGCTTGTGTTGCTGTTGTTTGCCTGGAAGCTCCACCTGAAATAATCACAACAAAATGGGGAGTAATCAGCTTGCAGAAATTCTTGAGAACGCCGAGTTGGCGCGCGAAAACGCACTTCTTGGAAGTTATGATACTGCTGTTATATATTATCAAGGCGTTCTTCAGCAAATCCAAAAGCGCATGGTACAGACGGGGGACTCCAGCAGCAAGCAGAAATGGCAACTGGTGGGTCTTCAGCGTTTCTTAGTTTGAAGTTAGTTACTGCTTCAGTGGTGTTCACATAACTTTTAGTGTTACTTATGTTTCAAGACAAGCCGTTGCTTTTAAATTTTAGAGCTTGTGTTTGTAAATGTTTTTAGGATAAGCGTTTAAAAATAAATTGAGGAGAAAAAGTGGTTGAATTTTGCACATAATCCAAAAGAACCAATGCATACTTTCAACTTTGCTGTACCCCCGAAGCATGCTTACCTCGTTATTACTCAGAAGGGATTTCTGGTTTAAAGGGAAAATCATTACCATGTCAAACCACACATAGTACAAGTCAGAATGATAACAAACTTAGCCCTGTTTTCTGAGTTTCTTAGTATTTCACTAAGAATATAAAGTAGATCACTGCTTTCAATCCAAAAATTTGGGTTGTGAAACCTGAACAGCCTTTTAAAAATTTATATATCAGAAAGTCTGCATGTAATAACTTCAAAACTAGGTCTGTTTTCATCTTATGATGGTAATCCATATCTAGTATGAAATAAGAAGCATCTTAGTCTCCCATTTGGAACAGTAGAACTAGAAGTGGGCTAGGTCTCTAACTCTAAATCTCTTATGATTTTTATGTATCTCATTTTCTAGGTAAGACAAGAAATTGCAAAGGAGTATGAACATGTGAAGGACATCAGCCAAGTTCTGGCAAATTTCAAGAGAGACACTTTCAGTCCATCTGCACCAATCAGACATGGTGGTTTTCATGTTGAAGAGCCAACAAGGGACCCTGATGTGTGGCCGCCACCAACACCAGTTGAAAGAGAAAGCAGGTACCATGCATCCTGCATTCTAAAACATTTGAAAGTGACAGGAATAATGGTGTTAATGGGGAATAATGAAAGATGTCTTTGTGCAAAAATGCAGTGGAATAATGTTATTTGCTATATTTTGTTTATGGCTACTATCATGCCTACTTTTAAGCCTCAAAATGTTAAAAAATCTGGATTGTCCTAGACATGTAATTTTGATATTAACACTAAGAAGTTTAGAAGACACAATGAATTTAATGTGAAATAGGTTGAAATGCAAAAATGGCAATGGCAATTTTATGCACTGGCAATGAGAAAATAAAATAAAAGCATAACATTGACATTTACTTGGCTAGGCCAAATTGAAATCAGATTCTTAGCAAAAAGTTTCGCAAAAAATAAATTTGATAATTGTATCAATAATCAAAGGGTTTTAATATTTGGTCGTCATAGCAAAGTTTCAAACATGAAACAGTTCACATTAAAGGCATTGAGATTTGGTGATATGGTCCTAGGTGGTTGAAGGTTTCTATTTTACTTTATTACCAATTTTATTCATTCCAAAATGCTACCTGGAACAAGTAAGCAAACTGTGAGGTGTTTTTCTAAAGTACAAGGCATTGCAGCAAGGAAATTGAAATTTGTGAACAACTGTGGAATGTAAAAGGGCTGGGAAACTGCCTTTTAATGGAAAGAGTCCCTTATTAGCAAGAAGATTTGATACAACATTGAGAATAACTTCATATTGCAAATTCTTTAATAATGTTTTCTTGGATTTTGTTGCAAATCAAATTTTCTTTTTGTTAGCCTTTGAAATTTTTTTTAAAGAATTGGTAAGTTTAAATACTCAATCATAGAAAAGTAGATAGCAGCTCTGTAAATGCTTAAAAGGTCCTGCAGCCAAACTAGAGGGCTTTTCCTTTTTTCCTATAGAGGCCTGGCTTTCACTAGCCAAATCCTTTTTCAGTCCTTTTTCAGTTTTTCCTGACACAGCAGAAGATCAAAAAAATATTTTGTAAAACCTATGATTATCGTAGCCTTTGACGGAAACTTTTTTGTTAATTTGTTTGTTTGTATACTTTCAGACCAATAAGGCCAGTTCAAAGACCAGTAGGAAGGGGTAACAGAAATGATGACCACTCTCCTTCCTATGGGAAGCCTTCTGCCCGACCTGCAGTATCTCGAAGCAAAGCACCATCAAGACCCCAAAAGAAACCGGCTGCTGCTCCAAAACCTGGGGCTAATGCAAAGCCAAAAGTGGATTCAGGAATAAAAAACAAGGTTGTCTGTCTAGTCTGTCTTGTATAGGCCAGGTAGAGGGCAATTTGTAAATATACATGCATGCAAAAACCTCAAGTAAAACCCTACATGTTTCCTCTTTTTTGCCCATTTAGTGAATGATAGTATGTAGTTATATTTTACAAATGTGCTGTCAAAGTAATGATAATTTTGTAGAGAGATGAAAAAGCAGTCAATGAAGGAGAAGAAAAGAAATTTGATCCCTCTGGATATGATAAAGATTTAGTAGAATCATTGGAAAGGGATATTGTTCAGAGGAATCCAAATGTTAGATGGTGAGTGTGATGTACTTACTTTAATGAAAATATGATGTATAACTGAGCTTTTAATAAAACTTTATGTGTATGCAGGCCTTCCTGGGAAAGGCGTGCGATCGCACTCGCACACCTTGGTACACCCCTCCCCACACTGAGAAGTGTGTTTAATCGCACGCCTGTTTTGTAATTATTCATTTGTTTTTTAAACCTGGTTTCCATTTACCTGCAACCATAGAAAGGCTGCATGCATTGAGCTAAAAAAAATTGGCTCAGAATCGTTGGCAGAGGTGTGGCAAGCAAATGTTGATTAGCACAGGGAACTAACAAGGTGGCAGTAACGCTTTGATGTTTACTTTGTTCGAGTTAAAGATTATGCGGTGCCAGCACGTCATTTTGGAGGACCGTTGTGACAATTATTGTTTACAATAAAACACGGACCAAACGACCATAACATGGGGACTAGTTTTACACAACGTTTTGAAAGTTCAAAATTTCAGCATTGTAAACATGAAGTGCGCAGAAGTGCAGCAAGTTCCTGTTCATTCTCATTTTTTGAAAAGACAACAGAAAACATTTTTATTTGACTACTTTGAAGCAATTTCCAATCAGATGCTCCGCCATTTTTTTATCACAGATCGGCATTGACACGCACATGTTTTTAAAACACTATTTTTAATGGTTGATTGTGTTTTGTAAGAACAATCAAAACTTTGTTACATTTTCTCCTCTTATTATGAGAAACCGCTTTACAAAAAACTAAACGGTAGAAGGCTCAAAATTTTAAAAAACCACCGGTAAATGAAAATCATAAGAAACATTCAATTTTTTATGGCTCTATATAGTATGCAACAGAAAATCTGTAGTAATAAGAAAAAGTACCAATAGCACTCCATCGCACTCCTACCACAATCTAGGAGTGCGAAATGCCACACGTGTGCTAATTTATTCCCAGGAAGGCCTGTGTATGTATCAGGCTGCATATAATTTGTGTAAAACTCTCTGTTTTGGTTAACTTGCTTTATTTTAAGAACTTAAGATGATAGCTACGACAAGCCCCATGGTAGATATATTAAGACAAAATAGCCATTTGTTGATATTATTTCATTGACACATCCATGAAATAACAGATTAAGACATATAATTTTAAATAATCAGTTAAGACATAATCGGTTAAGACATAATCAGTACATTTGGGACGAGCTTGTCCCAACCTCAGCTGTAAGAGGGGAAAAACCAAAAGTGGATATATATATATAGAAATGTGAGAATTGTGACGAACAATTAACCTAAAACAATACATACCTAGGTAAACAGGCAGAAATACCAAAATATGGAGATAATTGACCACAGTAAATGGAAAAACAGGCGGAAATAACCAAACATTCTCTGCCTCCTTGATATTCCCCATGCATTTTTATCTTATTTTCCCCATGTATATATTCTCCTATTTTGGTTATTCTTTCCTCCTACTTTTTGTGTAGTAAAAAAGCTCTCCACTATATACACCCTACAGCCACATGGCATGATCCTGTGGGTTTTGGTAGCAGCACAACAATTATGAACAGTGATGCTATTCCTTAAATGTAGTAATTGGAAGAAAATACACTGATATTTTGGGCGATTTATTGCAAGCTCTAGTGATCACAATCATTCTTCACTTTTCTAATTTTGTTTAAGCTCCAGGGGAAAATTCAAAATGTCTGGCTACTCTTTTAATTTTTAGGGATGATATTGCCAGCTTGACAGAGGCCAAAAAACTTCTACAGGAGGCTGTGGTCCTTCCTCTTTGGATGCCAGAGTTTTTTACTGGTATTCGAAGACCATGGAAGGTATGTCTTTATTTTGAATTTTGTGCAACAATTGGCGATTGCCTTTCTTTGCACCAACACTACACATAGCACTGTTTTCTAGCTAAAAGTATGATGATATCACCTTTGCTATTAGTAACAGATCATTTTGATTTTTTGAACGTCTTCAAGGTCTTGTTTCGACTATGCCAGTTCCAAAAGTCTCAAATCCATTGATAGTCAACAACTAATGAATATAAATTCTGTCTCTATCAGGATAAAAAAACTCACTTTGTATCTGGTAGAGAGTTATCTCATATTTTTGCTCTGTTTTGAAATTTCTTAAATTCAGAATAATTTAATGTAAACTGAGTACTAATAAACAGGCCTTTTAGATTATTGTTTATAAATAAGTACTGCACATGTTAAACAACATTGCCCTTTAAGTGGGTTAAAGTAAAATAGGCTAATATCATCCTAATGGAAAACATTTAATATTTCTGTAGATTTAATATCCCAAAGTAATTTTTGATTTTCTGAAGTGTTTCTAATTTTGGTCAGGGTGTCTTGATGGTTGGTCCACCTGGTACTGGAAAAACAATGTTGGCCAAGGCTGTAGCAACTGAATGCGGGACTACATTCTTCAATGTCACATCATCAACACTGACTTCAAAGTATAGGGGAGAATCAGAGAAGCTTGTGAGATTGCTTTTTGAAATGGTGAGATTTGAATTTTGATTTGAATTTCTGTATCTATCTACCAATCGACAGTTTATTTTTAATAATTTCTTTTCGATTGGTTTTTCAAATTTTAGAGAAATACCACCAAGCCAAAGTAGTTTTAGGTCAACAGTACACTTTTCAGGACCGAACATTCAGCAAACATGAAATTGGTAATTTTAATGACCTATATAGAAATGATGTCACTAGGATAGCCATTTTCAAACTGGATATGTTTGATTTTATCCATTTTCTTTTGGAACAAATTGAATACGCCCTATGCCCTATTGTCTTTTTGAGGCTACTTTCTCTAGAACAAAAGAAGTTCCTTTGATAATTTACACAAACAAATTTTCCAAATCCAGGAAATTCAAGTAGATGCTTTGCTCCTTTTTGATATTGAATATATAGAATGCTTTAAAGCGTGATGTAATGTGTTGCGTTTTTCGTGGAGTTTGTCACACAATCCAGCTCTGGATCAAATGTGATGAATGTGTTGTTCACATAGTGAAAATAGACCGCAGGCTCATTATTTTGATCAAAAAGCTTGTTTTTATGAAAGCCAACAAAGATATCGATTTATCACCTCCATGCCATCACTACCATGTTCATTACTACTTTCATTATCAACATCATCACAATTTTCTGTTATCTTCAGCATCTTGGCCATCATCAATATTACATCGTCATGCTTTTATTTGTGACGTCATTCTGACTCATCAGCACTTGAAGTTTCATACCAGTTTTTTCACTTTGAAGGGTAGAATCTGGTTTTTATTATGCTATCTGTCATTATAAACAAAATGAGTGGTCGCACAAGTATTTTTCGTCCAGCGGACCCTTCAACACGATTTTGCTTATCCATAGCTTTAATAAATTGCTCTTCTGCTCCTTTTACTTTTGGAGATAAACATTTTTGTCTTGTAGGCTCGGTTTTATGCCCCAAGTACCATCTTCATCGACGAAATTGACTCCATCTGCAGCAAACGAGGCAGTGATAGTGAGCACGAGGCCAGCAGAAGGGTGAAATCAGAGCTGCTCGTTCAAATGGATGGTACGTATCACTAACTCAGCTAGATGTATCACTAACTCTAAGTGGGCGTTCCTCCTGAACTTGTGGAGCAGTCGCCAATGCATGTGCTAACCAATTACCCCTGAAGCTCTTCAAAGCGTACAGTGGTTAATGAATATTATTGTTCTTGATTTTAAATTTTAATTTTCAATCCTTGTTGGTTTCCAGGTATGTTCGCAAGAATTCAATACTACTTTAATGAGTCAGTCAGCGCCTTTAAACCTCAGCCTTTTCGGACAACTTCTTCTTGAATGGTCTATGTGTTCCATTATGTGCCTACTGTTTGATTATTTTTATCGAGCAGAGAACTCGGAGTATGAAAAGTGTCAGAAAATATGCTTGTTTACTTTTACAAAGCTGATCATAACTGGTTAAGTTTAACCCCAAGTAGCACATAAAACGAGGCGTCGTGAAAGGAAGTGTAAGTGCCAGTTGATGAGAGAGATGAATAGAACAGTAGTAGACGAAGGGTGTAAAATGGTATTGACGACGTGTATGAGAAGAAAGAATGAAAATGAAAAGAAAGAAAATAGCCTAAACTTCAAATAAACTGGTCACTAAAACTAATCGTTAAGCAATTCTTTAATACGACATGTGTATTGCATAGAAAACCTGTTCGTTTGCTGAACAGTATCACTATGAATTATAGTGGAGTTTTTCTTAAAATGAGATGTTTGTGTTCCCAAAAGCCCTTAACTTTGTCTGCGATACCGAAGTGGTCATGCCTGGCAGCTGGGCGAACATGTGCAAGACGCTCTTGGTGAACTTCTGTTGTATTCTTGGTCTCACCTAATCTGCTGTCGTGTGTAGGGTTTTTAGTTGTGATAATTTCCTGTTGCTGTTGTCTATGTATACAGCGTCAGCTACAACAGGACTCTGTTTAGTTCTATTGTTACACTGGGACACTACGTTTTACTACCCAGCCTTGACAACGCACTTTGCCAGCGCGGCACTGTGAGCTAAACGTTTAAATTTTTCCTTTCAGGCGTTTCCGGCAATGCACAAGAAGAGGATACCTTGAAAGTGGTAATGGTGCTGGCAGCTACGAATTTTCCCTGGGACATTGACGAAGCACTGCGAAGGAGACTCGAAAAGAGGATATATATTCCTCTTCCCACCGGTATAGCCTCCTTTGCTTTATAGTTGCATTCATGCGCATTTGGTAAAATAAAAAATGGTAGTTTAGTTATTTGTGTAGCTCTTCCAATGTCTTTGAGGTGAAGCTAGACTAAGACTTACGCTTTTCTGTTTGTTAACTATAACATTAAAGTTCAGTTCTATGCGGATACTCCACAAATTCTTATTTGTGCTTATTGCCCATGTAAAGTGAAGTTCAAATTTTTTCGCAAAACTTTAATCACTGCTATTTTTGGAATGTCAAAGTTGCTGTTATTGTGAAAGAAAAACTATAGGATAGGAAATGTTTTTGCAAAGAACGTGAGAATTTTCCACACCTGGTCAAAAACTGCATGTTGAAGTTATCCGAAAAACAATAAGATTAGAGCGAAGTAGCAAATCGTGAAATAAAAAGACGAAGTATTTGCCTATTTTTTTAATTGTCACCACTCTGATTATCCCTTTTAATTGATATGACATCTAAATGCACTCTACTCGTGTGCCCATGTTGAGTTTGATTAATCGGTTTCTGTTGGTAAGCAACTCGAGATTTGATAAATCTGGTACTACTTCGTGAAGTGCAATATACAGTTCTGAAGTTGTCGATGGTTGATTCCTTAAAGATTTATCCAAGTAGTTACATTCATATGTGTGCACTGAACTGTGAATATAAATTAAAAAAATTTTGCCTTAATAGTATGATGCTCTCTTTGAACAGTTATGTATTCATCCGAAATGTGATGAAGAACGCTTTAAAGAAGAATCACTTACATATTTGCAGATGTATCCTCACTTCTTCTTTTGATTTATCTATATTCTAGATAACAAAGAATATACATAAAAACTAGATCAGCACTAGAAAATAATTTTTCTGCTTTTTAAGTTTTCACATTGTGAAGATTTCATGCCTCTCACCATTTCATGCCACTTTTTCTTTTATCCGCAGTTGATGGAAGAGAGGAACTCCTCAAAATAAATTTGCGCCAGATCAAAACCTCAGATGACATTGATCTGCAGCAGATTGCCAAAGACATGGAAGGCTACAGCGGAGCAGACATTACGAATGTGTGCAGGTAACCATTTTATTCCACTTTGGTTTAAGGCAGTCAACGGGACCACGACTAGGCCAACCCATGTTGCATCATTCAAAAAACTATCAATAACAGTGTTTGTGTTTCATTGAACGTCTGATGGTTTTATGTATCAGTAGAAGAGAAATCAATAGACTAGACCGGTTATGCTGATGGATTTATTCTTTTGACATTTAATCTTTAAATATTTCAGTTTTCAGGGCCGTTCGCTCTTCTTTGAGCGGGTAATTTTTAAGTTGATTTTTCTTTAGATGGTTTCAAGCTCCTTACAAAACGTTTATTTTAATGGTTCTTTATGGCGAAGTTAGCATTGAATATTCTCTTATCTTTTATACTTTCTTCAAAATTCTTCTCTTTAGGATTTCGATGCAAAGTTGAATCTTTTACGACAGCTTGCATGGTTGCATTTAAGTTTTCTGCACTTTCTTGTGCAAAGCTGGATTCTTGGCTAAGCTAATTATCTTTTAGTTCATGTTCAAGCTAATCAGAATCTGTTGCAAACTGCTTGATACTTTGCATGACAGGTGCTCACCATAAATCCGCCCCCACCATTCTTATTCACGTTGCGTGGGTAGGTCTTCACTGGACGATTTTTAAATCGATCAGCAAGTTCTGACGCTTTTCTACGATCGTTTTAATTCAGCCACGAAAACTGTAACGATTAAGCGGATATCGTGCCACGCACCAAACAAGCTAGTTATGGCGTGCACACGTCAAATATGCTTTTTCAGAGGAAGCTTGTGCTGTTGTTTTCCCATGCACTTATCTTCATGCTTCATTTTTATAGCTTCTTTCATTAGTGTTCCAAATGACCTTGAACTGTCTTAAATGCTTGTTGAAGCATATCCTTGCCGAAGGAGTTAGGGCTGTCTAGAGTAAATGACAATAAGTCACCTTTTATGCCAACCCAAGGCTACGATTGTAAAAGGTTTGAAAAAATAACGACCCGCCGTTTTTAATATGAGTTTCTTCTTCGCTTGGTCCATGCTATGAGCACTTCTTTGAAGCTATTTCTATCCACACTGTCTAAAGCTCGCGAAGTTTCTATTGGCTAACAATGTGACAAAAATCATCAGAAATCTGTTTTCAACGCGACGATACGATTTCATGTGCTGCACATGTGTACTTGCGAAATTTTCTGACGTTTATCTAGTGGAGATCTGCTTGTAGGTCATAATATTTCACGAAATAGTAATTTTCTTAACCCTCGAAGCCCTTTTTGTTTTCGAATGATTATTCGAAAATATTGATATTTTACGGCCTTGGATTTGAGGCCAGAACTTCATGTTTCAAATTTAGTTTTGTGGTGCAATTATACTTGTGAACAATTGTTTTGTGATGCAAAAATTCAAGATTGCGAGAAACAGCGGAAACGCGGTTTTAGCATACTTAAAGTACCTTTTCGACTGACACTCACCAGAATATGCCGGCTGTGAAAAAGACCCAAAAGCTGACAAAATATATAACCAGTTGTGGATCGTAAACAGTAGAGGACTGTAAGAAGAGCCTTGTCTGACTGCAGCGTCTACTTACCACCACCCTCAAATGAATCCAAGTGAAAAACTAGCTCTTTCTGTCTACATAGAATTTTCATTGAAATGTAGACAAGCTCCGAAACTCCTAGATTAAAGGCGAACTAGATGCCAAGTACTCATGTATGCTAAAACCATGTTGCCACTTTTTCTCGCAATCGTGAACTTTGCTTGTACAAGATAAGTTAAAATGGCGTTTCTCTAACAGAGATGCTTCGCTGATGGTAATGCGTCGTCGTATAATGGGCCTAACACCGGAACAAATCAGAAACATCCCTAAGGAGGAGCTTGATATCCCAATTACAATGGAGGATTTCATAGAAGCGCTGAGGAAAGTATCAAAAACTGTTTCGGAGGCTGATCTGAAGAAGTACAAGGATTGGATGGATGAATTTGGTTCTTCGTAGAGAAATCAGGAGAACTCGCACTTGTCATGTTTCAGTACGGTGACATTGTGTGCATTCGGTTTTGGTGATCGTTATATTTTGCACATGGTAGAATATACATGCAGTTTCAAATCGGAATTTGAAAATAATATCAACCAGTTGCCTTTACAGATTCTTAATCAAGGAATGAGGCAGTTATTTTCTTTATAGCATGTGTGTCATAATGTTTTGCCAGCTGATAAAAATTGCTTTTTGTCTTAGACTTTTCTCGGTACTTTTGAGGTAAGAAAGACTGGAAATTCTTCATGATGATTATGATGGAAGGGAAATTGGTGGGGTGGAGGGGTGGATGGGGGCTACTGGGTTAGCAGCAAGCGGTTGTTTCCCGATCAGAGATGGGGATTTCCCAAGTAAGCCAAGGAAAAAAGACCTGCAACCGAAAGAAATTTCTTCCAGATTTTTTCTCGGTTTTTCACCCACAACACAACTCTCTCATCCTACCCTCAACTCTCAACTTTATTTCGCAGTAAACTGAAGCACTAATGGAATTAAAAATGCCTAAATGATAAGACGAACTCAACCCAATAATGAGATTTTACAGAGATACGGAATCAGACTCAACATTTTTCATGAAAGGACGTTGTAACTTGCCAAGTAACACGGAAGTTCTTGTCATAATATGTTTTGGCACAATCTGGATTCTCCAAAAGATGTTGTTCTACAACCGAATCACAATGTATTTCGTCGTTGCATCTTTTACAATTTCAAGGCGGCTGCTCTCTTCCTATGGGAGATTTGATCCTTTTGCTGCTGGAAACGTGCTATTTTATTTAATCCATGAGCAATTTTTCCTACGTTTCAGGAAATAATGAAACAGTGAGTGTAGCCACGTGAAGTTTCTTGACTCATTAGGCGAATCATTGAAACCGACCACCACGTAATTTGGTCGAAGATGTGCTTTAGTGCTTTTAGGCAAGTTGAATCAATCTCTGCCGAGCAGTGTTTATTTTAAAATCGCAAAATCTACTTTCGGTTCATTGGCCAAACTGTTTGGCTAACATTATGGTTTCCCAGAGTGATATTTAATCACGTGCCTCTGTGCTGACCGTGCATATCGCTAGACGTAGCCATTGGCAACCCGAATCAAAATGGCCGTTTATATTGCCGCGGTCCTAATTGTAGCGGCCATAATAAATTACTTTTTCCTTGTTAAAAGCATCGAAACATCAGCAGAAAGCAAGGGAACTACAAATTACAGACAAATTCATGCCTACGTCACAGTTGGGTTTGTTCTGTTGCTAATTTCAGCATCATTCATCGCGTACTATGTCTGGATCTTTCCAACCTTCTTCAAGATTTTGTCTTTGACGGGAATACTGCACTGCGCTCTTTTCTTCTATGTCTGGGTAAACATATCATTCAATTATTTAGCAGTTGTATGCACGTCTCCAGGAAAAGGCTTTACGCTGACAGAATTGGACGAAGAAGGTTATTCAGCAGATGACCGTCCGATATGTGGCAAATGTAGACGGCTGAAATGTCAGGGAACTTTTCATTGTAAAGTGTGCACCTTCTGTGTGCGTATGTTCTCCCATCACAGTTATTTAGCAAATAACTGCATAGGACTGAACAATTTCTCATACTTTTACTTATTGTTATGGTATTCCTTCTTGGGTGAACTGTATGGGATTTGGCTGTTACGTGAACCATTCAAAACATGCACTCTTCATATGATGGGGGAGCAAGCAACCAATTGCGGAGAATTAGGGGATAGTCTCCTGCTTTTCCCTATCTTGTTAGTTGCATTTATCTCCACAAGTTATTCATTATCATTCCACACAACCCTCCTCAAAATGGATGTATCACCAAAAGATTTTTCCACAGAGCTGAGAACATCACCCACTTACTATGGATTTGCAAAGTATCTTTGCTGCAAGATCTTCAAAAGAAAGTTATATCGACACAGAATTAAGCATCTATTGTGTGAACGAAAGCCACAATGGAGCATCTATTCTTGCCCTCTCTGAATGAGCCTCCTATTGATTTGTCAGCAGAGGACATTGTTGATTATGAGCTGGAGTCAGAACACATGGTATGACCGTATCCGGAAAATGGATTCAAAAAGTGAACATACAGTTTCAAGGATGCCTGCTGCTTCATAAGTTTGACTGTTTTATATTTGATAGCTTGGTTTTCTAGTAGTATCGAATCCCTCAAACACAGATCCCTAGCAAATTCATTTTGCTAAAATGCCTTTAAAGTTGCATAATTTTGGACACTTAAATCTGGGTGGCAGTATACAAAATTATTGATGCTAATCTGCAAGAAAGACTGCCTTTATTGTTATCTTTGGAAATTTTCATGTGATGTACAGTAGGATCTTAAGGTAATTTATTGTTTTTCAATGCATCATCATTCTACAAGCTATTTTGAATAATCTAGCCTGGTAAATTTTTCTTCTGTTGTCTTTTGATTTTTCTATATCTGTCAACTTCACCAGCAAAATACAGGCAAGAAAGCAGTTATTAATTCATAATTGGTGCAAGGGTTAATAGTTGGAAAATCATGTTCAGAAATTTCTTCTTTGTCTATTCCATTTGACAAAGAGGGATACTTCTTTAATCCATAAAGGGCTAATTTGACAGTGCATTATTCATTAAAGCTTTCTTTGCTCAATGCTGAACAAGTATTTAAAGAAACCAATATCAAAATCTATTCATGTTTTGAACATGTATTAATTAAGAATTTTAGCTTCCATATTTTTAAGTGACATTTTTATTGATGAAAGTTGCTATACCTAAACTCTGTATAGAACAATAAGTCCTTTATGATTTTGAGTTTCAGAAATGCTCTGATGAATGTGAGACTGTAGTTTTGTTACCAATACCTGGAGTGTATACCATTTTGTTAGTCAAAGCCAAATATTGTTGTACCAGTATTGTATCACTCTATAAAAAGACCACAACAATATATGTTCGGAACAAAGAAATGGAATGTTGCCCAATCATAGAGAATGTTGCCCAATCATAGAGAAGTGTACAAATTGATGATAAAGTAAGGTATGCTGTATAGTCGAGTGACTGATAACAAAAAAAAAATTTGCAATAGTCACAATCCATTTGTGATATATGACACATTTTTGTTGTAAAAGCTTAATTTTCACAAAAAGAGATTGTTTGTAGGAAGAAACTAAGATGGCAAAGACAGACAGTTCGGGGGGCTGAAGTTTCCACCAGCTTGGCCCTTTTTACACAAAGAAAAGATTGGTGTAAAATGTGCATCACTTGTATCAAATTTAATCTCAGAGTTCACATCTTCTAGACCCTGTGAGCAAAGGCTTAGATCCTGAAAAGTCAGCTTACAAAAATGATGATTTATTTTGGTTTTTAAATGGTTTGTATTTTGGTTTGGGTTGTAAATGAATGTGACAACAAAGGTAAACCTGCATGTCCCAGACAGAAAATCATTTGTAAGCATGTTCTTGCTTTCTCAACAGTAAGAATAACCCTACAATTTTTTTATAGATATATTAACTATCAACAAAACTTAATTTGTTGTTAATTTATTCATTAATAAATTTATTGTGGCATTATACCATTACTGTTGTCTGTCATGGCAACAGCCAATTCTAATTAGGTGGATAATCATCAAACATGAAGTGTGTCTGTTGAGTTAAACAAGATAAGGTTCAAAGAAAATTTCAACATGGCTGACAACATAGATTGTGCTGAAGAGACCAACTGCAAACATTATAATTGATCTTACATTTAGAAAGGATTTTTTAACAAAAGGTCAAATTCAGAGATATTTGGTCCATGCTTTTTCTCCTTTGACATTGAATGAACCCCCTGCTATCTTCTATTGTCCATTTTTCTGCATGATTGGAGGACGCATACATGGTTTACTTCTTCGATTGCACTTTCTAGAGTCAAAGTGCTTTGCCCATTTACTATCGATAAATTCTCAAGGAACAAAACAAACATGGTTTCACCAACAGTTGAAATTATTTTCTATTATTATTTGACTTATTAAGACATTAAATTTCCACTAAATCAACTGCAATATTTACAGAGATGGCGCCCATCACAAGCAGGAAATAATTTACTTCGACCTTCCGGGGTATTTTATCAGTAACCAAGTTTTTTCTTCGATTGTAATGTGTCATAGACATTTGACAAACACTCCTGCCATGCGCCATATCAAGCAGCCAAAGTATATTTACACAGTTAGTAGGCAGAATAATTGTTCGGTTTTTTCAATAAACTTTTATTTTGGAGAGCATGTGGATGAATTTTAGCGTAATGATCAGGGATAACGAGACTAATGTCTTCCCAATTCAAAACAGAATGGTAAATAAAAATGAGCATTTCATTGGCACATCATAGAAGTTGAGGTTAGTTGCTTGGGTGTTATTCCCGCCTGCCTTACTAGGTAGCAAAGGAACCGGCGGTGTTCGCTACTACTGGTGTTTAGGCACCAGAAGCGCGATATCTAACTTGTTCAGTTCCAACATATTCCAACACAATGAAAAACCCCAATTGTTTTTTAAAAGCTCCAACTAGCTCCAACTCCAACCAAGCTGATAATTCCAACTATTTCAATAGGTTTTTCGCAGGCACATGTTTATTTGAAGCCAAATAGTCACTGCTCTCACAAAATTCAGAACAGTACACAGCCGTAAAGAGCTTAATTGGTGCAGATGTGTGGAAAGTGAGGTGAAACGGCGACGAAGAGGCATATGCTAGAATTTTGCAAAAACTGAAGGTCCAAGTATCCGCCCAGGATTATGTTTAAAAACAGCTCTTTACCAACGAAAAGCAAAGAGAATACTTTCTCCACTACGAATACTTTTTTGACATGGAAAAAAACACTTTTTACATATGAATAGAGGTTATGCCGAAATAGGATTGGTTGCATGCATGACGACCAACTTTTGCTGATTTCCAATCTGCTCTATCTAAACCCGATGAGCTGAAAAATTAAACATGATTCATGGACAAATCTGCACCATAGATTGTTGTGTTCAGGGTCGGAGCAGAGAAAGACTTTTGTTTGAGACTATACTTTGATTATATATGACTTACTATTATACAAGGCTATAATGACTCATGGCTTACATTTCGACCTCCATTCGAGTTGTTATCGTTAAACTAACCTCGAATCCCACCCATGTGCCCGTCGCCTAACTTGATATACAGATTACAGAGAAAAGTTCGCGAGATGCATACTACATGTCAACCATTACAACGTAGAGGTATCTTTCTAAAAAAGTTGGGTTTCTCGAAAGTATTCGTGAGACAAGGACCTGGGCTGAGTGACGTAACTCAATACGTAACACGTGACCGCTGTAACTATTTGTTGGGAAACATATCTTTTACTTGCGAGAATTGTGTCAGATGAGAAAGGAAGCCTATCTTTGCACTAAAACATTATCTGAACAAGTGCTTTGTGGTACAAAACTTCACAATGGCTAGAAAAAGCGGAACTAGTTTTCGCATACTTAAAAGTTCTTTTTTCGTCCGACACACCTCAGAGTATGCAAACGTCGGAAGATAACCAAAAACTGACCGAATAAATAGCAAGATGCGTAAATGAATGAATGAATAAACATTATCTCTTCATAAATATGGGGTTCTTTGCTAGCGCGGAAGAAGATACGTTGAAGCAGAAACGATGGGCTCTTTGTTTTTGTTGGGCTGATGGTTCGCACCCGAGCCTGGGCACCCCTATCCTAAATACATATGAGTACCCAACCCGGGGAAATAAGGCAAGGATGTTTACAAGCCTTCATTTTGCTGGAATCCGAAAGATATCCCAGGACCATCATATTAGCGGAACTGTTCTTCGCCCCCTTTTAGTGCTTAAATACAAGATCGCATCAATCATTAAATTGACAACCAACAAGCCCAAGGACGCCGTGGCAGCTCTTCCTTTGACATTGCTGCACTTGTGTTCATTATTATTCATACTTAAAACAACAATTGCGGGCATATTTAAAATAAAGTAGCTTGTTGCTATTGCTAGACAAACTTTGGTTAGTTTCTCCCCGTCTTGATCATTCCTTGATCTTCTTACATCGACACTCGCACTGCTGACCTGCACTCTCTGTCTTCTAAATTTATAGGACATGATTATCTTGAAATAAACATAGCCAAGAAACACCACACCAAAGGAACGACCTATCAAAACGACTATTGCTCCCATTCTTGCATGCTCATGCAACGCACTTGAAATGGAAGTGGAAATGCCAATAAGCAACGAGATGAAACAGCTGATTATTATTCTTTTCACAGTTTTTGTGCTTTGAGTTATTCTGTACTCCAGCGGCCGGGTCGTAGCTCTGTACCTTACATACGCCAATTCCAAGTTCGCTGCTAGCTGTGCAATTGTCACAGTAGTAACCACAGCCGTGGCGGCAAAATCGATAAATTTCTTCCCCTTCTCGTTTGAGTCTTTTTTCTTTGTTACATTTTTAAAGATTATGCATACAGAGAACGCAAGGTTGGCAAGTCCGATGAAGGCAAAGGAATTGTTAACGGGCCGGTGAAAAGACCTCTTCTTGAATACAACAATGACCATAATCGCGTTGATCAAGACTGCACACGCTGCCAGGCCGAATACAGGGGCTCTACAGAGGAGCAAGCTCTCATCCATGACTTCTATGCAGACGGTGTAGCAGCAATATGATGGCAATGAGTGGCACGAAAAAGCGAGTGCCAGTATATTAGATCACCCCAGCAAACAGGTTCACGCAACTGGCCGAATGTTTGATAGATGTCGCTGTGACTCTCTTGATAAATGTCGTTGTGTCTCTCCTGATAGATGTCGCTGTGACTCTCTTGATAAATGTCGATGTGACTCTCCTGATAGATGTCGCTGTGACTCTCTTGATAAATGTCGATGTGACTCTCTTGATAAATGTCGATGTGACTCTCCTGATAAATGTCGCTGTGACTCTCTTGATAAATGTCGATGTGACTCTCTTGATAAATGTCGATGTGACTCTCTTGATAGATGTCGATGTGACTCTCTTGATAAATGTCGATGTGACTCTCTTGATAAATGTCGTTGTGTCTCTCCTGATAGATGTCGCATCAGTAACTTACTGCTCGTGTTTTCTACCAATAGCAATGATTTGAATCTTCCTATGCGGCAGGTGTTCTTCAGTTTGCTCCAGCTTTCTCGTTCGTTGCAGGTGCTGATGTACCGAGGGAGCGTTTACGAAGTATTTGACACAAACAGACTTTCGATAAGGAGCCAGATAGGGCCTTTCTCGACAGTCATTCAATGGGGCTTTCTGGTGATTTACTCTTAGGGCTGTCATGAAGAAAGTAATTTCCAAAAGTACAGTGACGACAATTTTCCTATAATTGGGCAAGCTAGGTCGTCCTTTCACCTAGGTGTTTTGGAGTCTGTCTATATTCCAATGGAAAATCCCATTTTATTTATGAAGAAAGTAATTTCCAAAGGTGTAAAATACCCCTTTCACGATCCGTTCACCGAAATTCAAAACGATGTCAGAGTTGTTTGGACCTTCCAATCCTGTTACGAAGGCACAGTACAACCTGTACGGTACAAGTTCGTTTCTCTACATTTTTAGCGATTTTTTTGCTGGATTCGTTAAATGTGGATGAAAGTTCATGACTGCGGGGGTGTCGCTAAAGGAGGATACAGGGGGCAACGTACCCCCCCCCCAATTTTATATCTATCAGCACAAGGGAGGTTTTGTAGGCAAATGATAAAATTTTGCGACCTTATTTTTTTGCTACACTTTTGGCGCATTTTCAGTAAAACGCGTGAAAGATTACAGCATAGAAGCTTATGATAAAGGAAATAAAAGTTCCTATTCTAATGAAATTCACTGCGTTATATTTTCTGGTGTTTCTAAATGTGGAATATTTTAAGATTTGCCAATGATATGGGGCAGGGCGTTAAATCAAGAATCTAACCATGCCCGTATTCTGACCACGTCCTAAAGTTATATCCTATTTTTGGCAAATCTCAATTTCGTACCCCCAAAAATTGCTCTGTAGCTCTGCCCCATGAATGAGCCAAGCGAATGAGCCCTCTTCTATTCCTGTCTCTCCTTGGTAGCTGCAATTCCCTTGCCCCCTCAGACCATGTTGCATCGTTAGGTGAAAGCCATAGGCATACAGTATGAGAATTCTTCACTTATGTTTAAAGGATTATCCACTTTTGCGCTACTTAACATTGTTTGCGGGGCGAGAGGATTTAGCATCTTCTGCGATGGGTAAATTAGATTAAGTGGCAGAGTTGTAGAGGCCTTATACAAAACGGTGCAAATTTTTGTCTTTGTGCCGAGGCTTGTTTAAAGGTGAACTGACACGCAAAACTATTTTTTGATATAATGTAGAAAATGACGCGTAGAATCTTAATTTCAAGTTTTCGGTTAATTATTGCTTTCCGTTTCGTTGCAATTCTGCCTCAAATGTCACAAAATTATCGTTAACGACTCGGCCATTATCGGCATTTCATGTGACCTAGCGGGCGTGACGTCACAAACACCATGTTTTCATCTCTCGAATACAAATCACGCACGAAGTGACCAGACACCTTGTTAATATTCTGCTACTTTTCGACGAGATAAACGTGGCCTGTGATTGCAGATAAAGAAAATGGTTGGTTGTTCAGCTTATAATTGCACTGGTAAAGGAAAATCGTTGTTCACATTCCCCGAAAACCCTATCATACGTAGACAGTGGATTAGAAATACAAAAAGGGAAAACTTCAATCCCGGTCCAAGAGCAGCGCTTTGTCAAGACCATTTCAAGCAAACTTCCTTCGAGAGGAATCCCGAGTTAATGGAATTAACAGGCATTCGTTTTAAGTTAAAATTGAAAGCGGATGCTGTTCCAACGGAATTCGATTTCTCGTCACCCAAATTTAAGTGTAATGTCAAAGGGAAAAGACCGTATTTGGGGAGCAGGTTTGCGAGCAAATTTCAGAAACAGCTGGAGCCAAGCCTTAGCCCAAGAAAAAGCCCTGTTACTGCTGCTGGCAAAAGCAAAGCGCTAATGAAGAGAGCCCGTCATGAGGTTCGTCAAGCCATATTAATTTTACATAGCCTGTTACTGCATAGTACCTTCTAGATCATTGATTCTCAGAACACAGTATATTCGGCTTCTTTTAATTTTCATATTTAAAGCTGCACGTATTATTAAATTTTTTGGTTATGCTGTGGCAAATACTCCAAATATGCCCCTCCCCCCAGTCCGACCATGCCCACTTTTAATTGCCCGAAAGTAGTCAATTTCTACTTTCGATACTATTTTAACGGGCTCCGCCGCAGGTTAAGTGGAGAGGCCAAGATAAAATATAACAATCATAACAAAAGGTTTTATAAAAGCTCCAGTGTTTTGCAAATAAGTGAGGGGGCCATGCCCCCTTAATAAATACAAAAGGCTGAGAACAAGGGCACTTTAGCCCCCTTGCTCCTCCTATCAAAGGGCAAGAGGGCAGTTTCCCCCTCTTCCCCCTTTCCAGCTTCCCTGATAATGTGAATATTTCTAAAACAAAATGTGAGTTTTGTGAGATGACTTTTATTATGCTATCAATGTAAAATAAAGCGGGCAGTAGGAGCTTTGGGTTTCAAGCACTAAATAATTTTCAAAACATATGAAATGTATACCAGAATGAAACTGGAGGGGCGTTGCAGTCTCAGGCTCCTTTTCAGGAAAGCAGTGATAGACACCTGGGAGGAGGGGTGGTTGCCCCCAATTTTTTTGAGGAAAATGGGCTTTGGGTCTAAAACAATGGAACAATTTGACATCATCTTATCAAAACAAATGCTTTGATGTCTTCCATGTTGCAAAATGTGAGTTGCTTTGTCACTTTGCTGCATAGCAATTGGCATTAAATAAATTCATAGACAGAAAGGTTCAACTGATTTATAAATGAATGTTACAAATCAGATGTAAAAACTCCTCCAACTCTTTAAAATATCAATTGTTGGCCAAATGTTTAAATATCTACACATTCCACTGAAATTTAATTTATAACTTCATTTGTAAATGAATATTGCTTTATTGTATTGATTATTTCTTAAAGAGTTGAAACATTGATTTACTGCTATATTCTAATCCAAATAAAATGACAATCATGCTTGAAATTCAATTACTGATATAAAATTCCTATCAGCGATTGCAAGAAAGGTAGAAGAAATTAGCAAGAAGAGGACAACAGCTGTGGTAAATGAATGGGTGCCATCAATAAAAAATCATGTATATTGGTGTGCATCAACTAGCAAAGATAGTCCACAACTAATCAAGGAAAAGTGGCTTTCTCTTTTCAACCACATCATTAATAAGCACGAAGGACATGATGGACAACTTTTTAAATGCTGTGAACATGGGCCTATGGAGCGTGAATGGTTGATAAAAGGTATCTTATGCAAAAATTGCGAGCCAAAAACTTGTTGGATGGGATCATGTTTAAAAAGCATTTACTTGTGTTTGTGTTTCTTATGAGACAACAAACATTGATTAACACAAATACTCTTTTTTCAGGAAAAGCTGCATATAAAGAATTGAAAGACAAATTGACCAAAACACAACTTCTTAATGACATAGCTAAGCTTTCACCTTCCTCCATATCCTCGGTGTTGTCACTTTGACTAGGCCCACAAGCTGCATCTCTTTGTGACCGCGGTAGGGGCTCAAACATATAAGGGCGAATCGTTGCCTGTTGTTGTAAATCAGGATAACTGAATTCTGTATCGGAGTCTGAATCCATTTTCAACGTATCGATCGATCCTCTTTCGCAAAATCAAGTCGATCCAACCAAAGTCAGAAAAGGCTTCCAGTTCCAAGTGGCGCAAGTGTATTCTGTGATTCTAATGTGGTGTTTGTGACGTCACGGATTTGACAAAGCTCGGACGAACTCGCAGTTAATCGGAAGGTTGTCGGTGATGAACTTTAGCGCTCAAAAACTCGCAAACGGTGCTTAATTTTCAAAAACTGAAAACGCCCTGATTGTTTTGACCAGATAGACTTTCAATAGAGATCAAGTTAATTTTGCGTGTCAGTTCACCTTTAAATAGCTTTTGAAGAGGAACTAAGAAAAATGCAACGCACGAACGCAAAGCGAAGTGATTAGCGCTGTCAGAAGAAGCACTCTCGGAATAATTTATCAGAAGAACGGAGCTCTGGAAGTCAGCAACATGTTAGGAAAAGAGAAGGGAAACATGGTACACGTCATTCTTTTGAACTTCATTAAAACGCACTGGGTTGAGGGATATAATGTTTTCTAAGGAAAATTAACCTGGTATAAAACATTGAAGCGAGGCAAAAGAGGCTTGGTCACAGGGACCACACCCATCAACCTCTCTCACTACAGTAGAGCCCCCGGTTTACGTTATACAACGTCATCTCTCCAAAGGTAGTCGAGCCTAGGAAGGCTAGAAAAGTAGTAAAATACTTCCTATACTTTGAGTAATTGTAACTGGCAATATGGAATAGTAAGCTTTAAAAAAGACGATTTTTCGAGAAAACCTTCCAGGCTCTTTAACAATATCCTAGTACTGCCATTAGATTTCTACAAATAACTCACTGTGGCATTTGGTAAAAGATAAAGGATTCCATTTTGCGAACCCAGTGGCATATCCAGCCATCTCGATGGACCTGGGGTATACCTCACCACACAAGCGCTTACTCTTGCCACTCATTGCCACACTTTTGCTGACATATCAATGGTAGAGTAAGTAATGAGAAATGGCTGTACCAAATTGCCCCCTCCCACTCTTAAGAAAAGGTCCCTTTTTCTTGTTTTGCTTTAAATGTTGGTGGTTGGTTTGCGTCCACGTTAGCCTGTTGGCAATGACCTCATATTTTCAAGTACTTCATGGAATATTTCAATACAGACATTTCAACAGCATTTCAAAATGAATTTTCCCTCGTTTGATTGGTAAGAAACTTTCTGGTCAGAATGATAATTGTTCACCTTTCGTTACGTTACGTTCCGTTAAATGCATAACCCTCACAAGTCTTTGCACATTCTTTTCCAAAATGTTCTTTCCATTTTGCACGATATTTGGCTTTGCGCTCAAGAGTGAGTAGAAGATTATGAAAGTATTCACGAATTTTGTCTGCCCATCATTTTAGGTGCTTCCACGTTTTCTCTTCCCTGTAAACTCTTCTAACAAAGCTTTTGTCATCTCCTTTGCGTGCCAACGGACTAAATTCATTTGTGCAACGTTTTATTTATCAATTTTATTTCAGATTTTATTTCATTAAAGTTCTTTGAAAATGAAAATTCTCTAAGAATAGGTTCAACTGGCTCTTAAAATGTGGAGAGACAAATCACGTAGTGCCTCCTCCTTGATTTTGGTCCTTCATTTCAAAAATGGTTTACATGATATTTATACAAATGCTGTAAGAAATTACCTTCGTGCTTTCATTAAAATGTAAGAGCTTCACTTTATTTTCCCGCTGAAAAAGTACTTTCTATCATAAAGGTTTCACATTCCCCAAAAGCAAATAGTCACATGATGCAGTTTTGGAAAATGATTGGCTTATCTCTAACAATAGGTGTCGCCTAAATCCTTTGTCTTGCCATCGGCTGATATGAAGGGGATTCAACTAATAACTTGTCTGCTAAAGTGCTAAGCTGTTTGTGTTGTCAGCGAATTTACACCTTGAGGATATTCCAGAATCTTCACCCAATTCAAGTTCATCATTCGCCGTCTCCAGTAATTATCAGGGCAATGCTCTGATATCATTCTTTTACGTGCGGTAAGAAAAGTTAATTATTTATCGTCATGGTTCCCCTGTTATCTGTGCAGCAAAATCTGCTTGGCCTACGGTCTCAACGTTTAGTCCATGATTTTGCGATATACTTGATTACTAGCTGAAAGTATGCAGTCTTAACAATGGTTTAGGTGGATCAGTTGTTAAACGGCATCTTACACGGGCAA
The DNA here is from genome assembly GCA_003864495.1 of Nemopilema nomurai. Classification (NCBI taxonomy): domain Eukaryota; kingdom Metazoa; phylum Cnidaria; class Scyphozoa; order Rhizostomeae; family Rhizostomatidae; genus Nemopilema; species Nemopilema nomurai. Next base: position 1,597,604 of record ML133394.1, read on the forward strand.
TCAAAATGTTTAATTAGATCATTTACATCAATTGATTTTGTGTATATTTGTATTTACTTTGGCTGACCTGCTAAAAATACAATTAATTAATCACCGTAAGGGGTTTGCACGCCTACCTAATTATTCAAGTAAATATTTGATTTTGTTGTTTAAGTTGTTAACCAGATTTTCAGTTCCCAGGGACTGTTTGATGATCTCCTGCGACAATGGTAACATCACTTTCAATTGGGTCGAGTTCAAATTATACGAGGAGGCATTATATATTATCTTAAACGAAATAGAAAAGTGTAAAAACGTCTCCACTTTAATTATTGACCTGTTTAAAATGAATTTATTCAATTTGATGAAACTTTTGTAAACTGATGTGCATGAAATTTATTTATACAAGCAAACAAACATTTAGTATTTTTTTATTAGTTCTCCATAAACTCTGTTTCTAAATAGAAATTATTTTGCCACAGAACATTTTTGAAAGCTTAAGTATATAAAAACATTTCTCTTTTGATTGTCAACAAGTTCCCCTTGTTTATTTGGCACAGTTTTGTTAGAAAGAGATTCATTCATTTCAGGGTAAAAGTCATCTTAATGCATTTTCAGGCATTCAGCAGAGTGTCACTTTAGTCCATCTGAAATTTTTTCTAAGATGTTTTCTCTTTAATAGCACAACCCATTGAGGCCTGATTTTTATGCTGAAATAAGCTTTCATGATTCTGGCTGCTTCAACTAATTCTTGAAAGCAATTTAATAATTCTTTGTAAAAGATGTTGACATGAAAGCCAATGTTTTCTATAGAAGGAGCTGCTTTTGGTGTAGAAATTTAATCTAGCCAAAGAAAGTCATCAAGTTTGAGCAACAGAATACAGGTGGACCCATCTCAGCAATGAAGGGGTTTATCAAAAATCAATTATATTTGTGAACATATTTTTGTACGATAAACTATCCTCAGTAATATCAACACATAAATTTTAACTCAAACTCTGCAATGCAAGGTTGCCAGCATCACAAAGAAACATTTTACTGACATTTCTTGCCAATTCTAATCTTCTGGCCAGGTTAGGCTTTTGCGGAAAAATAAGCCACAATCAAATTGTTTCACAACATTAATCTAGCTTTTTTATTCAGGTTTTTTTTAATTCCAACTCCATTTTTGCTGTGTCTCAAATTTTTTTTCTGTTCATCAAAGAGTTTGCTTGCTCCTTTTAAATTTATTATTATGATTGTGAAACTTAAAAAAATAAACTGCTTTGAGGAGAGTAACAAAAATATGTCTTATGAACTTTTTTTAACTTGTTTTGTCTTTCTCAAAACTAAAGGCCCACGTATCTTCCACTAACTTGCACATTTGCCCATTTTTATCTCTTAAAGGGGCTCATCTGAAAAAGATTTGCTTTATTTTTAAAGCCATATGTAACTGGGCAAAGCTATGCTGGTTGTCTAGAATCACAACCTTAGGAACCTGGTAATAAAGACAAATTGCACAAATTAAGACAACAGATGGCTAATTGGAGCAACAGATTGTGACCTAGCATCAATCCTGCTAAATAATCAAAGGCATTGCAGTTATAAACAGAGATCTTGAATAGCTGATTTGCATTTTTGTTGCATACATATGGAAGACAAACAATGTCAGATCAAAGGCAAAAGCTTTTCTCTTGCTTCTCTTTAGTTAAATTGGTTAATGAATACCTTACTTGTATGTTTCATTTGAAGCAATGAAATGATGTAAGTGCTGCTCACTGTGGGAACACACTCCTTCTCAATTTTTTTATGTAGGCAATTTTAGATGCATTTTTTTATTTACGCCATTCCAATCAGCATTTTCAATTTACTGTAAACTTGCAGATGAAGCTAGTCATATGAATTTTAACACTTTAACACAGCCATCAAATAACCAAGGAACTAGACATCACAGTGTTTGCCTGATCTTTTGAGATCTACATTTTGTTCTTTCCGTTATGTAAGCAAAGTGATATCTTGAAGGTCCTTGTAGAGAAATTAGACAAATGTATTATTTAGAAAGACAACAAAGACTGTAATACACTGTACTTTGCACTGATAATTAGGTTTCTTATTTCTATCGTAAATAGGCATTTGTTTTCAACAATAATTTTGCCAAATCTTTGTGATGCTTGTCATTCAGGACAGTTTTGGTCTTTCAATCCAAGATGATATTATACAGGCTATGTTATAAATGAGAACGCAAAATACTAATCTATTTTTAGCAATAACCTTTTGTTTAATAAAGGAAGACAAAGGTGGGTGAGTTCCCCATCATAACAGGGAATCTAACCTGATTCAACGGATTGTTTTAACAGTCTTCATGTAAGTTTCAAGTTTGAAATGTTTCAAAACTACATTCATGTTAACTTGGAGCCAACCCTTATGGATGTCAATTGAAAAGAAATCTTGCATACTTTTCTATTATTTCCACCTTGTTAATTGTTTCTATAATATGTTTACCTCTCTGGAAAAGGTTGATTCTTTCCTGCCAAGCTTCTTTTTCAAAGCACAGATGCTGGTGCTTTTGGCAAATTTAGTGATCTGTCTGTATTCTTAATGAATTTGTCTCCCTAGCCTAACGAAATAGAGATCTTAATAGGATATTTGCATCACGTCATACTTATAGAATAGGGTCTAGCCAGGTACCTAAATGGAATTGCTACAATTCAAGATCCTGCTTATGGGTTGCACAAACCAATTATGATGTCTATGGACGCATCCCAACTGCCATACTGATTATTGAAGTGCCTTTAGAATTCTTTCTCTGTCACGAATTCTTTTGTTGTTGGTTTACGCACTGTCATATTTCGACTGGCTCTCTCGGTCATTAACTTCTTTTCCACGCTGTCAGTTTTAAGATTAGCCACATCACCTCCGCTAACGAGGACCAGAGTTAATCAGTGCTGTCAGAATTGATGACACTAATCTGCCGTGATCGATAATTAGCTGTAGTGCCACCAAGGTGGTTTTTGTCACTTTTGTTAATTGTGGAGACCAGGCTCCCATCTCAACCCAGAGCTCGGATGTAGTTTCCCTGAAGGACCACGTCAGGATAAGGGGCTCTTGGTGTAAGATCCCCACTGATCACTTTGGCGACTTGGCATTTCTTTATTGGTAATTAAGAAATAGCAGTTACTATGTGGCAATCTGAAAATAAAGTCTGTTAAGTGTACGAAGTTTTGTTATAACTGTACGTGGTTATCTTATTACAAAATTTCACAATAGCAAGAAATAGCACTGTTTTGTCCGACGTTCCTCAGAGTATACTAAGGCGGAAAATGACCAAAAATTTCGGTTCACACAGCCGTATTTTGGTGCTGAACCGTCTTTAGTCGTCCGGTCTATCAGGAAGGAGGTGCTACAAAATGTCGTAGAAGTAAAAAACGTTGTGCTTTGAACTTGGTGTTCTGAACCAGGAGCGTAGAGAGGGGGGGGGTAAACGGCGCAAAATATAGGTCTTACAATTAAGTATTTCGACTGCGGCGCAAAAGGGCCCGCTCTAGAGCGCTTGGCTCCGTGGCCCGGGCTGTCTATCAACGACCCTGTTGTGAACCCTCCCTCAAGCCCAATATGTGCATTCTGGGTTAAGTTGCTTGCTTTCACCAAAAATGGAACAATCTCGCTTGCACCCACCTTTTTCATATCCACGACCAGGCCTTGAAGCTCCCCCCCCCCCTTCGTAAAACAGAAGTTTCGTAACTGCTGAAGTCAAAGATCATTTTCAATACTATGCACAGCAAGCAACTTTGTAGAATTTGGGCCGGTAAAATCTCAATAAAGACCCATTACACTGCCCTTACAGTAACATTCAGGACCACCGAGAGGATTTGAAAGCCCCGGGGCCAGTGGCGTAACGGAGCAGTGTGGGGCCCTTAGTCAAAGAAGATTTGAATTTATATAGAAGGACTGATTGATAAACATAACAACGACAACTTTATAATATACATGTGACTAGCGTCCAGTCCTTCTACACATTGAGACCCCGGGGCAATTTGCCCCTCCCCCTGCCAACCATCTCGGCCGTTCTGGTAGTATTTCGATTGCCCTTTGAGAGTGGTTTGTCGCTTCCCACGTCAGACTGTATACCTGTGCCAGGTTCCGTTCTTGCGTTGAAATTCGCTTTCCCCTGTTCCTTAAGCTATAGACGTGTTGCGAAAATGAACCGTTTTGAATTTGGCATTTAGGGACATACATAATTCGGCCTGAATCTTACCTCTCTAGCGCACCATACTTCCTAGCTTCACAAAGTGGTAGCCCTACGTCATATTTGGCATTTTCATCAATATTTTGATAACAACAGTCCTGACTTTAGCAAGGAGAGCATGTGCAGATCAGCTCTCACAGCAAGATGCGGTTCCCATTGACCCGTTCCCCGTCCGATGTTAGATTCCAACATGTCCAACACCTAAGTACCTAAATGGGGGATTAACCGGCTGTCGTAGTTGATTCAGCCTGAATTTTAGCTTTGTCAAAGTTCAAGAACGCTTTGGCTTTTAACCGAGGGAGCCGATAACTAAATCGGAAAGTCCTGCTTAAAACAAAACTGGTCCTTCCCTGCTCCAAAATAAACGAGCCCCACTTCTGATATTATAAACCAATTATATTTCCAACTGAATTAATTCTTCAAAACAGGACCAGTCCTGGCTGTCTATTGCTGAACTAGCTCTGCCTTAGGTAAAGCCATATATTTTCCGAGAAGAGGGCACTCTTGAACGGTTGGACTAGCACCCCTTCTTAAAACCAAACAAGTCTTCCTTGAAAAGGTACCAAAGTTTTCTAAAGCGTTGGTAATTTTGCTTCAAATCCTAGCAACTTTGAAGTTATTAGTTCTGAATTTGTGTCTGCTCTTTCCTTATGCCTAATCGTGTTAAGGTGTTCTAACTACGAAAATGTTTTAGCCTTTTTATGACATTGGTGTGTTGTAATTAGAATCGCATTGGAGTTCTATTGAATCTGACGATTAGATTTTTCTCTTAAGGTGTGCCACTTTTGGGCCATTAAAGATTGCTCTCTTCTAATCATCTTTGGTCTCACTCTCTAATCATTAAAGTAATTGACGTTTATTCTCAGGAACACTTTGAATTTTCGTAATGTCTTGCATGCTCTTTCTAGGCGCATGTTATTGTCAAAATTAAGTCTACTGTGAAATCACTTCAGAAATCCCATGAAATTGAGGAGGTCGATTATTGATCCTCAGGATAAGAATTTCGTATATAATGTCGTTTAAAATTAAATCCTTTTTAATGTTGTTTGTGAAGTACAAGCTGTTTAATGTGGTATTTTAAGTCTATTTCTCAATTTGCCTCCGACCTTTATCATTTGGTTCCAAGGGCTCTAGTTGATATTTTTTAAGACTTGTGGTATGTTCTTACGACATGGCCCATGTTGCGATAAATTATCTCTCATAATGGAATATTTCCTAGTGGAATATCTCTCATAATTGCATTCATTACTGAATGGAAATAAGTACTTATTATGACATTTTGCACATTCTTCTGAAAAAGATCTATATTCCTAATTCAACTTCGTTCATCACAAAATTCATGCTTTGAAGTTTTGAGTTGGGCAACCCTTGTAATTTTCAAGCAGTATATTTATCCGGTATTGTATTAATTGGGGATATCATCCGCATTTTGCTTGTAAGATAAGAGACAGGATTCGAATCTAGAAGTTTTTGTAAGCCGAGAAAAGCACTTCCATACCTGCAGTGTCATGCAGTGAAAAGTCCCAAAGGACTCTAGCCCCAAATGGTGTTAGCTGACCCTTGGGTATCTCCAAGTACCCTTCCGGCACACAGGAAGTAACGGAATCCACCCCGTCTGCTTTCTGCTAAGGAGGGGGGGGGACGATATGATTATTTTTAATTATACCTTTATGGTATAATTTTGAACCTTTTCTTCACAATCATAAGAGCCACTAGAATAATTCCTTACACGACGGTTTTAGGTTTCCTTATTCCATATTATCTTAAAGTGCCACGAAAACGTCATTGCAGTGGTGTTCTAATAGGATAATTATGGAGACGATTTTATGCCTTTTGCAAGGTTTGATTCCCTTCCACAGTTTCCCCCCTTTCCCTTCTAATGCAGACGTTCCCGGAAATTTCGCCCCACCATTTATTTGGCTGACAATATACCATTCAAATGTATTCTTGAATTCTGTAGGAACTAGTATAGCGAATGCCAAAGGCGCCATTTTGTTGACCAGAACGACGATTATACCTTCTTATTTAGCCAAGACGCCCCTGCGTTCTAGACACTGTAGATAAGTATTTAATGGCTTTATCATGGCCTCGCTTAAATGACCCGTCCTTTGCCTTTCGAAAGTTTTAACAACAAACGGTTATTACTTTATATTGAATACGCTCTGCAGATTACTCACTCATACTCTTCTTTTTAGGGCTCTTAAGAGAAAAGATGGAAGAATTACGAGCCCCACTGATTGGTAACAATGATGATAAGACTCACGGGAATGCCCTTCAGGTAATTGCAAATTCTCTTTTCCCGCGTTAATCAAGTCGCGAATGGTGGCCATACCCTGATGGCATCAACAGACTGGTTATTTCTGTTGCGGAGGACAAAGCCACAAATGTGGCACATCCTTACGTAAAACCTCGTTAATCTCCAATAATTGCACGTTTTAATGACGGATGTACTTAGCGAGCCTCACTTGTCACGGCTGCGATTAAGTGTTTGACAGAAGTGAGTCAAATCCAGCCTACTTTGACAGGAGGGGGAAATCAAAGTACTTTACTGCTGGGCTTTCAACCAAGGACGATATTATGCGTCGGAATATCTGTTATTGTAACCAGAGGAAATGTGTTCTTAATGTTGCTCCAGCTAGTATTTTTCTCTGATAAATCTTCTAAATTTTCATGGCAATCACAAATGGCAAGGCAATCAGAATTTTGAGATGATATCAAAAGAAGGCGTCTCTTCTGTATAGGAAACCTCGTTGCAAGTACTTTTCTTGAAGGAAATTTAAGTAAAGGCCCTCCGCCATGCTCAAATTTTCTTGATCTAAACCTGATTTTATCTTGAAAAGTCACGTTTTACACGGGTAGTCTTTTATGACCAGTTATGGTCCACATGGTCAGGGCTTTCCCGAAGCGCGGCAAACGTATTAAGACATTTTTTAGCCCCAATTAAATACGCACCAGGTTTCAAAAACTGGGTAGAATTAAAAAAGACATGTCTGCGTTTTTTCTGTAAAGGGGCTTTTGTCTTTTCCAATCAATTGATTGTTTTCTTTAATCAACCACATGAGCTGTAGTAAAATGAGAGTGAATCCCATGAAGGTTTGGCACAGAAGAGAAGATATCAACATTTTCTCTTTGAAAACATTGTAGACATTTAAGGAATGCCTTTGTCTAATAGCCAAGCCTTCTTTCTCTTAATTTTGATAGTTAAATTTTGCATTGGTTGTTGAACTTAACCAACAAACAGGAACATTGGTTTTAAATTTTTCGCTTACGATAACTCATTCTGTTCTAATTGCTTCAACTCATGGTCGTGGTCATTGAAGCAGCGTTCAACTTGCTCTTTACAATTCTCGCGGGCATTTGCTTTCTAAAAGGCTTGAACTTGTGGACTGCCTCGATTCCAGGATGCCTCTTACCAAGGATAGGGCTGTTTGTCGCATTATTTTCAGTCGACGAACGGTCAGCGTTTTAAGTTGCCGCGCGAAATCACCATCCGACAAAGGATAACAAACAGAGGGATGTCAACTAAACCTCTGCATCACTGCTAAGTGGTTACTGCGAAATTTGTTTTTTGGTTTAAGATCTCGTTATTCATCTTAAGAATCTTTTTTGCTAGATGGAACAGCAACTAATCAGGGCGGGCTCTAGGACCGTCAAAGGAGGTTTTGCCTTAAAATTGTCCAAAATATTGACGCAGTGCAGGGAGTAAATCGCTTCGAAGGAATCAGCTCTGCATTCTTAGCTGGATCGAACAGGAGGGCTTTCGTCATTCCCAAATCCACCGACACCAATCCAATTTTTAGTCTCCTCTTAATACGCAGTTCTGCAGAAGAAAATACACGACTATGATTTAAGCCATATTTCCTGTTTATATGGATAAACTGGGGGATTATGATAGCTGTATGACAAGATGATGCCTTGCAGCTCTCGGGCCTTTGTCGCTTTGTTTTTACGACTTCTTTATGTTGGCGCCATCGTTTCTTGCCCTTGTGTTTCCCCGTAACGCTGTCGTAGGTCAAATTGACTACGAGGCAAAACAAACAAGGGGGATGCATTTATTGACTACGAGGCAAAACAAACAAGGGGGATGCATTTATTGACTACGAGGCAAAACAAACAAGGGGGATGCATTTATTGACTACGAGGCAAAACAAACAAGGGGGATGCATTTATCGGCTTATGTACTTGGAAAGTGTTTCGCTGCTTTGAACGATGCGACTTATGGGGACCCACCCACACAACTAGAGCGCAGTTTAACGGGTCCAGCCTATTCACGATTCATCTCAGCTGACATGAAATTTAACTGGAGACAAGTTTTGTTGTTCAAGATACACGCTGTTTTTTATAAGTAACCACTTTATAAGGAACCTACATGTAGAAGGCCGAAATATATAAAGAACTTATACTACTAAAAACGAAATCCCTAAGGAACTTTTCGATTAGAAAGTTTTTTATAACTGCAAGCATCAAGAGCTAAAAAGCCGGTTCAATTCATTTGCAGCCAATACTCGCATAGATTGTTTGCTATTCGTGTGTCAAGTGCTTTATCGAGTAGTTTCCGCATATGCAGTCTCACCCCGCATAGTCATAGTCTATTAAGTGCTATGGCTTATTGATGTACAGCGAAAATTAAGGAACTTTTGGTACTAAATACTGATGATCTGTGCTCTACGAATAAGGAACTTTTGGAACTAGGCCTTGAGGTAGGTTCCTTATAAAAAAGCGTGTAGGGAACGTAACTAACGGTTCAAGATGCCCAGAAATTGCACAGAATACAAGTTTATGCCGTTCAACATGAGCTGTTCAAATTATTTTGTACACCAGTAGACATCCAAATTGTAGACATCCAAATTGCCCCCAGATCATCAGAAGACATGTATCTTCAACTTTCTTCAAAGCCTCTCTACTTTTTAATAAATCTCGGAATAGCGTGACAGAAAGGTAATATTAATCACACCCTGGACAATGTTTTGAGTGAGATAACTATGTCTCCACTGTAATTTGCAATTTACAGACAACTGCTCTTGTGGTTTACGGTCATGCTTAAATAGGAGAAATGAAATATCGAATTGGCCTGCAGACATTTGTAATCTAAGGACGACACTGAGTCGGCAATTGTTTGAAGTTTATTCTGTCTTTCTAGAAAGTAATGTTCTTTGCTAAAGTGACACGTTGCAGCCTTCCTTTCACGGGCCCTGTTCCTAATCTTCGTGCTTTTTATGGACTAATTAGATATCGTGACATTCGATTTAGCTCCTATTCCGTTTTTGCACCGCAATGATTTGATTGTATTCGTTAACTTTATTGCCTTTGTCTTCAACTCCAAGAGTTATCTGATCCCCGGAAAATGTTGCTAATTCGAGGACAGCGATACATCACGAAACTTGCTTATTTATGGTTAATGTCGTTTGCATGCCAGTATGAGAGAATTATTCCATTTGCTCGAACATTTGCGGCCAGTTGAAATAGAGGTCTTCAGTGTGGCAGGATCGCCAGTCAGAAAGTCATACATTTACTGGTCATTTACTTTCTCGTATCAAATGACGTTTCGTTCAGAAGATAATTGCACTGTTATACAGGACGATGCTTGTTGCTGCCAATATTTGAATGCTGTTTTTCATCCAATTGGATTACTCTACTGATTACATTTATTGAATAAGTAATTGACAAATCCTCAAGATTTGCGCCAACTGGCAACCCTTGTTGCATGGTACCCATCACATGAAAATGAAAACTTTTTCAACTCCAATTCCCTAAACGTTTTCAGGCCTTTTAACGAAATTAAACGCCTTTTAACGAAATTGCAAACACTCTCTCTTGCCCTGGCGGAATTCACATCGTTTTTTCTATGAATAAGTTAGTCGACATCATCATAGCTGTTGTTGTTGTTGTTTTTTGAGGAAGCTGATAACAGCTGAAAGTGGCACTGTTAAGAAGAACTTTTCAACTCCTAAAGCGTCCTGGAGCATCTGAAACAATCCGCCCCAATCAATCAACTTTTTTTCTCGAGGCTGATTTCATTCGTGATCGCCGTTTAAGGTTTTTTAAAAGTATTAGATGGTTTCCTAATTTGTTCTCGAACTGCCCTTCTTTTAAAAGAATTTGGCCATTGTAAACGAGTACTGGACAATCAGAAATTTCAATTATAAGAGACTTTAGTACTCGAATAGGAAATAAAGGAACTGTTGAATCCTATTAACACGGAAAGTAACAAAATTTTGCAGAAGTTGATGTATTAATTTCATTTGAAAACGAGAAAGAATGGCAATTGGTATGAATTTAAATTCCTGTCCAGTTAAAGTCACAACCTCTTAGGTTCCTGTAGCTGCGGTATCGAGTCGTGTCATTAATTGCTGAAAGCTCCATACACAGAATTTAGTGTACTTAATAAGTAGTTGCGTTTTTCCCTATTCTGTGGTCTCACCCTGTCTCCTATTTGTTTTTAAGAAGACTTGAGACTGGTGCTGCCTGCCAAAAAGAATGCGTTGATAGCAAAGAGCTGCCGAGAAAATAACTATTGCTCGTTTAGCAAGCATATTAGTGAATATTGAGATTTCTGGGTCAATCTGGCACGTTGTCTGCATGGATCCAAAATATCATTCGTTTTAATCGCTCGGTAAATTTGAAGTGACATTTATGGGTATGTTTTTATCACCACTGCTTTGATTCAGTCGCAAATCTTGATTCCGAACGGCTTGTCACCTTGTCAGAGCGCAAATACGACTGCAGATAAATTTCATGCACCCAGGGGCTTGGTCAAATGCCAATCATGTTGCTGAGAGTTTTCACCTGCAATGTGGCTGGGAGGCAGCAACTCTAGTTTGGATGGGGGTTGGGGTGGTGAAGTGGGCTCAATATTGCTTCAAATATATTTACGCTGGGAAGCAAGAAAGTTCTCGTAGCTTCCACAAACGAAATTTGCTCCCTTTTATTTCGAAGATAATCAAGTGCTCTTGAAATATTCTCTGTTTCACTCCTCCTCAATACACACGTTCTACAAATTAATCGCCAATCAACCAGCTCCTGAATCTGCCAAAAAATCAATTCCTCAGATGCAGTTTTCAATACTCAGGAAAAACTGAAAGTAATGGTGGTGTTATTCACACATCGATAACTTTGGTGTGTCCTGGTTGATTTTTAAAAGAGAAAAACGCTTGGAAAAGTAATTTAAAAGAGCCAAGCATGTTTATCCTGATGAGGACCATGACCCGAGCTAATCAAAGTTTTTTCGCGGTGTTTTTGCAAGGTCAAGTCCTCGGTCATTATCACCTGGCTTCTGATCTTCAAAGTGTCATCAAACAGGACAGATTCAGTTGGACGTCTTACTTCCCTTGTCACTACGTTTGAGGCCAGCTATGTACAGTACAATTGATTCGGGGCTATGCTCTATAGATTTGTACTAAAATTGCGCCCATTGCCAAATGTAAACAAGGAGAGAAGACAAAAAGACGTGTGTCCGAACTGTGAAAGTTCGCCGAGGGTGTCGCACCGTGGAATCTTTCGTCCTGCTCGTATGAGGCCGTCTGCTTCTCGGCATCAGGGCGCTTCGCTTCCCCGTCGTCGCTGTGTGATTTCCGAGGGTTTGAGAGCCGGGCGCCTGATGGACAATCAAGATGCTTTTAACGCCGGTCACTTCCATCTACAGCGCAAACACTGCAAATGACGTGTTTATTTATACAAAAGGAGTAAGCCGCTTAGTTCGCTGAACATGAATCAAGTTGTTTAAGATTTATCTCACCGTGACCCTTGCACTGCAGAAAACCGCTATTGATCGCCAATAGTGCGTGGACGCTTATAAATCAGTTGGACCTGTACTCCACTGCAGTTGTTGTGTTCGCGGGGTTAGTGCAACAAGGTGTACCCACCCATAGGTCCGATCTTGGCAGTCGTCTGTATTGCAAGCACGGAAACAGATTCGCGTCGAAGGAGCATCACAGGCGTATTAGCACCTACCAATCTGATCGTCTGAAGAAGATTAGGCACTTTTGGGGGACTACAGAATGCGGTTCTTTCGGTCCCAAAGAACTATGGTTCCGTATGTGGTGCTAAAGCAGGCATCGGGAAGCAAGGCGCAGGTATGCAGGGAGCTGAGTCTCTTTAAGTCTATTCTGAAGTTTATTTCGATATCATCAATGCGAATTGGAAATGTTAGATCTTGCATGCTAGATCAGTGCGGTAAGGTTAATGCAAGAGTTATCATTTGCCAACCTTGTGCTTCTGTCATGTACGTCTATATAGCTTCAATCAAAGCGATTGAATTTGCCAGATTTGCACCTCACGCCTTCTGCTTTCACACTCTTGTTATTTCTATTGATATGATCATCTACTTCAAATGTGTATATCCCCAGCTCGTACAGCTAAAAGCAATGCGTTTTCCAGTGGACCCCTTCTCCTTTATCACCATTTTATCACCATTATTTCCAACCAGTCACTCAGATTTCTCCCGGGCCATTGTCTGTCTTGTGTGTAGTCTTGTGTATGATTGGAACGTGTAGGAAGGTGACGGAAGGTGGTCTAATGGAGGAGTCCGTTTGTGTTATTTTGCCTTTAGCCGGTACTTCAGGTTGCCAGGTTTTTATTGTGTCTACTGGCTTGTCCCCTGCGGCAGTCGTCAGCCTTGCGATCATTGGATTGTAATGTCATCACTATTGGTTGCTTCAATAGAGCTTCATTGCGAGGTTTCTCGTACTGGTTGAGTACATTCACTGGCAAAATTGAAAAGTCAGTTTATTTAGTTAAATAAAACCCTAAAGATTTCAAATAATTTCTTATAAGAGTGCTTGGTACTATATGAGGGACCTCAGAATTTTGATCAAAAGGAAACTATACGGACGTTCGCCTCTGAGCATGGCTCCGATGCAGGTTGGAAAGTGGAAGGGCCAAGGGAGATTGAAACAACCATAACAAAAAATTTTAAAAAGCTCTATTGTTTTACAAAAAGTGTGTTAAAATAGTGTTAAAATTAAAGGTGTGTTAAAATATTATGAACTACCTAACTACAAAACTAATTACGAATTAAACGAATCGAATTGTAAAACGCGTCCGGAAGTGGAAGCAATAGCAGTTCGAAATGTGAATTACGTAAATAACACGAGTTATCATAACAATAATCATATATTTTCGACAGGGGGAGGGGGTAGTCAGCATGAATCATAGCGTGTGTACATCGAGCAATCTCTGTATTCGGGGCCAGTGACTTACACGCTTTTTTTACAAGTAACAACTTTATGAGGAACCTACACGTAGAAGGCCGAAATATATAAAGAACTTGTACTACTAAAAACGAAATCTAAGGAACTTTTCGATTAGAAATTGTTTTATAACTGCAAGCATCGAGAGCTAAAAAGCCCGTTCCATTCATTTCCAGCCAATACTGGCATAGATTGTTTGCTATTCGTGTGCCAAGTGCTTTATTGAATAGTTTCCGCATATTCTATCTCACCCCTCTCTCTATAAAGTGTCAAGGCTTATTGATGTGCAGTGAAAATTTTAGGAACTTTTAAGGAATTTTTGGTACTTTTGGTATCTGATGACTTGAGGTCTACGAATAAGGAACTTTTGGAACTAGGCCTTGTGGTAGGTTCCTTATAAGAAAAGCGTGTACTCCGTGATGTTTTAATGAAGTCAGTGCTTTAGGGGTACTTGACTGTAGCAGGCCTGGGGAAATCTAGACTAAGTTATTGAGGGCCTGTTGGTACTTGCGATTTGAAGAAACTCGTCTAGAGTTAACGATTTTTTCATCGACCGTGCTAAGGGGTGGGCCAAGGTAGTTAGTGTTGCTGCCCCCTTTTGTCGATGGTGCTACCCAGCTGAAGCCGCCCTGAACCCGTACGCCAGTGCTTTGCATCGGCACACCTGTTTTTGCTCTATAGCAAGGATGACGTGATCTGTGAAAATAGTCTCAAGCTGTGATGCTTGTGGGAGTACCATAATCCGCCCAACTGTTGCCCTAGAACATAAACTTTAAACCGGCAAGTGAAGGCAGGGTATAGAGCTAACTAGCTGTCATAGACTTGGTGGAGCTGACCCGCATCCTAGTCAGTCAGTGATACGCTAATCAAACAGAAAGTGCTCCATGGAAATATGGCAACTGTATAATAGGATTTCATATTTAGGCCTTCATGCCCAGGCAGGTTTTCGCCCACAAGATTCACTGCTTCACAATGAAGTGTCGTTTGTTCAAACTTTTAGCTCTGCCTTGGTTTCATTTAAAACGAGTCATGCCCGTCGCTTATAATTCTTTACTGGCACCCTTTACGAGCCACCATTATTGTTCGTATTACTCTTTCTTTCAAGCGAACAGAACAGACAATGCCTCGTAATCAGATTGACGCCAAAAGCTTGTAGCCCTCGTTTTCAATTGGATGGCAAATGGCATTACAAGCCATCCACTTATTGGTATCATCGTAAGCTACTCAGATTAGGAGACCGATCCGATGAGAAAAGTTCATGGAGAACAGATAAGCCGAAACTTCATTTGAGCGGGGGCTTTCAGTTAGTGGAGCTAATGGTTTCTATGAAATTTGGGGACATTCAATAATATTACTTTGTCTCTACACGTAATGGGGCCCCTGGACTTTTCTTAAAGCTTTTTGTGTTTTTATGGCTCTCGTGTGGTGTTATGGAGACAGCGTGGGGTCATCAAAATTTCAGATCAGATGATATATCTTGGCTATTGCTGATCTCTTTGTTTGTTGAATGTTATTATTATCGAGCACAAGGTTGCTGTTGTCCCAAGCACGGAGGCGCGCGCTGCTGCGAAGGATTTGCGCTACAGCGGGTGTCTCCAATCCCCGCTAACTGACCGTGGTATCTCTCCGTCTTGTAGGTCTCCGTCTTGTAGCTGGACTTTAAGTAGATCTTCGTTTCGTGTTGTTTTTCATCTAGTTAATTTTCACCTTATTAACATAACTCTCTCTTTCGTTTTTCTTTCTTATCAGTCAGTTTCGAAACTCGCTTCGATTGGCTTTCTTTCTCTGTTTCAGACTGCTCAGGATAACGGGTAATTGTATTTCCAGTTTCGAACGTTTTCAATCCTCGTCGATTCAGACGTTTCGTGGCTTTAACCTTGAAACGTGGCCACGCAGATTCAAATCAAAGCACATTTCTTCCGTTTGTTTCGTTTCGCTGACTTTTCAGTTCCGCAAATATTGTTTGTATTGGTTCTAGGAAACTTATTCACATAAAAATAGTTGGATTTCTAAACGACTAAGGTATTTGAAAACCATGCCCAACTCTGAAAAAGTAATTTCATCTTCTGTTTGTCGTTTTCTATTAAAGATATTTAGCTAATAATGAAATTTCCAAGACATTAAGTTTGGTTTTTTGCAAGATTACACGGCTGAACAGGAAAATCCGCCCTGTTCCTACTTTGTCACAAGAAAGGGTGTTTTCCTCTCCTTGCCTAAAAATATCTTTTGGGAAGTTTATCCTTAGAAATTATGAAGACATCTAGCAATTTGACGGGCAGAACCCCTCCCAGGGCCGTGACCGTATGCATCAGGCCAAGGTCTGCAGGGCCATCGATTTTTCAACTGACAGTCGAACCTTTTGGTCATCATTGTTTATATACATAGACGTCTCTATCGTTGCCACCCTTTCCATAGGAAGCCTTTAAAGACTTTTCTTTCCTCACCCCTTTTAATTGCCAGTTAGGCTCAATTTAGTACATGCACAGGTTTTTTCTTCAGAAGTATCCCTAGTTCATAGCAAAGTCGGTGGAAGAGTCTTTGGCATCAATTTCTGTGTTATTTTCGTCCCTAAAATTTGGTGCAGCCGGGTTTTCTCGTTTGTACTGAATGATGATATAGGCATCAAGGAGAATTATAACGTCAAATGATGACGGGGCCGCATTTAGGACTGCGGGGGCCCTGGGCCCTAATTTCATTGGGGCTCCTTAAGTAGGCCCACGTTTTAATGCGTCACTGCGCCACAAAAATTGTTTATAATTGCCAGTTGGGACGGTACATTTCAAAGGAGCGCCATGGAGTGTTCCAAAAGCACATGTTTGTGAAATGTTTGGCTACATATCATAACTTTCTTCTATTTGGACGTAATTGGCAGTGCAAAAGCGGAACCATCCTTTTAGCTCCCTTTTAAAACAACGAAATGATTACGAAATCGAAACTGTTCATAATACTACCTTTAACGGTCAAGGCAAGATGTCTTTTGAAGAGGCATTTCTTTCTAGTTTTGTCTCTTTCCTTACCTAATGTATCAAAATGGGAATTATGCGTGTTTGTGTTTTGTAAGTTTTAGGGGATTCTGCGCGTAAAACCATATATTATGGGAAGCACCAAATAGAGCCATTTTGTTCGTTAATGCGTCACTGAGCTTCTCTCTGTTGACAATATTGCGGGTTTTGCTGCCAATCTTTGTATATTGATATTGGGAAAACAAGAAATAGTTGGGTACACAGGCCAAAAACGAATAGTTTTTCATTGGGAATATTTTCATCTGATTTTGATCTTCGGTGATGATGCTTGATGTTTGTTTGACTGTAAGCATTGATTCGAATCCGTTTTGGTTCGTTTGCATTTTCTTTGAGCTTAACTCGCTGGTACGTTACGCGATTTCAGTTTCAGGGTCTGTTCTTGAAAGTAGGAACAAAACTATGACTCATAGTCGATGTTTTCAGAAAAGATGGTACCCTCGCTCCGTCAGTCAATTTCCCTTCCATAGACAACGATCTTCCGCTATGGTTCAGCATTTCTAAGTAAATATCTACTGAAATATCCAGGGAACGCCGATTTCTGCCTTGTAGCAAATCAGAGCAGTGCCTACTCCTTGGAGTAATGTCTACTCTTTTTCAATTAGAAAACCAAGAAGATGAGGAAACTTGATCCACTTGGGTTAAATTGATTTGCTGTGACTTAGTGACGTCAAGGAAACTCTCCATGTAACCAGCATAGAGATAGCTACCTCTATGGTAACCAGTGACGCATTCACCCAGTGGGTCCCCAAGGTTTTCAATTTTAGGGGGTCCCAAGCAAAATTTTGTTAAGCCAATATAAAGTGCTATAAAGTGCTGTAGATTAATTGAGTAGCATGGCACGAACTACTTTGGCGTACTTTAGGGGGCTCAATTAACTTTGGGTCCAGGCCCCGGCAGTCGTAGTTTCGGCCCTGCATGTAATGTCATATAAACAAGCCCAAGCCTGCCATGATGCAAGATTTTCATTTGGCCATGGAATAAGTTTTATTATGAAAGATGTTTTGTTTGGGCTTGTGGAAAAGTGGTGTCTAATTAAAGCAATTGCTCTAAGATCCAGCTCTCTAATTCCTCGTTTACGTTGTAGGATGCCACGTCAGGCTCTGGATATAAACATTAAAATCAGGCTCGAAATTTTTCTGAACAATCCTTTCATAGTTAGACCATATCAAGCCGTGTGCACACAGCCTGCCCTTCTATCAAATTGCTACAAATTTTTGCCCTAACGCGGGATTAGCAGTTTCCTGAGTGCTTAAATTACACTCGTTTTACGCCAGCTCCCATTCGTTCCTGTGACTTAAGCGCTGAACAGAGGCAATTCAATATGACAACTTTTTCGGTGAACGGGCAAACGTTCCTAAGATACAATGTTAGTGGTAATATATCTGGTGTCATTTTTTCACCGCCGTTTGACTTTCCTTCGTTATATTCCTTTCTGTGCGCTTATATTTTGTTGTTGATCTTTTAGAACCATGGTCCAAGGGGCAAGATGACTGATGACAAGGACATAGTTCTGTGCCCGTTGCACCAAGGCGGATGCTCGTTCAAGGTATTTTTGTAAACAATTTTTATCAAACAAAGTTTCTGCAGAATGTCTAATCTGGGCGTTGCTAAAGGCGGCGTACTGGTTAATTTGTGGCAGGAAGAAGGTTTCTTGCCATTAGAAGGGTATTTAGACGCGTCTTGTTAAAAGGATCATCTAAACAGCAGTAGCATTTACAAGTTTGAAAAGAGCAAGTTTGACAGAACTAGGGTCACAACATAGTCTGTGTCGCTTTAGCCTTCGTCAGACTCTTTCTTGCTGAGGGCAGTTACAAAATCGCCGGGCTGCACCCTAAGGACCCCACCACTTTTAATCCCAGGTGTCTGATTTCTATTGGACAGGGATCGTAATGGTGTTGGATTGCATCTACATTTCATGCACCCATTCTTCACGGTTCTGGACTAGGCATGGTCTTCTATCTCATAACATGGAGCTTACCCCCCTGATACCTTGATAACGAATCAAGAGCTCAACGTTAAAGGCATTGTAATAGCAGTTCCCCCGCGGGGGTTTTGTCTGTTTTCATTTGATGATAAATTTGTTTGCATGTTATCAGACATCATCATGTGTGCAGTTTGCTTGACAGCCAATCAAATTCGCGAAGCTTTCATAAGAACACAGCAATTTTTTGCAATTTGGGTATACGCTTTATATTCACCACGAATCAATACTATTTAGCTCTTGAAATATCCTGGTGAACTTTCATACCTATTCAATGGCCCCTAGCGATATGGTTGATTTGAAGCTAAAGCTGGCCTCGACTCCAAATTACCGGTTCTTATGCGATAGATTCTGTTAAATAGAATAGACATCAAGAAAAACGAAGTTGATTTCCGTTTTCTTAGAACATTTCAGCACCAAGATTACTATAACAACTTTAGAACCACGGTCTACATGAAATCACTGACAACTTGTATACAATTTGACACCAAAGACAGATCACATGTGGAAGAAAGAGATAGCGTCAATTCATTTAGTTACGTACCAACAACTTGTAGACAATTGGACACAAAGGAGGATCATATGTGGAAGAAAGACATAGCGTCAATTCATTTAGTTACGTATGAAAACGAGTCAAAGTTCAAACTAGAGGCTATTTCTTATACACTTACATTTGGGGGGAGTGCTGGCTTTGTATTCACGGTGACACTTCTTGTGGTTTTTCAGCCTGTCCCGCATATAAAAAACTGTTTTATTTCAGGTCTGAGGTGTTTTCTAGAAATGAGATATACACTTGAAATCAGGGTAGTGTTTCTTATACAAAGACATCATATTATGCTAACGACCAAAGCTCAATGATTGTGATGAAAATATCAAATACTACTTTGATTTGTATTTGTCATTTTCCACTTTTAGGAGACGATAAAAATATTCCAGAAACGTTCTTTGTGCTAAGTATTTATTCAAAGTTAATGTTTCGTTTAGTTTTACAAAATATTAAGTTATATCAAAATGTTTGAATAAGAAATAAGATTTTTACAGACCTTCAGCAGCTTTTTCACAAAGGGGTTTTTTTAAAAAAAATTAGGGTCTGTGTTCCTTAAAATTGGGTTTCTTGTATGCGGGACAGTTCTGTACCCGCCATGAAAAGTCCCCTTTTATGGAGTAAACGATGACCTCATGTTTTTCTTGCGAAACTATCGTTAAAATCCAAGCTCTATTCTTGTCTCTAATGCAAAAAGGTTATAGGCAACGTTATTCGAATCTTCTTGCTTATTGATATGAGAGTCAACGTTGGTAATCGATAGCGTGGGAATCTACACGAACATTGCGCAATGCAGAAATATTCAGGACTGACCTCGTTTTAGACGAGAACTTTTGGGGATGTCCCTTTGCTCCGCCTAAAAATGAATAAGAACGTGAATAGCAGTTTATTTAATTATGAACCTCAAAGCTGGCCGAAAACCAAAAAAGAGACATAGATGGGACTGAGACTTGCTTTGTCTGTGGCTGAAGCATTTGAAACCTTTTTACTAATGCTTTGTTCACTTTGCTGGTAGATCCTGCTTGCTTTAGCAAAAGGACAGAATGGCTTAATGCTTTAGTTGTTTGGGTTATTTCTATAACATCGTCAGTAATTATCATACATTTTCACGTCCTTAAAACTAACAAAACTATTAGCAAAGTTTAGCTCTAGGTCAGAGAGAGGGAGAGGGGGAGAGGGAGAGGGAGAGGGAGAGAGAGGGGAGAGAGAGGGGAGAGAGAGGGGGAGAGAGAGGGAGAGAGATGGAGAGAGGGAGAGAGAGAGGGAGGGTTGGAGGGAGGGAGGAGAGAGTTAGTAGGCTTTAAAGTTAATAGAAAAGAAATTAGGGGAATCTGTTACATTTTCAGTTGACACTAAATGTTCCCGCAAATTTTCAAAGCCAAAAAGGGCCATTTGTTGCAAAAAAGTTGGGCAGGGAACATTGAACACTTAACCCTTCCTACCTCGCAACTTCTATATTTACATAGCTCAGACATCTTATATAGTCAGTGATTTAGGTTGAAGTGCACATTTGTCGTTTTCGTCCACTGATTCGCTTTGTTTTCACTCGAGGTTCGACTATGTTATGTAATGATGGTGTTACGATGTCGTTCCGATGGTATTGCGATGATTTTCCGATGATTTTCTGATGATGTTACGACGATTTCTGATGATGTTACGATGATTTTACGATGACGTTACGGTGATGTTACGATGTTTATGGATGTGGAACACTCTTTATCTATCTGCACCCTCATTTGTTCATTGTTACTATTCTGTGTGTCACACTATTCGATAAAGTTGTCTATTATCATTGTGGTCAGTTCAAGTGCACCTGCTTCTTGTCCCTGTGCAGTCGCAAGTCGTAAGCCAACCACTGAGGAGGCGCTTATAGGTGTCCACTTCTGTGTGCATGTGTCCTTGCTGAGACCCTCGCCTGTTGCTTGAATTCGGAAGCTGGATTGTGTGGCTTCTGGTTGCCTTATCCTTAAAATTTGATTGGCTTTGCCTGGGATTTCGGCGTTTTAGAACCCGGAATGTGCTTATCAGTTCAGTTGAAACATTCTTTTGTTTCATTGGTGCCCATGGGTAGGAAGCCGTTGTGCTGCTGCTGTTGCTGCTGCTGCTGCATCTTGACTGGCTGGCTCACTGCCTGGCTGCGCAGAGGCAAGGGACATGGGCGTCGATTCTGTTTGACCCAGACCACGAGAGATTGATCTCCATTATCGCCGTTTGATTTTCAAGATTATGAACAACAAAAGGGCAATTCAATGGTGTTTGCGAACCTTGTTCGGGTGCTTTCGGAGTCTCTAGCGCGAGTTTTGTTTACCAATGTAGTGGCGAATGGAAATCACGGAGTAGCGTCTCCAGCGCTGGATACATAAGAACGAAACTGTGGAAATCAAAGGTAAGGTCGTATCAAATTGCGACTCGTGTTCTGTGGAAGTCAACGATCTTTATTGTGGCCTAGCTTAGAAAGGAAGTCGGCGACAAAGGCGCTCGGCTTTGTGGTGAGTCCGCGTTCTCAGGCATCGTCGACAGGGCTGTTGCAGTAGTGTTGACAAAGTATATTGCTCCGAGGGAGCGAGTTTGCTACCTGCTGCATACGACTGGTACGTTGATATTCTTGTCAGCTTCTCGCCAAATGAACTTGCAGCGAACTTTAGCTGCGATGCCCTGGCACAAAGACCCACGTTTCTTTGCGACATTTACCCTGTGCAACTCAGTTGGGTCATCTATTCCTCGAGGAAACAAGGTAGTTGATGACCTGTGATTTCATCCACAATCGGAAGCTCACCTCGACTGTGGGGCAGTGCACGTGAAAGATCTACTTCTTGGGAACGTACTCTGCAACCTTTTCAGAATTTTGAGAAAAAATTGATTTGTTGATGATCTGCAAATGCAGTCAATTCGAGTAAAAGACGACCTTCGATTTGACTCATTAGATATCTACAACGAATAACTTTGTCAACACAAAAGTATGTTGGGTGAATTTTGGATTTCGCAGGAAAACCAACTGAGCTCGACTGCTCTCTTTTATTTATGAAATCTATTCACTCGCTTTCGGTTGTTATTTGATTTTCTGGGGGCCAACCTCAGTTGTAATTTCCGGGTGCATGTAAATTCCAGTGACAAGATCCGTTTGGAATCTAGTAACAATGACGTCACCACACTTCCGTAAACTTCCGTCAGGTGTATTCACCATCGTACTCATCAGAATGTGTCATTATTAATGAAATTATATGAATGAAATAAAGCATAATTTAGGCAAGTTATAGATAACGATGATCCACTAAGTGAAAAATGAATGATCCAAATTGTAAACGGATTTCGGTGGCGAGAGGATTTTTGTGCTTGCTCACTTGACCGTGCCCATTGAAAGTGTTTTTACAAACTTTTGTGTGTAGAATTCGTCACAGTCGGAAATATCGAGCAACGACAAAAAGTCATTTTAGTGCTCAAAATCTGTTGGAAAGTGACAGTTTCCGTCAGTTCTTGCACGTGCATGCAGGGGCGAAACTTCACTGTTTTCATTAGGGGGGTGTGAGGCTTAGATGCCCGATGAAAGGGCGTTTCTTGCTTGCAAAGGGGCGTGTCATGCCTGAACATCATCTTTAGGGAACATCGCCTCAAGGGTTGAAGACATCGGGGAGCCCGACAAAGGGTCACTATGTAGTTAGTCCCTCAGACTCGAGCTGTTTTTCAAAGTCAAAAAATATGCCTCTTGTTTTTCTGGTGTTTCCATGTTCGAAAAACCAAGAATTTGTAAGGACTGCCTTTTCTATAAAAGTAGAAAGTCGTCACTTTCTAAATCTCCTGGCTATTAAGAGAACAATTTAAAAAAGAGATTGAAGTAGGGTCTCAATTTTATCACAGTAAAACAACAAAACAAAACAATATTGGAAATCAGAAACGGCTACGCAGTCTACAATGTTTCAACAAAAATAATATTCCCATATCAAAATCAATAAAAATCAATTTTCTTTTCGGAGTTTGATTTTTAACTTTCGGTTTTTTTCATCACTCCAAACCTTCAATGCCATATTCAAGTCAATTTTATCGGTCAGATCTTTCTCGCACGCCAATTAAAACAAATTGTCGAGTCGCTCATCACCCATGGTGCTTCTTAAAAAGACTTTGACTATCTTCGTCTTGCTAAAAGTTCGCGCGTCCTTTGCAACGCTGACTGGTGCCGTAAAAAGTAACTTAAAAAATAGTCTGTACATCATTAGGAATATACGTTTATTTGCAAAAGCATATTGGCAAACCTGATGTACACTTTCATAAGGTACCTTCTGGCTATTCACGTGATTGACAAATACATCCTACTCCATTTCGAGACAAGCGATATCTATCGACAGAGACGAAGGAACAAGCTGACCTACGGCATTCATATCTTCAATACGGGGCTTTGCAAACGGTGGTTGAAGCAGCTTTGCTAATGGCAACATTTTTTCTAAACATTGCTTCACGTTTTCGGTGTACTCGTGTATGAGTGAATCAAGAGCCTCTCTAACAGCCTTTCGATAGTATATATTAATGGCCAACGATGCTTCTGTGTCTTGATTCTCGTCATACCTCCTTGGCATTTTTCGTGGTCTGTGAATTCGAGCGTATTCATCTTCTGGGTCTGTTTTTAAAGTATTTTTGCAAAACTGAATGCAAGCACAGACCTCATTTTCAATGTCGTACGTTCATTCTATCATCGATTCCAGGATTGTAACAGTTTATTTTACCAATAAAAGCGCATCCAAGATATTCAGCTCTTCTTTTTGCATTGTCAATGTCAAGAGCTTTGTCTTCTTCATGACTAATCGCATAAACATTAGTGCAAAGAAAAAATCAAACTTCTGCAAACAGGGCTTCTGTTTTGTTTTCCTAACTGGGTGGAGACCATAAATTCAAAAAATCAAGCTGGAGCGAAAAAACAGCAATAAAAGTGCGACCTAAACAAAATTTCCAAATTTGCCCGACAAATATACTAGCAGCGAAATATTTGCCCGGCAGAATCCGCTTTTTTAATATTGGTGGGGTGCAGCACCCAGCAGTTTCGCCCCTGCGTGCATGTCATCAGCAAAGGGTGAGTTCGCGAATGTTCCCTTGTTATGGATGTTGTTGTTGCTGCTGCAGTTGTTGTTGCTGTTCTTGTTGCTGTTACTGCAGAAACGGGCCATCTTTGACGCATAGTTCCGTTATCACTTTCCACTGTTTTGTTCATGTTAGTCCGTGAACTTGTTTTCAAACTGAGCTTGCATTTCGTTTGTTCTAGAACATCCTTTTTACTGATAATATTGAAATAGTTTCCTTTTCTTACGCACTTGGTAGGTAAAATACCCATAGCGCTGTTTCCTGGTTACAATTTTCTTCTTTGACAATACAAACAGTCGTGGACATTTCAAGACGTAGTTATTTATATCATATCATGTCACTACCACGAACAACATCAAATGTACGCCCTTATTATGGGGAGCTCCACTGCAAAAAACCGTTGATAGTCTCATCAAACATCACCAGGTTGTTTAAAATCAAAAGCTAACCAATTATAAGCTAAACGCGTATGTCAGCGACTAATACAGATTTTTCATAGTTTTTCTTGGCAACAAACGATTAACCATTAAGATTATATTTTTTGATTGAGGGACTCCAAGATAATCTTAATGTCTGCCCTATTTCGTTGCACTTTGGCAATATTTACGATTGGAAATAGAGGGAAATGTTGATTGGAGTGATAAGAAGATTATCAGATTTGCTCTACGTGGATATCGGAGAAAGGCAATGGCTCTGTTCTTGGTCTATTTACTCTTGATTTTACTTCACCAATTCTAAAGATTTTTCGCTGTCATAAGATAATGAACATTGTAAAGAGGTGTTTGTTTGGACTCAAAGCAACCACTGGTTCCATTCACACAACGCAATACCAATTGTTTTTCCCCTATTATGACTGTCGTCTTTTAGCCCATACTTGAACAAGAACCGAAGATTTTCCCAAAAGATGGCTACCTCTTTGTTGTGTTTGCAAGGGAAAAATGAAGTTTGCTGGGAATCTGGTTTCATTCAGTTCCTTTGTTGTGTACTCTATTCGAACAGAAAAGCTAACATTAAAAAGAAAACTTGGCGCTTATCGTGACGGCAATCGAACAAACTTCGCTTAAGATAAGAAAATTGTTGTTTAATTAATTGGGCGATGGCATCCTTTTATTAACTCTCTATGTATTCATCAACTAGATGAGTTGACTTGGTTTAGTCATTTTCAACTTTGCAATTGCTGTGAGGTTCACACCCACCTGATTTCTAGCTTCCACTGATCTCGTTGCTCTTTTAAAAACTTCAATTTAATATTGCTACCTCTTGGAATTAAGAGACGTTAAAGTTTCGGAATGAAGAAACTCTGTCTGAAAGAAATGGGCGTGACGAAGCACTCTATTTAATTCTATTCGTTTGTTTTTTCCTGAGAAATTTCACCGCTTTGTAAAAGTATCCAGGCCTTCTTTAAAATATCTTTCGTCTCTACAGTCTTTCATTGTTTCAGATTTCACAGCCATTTCGATGCATGCATATTTACCGCACAATTATTTGAAATAACAGAATTCGTATTGTTTCCCAGGGTACAAGGAAGCTGCTAGAAGATCACATGAGAAATGATTTAGAAACTCATTTGTTCCTGGCATGTAAAGTGATCAAAGAGCAAAATGGTTTGATCGTCGGCTACAGAGATCGCCTGAAGCAAGGGGAATCAGAGAGGGAGCTGGTGCACCAGAAGCTAGATAACTTGGCGAAGGATTTTGAAAGTCTACGGGTGCGTTATGACCAGGACAAGGGCGAGCGTGTAGTGGAAGGCAAGAGCATTGCCGACAAATTGGAGCTGCAGCGGGAGTACCAAGCACAGGTGAACGATGAACTGAGGCTGCAGATTCACGGAATTAAGAGTAAGGTGGAGGTGGGCAAAGCACAGGGAACCGATAAGGCAAATCCCATGAGTGATTCGCCGTTGTTTGTCAAGAAGAGCGATAACGAACGGAGAAGGCTGAACTCTGAGGATTCACCGGGGTCCTCTTTGAACTCCCTCCTACACAGACCGACGCAACAGCGGGCAGAGTTGGTTTGGCGGATAAACACTTTCTCTCGAAAGCTAAGGAAAATCCAGTCTGGCGCGCACGAAGATCCCTTTATCAGCGACCCTTTTACGACTGGCCCGTACGGCTACCGGGTTTCCGTGTGGGTCTACCTGAACGGCCGGGGCAAGGGCGCCTCGAATAGCGTGTCGATATACGTGCGTGTTATGTGCGGGGAATTCGACCCAGTGCTCGTTTGGCCCATCAAGCCGACCTACACGTTTATGCTGCTGGATCAAACGGCCGATGCCTCGCAGCGTCGCCACCATATTCGGGTGCGCGACTTTAGCGTGAAGCCCGGTGGCATCGAACGACCTAAGAAGGAGGACAAATCGGTTATAGTCGGGTTCGATGATTTCATTGTGCACGAGGACTTAGAGAAGAACAATTATTTGGTTGAAGATACAATTTTTCTTCGTGTAATTGTAGACATACCAGAACATTAATAAATTTGTAGCTGTGCTATTTTGGGAAGTCATGGAACTCCTTTAGAAAGAGCCTGACTTTCACTAGTTATACTGGTAAAGAATCGAGTTTAGAAATACACGGTGTCTGAAATATATCCCCAATTTGCCACTACCACGAAGCATATAATCATATATTGTTCTCTTTATCATCGATGTACGAACCACCATTCATTTACCACAAGCTGAATGCAATGTTAACACGCTGCAGAATTACGCATCATCATCACGATAGCAGAATTCAAGGACCGTTCCAAGCAAAAAGGAAGCCGGGCCCTGGCTCTTTTTCCTAACTAAACCTTAAATTGTTCTAGCAACGTGAAATGTTCTTGAATCCATAACGTATTAGAAATATTACTACACCAATTTAATTGACAGTTGTTTTAGCCTCTTCCTTGTATATAAGAAGCAAGAATCGTCTATGATGATTTGGCAAATTACCTTGACACATTTTCTTCATCTTCCTACTGACTGTGTGTTTATTGTTGTTGGGGTAGGTGACAAGATCGGAGGCGGATCCAGAAACTTTTCTAATCCATGCCTTTGAAACTCTTACAGAATGGGGGCAACGATTTTTTTCTATTAAAACCTTTAGCAAGCTCAACTCACTCTCGAAAGTGCTAGAAAGCTCGCAAACATAGGTGTTAAAATGTCGAATATGGCTAAACTGTCGAACGTCTGTCATTTGTGAGGGTGTGGTAGATGGCAAGAGGAATATATATATTGAAGCTTGCTGAAGAACATTTGAAAACGCACAAATTCTGTGATTGGTAAATTGGTAATTGCCGCTTTTGACTGGCAAATAAGCCAAGTCTATCTAATGGGCTTATCAGTCCAGTGCACAGAAAGAAATACCTTCTGTGCACTAGACTGATATCATTCTGGAGATGTTTTTGGAAAGACGCAAGCGTAAAAACTCGTCACCTGTCTCCCCGCCTTTTCGCACCAGTCAAGTTCTCATTCGCCCCTACATTCCTTCGATAGGTATGTTGGGAGTTCCTTTACGTCATGCCTAGCCCCCGCTTCAAATCATAAGGATACATTGGCGGACCCGGTTTAGCTGCAGTGACCGGACCAACGCCGGGTGGTACTGGTTGGCTGGCTATTAGCGGCAAGTAGTGCCCGGCCTGGCCTGACCTGACCTGGTCTAGCAAGCATCCAACGAAAAAACCTCTCACCTAGTTCAGTAAATAAATTTTGTACAGAAGGGAAAAATATCATGGCTCGTCTTCTTGGTGTCATAAGTATTTTATGACCGGGTCTCTATTTTATGACCGGGTCTCTATTTTGTGACCGGGTTTGTTTACTAGGCCATCATCTCCACCCGACCTGGTGAATTTGACGCTTGTGTGCTTTCGCACCTCGTATGAAGTCTATACATCAAAAGATTGCTCTTCCGTGGAGTTGATTGATTTGCATCATTTGTAAAGAGAACTGATGATTTTTGAAGAGTTATCGAAAGTTTGCCATTTGCCCAAGCTTTCGGAAGTGTCTCATCATTAAAGACGTGTATAGGGGCATGGTAACGACTGTCGTTGCAAGGGACTTCCCCGACGAGTCATTCCCTTGGTTTCGAAACCAGAGATCTCCTTCCCAATTGGACATCCCCTGTGTCTATTCATCATTTGAATTCAAGTTTGGGAAGCGTTAACTGTAGCAGAAATGCCCCACAGCGACCACTAAAGAGAACTATGGATTTTAAGAAGTGATACGACGCGCAAAAAGAAACAGGAGTCAAATAAAACGCAGGTGAGGTGAAGGTTTTAAGCCCAACTTTCATATATTCCTCGTCGTCCAGGTGTCCTACTTAGACAAAACACGGCCTAAGACAAAAAGTTTGGCGTGGTTATGGTAGTTTTCAATCATCCCCGCAAATACAAGCGCAATAAAGTTCACTCATTTGAACTCTGTCAGAGATATAATTTTTTTCATAACGAAAGTGAATAAGAAGCGAGACAATTTGCCATTAAACGACAAATCTTAATAGATGACGTAATGTTTATATATACACTTTGGGAGGGAGAAGAAATGAAGGGATGGAGCTATCGACCCATTTTGTTGCCTTGTGGGCCTATATATCGTAATCGGATGTGAACCCCCCCCCCTTTTTTTACTATTCAGGCCCAATAAGAAGCTTTTAACAGGTTTCAAGTTTGCTGTGCCGTTTTACACATAAAAATCATGTTGTAACATAAATCTAGACATCCGGGAAAAATAATGGAGGGTCTTTTATGGATCAAGCTCTAGGCTACATTTCAAGAACGGCAAATCATATGAAGTTGAAAATTTCAGAATAAACATACCTCAACAATCATAATCACCAAATCCAATTTCACAAAAATCGAAAGACATGAGGTAAAATTATGTTTTCTGCTTGGTTTACTTTGCATGGGATGACCCTTAACCTAGGCCTTTCTCTATCACCCTGACTTTTCCTCTTGTTGACTCTTCTTATAATTGTAGAAGAATGCCAAATTTGCGTTTATGCATGATGAATTTACAAAAATTTGTGTTTGTGGCCATACCATTCAAATTTTGACCAAAATAGACATTTTTGAACTTAAATACAATGTTATCATGTGAGCATCAAACAAATGCTTATCAGTCATGCAAATTTTTGTTAAAATACTCAAGAATGTAGGAAACCACTTCATAAACCTTGTAACTCCAACAGAAGCAATATGTAAACATTAATTTCTACAATTAACATGGATATCTGAAAGGTTCAGTCAACAAGTGCCGGTTAGGCCATACAACAAAACTAGAGCAACAACAACATTACTGTGATCTGTTACTGCTCAATAATTTATAAAATGTCTAATAATTTTATTTGCTAGCTTTTATCTTTTTGTATTACAGTTTCAGATGCAAATGCTTTTCATTCCCATATGCTAACAAAATGACTGACAACGCAATGCAGAGAAGAGTCCGCTCCTTCTCATCCAGCAACCTTCATGCCACAAGAAGAATTCATGAGTACATTGCCAACCAAGAAAAGGGTTTCAACCATGAAGTCAACTTAAGAAAGGATGTTACCAAATCTTCAATGATCATCCCAACCCTGGGCAATATGCAAGGATTCAATCCAAAACTGCCAAGTTATACATTGCAACTGGTAGCTGACACACCAACATTGGTCAACCTAGAGGACCATAAAATAATAAATTGGTGCCCTTACGCAAGAACCCTGTTACCACTGAACGTTGAAAGTGATGGAAATTGCCTGCTTCACTCTGTGTCAGTTTACATTTGGGGGGTCCATGACAGAAGCTTGAACCTTAGAAGATATTTACACAGAAGGTTGCGTGATGAAACCAAATTTGAAGGTAGCAATTTAAGATTTTATTTCTTAGAGCATTTTTTGGACCCAGTCTACCACCTGTCAATGTAGGGTCATGTAGATGTGCCAATTGTATGGAAATCTCTCATTTATTCAAATTTCAAAGCCTTTTACCTTTTGCTGAGGAATGAAAGCATTGGCACCCAAGCAAAAGCCCCATTTTCAAGGCTTCTGTTTGTTTGGGAGAGAGGTTAAGTTGATGTATAATTGCATTTTATCTGACTTTTTGTAAGTATTTGTAAGTACTATTGTTTTGAACAATTATTTTCTGGAGATACTGCTCGATGCAAATTCATTTTCTCTCTGGACAAACCCTCTGGACAATATAAATTTTCTTGCCTTCAAAATGCACTTTCCTGCCTCTTCCTCTGTTCATTCCTTGTAGCTAAAATGGTAACTTTCTGTCAGTCTGCCATTATTTTTCCAAGTTCTGCAAGAGATTCATTGCTTGCATACTGAACAAGGAACTTTTTTAAGGAAACTTAGGTCTAAAACCATATTCACTGACATTTACATTTGTTTTACCCTTGGCTTTCTAAACATTCAAATTATTGGGATAAAGTAGGAAGCATTGATTACAATACAAATTTAGCATTTCTTTCTAACTTCATTTGTTATAAATATCAATGTGATTTTTTTAGGGAGCATGTACCTCAGATGGAAACATGAACAGAAACAGCTCTTTGGAGACCTTACGATGGAATTTTCAACAGTAGAAATGCAGAAAGCTTGGGATGATGTGGTTTTCACTGCTTCAGAAGTTGAGCATCCAAGAGGGAATCAGGGGCTAAAGTATTTTCCACTAGAAGACATTCACGTTTTTGCATTGTCCAACATTATTGCAAGACCAGTTGTTGTGCTTAGCGAAGATACATATCATGGGCCAGGTGGAAAATCATTACAGCCAAATAACATGGGTGGTATCTACCTGCCTCTGCTTAGAAATGCTGCTGATTGTGAAAAGTCACCTGTCATCATTGGATACTGGAATGGTCATTTTATGCCACTGATAAGTGGAGAGGATGAAGACATGGTTATTTCAAAAAGACAGACCAATCAAGGTGCTCAACATTGCTTGCCACTGGTAGACAAAAATTACAAACCACTGCCATTAAAGTTCATGCTACCAACAGATTCTAGACATGATCTTGTATACACATATCTAGACTGTTTCCACATTCAATCAAATTATGGTCAGATGCCAGCTGCTTTGATCAGATTCAGATCACCCCCTGCTTGGTCAATCGAATTGATGTGGAGCTTGTTCTCTAAAGCAAAAGAAACTTTTTGTTCCTTTGCTCAGACAAATCCTGCTCCATTTCTTAATAAGTGGAAGCCAAGTGATGCTTTTAGTGAATCCAACAATGAAACCACAGCCATCAAGGACAGAGATTTGCTATCCCATGGAACCGAACCATTGATAAGTCAAGTATTGCCTAGAAGCTCAGGTGCTGTAAATCCTTGTTTAAATTATCAATCTGGCTGTCGCAATATTGGAGAGCAGAAATTTAAAAATCTTTGTAAAGATTGCTATGCTTTGATGAACACACACACTGTAAAAATGCCTGAAAAGTCAGAAGCTTATGTCATTCCAGCCAGCACTGTAATGTCTACAGAGGTTCATCCAAAACTGCAAAGAAAAATTACACCATTAAACAGCCAATCAAAAAAATGTATAATATCCGGCTGCACTGGCAAAGCTTGCAGTGCTACTTATGATTTGTGTAGAGAATGTCATAGCACCAGATTTGGAAAGGAAAGTCAGAGCTACAGAGAACTCAAAGAGGACAAGGTAGCCAGCAGTCAGCCCCAAGAATATGAAAATGCTGCCAAAACATTGTGTGAAAGCCCCGGCTGCCAGGAAGAAATTGTGAGAGGAACTGGGAGATGTAGAATTCATCTAAATGAAAGTGTTAATCACAAATGTGTCACAGATGAGTGTAATAACAGAGCAGTTGATAACCAATGTCTTCTTTGCGATGAATGTCTAGAAAATCAAAGGGAGACTACTTTTGTCAATGACAGAAGACATCAAATCAACTTCAAGCCACCCGAGGTTTATCCAGCATTTGATAGAGTCCCCACTTCTTCTGTGCATACCATTGCTGCACAAAAGAGTTATGAAGTGTCTGATACACCATACTGGCATAGTGCTTATGAAAAAACAGGTTTGTGCAGAGAAACACTCTGTGATAATTTCGCTGCCCCTGGAAAAGAAGGCTTGTGTAATGAATGTTCTAAGTTTAAGCTCATATTAAATGAGAGTGAAAAGAGTGGTCAGAAATGCAGGAAACCTAGCTGCAGAAATCATGGACAACCAGATTTTGACTTGTTTTGCCATTCTTGCTATTATGGTGGTCAAAGTCAAGGCATGTCAGTAAAAGTGCCAAAGTTCCCAGGAGCAGGTGTTGACACAATATCTAGTGAAACTAGATACCTTGACGATCAACTTTTAAACAGGTTACAAATAGATGACAAAGAAGTGCATTCAAATCAAAATGGAATGCCAAGGCCTTCTACAGAACTTCATACCTATGGTAACATCCCTTATAATCCTGATCAGCTTACACAGCCGTCCTCTTCACAATCAGGCATTGTAAATCTTGGCTATGATGCTAGTTTATACTCCATGATCCAAAGAGAGCAAACACAAAGCAAGTGTCTAACAGATGGTTGTAGAAATCAAGGAAAATTTGAGCATAAAAATCTTTGTGAAAGCTGCTATGAGAAGGCTCTGCTGCAAGAGCAACAGATTTTAAAAGGAAATGAAGAGAGAAGAATGGCCCAGAGCAGAGTAAGATTATGTTAATTGCCCTTTTTTATTTGTTAGCATTATTTGAACGGCCATGTTAATAAGTATTGTATTTTAACAGAAAGCTCTTGAAATTTAGAGCTTTCAAAATGCACAGAACTTCTTGGCTACAATGGTGCCCTATCTGTGATCTTGAGACTTGTTGCAGCATCATCGCCTCCCAACCTGAAGCACCCTATACAGTTGTTATTTATTCATCAGTTTTACTAAGCATCTGTTTGGTTAAGCTGCGGCTATTGTTTAGTGGTGAACAACTAGTCCCAATGAAGCTTGATGTGTGGGCTTGCCCCACTATAACTGATGCATTCAATAATGTTTTCACTTTCACTGTAAATTCACAACCGAGATGCTCTGTGGCTTTTGTGCAGCTCTTTTGTATTTCTTAGTGCTTTACGCAAGCTTTATGTTCCACCTTTTAGAATGAAAAGCTCCCAGCAGACAGCCCTTATCTCAACCCAAAGCCATGCAAAACAAGGGGATGTCCCCATTTGAGTGAACATGTGGGGCAAGGTTATTGTGAACGATGTCTACAGCGGATGGGAAGAGAGCCAGGGGATGGTGAGACTGTTGGAGGTAGAAGACGCCAAGAATCCCCCACAGCATACCCTGCTGGGTACCAGACAATGAATGCCAGGGACCCTGTCAGACAACAAGTCATGCCAAAGGAAACACACAAATGTGCAAAACCTTTTTGTGAATTCTATGCTAGTGGTGAATTTGGTCCATATTGCTCAAAATGCTTCATGGAGCTGACAAAAGATGATGTCACTGGGTCATTAAATGCAGGTTTGAACTGTTTATTCCCACAACTTTCAAGAAGGATTATGCACTTGTCTCATCAGCTAGTTTTGTAGACATATTAAAATTTCCTACACCAGAAGCAGAGAATAGGGCAGGAGGAAAACTTGCATTAGCCACCTTTAATGTCTTGTTTTGCCAAGTTAAGTAGTCCATCAAAGTTGACCACACCATTAGGCTCATACCACAGTAGGATTTGCCAGGAATGAGCCTGTTTAGCTTGTTTTGAAGTTTACCTATTTGCAGAAGGTTTCTTGACAGCAAAAGTGACCACTGTCCATCCCTTCTGCCTTTCCCTTTTCTATGCCAGAGGGTTGATTTAAGAAAATAATGAAATAGATTGTGTAGCTGCAAATTATTGCGCCCATTTATTGTGGCCTGTTCAGTATGGCTTTACCAAGTATGGGTTTCACAGGTTGGATCAAATGTGATTGTTACTGAAAAGAACAGGTGTATTAGAGGAACTGTAACTTTCAATTATTTTATCCCTGCATACATGTTCTCTGGTGCATTCATCTTGAAGGATTGCATGCAAATATTGGATGCATAAAATTTTGAAGTCTCATTAGTTTGACTATGTTTTGATTGTTAGATTCTGATGTACAAAGTCTGCTTAGAGGCAGGAATGATCAGTTCTTACAAATGGGTAGAGGCCAGTTTACTTCTGCAGATGGCCATGCATTGCTTTGCAGAAGGAGAGGATGTGACCTGTATGGTAGCCCAGAGAGAAATGGATACTGCAGTCAGTGTTATAACAAGAGCGGAATGAATTAGACAGACGTATATGCGTTAGTATCTTTTCAGTGTAATGGTAGCAACATTTCTGTATTATAAACTATGATGTAAGCTTGTAGAAAAATTGTAGTGTACTTACATATGGCTATTATAATATCTAGCAATAATTGTTTTTGGCAATTTGTAGCGAGTTGTAGCAATTTATAAACTAAATTTGTGTTGAGCTCTCATGGCTGTGAGATTTTCAATCAGCAGTGGACAGCAAAAGATTTTCCTGTGAATTTGCAGATGACAAATAATCAACAAGGGGGTTGAGAATTTAAAGGAAAAGTAGATTTAACCATTTTGAACAGCTGAGAAGAGCATCTAGAGAGCATAAAGAGAGAGGAAATCCGTGGCTTCCTGAAATTGCCAGACCTAAGCTACTTTTGTTCTATTTGTTTATCTCACAGTTTCTTTTCGTCGAGACATTGGAACTTCTTAATACTGTATCAAGTTGGAAGCTTCTTATGAAGTATATTAGGGTTGTTAGCAATGCTGCGAATTAAGTTCATTAATTAGAGATCTTGCTTGTTTTACCTAAAAAGGATTTTTTGAGAAATCATTTCAATCTTAGTGTGAACCATGTTTGACATTTTGTGGTTTTGTTTTAGAAAACAATTTTAAATATCATCTCGTGAGATCCGAATACGGGTTAAGACCCCTTGAAAGCCCAAAATTGCATAAATAGCAAGTTGACAATGATCACATAACTTGATTGCCTCTCTGATTTTTTTTCATTAATCTGCAAGGGCTGAAACATTTTCGCGTAAGAAATCATTCAATTAAACATGAATTTAGTGAACTTTGAAAAAATTGACTTCAGGAGATGATTCACCAAGTATCTTTTTTAAAAAAGCCAACCCGGCTACTTATGTTTTATGTTCCAGGATATTATGATTAATAGAGGTCATTGCGTTGTATCTGTAGAACTGTTGATGTCATTGCTGCTTCTACAAAACTGCTTCAAGAAGCAACGTATTATTGTAAACATGTAATTTATTATGATTTCTATTATGTTTATCATTAAATTTTCGAAGCAGTTTTTGGCTCTTGCTGTATTTTGCCATACCCTTCTTTTGCCATAATCATGCCTTTTGGATTTCCCAGATGCATCTAATCGCGAGATGATTTGTGAAGATTATAGTGTATACTATCGTGAAACAATATGATCAAATACGGGTAAAACAAAAGATTGATTAGCATAATTAACAATATGGGCAGAAGGAGGCAATTTCGAAAACTAGGTTATAAAACGCGTGAATTATCTTTTACAATCAGTCAACACCCTTTCCCTACTATCAATCAATCAACACGCCTTCTCAATATATATATGAACGACTTCCACAAATTTCAGTCCATTGTTTAATCCATTGAATTTCAGTGCTTCAAATTGCTATTCACGAATGAGTCCCAAGAGGCTTATTTTAAACTGTTGTATAAGAAGTTTTTCAGTGGTTATGGTTCGTAAAATTGTGCGACCAATTTTCAAAATGTTCGCAACATGCAATGGGTGAAGGTTGAAATGAGTATTTCGACGTGTTTGTTGGTTCTCCAAGAACGTTTGGAAGAAACAGTAAGCCGTTAATCAGTTCACTACTGGTCTGTCGATCAATGGTATTATTAAATGAAAATTAGCATCAGTTGGCTGTATATTTCTGCATTGTTATTGATCTTGCATTCATTCAAGAGTTTTAATGCATTAGTGTGTCATATATAAAAGAGTAATGTCAAATCTGTAATTTTTGGAAATATTAAGGCGGAAATAAAAGTTCTGGACAATCAACGGATGCAATGAACGGCATTGTGTAGGGTCAACGGAGTAAAATCAATAAAAAACAAGGAGCATTGCATTTTTCGAAGGAATCCTTAAAAAATTCAAAAGAAATATCTTTTAACAAGTTGTTTGTGGTACAGAACTTCACAATGGCTAGAAATAGCGGAACCAGTTTTCACATAGCTAAAATACTTTTTAGTGTGACACCTCTTTCTTCTCAAGAACCTTTCAAAGCAGTGAGCTCAAACATGATATTGTCGAAGAAGTGGCCCAAGCTATTGTTGTACGTCGTTGAAGGCATTTCCTAACTGCAAGACACTTAAGATGGATCAGAAGACAGTGTCTTATATGTTTGACAAGCAGCACAAAGGAAAGATAAAGAATGATATGATAATAAGATGGCAACTCGAGCTTTCTTATTATAGTTTTTACATTGTCTATCGACCTGGCAAGGAGAACATTTCTGCTGACAACTTCTCAAATGCTACCCGTGCTGCCTCTCCATGCCCTGCACGACGCTCTCTGTCATCCACATGCGTTCAATGAGCCTTCCATACTCCATGGAGGAAGTAAAGGAGATCATCAGCACCTGTGAAAATTGCAACAAATGCAAACCTCAGTTTAATCAGCCACCAAACGTTCCCTCACAAAAGCTACCCAACCCTTTGAAAGGGTTAACATTGACTTC
Organism: Nemopilema nomurai; assembly: GCA_003864495.1. Classification (NCBI taxonomy): domain Eukaryota; kingdom Metazoa; phylum Cnidaria; class Scyphozoa; order Rhizostomeae; family Rhizostomatidae; genus Nemopilema; species Nemopilema nomurai. The sequence continues at coordinate 1,634,288 of ML133394.1, forward strand.
AAAGGGAAACTACGGACCACTAACAAGAACAAATACTTCTTGTACATTGTCGATGAACTCTCAAGATTCCCGTTTGTTAATCCTTGTGCTGATGTATCCACTCCAACAGTAATCAGATGTCTCACTTCACCTTTGGTATGCCAGCCTTTGTGCACTCAGGCCGTGGTTCGTTATTTATGAGTAGGGTGCTGCAAACTTTCTCAATGGAAAGAATAATTTCCAGTTATAATCCTACAAAGAACGGCTAAGTCGAAAGGTATGATGGGATCCTTTGGCTGGCAATAACTACATGTCTTAAGCCTAGAAACCTGGACAAAATGCACTGGCAAGGAAGTACTTCTAGATGTTCTCCATACTACGCTCTCACTCTTGTGCACTGCTTCTAACGAAACGCCTCGCAATATTTTTCCTGATTTCCCAAGAAGATCCTCCTCTGGTACTTCTGTACCTTCGTGGTTAACTTCATCCAGGTGTGACACGAGAAATTATCGACAGGGTTGATTAAAGATAGTTGATCATAGCGCACACATTTTACACTCAAGTAGTGGTTACTTTGTGTCTAAGCTGGTTATAACAAAAGTGCAAATCTAATTCTTCTCCGGAATACCGACACGCTGTTATACTTTTACCGGTGTGTCACCCCAACACCCCCTACTTCGGCACGCCCCTGCCCAGGTGGGAGGGAAATCACAGAATTGGCAAAGCATCTTCCGTGAACTCCGTCAGCAGTACCTTCGGAAACTGCCACAGTCAGCAAAGATGATCACTCATCCCAAGAGCCACCAACAATGATATTGGGAGTTAGAGATGTATTTCCGCCAAATCTTGCAGAGAGTCCTCCAAAAGACTTTGTTGATCACCGTGCTGTGATAGGCTTGATCTTTGAAGAAAGGAGTGGATGTTGTGAACTATGAAATATGACTATGTTGTGTTATGTTGTGGTTTACGTTGTGGACTAAGAACTGTTTGATTAATAATAATCTTGAGCTTTTAGCTAGTTGGGCTCCCTGTGTTGGCTCGTGTTGGCGGTTTTCATTTTCAAGCCGCCATTTTCTGAAAGCAACTCATAATGCAGCGTGCTTTGTAGCTTAGTAAAGCCTTAAGAATTGGCATTACTCTTTCATTACTCATTACAGATCTCAAGGAAAAAGACTAACTCTTTCTGTCTACATGAATAGGTTCATCATCATACATATGGAATTGGTCGATGGTGTTTCAATTTTGATTGGAGGCTACTTCTTCAAATTCTCTTTTCAAAATATTTTCATGTGCCATCCACTTCAGAAAGGCCACTTGTGCTTGTAAGCCTTTGCGAAATGTTACATTTCAATTTAGGCCGTTCTGTTTGTTTGGTTTTATGAAGTGAGCAGTGGTGCTTGTTGACGAAACCATCCTCGATATGATCCAGGCGCAATTTTGAATGCGAGGCTAACATGAGAACTTTCTCTTCGAGGAAAGTGGACTAACAACAGCAGCAAGATGAAGTAAGCCTAAAGTTACCATCCGCCCTTATCTAATACATCTTTATTTGCAGACGATGTAAAGCTGCATGATTCTCTCAAAATGAATGTTATACTTTAATAACCGTAGCTAAATTTGCAAGGATTTGTTCGCAGCATTCTTTGTAGCGAGTTATCCCCTCTTACTAGGCCACTTGTATCACAAAATCTGAACAGTAAGAAGTAGTCCGTAGTTGATATCTGACTCATGTAACGCAACTCTTTGTATAAAAAAAAACAATCAGATATGGTTTGATGTAGTATTAACCTTACCCTACGGAAATGACAAAAACTAGCACAATATATTATGAATATTTCAGGATTAAAGGACTTTGCAAGTCATATTCGATTCTTGTCCGCCTGTGTTGGACGATCTATTTTTGTAGGAGCTAAATTTTCTCCCTAGTTATAAAGGCAGCACTCCTACCAGTTAAACTGTACCATTCGGGCCACCCATCCTAGTGGAGATCCGAAAGAATATTAAATGATCTAAGAGTAAATTCACAAAGAATCGGTGATGCATTTTGTACATTATCTCTTGCTATTGCGTTTTATAAATCTACTGAAGTTTAACAGTTTTTTGGATTTCATCACTTATTATCTTCGTAGGATCGATCTTTGCAATTACAGTGGGTACAAAATGTACCCTGGTCATGGTAAAAGATTCATTAGGGCAGATGGCAAGCTGTTCAATTTTTTGAACAAGAAATGTGAAAGGTCTTTTATAATGAGACGTAACCCAAGGAATGTTACATGGACAGTGCTTTATCGTAAGAAGCACAAGAAAGGCCAACAAGAAGAAGTGTCAAAAAAGCGAACAAGAAGGAATGTGAAATTCCAGAGGTCAATCCAAGGTGCTTCTTTGGATGCAATTTTGGCCAAAAGGAACATGAAACCTGAAGTGAGGGCTGCACAGAGAGACCAAGCAATAAAGTGAGCATAAATCACAATTATAATTTATGTATATATCTTATAGTTCTACATTTATGAATCATTATGCATTTGTTAACATGCAATGAAGTTTAAAAGTTTTTAAGCTTGTTAAACATTAAGTTATGCATATTATATTTGCTTAGCATATTAAGTTGTTAAATCATATAGTAAATGTGAATGGCTAAAGTTCAGGGTTGCAAACCTGTAACCTAGCTTTGCCATGACTTCTTTTGCAAGTTGTGAGAATCTTAAAGGAGATGACAAAGCTGAAATACTCTTACTTAAGCTAAGGACATAATTAATTCTGTGCTTGCTTGGAAAAAACATATTACAGGGATTAATTTTTAATTTTTCCAGAACAATCCATTCCATAGAGGAATACAAAATAACTATTTGAAACAAATTTGGCACCTGCACTGCTCTTCAAGTCTGAGTCAAAATGAAATGAAGAATATCTGCTTTATTAGACCTCAACTTTGAAACACTGGGTTTAATTTTGTTGAATTTTTAACATTGCAAAAATGGGATTTTTGAGACATATTTGGAATAAGTTATGTTTTAAGTCTGAACAAACTGTCAGCGTCTTAAACCATTCATGTTTTATGGTTAAGTACCCAAAAAAAAATTTTTGGACATGTTTTCATGGAAAAAAATGAACTTGTTTTATCACCATAACAAATGTGGTGTTCTCTGACTGGCTTTTTTGACAAGGAGAATCTGGTAGCAATTTTGTGGGCCATTTTTATAAACTTTGTCACTAACAATGTTGCTGATATTTTAATTTTATACACAGTCTTCATCCTGGAGCTTTTCATAATTATTCATGTATATAAATGTCTTTGCATGGTTGTGTGTTATATGAAACACCTTTTTTGTCATTATTCACAGGGTTGCCAAAGAAAAGGCTAAGGCAAAGAAGGCAGATAAGGTGAAAACAACTTCAAAAGTGAGTGGCTACCCATCTCATATCTAATTATCAAGCTAATCTAATTATTATATATATTATGTGAAAAATGCATTTTGCTTTCACATTTTGCAATAGATTTACATAGACACAAACTATTAAGTTCCATAAAACCATATCAAACTATGATAGAGCTAAAATAATTTTCTAACTGGTAGTTGAACTGCTGAGAATGTAATCTAAACAGCCATCTGTAATTGTTAAATGTAAAAAGTTGGTAGTAGTGAAGAGTACCCCCAAACAAGTTGGTAATTAAACCTTTAGTATAACACCATCAATAGTTTAGTTGACATGATGATTCAGTTATTTGAAAAGCTCAACAGTACATTCATTATAGGCATAAAATTACAAGAGACACGTTTAGTAGACCAAATAATTAGACAATTGATTTGTCCAGTCTGAGCCACAAGGCATACTTTTGCACAGTCTGTTTCGTTTGCGCATGCCTGCATGCTAAGTCTGATAACCAATCTCTTATCAAATCGTAATTCTATGAAAGCAATTGACTGTTTGAAACAATTTTTATTCGCTCTTGAAACTTTGAAGAGTGAGGATGGAGAGCGAAAGATGGTTGCAAAGGCAACAAATTAGTGTTCCCTACTTTCAAAAGTATGGAAAGACAAAAATAGTTGATTACAAAACAGTTTAAGAAATGTTTGCTTATCCTTTTCGTGTAAGCTATGTGCCAAGCACAAAGAAACCATCCTTGGCAATCTTACATTAAAAGGAAGCATGTATTTATGACTTTTATCAGTTTATCAGACACACACATTCTCAATGAAAAGAACTGCTAACATATTGCAGAATATGCATGGTGGTGTTAGTTGAACACTGTAAAAGTTAAGGGCTAAACTAAAACCAATAAGGCTTTGTAACCTGCAGTTTGTCTTGTTTATTCTAAAAATAATGCAGGCCTTATAAAGAAAATTGTTGTTTTTTGGTGTGAGAAAAGGAGTGAATTTTCTATGGAAAACCATTTTTTGAATTTTCAAAATTATTTTCTTTGATTTTAGGCACCAAAGCAGAAATCCAGAGCATCCAAAATTGTGAAACAATCAGCACCTCGTGTTGGTGGAAAGCGATAAATTATGGAATTGAATGATACTGTATATTGCCAATTGTTGTCTTTCCTTTAAGACTCATTGTTTTTGTGTTGTTTCCTCCTATCCATCTCTTTAAAGCTTTGATTACAAGCAATTTAGAAAGGCTGAGACTGACATTCAATAAAAAGTTTTTGCAGATATAACTAAAAAGAAAGAAACACCATTTGGAGAAAGTTACATTCAATTTTTAAAGGAGCAAATCTTGTTCAAGCAGCAAGGTTTTGTTTGTTGGAGACAAGGTTTTTATTATTGGCTTTTTCAAGTAAATAAAATTTTCAAGCAAATAAAGTAACTTGTTTTTCCTCTTTGAAAAATAGGCAAACAAAAGATTGACATGAAGAAAGACAAATGCGAATAGTATTCTTGTAAAACCAATTGATACAGATTGTGCAAGGCTTCAATGTGTTAAATGAAAAGAGTATCAACCTAGAGCTTGGGTAGTGTCATTAAAGTTTCATTAATAGACTATACAAAAGTTGTTTCTGACAAATTCACAATTGTGGATAATTGTTATGTCAATTCTATGTTATAATCTTAAGCTAGAACACTACCATGTAATAATTATCCTCTAAATAGTTAAGTGATGTTTCAGGATTTTAATTATTGGTTATATGGAAAGAGCATTGCTCTGTATGTTAGGTTTAATGCATTTCTGAGGTATTAGAGCAATCCAATAAGACTATAAAATCAATTGATAATTAGACTACCGTGATATATATAAATGTCAGTTTGAATCTTTTTCTATAGCAAAATAAGGAGCTAAGGTAAGTTTCAAAGCACTATATCTTGCATTTATGGATAGCTCTGGCTTTTGGCGTGACTGAAAATGATGTAAAACCACAATTCATCAAGTTTCGATTATTCATTTTCTTGTTGCAAACTTTGACTGAGATTGATGTTAAGAAAGCAAGCAAGCAAAAAAGCTCTTTAAAAGCCATTAATTGACAAAGCACCTTTAAATTAAGCAGACAGATCCTTGGCCCCATGCAATTGAAGTGATAAAACAAATTCATATATAGGAGATTGTTGAATAAAAAAGGATACACTGATGAACAGAGCTTCTCAAGCTGAAAAAATAATTTGCAAACTGTTTATGAGTGAGTAGCAATAAAATTTGGATAAGATAGATTAACACAGCTGATTAGAATTCATCAAACAATGAATGTAAATTGATAACAGTTAATTGCTGAAACCATTTAAAGTAATGACACTGGCAATAAAACTGTATCACAGCAAGATGAGTATGCAAGGCGGTAAGGCTTCAGGTAATCAATATTTGTGAAAATTTGAGATTATACTGTTAAAATTGTAGTTGTGATGGGTTTCTATTGACTGTGTTGCGCAACATCTATGGACGATCCGAGCCATAGTTGTCTTATTTAACATGCAGAGAACATGAAGCCAGACAGAGAGAGACAAAAACAACACATTGCCTATTGTTTTCTGTAGCTCTGATTCTGACTGAATGAACTTAACAATTGTATTTATATTGATTATTCTAAAAATAAATTTGCTGACAAGGGATGATATAGGATGATGAAATGATGATGTAATTGGGATGGAATAGTCTAGGCTGAGGAGAGAGAAAGATGTATCAGCATGACGTGGTGAGACAATGAAAAGTAAACAAACAAGTTCACTAAAAAATCACTAACTGGCAGACAGGCCTATTTGCTTTCTAACTATAAATTGTGTAAACAATAAAGTGTATATTATATTGTAACAATAAAGTGTATATTCTAATTTAAAAAGATTAAATAACCAAAACATAATCAATTTGAATATATAGCTTATAACTTATATTTTACATTAACTCTTCATGTTTCAGAATATAACTTATATTTTACATTAACTCTTCATGTTTCAGAATTTAACTTATATTTTACATTAACTCTTCGTGTTTCAGAATATAACTTACATTTTTCATTAACTCTTCATGTTTCTGCTGGCTCTTCTTTTCTTGCTCATCTTCGGAAAGAGTCATTCTATCAAAGAGAACTTGTGAATTTGATCTTTGCTAGTGAATGTTCGCATTAGACAAATGACACAAATAAATAAAGATATTTGCATGCAATATGAACACATGCATTTAACTAGCAATACTTTATATAAGTACTATAAAATATACCTAAATACAGCAGAATTAATTAGAATAAACTTGTCTGGTTTTCAGCCTAACTCCATACCTTTGGCCTAGATCTTCATCTTCAAGCTCAAAATGCAATTTGGAAAGGTTTTCTTGCAAATCTCGCACTTGGTCCATTTGTTGAAGATATGCATCCCCACCTAAAATAATTTGATTTATGAACAAAATATAGAAATCCCAGTCCACATGGAATCAAAATTGTGAAAAAGTACAGATAAAAAGCGGAATGAAATTTACCGAATGCATGAAGCTTTCCATTCTTGAAGTCATCCAACAACTCGAGAAGACCATTCTCCATTTGCTCAACATCACCCCTATCAATAAGAAAGGAATGTTCCTGTCCTTTTACATCGTTTTCGGTGTCCGGTGTTCCACCAAGTTCTTTGCTGTGCGAGGAGCTTGGACTGCCTAGGGAAGGATTCAGGTTGGTTCGTCCGAATATCTCTTGTGCAGAGGGCATTTCAAGGTTCTCTTTAGAAGCCATTATTTCAGTGGCGCTTGTTAATTTTGTTCGGGAAGCCTATCATGACACATTCTTCATAAACAAATCTTCAAAGGTGTTCTTGATTCGTCACATGCAACAGGACAAGAATCATGTTAACTCGCAACCATTCTTCACAGCTTTCCCTTCCCCAGGTGCTGTGGTTGTTGTTGCAGTTGTGTTCGGTTAATGTTTTGTCTGCTTGTCACTTTCTCCATTGACGGCCATAGATGTTGGGGGCACTAAACGGCTCCTGGTCGCTTTGTTACCCTTTTCATTGACCCCCCTTCTACAAACAATACTTTCGCGGTGCAAAATTAATGCTTATTTCGCCCCAGCCATTCCCCCCGCACCTCCACTTTGTGGCCAAGAATGTTTTGGTTGGTGGAGGGTGGTATTCCCTCATTTTGCTTCAAAAATTGTCACTGGACGCATTGCTTTTATAAAACCGTAAATTTGAAAGAAAATTTCCTTCAAATTCTGTTAAAACTGCGACCATCTTTTTTTGTTGCAATGCCTTCATCTAAGCCCGTTAAAGCCTAGCATTTGCCAGCCCTTTACTTTTGTTCTACTTTGGCACTCAATAATCTGATGAAAAACTTTTCATAGACTTTTCTTCCCAGTATTAGCAAGCATGTTTAACTTTTTCTACTTACGGCTGTATCTTTAAAGTTTTTAGATTTGTTGATAAATATTTAGTTCTCTCGTGGGCCCCTGTGTCTACATGATGCGTACACAGAGAAGCATCATGGCGGGAAAATAGAACGAATGTTGAGGCAGGATTGTCTTGCAAAAATGACGACAATAAAAAGGAAAGTGACAGACTTGAGTGGTCAGTAATTTATGAAACGATCCCTTTATGAAGCCAGCAAGTTCCCAACAAACTGGCGAATACCTATACTGCAATTAATAAACCATTTGTATGTGTACAACATATATTACATATTGTGCCAGAGGTCGGATTTGCTCTATCTCCCTTCTGAAATTAAGTTTAGGGCTTATTTTAATTTCCAACAGATTGATAAGAATAAGAAATTCCCTGTGGTATGCCTAAACAATTCTGGTTGGAAAATTTCTCGACATTATATAGTATATCACTGCTTCTATATTTTGGAGTATCAACTTGCAAAATAATTTGACTTCATTTTTCCACTTTTTGATCCATGGCCGTTTAATTTGATTAATCAATTAGCATTTTATTGTGTTGTTCATCACAATGTGTTGTTCATCAACTATGTGTTGTTCATAAACTGTGTTGTTCACCAAAGGAAAACAAATAGATGCCTAAATTGAAGGTGAAATAGCTTTGCAGGTTAAGCACAACATAATCCGCACAACATAATACCTGAAGCTGGCATCAGGTCCAGAGTTTTTCTCTTTTGTGAAAAAGTTGCTTTTCTTTTGTATTGAAGTTTATAGGTATGACATAAAACACAAAGACTTTACAAACAATGTTGAATTCTGATACAGCTTTTTAAGATCAAGTCTTGTATATCCTGCATCAGGCCTCTATTGTTTCTATCCTGGATGATTCCTGATTCCCATCCTATTAAAGAGATAGTTTGCAAGTGGCTATTGTTGTCATTGTCAAAAGGAATTTGAAGCTGAAAGAATTTAAGTAATTGCTATTGGCATAAGAGGTCACCAATCCAAATTACAGCGGCAAAAAGAAGAGCTGGGGGCCATTAGCTCCAGGAAAAATCTGTTATTAGAGTAATAACACCAATAAAGCTGTAAGCCACCCCTGTCTGTGATTCTTTTCTATGCCCAAAGCCATGTAAACTGTAGTATGTTGTATCTTTTAAATGATGCATTACACTTTTAGGGAAAGGTTTGGTCAACATTCACCTATCCAAAGACATGCTTGACTCGACCACTGTTATTTTAGATGACAATAGAGTTGTTAATTTTCAACCGTTGGTGAATTTGGTTTCTTTGGAAAAGGTAGAGTTTTGCATTTATTTTCTTTCATGTTTATTGTTTTGATTATCCAACAAACTATTACAGGAAGTTTGGCTGTTTATTGTAGGTGTGATCCTAAGTCCAATTTTTTGATGAGTTGTTAGCTGGATGTTGAATCAAATTGCAACTCATAGCACCATTTCATTAAGTTATGCAGCCCTAAATCAGCCTGCAGAAAAATCCAGAATAACATTATGGTATCCAATCTAGCTTTTTTGCAAAAATTTGGTTATGGATAGAATGTTATACCTTTATTGTTATGTCTTAAATCAGCAGGTCTTCCCGGGAAAGGCGTGCGATCGCACTCGCACACCTTGATACACGCCTCCCCACACTGAGAAGTGTGTTTAATCGCACGCCTGTTTTGTAATTATTCGTCTGTTTTTTAAACCTGGTTTCCATTTACCTGCAACCATAGAAAGGCTGCATGCAATGTGTCGCCGACAATGAGTTAAAAAAATTGGCTCGGAATCGTTGGCAGACGTGTGGCACGCAAATGTTGATTAGCGCAGGGAACTAACAAGGTGGCAGTAAGGCTTTGATGTTTACTTTGTTCAAATAAAACATTATGCAGTGCCAGCACGTCATTTTGGAGGACTGTTGCGACGATTATTGCTTACCATAAAACACGGACCAAATGATCATAACACGGGGACTAGTTTTACACAACGTTTTGAAATTTTAAAATTTCAGCATTGTAAACATGAAGTGCGCAGAAGTGCGGCAAGTTTCTGTTCATTCTTACTTTTTGAAAAGACAACAGAAAACATTTTTATTGGACTACTTTGAAGCAATTTCCAATTCGATGCTCCTGAAAATTGTGCCACGTTTTTATCACAGATCGGCATTGACACGCACATGTTTTTCAAAAACTATTTTTAATGGTTAATTGTGTGTTGTAAGAACAGTCAAAATTTTGTTACATTTTCTCCTCTTTTTATGAGAAAACCGCTTTACAAAAAAATAAACGGTAGAAAGCTCAAAATTTTAAAAAACCACCGGTAAATGAAAATCAATGAGAAACATTCAATTTTCTATGGCTCTATATATTATGCAACTGAATATATTTAGTAATAAGAAAAAGTACCAATAGCACTCCATCGCACTCCTACCACAATCTAGGAGTGCGAAATGCCACACGTGTGCTAATTTATTCCCAGGAAGGCCTGAATCAGCCTCATATGCATGCATAGAGAAGACCAAATGACTGTAATTTTCTCAAGCTCTAGTCTCAGTAATCCAAAGTGACTAAGAGCGTATTTGAAGTGCTCACTCTGAAAATGTAGCCAATTATTTGACATAAACTTTTTTCTAGCTATCAATTGCCAGGAACAATCTCATTCATATTGGACAGATAGCAAGCCTTTCAAAAATAAGAGTGCTTGATCTTACAGAAAACAACATTGATTCCACTGAAGGTATCTTAATTGTTTATTTCTTAACATCAATGCCAAGAAGTAAGCCTGAGAATTATTTTCATGATGGATGCTAAATTGATTTGATTGTCTCGTGTAAAAGACAAAGAGTAACTGTGGTATAGAGCTAAGCATGCCGTAAACAAGGTGTTTTATTAGCTTTGGCACATCTTGAGTTGTAATTGCATGAATGGTTTAAAGCAAATATAGTGGTGTGAAAATTCATGAGATGGTGGCCTTTGCAAGAAAAATGAGATTGCTTAAAAATTTATTGATATCAGCTCTTCCACCTTGCCAGTCCACCTTGTTTGTATCTACTTAGTACCAATGTTTTTCTAGGTCTTTCAAGTCTTACTCACTTGGAGTGGTTATGTCTTTCTAAAAACAAGATCAAAGTAAGTGTGCGAAGATGTCTCTTTGATTTTAAGGAAAGTTTAGTTTTAATGTTCTACTTGAAATTTAAAATTTATGACACTTATCAATCTTGGGTGTTTGTACATACAATGGCTGTCTTTTTTCTTTCTAAATAGTACTGATGTTTCATGTTATCCCTTGGAAGAAAGTACTGTATGTTGTTTCTTGCAACATTGCTTGTGCAGAGCATTTTCTAACAGGTGTAATGGGTGTAATACTGTTTGTTGATGGGTTTTTTTGGGTCTTCTATCATTTGTTGTACACATGACATACACTCTGTGTTAGTATACATGGAAAAAGGAATCCAACATTTGTTCTAAACTGCAATAAACAGGATCATCCTGGGCGATTAAGCAGTTGTGTATTTTTAAGTTACTAAGCCAAAATGTGCTGGATGCCATTGTTGGTGCACCTATGCGCTACTCTTACTATGATCAATAGAAAAAAATAAAATTTGATTGCTCAGGTAGTTTTGACACAGCCAGGGCTTGATAGTGCAGTTTTTTGCCAGGTTTTCAAGTATGCAAACAAATGCACTTTGTTACATTACCTGGATTTGTCATATAACTGGTAAGCTGATTTTCCATTTGATGTAATATATGGCTATGCCAAGTCAATTTATATGAGGTACATTTCATGTACAAAAATAAGACTTTTCAAGCTTTAATTACAGTTAATTTATTTCAGCAGCTAATATAGCATCTCTCATAGTTTGTTGAACTGTTGTACTTTCTTATTGCTGGTAACTGTGGTACTGCATTTCCTATTGCACAAACTAAAAAACCATTATAGTCACCTGAACACTGAACCAGTGCTTTTCAAGTAAATAATAATGATTGATGGTTTAAAGTTAGTAGTTATAAACAATGAAAACAGTTCAATTGATATTTTATCTTTAAATTTTGATGATAATGATAATTTTCAATACTTTTGTACTGTATTTGTGACCTTGCTAATGCAATGATTTTTTCGTCTTTTAGCATCACAGAAATTGGAGATATATCTTCTTTTATCCATCTGAAGGTATCTTGTGTTGTTTCTGTAGACTTATTGCTAATTATTTTAGAATAGTGTACCTAATCTTATGCTGTACAGTGAAGTTGGTTTTCTTCCTTCAATTTACAAATATGTCAATTAATCTTTTATTATTGTCATTATACTTTTATATATTTGACATGAATATAGAATATTATGGTCAGTGATCGGAATACATATTGCGAAGATCTGTTGTGAAGATTGGTATTTGAATATGAAGTCAATATGAAGAAATTTTATTAGCAATTCAGAGAATGAGATGTTGTCTAATTGCAGAAGCCATTTGAGCGTATGCTTAGCTGGAACTGTTACTGTATCTGTTGAAATCTCTTTTCATGTCCTCATAAATCTTGTCATGCTTTTTTTCTAAGTAGTCTTTCTTCTTCCCAGACATTGTTAATGGAAGGAAATGAGATACACAGTTTAAAAAAGTATGATATTTTTTAGACTGCTTCATTGTTACTTCAGATGCATGACGTACCTACAGTTTGTGCATAAGATAAATTTTGTATTAGTTTTTAATACCTTCTCCCTGTAAGAAGATTTATTAAGAGTGCCAGAGCCATACTGGTCATAGGAAGTCAGATGTTTTCCAAAGGACACTTTTTCGATTGGCAATGGAAAATGAAACGCAATACATCGTTAATAAAATTGGGTTTACAGAACTTTGTGTTTCGTACATCTGATGAAAAAAAGAGTGAAAGTTTAAAGGAAAATGATTGGTACACCTAGCAAAAAAGAGAATTTGAAAATTTTGTTGTACTTCGTAAAGTTGCGATTTAGCCTTTGAGTAGGCCTATTTTTAAAGCAAGCTTCTGCTGTTTCAAATAATGGTATAATTGTGAATTTTCATTAACAGTGTGCCAAGGTTCTTGCCACCAAGTCTTTCTACTTTGACATTAGCAGAAAACAAGTTAGTGGATCTGACAGAGGTGCTTTATTTTTTTGAGTGCTTGTTGAAATTATCAGTAATATTTTCCCAATATTTCTACATTTTTACGATTCTGTATTTAGCTGACATATAGGTTTGTTTTTATTTCAAAGTGAAAAGTGTTAGAAACGTTCATGATGAAATGTGTGCATTTATCAATTTAATTTAAGAATAAAATATTAAAGCTTTTCAATGGAAACTAGAGTTATACTGCTTCTTGTAAGGTACCCTCGTTGTAACAAGAAGATAGATACAACATTTTGAATAACGAGAATTGTTCTTTTTTCAGGTTCAATTGTTTACTAACCTGCCTTTTCTGGGAGAGCTAACGATCTTTGGAAATCCTTTTGCTATTGAAGAATCTGGAAAGTATCCTTTCACAGTTATGCCTACCTAAAGTGAAGGTAGATTAAAATACGATGGCTTTTAAAAAGTGAAGAAGATACATGCAGCGTAATTGTCATTTCGACTCCCCCTATACCCTCTGGTAACGTATGAAATGGCAATTCCAAATTCATCACGACGTTACATCAGATTTTTTTCAATCGTTTAACCTTGTAAGATACAGTATACTCGTGTTAGTACGAGACTAGCTATACTTCTCATGTCTTCCTTCACTTGCTGAAGGTACCTCGACTACAGACCTTACGTCATTTGTTGTTGCAAGAACTTAGCAAAGCTCGATGGATCGACTGTTACGCAATCAGACAGGTGAGCCATCAGCTGATTTCCTCGTCACTTCAATCTCCACTGACGCCAAAATTTTCTCTTTAATAACTGACGCATTTTACTTCGTTGTTGCTCCCGTGAGTTTGTGCCTGTCGTTGCAATCATTCATTTACGTCAAAGAATCTTATACAACAGGATATCATCAAACTATGGCTTTTAGGGCGTATCAAAATTGCACGATCGCTTCATCCTATTTCAGATTTGTAACCATCTTTTCTGAAATGTACTGCTTTTTGATAACATGATATTCAAATGTTGTTGCCACAGACATAGCGCCAATGTTTTTGAAGCAGAAGGCCATTTGAAGATGTTGCAGCCGGGGCAACATAACAAGCTCGCTCGGCACCTACTTGAAGCATCGCCAGGCTATTCCCCAAAGTTCTCGGTAGGTTGTGCTCATCGATTACGTTAATATATCCTAGAATGTTGTTGAGTACAGACTTTAAACTGGATTTGAAAAAAACTGAATCAAAGTTAAGTGGAAGGAGTGCCTTTGTTACTGCGTTTTCAACGCCCTTCTAGATGTTGTTGACCATGTTGAAATCGGTCAGCATTGGACAATGGTGAGGTTTGACCTGGTCTACTACGTTGTCCGATAAAGGAATCTAATTAATAACCATACTTCTTTGTATACAATTTGTAAATGTTTATTCCTATCACAGAGCAAGATAATTCAAATATGGATGTCAAAGACTCCAGTAATATTTTCTTATCATCTTCCAATCTCAGGAATTTAAATGCTTACTAGCCTTATATTTATTTATGAAATAGTTTTCGTCTCCTAGAAAGAGCATCGACAACTCTGTCAAATACAACAAAAATGCACTGTATTGCGATATTATTTTTAGGGAAGGCCTAAGTTCACGCAGAAAAAGGAGTCAAGAAACTCTTCTGGTTGGTAATTGTTTTTTATATTTCTGAGCTGGCATTTAATAATCTAACTTTTGCATATGGAATTGTCCATTGCCTTAATGTGATTAATGTTTAAAAATCGAGTTTTTAAACTATAATGTATTTAATCTGTTTTGTCACAACCTAATCCTTTGTTTACGTTTATTTGCTATGATTATCCCCTATTTTTCTGTTAGAGTACAAATTCCACCTTTTTCTTGTACAAAGCTTTTATTACTTTCCTTGCAATGTCCTATTTTGCCTTATTATCCTCATTTCCGTATTTTCATATTCTCATAAATCACCATTAGTATTTCGAGTTTTTCGACTTCTGAAACAGACACCGATTTGGTGGAACTGCGGCTTCAAATTATTCGAATTTTTCTCTGTTGATTTCCTTTTCTATTATAACGCTGTGAATAATCTTTACCTAACTCTACCTATCTGTTTTGCTTAAATTCATATTTTTCTCTTCAATCGCAAACGAAGCAGGGGGCCTTGGCAATGTTTGCAATCAGTTTCGATTCGAAGGACACCAAAGGGAACTGCGACCCTGAGGTTTTATTTTTTATCAGGAGTACAAAGTTTTCATCTGAATTATGCGTGCTGCAATTTACCCTTTTATCAACTTATAAACTCTTGCATTTGAATGTCAGGTGTGAACTCATCTCTTCTGGAATCCGAATCTGTACATCTGCCTTTGATTTACGAGTCGCCAAGCAAAGACAAGGACAATTCAATGGAAGGTCTGATTCATTCTTGATCTTCGCTTAGTTTTGCGTAATTTTTAGAACCAAGGATATTCTTTTCTGTCGTGCAAAGGCACTTTCGTTTAGTTGATAATTCATAATAAAGTTTTTCTTTATTATGAACGTGGTTTTAAATATATAAAGCTTTCACTCTTGATGAAATGTTGGTCCTTCGCTGCATTCGGTTCTCAAAGGATTAACAGGAGCAGCTCATAACAGTTTCATATGTTCTCTTCACTCCTTTGATGTTGCTTGTGAGTTTAATTTTCCTTCTACTAGAGGCACACTCACCTCCGAGCCCATCCGAGCTGCAAGGCTCCTCCTGGTTAACATTGATGTCCAATGATCCGCAGCTTCTCTCTTCTGCTGTCGACATGGCACTGAATCCGCTACCTAGCAAGTACAGCCCCGAGCACTCGTTCGAATTAGAGAAGTCAAGTCGCGCAAAGAGCGGTAAAGTGGCGCACGAGAGCGGTCATTCTAGTGACGAGGCAGGTCCTGTCACACCGTCAAATCGGAAGTACCGTGCCAAGTTATTTATCCAGGAGGTTGTCGAGGGCTCGTCAAGTGGTTCGTATTCGGACACACAGACGGTGCTTGAAACAGTCAAAGAAAGTGGCCAAGCTGCCAATCATGGGGATGTAATGTCATCCAAGATTTCTGCAGGTACTTCGGTGATTCTAATAAGAAAATGTTTCTTCTTACATCATACAGGAAAGTACTTACTGACACATTTTTGGTGTTACGATCAAATGATAATTGATATGCAAAGCTTTTATGTAGAGTTTTTCTTAGGTATTTCGAGCAGCTAGGCAGAAGTTTAATTTCCACATTTCATTATGGTGACTATCAGGAGTATCTGTCTTCTGCCAGTGATACCTGTAGTATGCTTGCATCGCGATTTAGTGACCCTAGCATTCAAAGTTTTGTCCACAATGTGCTATACATAGAAAACATTATAGATATAGTCAGGGCATTGTTATTTTTAGAACCTTTTCTATGTAGTACTGCATCTTTTTCATGCTCAAGATCTTAATGCCAACTCAATTTTCTCTATTCAGAATTAAAAAACCTTTTTCTCGACTATTGTTATTCGCCTAAAAGTTTGCTGCCAGGTAAATTGTTTTTGCCTCCTTTACAGACCAGATGAGCATCGCGGCCTCGGTTTCATTAACTGCAGAGGAGGCTACGCGGTTGCTCTATCTTGCTGCTGCCGTGATACAAGCTTGCGTCAGGGGGTTCTTGCAAAGGAAGAAATATCTGCGGCTCCTGACGTCACACAAGGCCGCTGTCAAGATCCAAGCATTGTGGTAAATGTCCATGATGTAATTCTTTCCAACATTAGTCGAGGTACTCATCATATGAAGACTTCACCTGTCACCTTTGACCTTCATGTGATACTTTTGACATTTGACCTATATCTGATTTATATGTGTTTCTTGCCTAACCTGCGATACAGAATAAACGGTACGGCTTATATTCGTATTTTTACAGTTCATTTCTCTTTGACAGGAGGGGCTACCATGCTCGAACATACAACATCAAAATCGTTAACGTAAGAAATAAAATCGAGAATAAGAAATTGCACTCCAAAGTCCTTGGCCTCGAGCATCACATAAAAAGGTATTCTTGTAACAGAAACGCTTATTACCATGGCAAATTATAATTTCACTGTTTTTACAACAATATTTTTATTGGATGCAAGAATTGCTTCTTTACAACTGGTTCCTCAATTTTATTGCACTTGGACTTTTCCTGCATCATACAGTATACCTTTTTTAGCCAAATATTTTTTTATCAATTAAACTAATTATGTAAATAGACGAATTAATCTTTGTTTCCGTTGCTACATCTTCTTTGGCAAACGAACAAGTAACAAATCATGTTAGTTTTTCTTCATATGAATCTGTCGCTTTTTGTAATTTCATCTAGTTTTTAGTCTATTTATTTTACCATCATTTATTGAGTGATGAGTAAGTACGCGTGCGTAATTCATGACTTCACACAAACGATTAATATATTTGTTTTGCTTTGAAGTATTAAATTGTTTTTTATAAGTGTATCATTTTTCTGTAGTGCTTTGGTCAAATGGCCTATGCTATAACTATGGAACTCCTTTTCGGTTATCATTGACAAACGTTTCAATTCATTTCCTTTTTTGAAATCCTTTTATGCTTTTGCTGTAGTTATTAATAGTTCGATCCATTACTAAGGTTATGATTAATAGTTCAATATTTTTCAATTTGCTGTGCCAATATTATTTAGAAATCTTCCGAACGTCTGTTTTCGTCAGTTGTTACATTTAATTTTTTTAATTTGGAATTAATAGTGGTTTGTAAAAGGAAAGTTCTTCTATGGATGTTTTAGGATCGAAAGTGAAAAGAAGAAGGAAAAGGCTTTTATTTGCGATGCTTTGAGGATCTGTATGCAAGAGGCAAGACTATAGTACTTTAATTGAAGTCTTAAGGAAGTTTTTATTAACACAGATTAATGTGTTTTAAAGGCTTTTAATATTCACAAGCTTGTCTATGGCTAGCTGTCTTCAACTCTGTGACGATGCTAAGATTACTCAACAGAGAGTTTAGCATGGGATGGAATGAAAATAAACATGGAACCTGTGATGACGCCTTTTGGCATTGAATTTTGTTGCTGTTGCTGGTTCTTTTGATAGGGCTATAGACTCTAATCAGTTTTGCAGAAATTATTTGCGTATGTTGCATCTAGGGCTGGTAAAACGTTGAAAAAGAACTACGAACTCATTACCAAAATCTTCAAAGTTGATGGTTGAACCGAAAATGCAAAGCTACACCAACTTTTACTAGTTTGCATTTTTATTCTAAGATCCTGTGATTGCGTCCCCCTGTTGGCACGAGATCTACCCTAATTTGACCCCCTCCCTCCTCTCTAGAAGACCCTGTTTTGGTGAAGCTTGCTTTTGTAGTATTAACTGTGTATAATTTGTTTTGGTACGAGTTTGGTACAAAACGCTCACGATCCACTGATAAATGTTTACTAGCCAAGCCCGCATTCTTAGGAGTCAAATATTAACGAATGCTTACTCGCCAAGCTATTTTGCCAGTACATAATTTCAAGCGTGTGGCTTTCTTTAACTTTTTCTTTTGCTTTAAAAGATGACTTCACAACGCCGCAAACTGGGTGAATTGGAGAAAGTCAGGCGCAGCGAGGAGATGATTAAGAATGAGCTTCATGGCATTTGTGTTGGTCTTCAACAGGAGGTATTTGCTTCTCTGCCTGAATGATGCATTGGATTGTAATCAATCTGCTTTTAAGTAATGTTCGCCTTATTATATTTTTGTTTCTTACGTTACCCTGTTCTGTTCCCATTTTTAGATTTGCCATCTAAGATCGGCAATGGAAAGTCGATATTCTTTGATGGAATCTACTGGGGAAATGGATTCGAAATCGGCAAATCAGGAAGCACCAGAAAAGGACAGCGTAGCTAACTGGCACCAACGAGTTTCTAATGCGCCCGGCACATCTGGTCCTGAAGTGGCAAGGATTGAGAAGAATCGTTCTGTGCCAATTGGAAGGCATGGAAATTCTGTAGGCATTGGTGATACAGACCGCATTTCTTCTATACGTCAAGGCAGTAGGTTTTCTAAAAATTTGCAATCTAAAGGATGCAGCACATCAGGACAATCTACAGACAGTAAACAAATATCGTATAAGCCAAAAGCAGTTGAAGAAGATCAAATGTCTTCTGATTCAAGCAAGAGCAAGTTAAGTACCCAGCACCGTTTTGATCATCAGTTATCTAAGGAAGATAACGGGAAGCAGCTGAAAAGCACAGCAGAGGAAGAGCTGGAGTTGTCTTCAAAAGATAGGCCTAACCTTACTCGACCGGGTCCTGTACACACTGTACTGAGAGGAAATGATGACCTACTAGATCGCATTAGTGATGGTATGGGCAAAGGCAGAACGGCTTCAAAGGAGGCAGCACGCCTCAATGAGACATTTGATCTGTCAGAGGACACAAAATGGTCGCCCAATTTGCCCGAGGCAAACCAAGATCTGAGTGGCGACGGTGACTACACTATTGGAGACAATGTCAATACTGTCTTTCTGAGTGAGTCAAATGACGTCATTTCTGTAGATCAGGATACAGTACGTAAAAATGATTCGAATTTTGAAGGCTTCAAAAAAAAGGATACCTATACGCATAATGACCAACAGGGAAGGATAAATGTAGAAAGTTTAACAGGTCCAGCTGATGCGTTTGATTCTACCGAACGAAATAAAGAATCAACAATGACTGATACTAACTGCGATAAAACGGAAATGGTGAGAGAAAGCACGAGATTGGAACAAGATAACAGGCACCAACAAGATGGCTGTTCAGCAAAACATGAATATGCAAGGCAGAACATGAAGGCTAACAGTGGTGGGGTCTCAGGCGAATCTGAAGGCGCTGCTAGTTTAGCTACAGAAGGAGCAGGCGTGGGCGAGAAGAGCGAGTTAGTTGAAAACATGAACGAGATTCAGTCTATCCCATCAGAGTTTTCCCGTAACGGCGAAGACTCAAATTGTCCATCTATTGCCATTAGCAAGAAACCTGGTTTACTAGATTCTAGAACACAGAAAACCTCTGCTGGTAGAAGGAGGACTTTGTTTCCAAGCGTTTTTTCTATGGACAAGGAGAGCAAGGTTATTCAGCGGGTATTGAACCGCTCTGCCGACTCTTCAGGTAGGCTCTTCAGCCCTTTGATACAAGCTGAAGTATTCAAAGAAAACTTGACTGCCCAATCAAAGCAGTCTTCCTTGAACAATAAGGATTCTGAGCCAGTAACGCTAGAGACAGGTTCCTCGCAAGGAAAGACGCACTCCGTGGACAGAGGTATCAAGGGCGTTTATAAGGAAGTTGTCGAATATCACGGACCTCTCTTGAACAGTTTAGACTCGCCTAGTGAGTGTGGAATGGAGTCAGGTGTTGATAAGCTAAAAGCCCAGGACTCGAACAGGGGAGAGAGTGCTGTCGAGGAAAAAGTGCTAGTTTGTAAAGACACCACTGAAGCAACAGCTAGTAGTGAGGACCGTACTGGGAAAATATCTCCTGGTTTCACTTCGGCGATTGAAGTAGCAGACACTGCGGCTCCGGAACTGATGACGTCAAATATGATTGTCGATACTGATTATAGAGTATCGATGCCTGATGATACAGTAGTTGATCTAGACGATTCCGTCCTCCGCAGCGCACGAACCAGCACGCCCATGAAAAGGGTTACTGCGGTGGCACGTAAACAGGGAGACAATGAACCTTCTTCTGCCAATGACGAATTGATAAAGTCCAAGGCTTCAGCCCTGTTAAGCAATGTTCCTGATTGTCTGAAAACCACACCAAAACTACTGCCAATTTCTACTGAAGAAAGCAAATCGCCTGGGTTGCCATATTTTGAGGACCAAAGTTTTGATGTTGGAGAGGACAGTTTTATTGATTGAAATGGGCAAATGTTGTCCAAATCTATTTGATATTTTTTTAAGTTTAAGCAGGATCTACACTTAGGTGGTTACTTACAAGTGACCATAAACCAATGGTTTGACATGTTCCCCTGATCCACTCATAAATTTTTTTAAAATAATTATATCATTAAAGTCGTGGCGATGTTTCGTTTTACTGGAAAGTGTTATGTTCTGTACGTTAATGGAAGCTGTATTCTGCTTTATATGAAAGCTTGATGATTATGTTAATGGAAAACATATTGCAAGGTTATCAACGTTACAATCGCTTTTTTTACTAAGGACCTCATTCTTCTTCACCAAAAGCTCCAACTCAATGTCGATGAAGCTGAAAGTTTTCGTATAAGGGACTAAACTTTGTTTTGAATTTCAAATGTTTTTTCCAAAACCCTCTCGTTAATCTCCCACTTATCAGGGGGTTACTGATTTTCTTGTCACCTTCTTTAGTGCCTCGGTCTAACTTGAAAGCTCTCAAGAGCTTGCGTGTATTTGCACGATGTACCTGTGGCTGTGAAACTGTGAAACTGTGAAACTTGAAAGAGCACAATAGAGAAGCTAAGAGAAAATAATAGTGATTTTTAAATCATATTTAAATCTTCATGTAATCTTTGTTTTCCCTACCTCACATTTTCCATGTTGTTTTCTTATGTTCCACGGAAGAGCAGGTTCTGGCGAAAGAACCCAAAACCAGCTGTTGCGAATCAAGTATAAAAGAGCCTGCGAGGAATTGAAGTGATAGATTTGAAAAATCACGAAACAGATGCAAGATGGTGAATGCCTTTGTTTTTCTGAGTTTATAGGAAAATGTGTTTCCATCAGTTGGCAACTGATTTTGATGGCCTACTTGCAGACAAGTAAGTGAGTTTCAAGTAAGTCTTTATTTAGACAGAGTTATGAATCAATGCTTATTTTTTCAACTTGATTCTTTACCTTTAGGTTTTCAAAGAGAGCCACAATTTATATACTGAGATTTTTATTTACATGTCAGAAGGAGACGCACATCGCGTCGATTGCGTCTCGGGGAGGCGATTACACACATCCACATGCGTATGGAAGAAATTGATCGATTTTCCGCCTCCTTTCCTATCCGGTCATTTCCCAGTCCCTTAAATCTTTAAAAAAAGTCATGGAATTTTTAGAATGGATGCCCTGGAAAATAAGAGATTTGGAAAGAAAGTGGATCAGACCAATTGAAGCGCGTAATCATGTACTTTAGATGGGTATGAGATGGAAGGACAGTTTATTTTTATGCATGGACACTAAAGAAATTGCCCCTTTCAAATTCCGGTTCGCTAGTTATTACTCAGTTCTCCAGAGCAGGCCTATCACTATCAATCATTACTTTCAAAACTAGGCATGAACATTGATTATGGTATAGTTTTAAGCATCAGAATGTGGTTATTCGAATTTGCCTTCGAACTGTTGGCTAGGTATCTTCGATGTTGCCTTTATTTAAAGTAGGCATCAGCAGATTCCTATCAAGAATGATTGCTTGACTCAGTATCACAGAGCTGTTCAAAGGAATCTGTGTTTCTAAGTTTCAGGTTATGCAAAGAGTGCGTAATAGAAGTTCAATATTACTCAATCTGTGTAAACAGGCCAAATATTCTTGTCTCGTTTGCATGTTCAATAAAAGCCGATACAAGCTAAATAAATCTGCGCCCTTCCACCCGATGCTGTTTATTTGGTTACTTCGCAAACTCCTAAGGCTTATCTTGAACAAATATTTTCACTGGAAATATTGGTTGTTTGCGAATTGTTTAGGTATGCAATGCATGGAGCTACGTGGATGCGTAACTAACCAGGATTCGTGTCTCAAGTGAGAGACAAAGCAGCGTAGTATAGGGGTGCGTCCATTTTGGTTACGGCTCACACTTAATATTATTGCCACTGAAAGTCCCATGCAAACAAACGTATCTCGAATCGAACGAATGTGACTCGCTAAGACAGATATCATTGTAAGGAAATGCAAGCCTGTGAAATATATGCAATGGATGACGGCAAAAGTGATCTGTTATAGTGCAAGGTTATAGTTAAACATCGCACAAACAGTGGAATAACTCCCAATTGGAAAAATACTTTTTCGCCCGTCATCCGACCGCATCTAGTCTTTCTCTGATGTTCGAAGGTTCGAAGGCATGTCGGACGAAAAAAGTATTTCAAGTATGGTTCTGCTTTTTCATACAATAGTTAAGTGTTGCGGTACACTATTTCATACCTTTTAAGTAAAACGTTCTACTTGATCTGAGCTTTCATATCAATTTTTTAAGAAATACTCGGGTTTTTTTACGCGCATCTCGAATGCCTTGATGATTCCAAAATTTCTGAAAACAAATATTTATCAAGCATTGGGGAAAAGGTCAGAATGTTGAAAGGTGGCATTTTTTGGAAAATTTTGTCTCTGAGCATTGTTTTCGAACAATAAGGTAATGTTTTTTATGACCTTTGACCTGGCCGATAACCTTTGCCCGATAAACTGACCTTTGACCTCGACACGGGTCGACGATTAAACCTAGAAGAGACCCTATCTGTTTGGTGTTCCATTTTATGTAGGGCTTACTAGTTAAAGATTGTTTTATCCATTTTGGTGAGGAAAATAAATTGTTCGAGTGTAGAGAAAGGACGTAACAATCTTTGTTCTCTCTCATAAGTGAATGTTCAATTTTTCGCAACTGCAGCATGGACGCGTGGAGTATCTCTTATCGGAAAACATTCTTTCTTGCTGAAGTATCTTTAATAGCGTCTAATCATAAGGTACAGTTTCTTCTTGAGCACAAGTTCGAAAATGAGTCATTTTGCGGCTCTACTTTCAGTTTTCTTTACCAAAGTGTTGCAGGCTACTCTGTTGATCTATTTTGATAAAGGATGTTTGTTGTTTTATATTTTATTCATAAGCCTTCATAGGAGTTTTGAAACATAGATGTATCTGTTTTTTGGAAAGTTTAAAGTAAGGTCCATGAGTGGAACAAGAAAACCGCAGTGCAGGTTTCTCTCGAAAACGTGCCAAATCTATCGCTTTTTTGTCCAGATACAGCCACGTTGCCTATTACGCAATAGCCGCGAGTCGCCGGCCGTGTGAAATTAGGGTCTGTTAAAATCGAATTATCAGCAAATACTGCAGAAAATTCCACTTTGCAATGAACAAAAACATGTGTGTTATGATGATGGTCTTTCTAGCGAATAACAGAACAATTGTTTCGACTAATTGGTGTAGTTGAAAATCTGTTGTCTAGCTGACAGGACAGGATAAGTAGCTGATTTTTTGTACTGGACATGTATCTGAATGTACAGTCACTTTGTCTATAAAGATGTAAAACATTCTTAATCCTAACTTAGTGCTTAACAGTTAGTAAATTGTCTTTCCTAGCAATTTCAATTAAAATGTAGAAAGGCCTTTTGCAACCAAACATCCCAATTTAAACTCGTTAGACAGACATAATTCTGTTTGCCTCCAGTTGCACGGAGAATGGCAGTGGCAAGAAGCTTTTCCGTTTCCTTACATCAAACTAATTCAATATTAAAAGAAATAACTGGCTCATATTTGCTATCTGCTTATTGTTTGTCCTTTGCTTGCTAAGGTCCCTTTCAAAGTTATTGGAATGTGTATCAGCAGCTGTGTTTTGAAGAAGTCTCTTTGGCTGCTTTTCAGGCGAATGCATCTCATCACACGGTCTTAGGGTTAGCTGTTGTTGTCCATTGAAATTCTCCTACCATTAAAGCTATGCAGGCAACTTTGATTCATAAGGAAGATCTCACGTCTGTTGTTTATAGATTTCAAGTAGCCGCAAATCTGAACATATTCCTGTTGCATGTGTATCTAGCGGCATCGTCAGGCCGCGCAAACAGATCAGCATCGCCTCCTTTCATGGTAAATTCTAAGCCCGTGATCAAATGGAGGATCTGGTTTTGAGTTTCCCGACCATTTCCACGGTCTTTTTGACATTGTGAAATTAATCTTTCAAAACAATAGAGGAAGGTGGCTTCTGATTTAAGGCTTTAATTTATTTAACTTGGCTTATACAGTACGGCCTTTTCTCTGTCATTATGTATGCAAAGAGTATCAGTGCATACGAAAGACCTTTGTTATTTTAATCTTTGTCCTTTGCTACTTTCACCTCTGGCCTCCGGTGAATTCAACAGAAGTGCGGCAGGCGGTTCTTAAGTTAAGTAATCAAAACACGAAGTCATTCTACGCTCTCTTTAATGCTTACTGCATGTAAGGCTGTAGTGAAATCAAAAAACCCCGAATGTTTTGATAAGTCAAGCATATTTTAACAGCAATATTTCTTAAGACAGGCATGTAACTTATATAAAATGTTAAATGGTGCTAGGAAAGGGACTTTAACACAGGTTTCTAAAAAGCATGAATTTTTCTAGAGCCGTAATATAGTAATAACCAGAGTCAATTTGTCACTGTATAACAACCGTAATTTCATGTTTCATGTTTTACCTAGAATTGAGAAAACAATAAATTGGTGTAGTGTTTGAGCTGCCCAACAAGTAAATGGAAATTTTGTGTTTCTAAATCTTATTAATCTGTAGCTTATAATAAAGTAGGCCTGGCTTTTATTAGTAGGCTTACGCTTGTCATTTCAAAACGTCAATCATATGTTTCATTTAGCCCTGTGTCAGAACAGGCTAGAGTCTAAATCTAGAGTCTTCAACTTATTCGAGTAGGATAAAAAGGATGACATTTAAAAAAAAGACATTAATTATATTTTTGGGTTGATGAGACCAAATGAAAAATAACCGCTTGCTTTAACTTCCCTTGAGGTAACTTCAAGTGCAATTACTGGTAAGATGTTGACTTCAATTCTGACTTAAAGTGGTAAGTTATACTCACTTCATTAGGAGAAACATGAATGCAAGTGCAATCGGCATGTCAAGACACCATTCGGCTATTTGAATTAGAGCGGTACTTATGATACAGCTAATTAATGGCAGCTGAAGCAAACTTGAGCATCTCGATGATGACATGCCTCTGAATTCACTTCTTAATTGGTAAATGCCATTTCACCCCAGCATTAGCCTATAAACAAGAAACTAATAAAGTTAAATGATGACCTTTCAACTTAGAAGTAATTTCTACTTTTAATGCGGCTTTTTCTCCAAGTTCCCAAAAGTGGCCTTTTCTTCATAAAAAGAAAATCTAAAACAGCTTGAAAATTGAAAAATTAACACAACATCATCAAATGCTTTAACTATAAATAGACATTTATCCTCACCTTTGCGTAAGGTCAAATGACCTATGACCTTTGCACTTTGTAAGACGTAGAAACGTACTCGCTGACCCTTCACCTGCATGCATACATTTCCATATTTTTCCAAAGCCTGGTTTATTGCCGCTCAAACTCAAAAAATCTTATAGCTTGGATGTTAGACCAGACTGGTTTTTGAAGAGATCATGTCACAATCCTTTGTAAATTTCTCTTCGATGCCTATAACAGCCTTCGACGTCTTTGGGTAAACCAAAAGGTGACTCCGCCTGTCCAGTTGCCTCGCCGTGCAGAGAAGTTTCGAATAGATTTGCTGCCTCTTGGAAACAAAACGCCAATCAAAGAGAACCCCAAATCGCATTTTCAAGGAGATTATTGTATGTCATGTGATTTGATGACAGGCTCTTGAAGTAGTTCTACAAGGTATAACGAATTTTGCTTCCTCCCTCTTGGTTGACATTCATGTGTTACGCATGAATGTCAGATTTAGCCTTTGTGAGGTGCAAATAAATTTGTGATGAAGGCATCTTTCCTGTTAAATGTTTAAAATCGTGAAATTTTTTAGCTTTTAATCTTATTTTCTTTGCTGGTTTTTTCAAGAATACTGTTTCCTGCTATGTTCATTTTTGGCAATTGGACTTTGGACTTTCTTCCCATCAGCCTGTTTATGTGAAGTGTTCTTAAGAATCTGTCGTTAAGAGTTACGCTTTTTTGGGAAAGAGTCCACCGTTCTTGGGCCATTGAGATTGGGAAATTGCAGCATTTTAATTAATGCACAATATTCATGCAGCTCGTTTAATCAAACTGGTTTGAAAATTACCTCACCATCTTTTGAACGGCTTTTGACCCGAGTTCAGAAAAAGTAATAACCTTTCTCCCGCTGCAATTGTTATTATCCAAACCTTCCTCATTACCAACTCAAAAGAAAAACTTTTTACAATCATTTTACATTGTTTATAAAATAAATTATTAACAAACCCTAATACACCCGTGTAGTCGTCAATTTTTCTAGTCTCTGGTTTACTGATTTTTTGTGCCAAAGTAAGTAAAGGAGTTGCAATAGAACAATAGTTTGCTTCAAATAAAGCTGCACAAAGTTGTCACTAAAAAGCAATCGCTATAGGTGAAAATTTTGTAGTACATTCTTTAGGCAAATATAGACAAACCCCCCCTCGCGATATTTACTTTCGTATGCATCGAGCGGCTTAAGAATGTGAATCACATACACTCGACATACACTCGACGTATATACTTGACACATACTCGACATATACTTGTGAAGAGATGAGGGTTTTTACTTGCACTGCAACTTTAAGCTCATTGTTTACAGGAGTCAGTTTGTCCGTATACTTCACAGTTACAGCATACTTGACACAAGGCAATGATCTTCTCTATGCAGTAGTCGCGTATCGGTATTTAATGACTTGTGAATGAACATGCTTGCATAGTTGTTCAGTTATAGACGTGCTAATCTTTATCTCTATGTCTCGCAAAAATGTTACGTAAACACAAAATCGTCCCCAATTTGCAATGAAATAGATGGATAAGCATGCCCCATGATGCTTTCAGCATGATGACCAGAGAGTCAAAGGTTTGATCTTTGATTTACTTCCTTAATCGATTCAAAAGTCGTTTATTTCCTTAATCAGTCTCAATCACATGGTTTTGGGAAACTTCATTGTTTGAGTGGGCGATGCCTCCTAATGTGGTATACACTGATGTTTA
This sequence comes from Nemopilema nomurai, assembly GCA_003864495.1. Lineage (NCBI taxonomy): Eukaryota > Metazoa > Cnidaria > Scyphozoa > Rhizostomeae > Rhizostomatidae > Nemopilema > Nemopilema nomurai. The sequence continues at coordinate 1,661,956 of ML133394.1, forward strand.
TGTGGACTAACATCTACAAGATGATAGTCGTGACAGCAAATATTCGTTGGTGTTTCTATGATTGATTGATTGATTAATTTTTTTTACAGTAAATTTCTCCTCATCGATTAATCAACATTTGGCACTGTTTGTATACCGAAAGGCCGCCGGTTCACACATGTTTAGAGAAAAAAAACTTGAAAAATTTGAATTTTATTTTATTGATTGATTAATCAATTATTATCCAATTGATGGATCGATTGATATTTTTTTGCAATAAACTCATTGATGATTTAACATTTGGCGCTGTCTATATACCGAAAGACCGCCGGTTCACACATGTTTAGAAAAAAAAATGGATCGATTGATCGATTGATTGGTTGATTGGTTTATTCATCCATTAAATCGCTGATTGATTACTTACATTTCAGCTCCTGCTGTTGTTTATTTTGATAAATCAAACAGTATATCAACACGTAGCGATGTCTTTGAAAGCTGCCCTATTGTCAAGTCAGAATTGCTGCCAATTCAAATCGTTACCAAAGTTCCACTTCACATTTTAAACTGGCTTTCCTCATTCACCTACTGGTTATGGATTCTGGTTCCTAATCGAAGGAGATCATGTTGATGGTAGGCTCGAAATCTGAACTAAAAAGTCACAAGAAACTCCATTACAATGTTGACTTTTTGCCCACGTAATTAAGTTTTGCCTTCATCGAACCATCCGTTGTCACTTTCTACCATCTGTAAAGGCTCTTTGTTCGGCTGTGTTGGATTATCCATTGTTTTATAATCCTTTTCTGTTATTGCATTAAGCAACTGTTGATGTATTATTTAAAAATGTCTAAAGACGTGGAATGCTATAAAAAGAAAGCAAGCTGCCTGCAAATCTAGTCCGTGCTGATCATTTTTGGGATATCATCTTGTTGTGAGAAATAACATTCCACATAACTACGTCATCACCACCGTCAAATCTTTCTCCGATTAATGATTTAGCAAATTTAACAGTTTTGTGAGCAACGAAGAAGGATTTGAAAATTTGGTGATTAGAATATTGATGATTTCCCATTAGGGCTGTTAAGTCATCGTTTTGTTCACATAAAACTCCGGTTCCAACTTAATCTTCATATCATTTATGCTTTTGATGCAAATTGTCGCATCTGTCATGAACGTGAATTTGATAGAACTTTAAAACCGCACCGTGTGCCAAAGAATCTATGGCCACATGATTTGCAAAGCTACCATTTTTTGTTAGAGGGCGAAAGGACTTGAGAAGGACGCAATGAGTAGATTCTCCCGTATGAATCTTGTGTTCTATTTATTTTTAACGCGGAACCAATTGCTTCCTTGATCGCATAATCTGCCGTATTTCGAAATCGTTTATAAGATGGTCAGTTAGTAATGTTGCACAATCGTTTGCGAGGTTCTAATGTTGCATGTGTGGGTTGGATAGTATGATGAATAAAGAGGCAAGAGGAATGTAACGTTTAAAGCGAGATTTAGACCATTAATGTATGTAGTCAACTCACCACACCAGTTACTAGAAGAGTTCATGGACGTGGCAAAGCAAGGCTTTAAATATTCGTATTCCTTGCTCAACTGTAGGCGGGGTGTATGTTGCATCATTCGGGCCTAATGCACAGCTCTTGAGAGGAATCAGGACCACAATAGAGAGCCGGGCTATGGCCATTCATGCAGTTGCCAAAGACCATCACCACTGCATGTCTTTCGCGATGGAACAATCGCATAGAGTTAAACTGCAATCGGGGTGCCACAAGGTTTAATGCTTGCTCCCTTTCTCCAGTTTATTGTCCAATGAGTCGCATAAACCGCAAAAGGTGCCAGGATAATCAATGGCAAAAATGTGGTTGGCAATAATATACTGATGTGATTCCTTAATCATCGAGTAGAAATTAATCAATCCTTAACTTTAGAAAAGAATACTAAACCTCACTGTCCCCACCAGCGTCACAGAATATAGAAGTTAGATGTCCCCTTTATGAACAACTTTAGCTGAGGTAATTGTTAAGCCACCGCTACACCGAGTAAAAAGCGATTGCAGATGGCCAGTAATCCTTCTAATTGCCCATTGCCGCATTGAATCCTTGCTGCTCGTTCGCGGTTGCTTTCTGTAAATCCTTTTGCAACGGAAGGCCCATGTTTTCCCAGCCTCTTTCTCGTCTTTGACTGCTAAGTGCACTAATAGCTACCTATATTAAGTATAGAAAGCCTCTACCACATATCTTTCCAAAGCTCCCTTTAATTCTTCATGCTTCCCAACCTCCTTAGCCTTCCGCGTACTTTGTTTTCTCTTGATGATGCAATATTAACAACTTCTGCCTTTTTTATTTCCCTTTCAGCAGCTACACCAGACGTTATTCATAAACTACGCTTTGCATTGATGGTAAACTGTTGATTCGGTTCATCTTAGAAGCTCAACCACCTCGTGCCTATTTCACCCGCGAACACTATAGTATTAATGTGAGTATACTTCATTTGTCAGATTCTTATATACTGTTGTGTTCAAATTAAAGGAGCAGCTTATGTAACTACAACTACTTATGTAAATAGTTTGGTCTTACATCAAATTTAGAAGGTTCGAAACAGATACAGAAAGCCTGATAAAAAATTTTATAAAAAACTATTCCACCTGCGTTCTGAAGAGGGATGTGTCATGTGACGATTTCATGTAATTGATCAAGCAGGGCTTACTTGGAGAATTCAGAAAAGCTGAAATTGTCTTTCTATCTCTTTTGAAATCGGTGCTTTCCTGGTTTCTATTCACCTCCAGCACCACCAACCAACAACCCCTCCCCCTCCCCCTCCCCCGTGGATCATTTTCACGAACTTTTTCACGAATAGTTCACAATCGTTATGTCAAATGGCCTATGACCTTTGCACTCTGTATGTCACAGAAACTATTATTGTTGACCCTTCATATGCACATATTTTGTTAGGCGAAATTAGCCCTTGAGAAGCGAACAGCATCTGTGATCACACTATTTCAACATCATCCTTCGAAGCTTGTCATCGTTTTATCATAAATTCAGTCTTATTTTCCCTCTCACTTCGTTCTGTTGACTCAGTTGGGATATTTTACATGGAGAATACTCTTTGCAGCCAGTACTCTTAATTGAAATTGTGTTTTCAATTTTCTATTTCGGTAGTGCGCGCTTGGCGTTTATAGCGAGATTGCAATCGGCAATTCGTTTTCCATATAAGATAGTTTAAGCCCGACAAACAAAGCCTACCTTTGTACTTGACGCAAGTCGAGCTCCGAATGGGGCGGTTCCTCTGATTCACCGCCAGTACACCACATCACAATGGCCAATAAAGATGAAAACCAGCTTTGAATATTTAATGAGATGGCATCGCTGTATAGCCTGCTGTACTTGACAAAAGCATAGTCACCTACGGTCGAAAACAGGTCGAAAGCCAAAGGCGAAAACTGTCGTCTGCTGAAATATAATGACACAAATTTGGAGTCTCACTTATAACCTAACTGTCATCGCCATGCTCTCCTTTATTCCCCGTTCTCTGTAGCATGCCAAATTGTTTCACTCCTCCTTTTCAATGCTCAAGACCAGACAGCGTTCAAGTTACGCCTAATCTACTAGAGCAATTTCTCTTCAACAGGCTTGATTGTCTTGGTCACGTGCCTGTGTAGGTCAGTTATCTTCCAATCATACATTTAACTTATTTTGAAGTCGTGAGCAAAATTTTGTAGACCATTTACGACATTTGGTTTACAAGCACATTGCCGATGCGTTACCAACCCATCCCAACGAGCATATGCATTACAGAGAGAGGTTTGTCAGTCCGACAATTTTTTGCTTGACAGATATCCTTGTTTATAGCAACAAGCACGCCAATTTCAGCAGACGCACTTTGCAAGTGAAATTTTCATGCTTGAAGATTTTTTTCAAATCCATGCCAACGAAATTCCCATCAAAGTTTTTAGAGAAAAGTTCGATTGTATAGATAAAGCTTTAATTTGGTGCCTACCGTTGCTAGTGACATTTGCTATCTGACTTTGAAAAAAACGCATGAATGGGCTCGAGCGCCAAGTTTTTGTAGCTTGCTTGGACTGTGTTCTAAAATTTGCCACACTAAATACGATTTTAGAATCCTTCACCTTAGGCTGTTGTTGCGTAAAGAACTTTGCTACTGATGACGTCTTAATCTCATCTAAGAAGGCTCACGACCCTTTTTTAAATAGAACACAGTTGCAATTGAGCTATTAGTTATAGGGAATAGGTTGAATGGGCACATATATCTATGTGAGCCTTTCGGGAGCGACTCAGAATGACTGGTACCGCCAGATTTGGCACAGTATGGATGAGGTATCTATTTTTGAGCAATTTAATGTCGAGCCAGCACAATTTCATATAAAACGTTGGTGGAAAAATGAGGCATGGGGTAAGAAAGCACGGGACCCAGGAGGTGCGGGGACCAAGGAGGCGCGGGGACCAAGGAGGCGCGGGGGACCAAGGAGGCGCGGGGGACCAAGGAGGCGCGGGGGACCAAGGAGGCGCGGGGGACCAAGGAGGCGCGGGGGACCAAAGAAGAACCACTAGTTCTATATGAAAAACATAGGGAAGGACATTAACAGTGAGAACTGAATTAATACAAAAGTACCATTTTATTTGGTACAGTAAGCACTATTCACTGAATGACTATCGCTGTTACGAATATTCGCCAATGACCAATTTGTTCAACTGTTATATAAAAGGAAATGAAGGCATACAGTTTCATTCTGGTGCATCTGTTATAAACATGACATAGGAACGAGGCTGTTGCAACAGGCGCCACAAGATGTTTTCAAATGTAGCATGCTTTAATCGATATTAAAATGAAACTTTCTAATTTCATCTGCCATCCCTCGTTATTAATCACAATTTACTTTTCGGACAATTATAGGATTAGGACAATTTAATAAAACTGTTTAGCGTGTGTCCATTTATATAGTTTACGTGTTAATCAGTATCCTGTCCAACACGATGGGACTTAACCATCTGTGGCTATTTGAAACTCCAGATTTTGGCCATTATTCTACGATGAAGTTATCATTGTATTAATTTCCATTTCATAGACGTAAGGCACATTTCCTGTAGATGGATTTGGGACAAAAGGGCATTGCACGGAATGTCCAATACAAACAATCGAAAGAAAGCACACCGTGCAACTATAAGGACTCCAGACAGGCCGCAGTTACCTAGAACAATGTTTCTTATAACAATCGACTGAGATAAATGCCTCCAGTTTTCAGCCTTCCATGGCCAGGGCAAGCCTCGTATTGGGTATGCGCACGAGTTTTAGTCCAAGCACGAGTCTCAGCCTTTTCGTCATCTAGTATCTCAGAGTCACTTGGTTACCTGGTTCAAACTATGTACAGTAAGAAGTCCTATGTACCGAAACGGGTTTCCAGGCATCTTTGCGCTCCTTTTAGAGAACTGCTTATAATTGCAAGCGAAGGATTGCATAATGGCAGTCGTTGCCTCGACTAAGGCATGTAAAGCTCCTTGACGTCATAGACCTTTTACCTACCATAGAGGCTTGTTAAGTAGAGAAGCTCAATCGTGGAAATCTTCAAATGCGAAACGCGAAAATCCATGCAATACTTTCTTCGTAGAAACACCAGATTATAATACGGCCAAAATTATGCCTTTATCAAAACAGTCGCTGTTAAAACAGCTTCATAAAAAGTTTTCGTAAAAGGATTTAGCAAGTTATTATGATATCAAAACGTCCAAAATCTTGAAAACCGTGCAGTGATTTTTGGCGAGGGCGTACTCATTGCTGTAATTACATGCATTTTTTAATCATACTTCGTGAAATCTTAATCATAATCATGAAATGTCAACTACTCATGGGAATGCAAAGCAGTTGAGTGATTTGGGTATTTCTCTTTCGCACTATGCAAATCTTCAATAAGTCTTCTTTAAGGTACCTGAGTCGACATTTTGCAACAAACTCGATTTTCACAGCGCGAAGTTTCTCGAGCAGTATTAAATTTCGAGCGATGCTTATTGCCGAAGGGACGAATCGAGTAACCTGTGCATTGATCGTTGCTTGCGTGGTCAGCTTCCAAGGTCAGTTGCTCTCCATGCCTATTCAAAACAGATATAGTGTATGTGTTTCTGATAATCTCCTTCCCATGATGCTGCGATCGTGCATTCGCGCCTCCCTGTCAAAGAAGACTATCCTATTATGAACTTATGCCGACATTTAAGTGTCTTCGCATTTTTGACCTTTTCTTGTTTTCGAGATCTAAACCTTCCACTATTGAGTGATATCTACACTACGCATACACTGATATGACGTCAGAAGCCATATTAAAATTTCTATCAGAGAATATTGTAACGCCAGAAAATCAATGTTCGTAGAAGAGTCTTCTTTTGGAGAATCGCTATTCCTTCAGCCAGTACGATCTCTTCTCAAGACATCTTCCTCAGACAAGATTTTGATTCATTTGGGGTCTAAATGTGATATTTCAATTTTGCATGCTATCAGTTGCCTCGCTCAAAATACCAAATACTCGTTGCCTCCAAGAGCTGTTTATCGTACGAACGGCAGGATAATAGACTGGTTGTACTAGAAAATAATCCACCCAAAGCTTAAAGTTTTTGGCCTTTTAATTACAAACTTTCTGTGGTCCCATCCTGGAACTGTAAATATCAAACATGATAAAGGTCAGTTGTTCCAGACAAGTTCAACGTTCTAGGGTCAAGTTTTGGTATTTAAAATTTAAACTTTTCTTCGTTACAAGAAGGAGATTGTGGACCAAATAGTCTTCAATTTCCGACATTGACTGTGTTATGTCATTATCAAGTTACAGACCGGTTGACTTTTGCTAGAAAGCAATGCAAGGCCTACATGTTAGCTAGCTTTCCTAGGCGCTTTCTGAAATAAATCAGTTTTTGCAGTGGTAATCGGAAGATTGTCTATAAATTTGGGTTTGCTTTTTAAAATAATGATTGCACTGTTCAGCTTTTCAAGCACGGAAGGAATACAATTGATGAAATTATATGCTCCCCTTCTTGATATCAAGAAGCCTTAAATCAAGAAGAGGTAGGAATGTGTCATATGACTGAAATTAAGAAAACTACATCTAAATAGTACAAGCATTGCAACTTGGCCTTTTCCCCTCTGCTTCTCTCCTATTTCCTGCGAAGAGACGCTTATAAGATCGGTCATAGGACAGAGGCGAAAGCTGGATGAGCAAGTGGGGAAGTGTTTTCATTAAGCGGGGTTTGTATACCCAAGATATTTCGTTTCTTCTCTGAAAAGCCGCTATTCTTTAGCAAATTGCTAATCCAATGCAAACCGAATTTGATTGGTTGAATGGACAATGGACCTGTGTTTGTACTTAAGCTTCCGACAGGTCGTTGAATTGAGTATTCTTGTAAACATTTATTTTGGTATGCTTACTGATCTGTATTTATTTTTTTCTAAGTAGGTAAATTTAATCAGTACGAAGAGGATAGCAAATTATTACTCATCAAACAAACATGTTTAAAGGTGCTAGCCACTTATTGCGCGGTTGAAATAGAATGTTCATTTCGAACACGCCGCATGTCAGGACTGACACTCTGAGAGATGAGCTGTCAAGCTATTGTGAAACATCTTTTGGCACTGTTAATTAGCAATGATTCCTGCCTGAGGAATGTCACAACCAAGTCTCTTTGGTGAAACACTGCGTCATTATTATGACTGCACATTGCATTTCATCTAGGCCGAAGCTTTAAATATATAGTTTGAAGAACCTCTCGAGGAAAAAATGTCAAAATCAAGAACCATGTTCGTCAACATTCCTTAATTTACAAAACTTTCTATCATTGGCAAACAAGCAAGTTCCCCCCACTTTCACACATTAGTTGAAAAAAAGAAGGCATTTGTATATATCTGCCTGTCCCATAACTTTGCATTATGGAAGGGTCTCTTTAATAATAATGACAATTTGGCCGCCTTACAAAATAATAAATGATAGACGGTAAGTTTCAACTCGATACATGCCACCCACTTCTCTATCACTTTCTCTACATTGATCACCATTTCACGCTTAGCACTTACGAATGTGTTGTTGTGTTGTGCCTTGTAGTGTTTTTCAGGAAAGTGCAGGGTCAGCTGCACTTAAAGGATTAGGGGGTTTCTCTAGAAATCATTCGCACGGGATAGTGTTGTTAGAGAAAGCAAATTAATGGAGCCTCTTCTATGTTTGCAATTTCTGATTAATCAGCGGTTGATTTTACTGTTTCTAAACGAAATCTAAAAAAGAGCACGTGTTTTTTGAACGTTAGGGGGCTTAAAGGCCTTGATTGATGTTGAAGGTGTATCTGAAAACACATCAAAAATAGGGTTGCAGAAATTGAGGGCAATGTATTGCCTGATGCCTTTTGTTCATTTGGCAAGATTTAGATTAAGGCTGTTTTAGCCAAGCTAGTAGTTCACGTGACAAATTCATTGTCTTAATTATCTTTAAACTGAAGCTTATGCCATTTTTTTTCATTTATATGACAGGATTTAACTAGGAGGGGGCTGTTGTCATGAAGAAACCCCCAGAGTCCCCTGCTCCCAAAATTTGCAGGATCCCTGACTTTTTCTCGTGATGTTGAAAAAAGCTTTCTTCGTACCAAGTACCTTTTTTATGTGAAACTTGTAATACCCACAATTCTACGATGCCCACAATTCTTACAACTTTGGTAATAAAAGTTGTTCTACTTATTCCAAATTAATCAACTGCTCTTAATAATTGAAAGCATCTCTTTTTTTTAATTTGTAAAATAATTTCAACGTTTCCAAAAGTTATACATATATTTACTGTACAACCTTAATTATGGGCTCCTTGTATTTTGGTGTACTTTGCGGGGTTAGGTGACCTTTAGGTTGACCTGACCTAGAACTTCGCAACTGTTTATGATGCAGGAGAAAGGAGCCCTGATTTCGTATAAGTAGCATTCTTAGTTAATCTATAAGATCTCAGCGTAGATATCAAATTAATTCGGTTATCAAAGTCACAATGCAGTGGTAGCAGAATCGATCAATCAATCAATTATGCTCGCTCCTCCGTGTTGTTTATTAATCAAAACGATTGATGCAGACCGCCGCAATTCAATTGATCAGATTGCAAATTTCATTCAATCGACGGCCTATTCTCAGCGCCATCCAGGGCTTCGTTGCAATTTATTGGAACTTGAGCCACAATTTAGAATCAATCTCCAGCGCTGATTGCGCACTTTAGCGGCGAGATCTGAACACGGCCAAACACAATCCGGTGAATAGGCAACAATAGACTGCGTTTCACTTCCCTTACGCAAACAGACGGGCAGGCTGACAGATTTTCAGCAAACGAAATCAATAAAACGAGCGGCGATGGAAACAAAACTTTCCTTTAGAAAGACGCGCCGCCTCCCTGCCTCTTTCCGGTGTCCATAAAAGACACAGACGGAAGGTGTAGAACTGTGTTGCGTTATTTTGCATATCGCACGAAGAGTGAAGGCAAGCCAAGCATCGAATCGCGTCGATAAACAAATTGGTATATATTTAATACAACACTATACTTTTATCTGTGGACATTTTTCCACGCTTGTTCGTATTTTCCGGTAGCAATATACACAATGATAGTTGCAATAATGGAGTTGCTCATTTTCAGGAAGCTCTCGAGGGAACTGGAATTTAATTGGTCTTGATTGCCGTCTACGCTTATCAAGATTCGGCGACACCCCTCTACAGACACATCGCAGCGGCACTTAAATATCGAGAAGGAGTGTCAACGGTGACTCCTCTGTGTTTTTCTACGCTACCAACATAAGCACAGAAGCTGCTGAGTTTCAAGACACGAGAGTGCTCTCGACCAAGAACAAGCATTTTCTACCAGAAGATCATCGAATTTCTCGTTGTTATGACACAGAACACTTTCTCGATGAAGAAGCTACTATCAGACGGTAAGACAAATCCTAATACCATTTTTCAAGTATCCGATCATTTTTAGTATAAAAGTCAAAGTTAGTAATGGCTCTGAAAATTATCGAGAAAGGGATAATTGAAATTATTCTACATGACTATATCTGAACGAACATTGACGCTGAAGCTTTTGTCGACCATCTTATCGTGTTGATCTTTCCCTTCTTATCGATCTGCCTTTAGATTTCTTCACCTGCTTACCAATAGGGTTTCGTCAGCATGCAAACTGGCCCCATTCATAACAACTCTTTCTCTTTGAGAGTAGTTCCATTCACGTCTTTAGATGACTGTCTTATTCCTTCCGGGTGCTAATTGTCAATTTTCAGGGGTTAAATCCTTTTTTGCCCCGATTTCTCGCGAACCCAAACAGGGGACGGCAATCTCAAGCTAATGCAGTTTTATAAGCACCAAGTTTTTTAATCGTGGCGAGAGACTTTACCCAAGGTGGATCACAGCAAACTCATAGCTTTGTTCTCACCGAAGGGCAATCACTTAGGCATCTTTGCATTCTAATCCTGTTTGCCTTTATACGAGTTTTGTTTATTGAAGTTAACACAGGTCGCCTGCATTAGCGAGTCATCCAAAATACAACAATTTGCTTCCAAATCATCTTTTTGTAAATCTTTTCATTGGCCTTTCCAAATGCAGGTGTTGAGACTTTTTCAAATCATCTGAGCTCGTCAGAGATTTAACACCCCAGCCCTCCTCTCCCCTACAGCTTTGGATGGAGAAATTATCTCCTAAATTCATCTTCACAACATCGCCTCAGAACAATCCGAATCCAAACAAACTACAGTTGCTGCACACTTACATCGTTATCTAATACACACGTGTACATTTTCCTGGATACCTATTGCTAACTACAAGGATAGTGCTAGATGCTATGCTTCTTGCAAAATATAAATGCAATGAGAATGACGGACTTTTGTAACAATTTTCCAACTTAGGTTCAATTTACGAAGTGTTTTGTTAACGCCCTGTGTCTAATCTACCTTGAAGCCTGTTCCGAGAAAAAAAACTAAGCCATATCTTTTATTTCTAACAGATAAACACACCAGTGCCAAAGTGCTTATCTTCCCTTTTGGTTCTACCTTGTCTGTGCTTATCAAAGTAAGAATGGGAGACCGTGAAACTATGTCGCTCTTAACCTGTCTATTTAAACTTTTAGAGGATGTATCTTCCCTATTTTTGAAGGTTTTTATCTGCCCTATTATCAGGTTGCCGACACAGTTCACATCTTTACAGACAGCGAATTGCTAATGCTCTCTTATGTTATATGCTTTCTTAAAACGGGTATAGTCCCTTTATAGTTGGTCCCTAACGAAGTCGAAATATCTTCGAGACCATCTCATTGATTTAAGCGTAAAAAGCTACTTGTGCACTCTAAAAAATAAACCTGGTCCCAGGTATAGTTTCCTGACAATTTTACTGACCAAAAAAATTATACTTGTTTTCGAGGGGAGATAGCAGCAATTTCCTAATGTCCACCCTGTAGATGCCAAGAAAACTTGGGTAGAGTTTGAAATTTTTTATATAGAGAGCAGGCACCCCATCCGATGAAATACTGTTTTCTATTACAAGATGTGATTGTTTAAGTGTTGTCTAAGAGGAATGCAACTTCTTCGTATTATAGACATGGAGTCCTTCAAACGATCAGTAACGGAGACATCTCCTTTGCCTGATTTTTGTATTCTTAACGTGCCTTCCAGTAATCTGATTGCTCACAATACAATGAAGTGGTCAGGCCTTATGAAATTAAGTATAAATATTATTTTCAGGTTCAGTCACGTAGAATATCCTTACCCTTGTATTGTCTATTTGTTAATTAACAATCATGGTGTGAATATAGGAAAGAAAGAGCGGGCTGGGGAAGCTGAGAAGAAAGATGACAAGAATCAGGAAAACGACGGAGAAAACCGAAGCATGGAGGGAGTCGGAGTGGAGGTTGTTTTGGACGACTCTGAGCTGTGGTCGAAATTCGAAAAACTCACAAATGAAATGATTGTGACGAAGAACGGAAGGTGGGTGTCATAGTACATATGAAGAGTACTTTCACCATAAGGTGTTGTGTATATCTAGGGTTTTAGTGCAGTTGTTAAGCTTTTTTGAAATTTGTTCTCATTTTAATGCTTTTACATTGACTGAGATGACAGGCAATTAGGAATGATGGGTCTCGCTTCCCAGTTAGCCAAGTTTGAGCATATGCATTTGCATATACGTTGGGCAAAAGGATTCCTTTTTGATGAAGTCCCTATCAACATAGACTTCTAAAGCCTGCAATTAAATCTTGTTCTTTGACATAACTAGAAAACTCTTTTGGTGTGGCATGAAGGTATCGCATTGGAAGCTATAAGAATAAAGAACTTCGAGAAGAAATCTCGGTTCAATCGCTCGAAAGTGCGTTGTAGCGAAACACGAAAGTGTCATTTTTCCACCTTTTCTTCCAAAATACAACGAACTGACCAGCTTCACAAAATTCTGATCAGCTGCCAAGATGACACTGAAAAGGGAAGGCACAAGCGTCGATTGTTAGTTTAGTCAACCTGTCAATATCACTTCAAGTAAAATACTTGATGGCTACTGTTTAAAGGTGAGAGTAGTCGACTGTCTATGACGAAATTCCCATAAAAATTGTTGCTGATTTCAAAAATTTTCCAGTTGAATACTTTTAACGACTTTAATGTGTTTCAAGTTGTGTTTGCTCACATGGGACGCTTGGCGGGAGCCCCAAAACTCGAGCGCCAACTTGGAGCGGTCATTTGTGAACAAATAGGACCATGCTCCCAAGAGACGGGTACTTAAACAGAGGGTGTCTCTTTCAATTAGCCCATACCGTGCCAACAATGGGGTATATCTTGAGACACACAGACCGCAAATTCACACTAATTGCGACAAAGTTACCATTGTTTATAGATTTGCTCATTTCCTGTTTATCGAAAAAGCAATTAATGCGCATTTCAAAGACATGGAAAACAAGTTATCAAAGCTAAATGTTGGCTAAAAAGACAAAAGCTTAAAGACGAAATCAGCGTCATGGCTGCTTTGTAGGCCTTTGCCAGGGTTCACCCTTATGGCGGCTCGATTGCGCAAGACGATATGAGCATAAACCATTTACTTTGTCAGCTTTTGGTCATTTTCCGACGTTCGCACACTCTGAGAAATGCTGGATGAAAGGGTTCTAAACCGTGTTTCTATTGTTCCGTGCCGTATGAAACTAAAAGTTCTTCAGGGCGTTAAACCCATTATTATTGAGCAAATTCTTCTAATTTTGCCCTTTCCTGCAAAAGAAGATCCTCTGATTAGTAAATGATTGTTTGAATGAAATGACTTGATTTCATGGGAATGGGTGCTTAACTTTGACTCGTGTCCATCGAGTCTCACTTCAGCATTACCACTTCCTCACAAATACATTCGACCTTACTGCCCTGTAGACAGCAGGAGCGGAAACATATAACACATGATACGAAGAGCAATGCTACAGTTTGTTAAAATTCGTTAACTATATAAGCGAAATGTAAGTGAAATGTGATTGAATTAAGTTTGCTGCTGAAATCAAAATATGCATCTAAGTTGATGAGAGTTTGCTGATTGCCCTCTTACCGCTCCCAGAAGCCTAACATTCAGTTATAAGTACCTTTGTTTGCAAAAGTCATATTTTGTGGTATCAGACAATATAGTAGACCATTGCCCTAACGAAACAAATTGATTTTCTTACATTGTATTTTTAAAGCTATGGGGAACACCTGGCGGCGTTCAAGTTCTGAACGCTGGCATTTATAATTGTCATTGTTGTGCGTGGAGCTTCCCTATATTGTTATGTCCAAAACAAAGTTGCATATTCTCACGGATTCATAGAGGATTGTTAAGTGAAGCAGTCAAGGCTTTAAGTAATTATTCAAGGCTGCGTATTAAATGTGTCTGACACAATATCCTGACGAAATCATCGATGTATTATATTGACGTCGTGATGGACGCTTTCAAGAAGAAGGTGGTACTCAAATGTCAAGAAATCGGCGATATTCGCTTTCGACTAATATATTTGCTAATCATCAATGGGATACTGCTGCTTTCCTTTTCTATTGACATAGTTGGATTTCTGTAATGAAGGTTTTAAAGCAATGGAAATTTGGAGAGAATAACAATCAAACTCTGATTATCGATTTGACAGAAAGCTAACTTCGCAAATAATGTTGCTTAAAAACGTTTGGTCATACTATCCCCCTTATTCAAATTCTGAATATGGTAAATTTCCTTCAGTCTATATATGCAATTTTTTGTTGGCATTTAAAAGAAGCACATCTCGGTAATGGATTAAAGTTTTGCCTAGACTAAGTGAACCGGATAAATATAGGTAATAAAACTGCATCTCTGCTTAACATAAGGAAGGCATTAGGATTTCCTTGGCTAGAGCTAGTCACCGGCTTGTGATGAGCTTCTTGCAAGGTAGATTGTCCAGATTTCGTACACTAAGTGGAAGCTTATTAATTTGCTTGACCAAGTAGGCCCGAAATGCTGGCAAGTACACCTGAGAACAAATTCTAAAGACTGCTAACACACAATGGTGACCCAGGACATATCAAATATGTTTTTTCTGCACTACTTATCCCAGTTTTTCTCCATTGAATAAATAATGAGACATCGCAAGTATGGCTTACTACTTTTGGGATTGTTTTCTCGGGTTAAATTTATACATCAAATGTTTTGATAAAAGGACTCATTGACTGTTGCAGAAACTTATTTTGTTTGCGTGTGTTATCAGTTCAATTCAAAAAGTATCGCAGATTTTGTTTGCAATGCCTGACCGACTTCAAAAACCAATAAAACGGAGATAAATTCTTTATACATGACCCTTGAAAATTATTATTCACTGTTGAGTTTTTTCTTTAAGATTTATTGTCTCTTTGTCGAGGGAATGCATTTGACCATCTCTTGTCGCGCATTCCAGAGCGTGTCATTCTGTCGGAATCCGTGTTTCTTTTCTAAAAAATCCGATTGTTTTACTCTAAAAAGAAACTGAAACACGCGTAGCTTTTGATGATTTTTATTCGGGAGATTCAGAGGGTGGGCGTGAATTTCACTATCAATGCTGTCCCAAGGTCATGCATTAACTGGTAAACGACACTTTATACTATCTTTTGCCCTGGGTCAGACTTCTGTCTGGTTTTGCGTCTATTGTACAGATCTTCCTTTACAACACGATTCACATCTCAAGATTTTAGGGGCACCACCTCTCGTTTCACCCTTAAACAAACAGTAGACATTTTTATAATCATCAACACTTAATGAGAGTGGTTTTGGCACAGGGTTGTGTTTGCTCACGAAAACACATCAACTGTATGCTGTTCGCCTTGTTTAAAAACTTGGCACAGGGAGATCAATTTCCCCTCGAACTTCCCATGCGCCAATTTCTATTGATGTCCTATCAGCCCACATTTGCACCTTCGTTGATTTGCTGGCGATAATTGTTCATATTGTAGCGATAAGCTTCCAGGCTACAGGCGAATAAACGACCAAGGTTCTCGTTTGCCCTTATGTTCTTCCCGAACAAAGCTCGTTCGGCGGCTTGCGCACGCGTGCCATTTTTCCGGAGGAAAACCCTAAACAAACAACGGCTAATTGAAGTTAATAACGGGGTATATGCGATGTCTACAAACAAAGGAACACTTAAGCACAGAGTCCATCACAGTGCAACTCCGACTGCGCAGTGGTTTCTTCAGAAGACTTTGAATAACAAACAGAACCCAGGGTGGGGTGGGGGTTAAGCTAGGCTGAAAGCTTCCTTCTGGCCAGGTAGATGCATAGACTTGACCTTCTCAAAGGGTAGTCGGTCCCACAGAATTGCTTTACCTTTTTTAATGTTTTTTGTCGAAAAAGTTGGTTGTGAATCATTAAATGGGATGTGGGAGAGCATAGTCAGGTGTGGTAGAAACAGGCTTTGATGAAAATGACTATTAAATGTATTCCTTTTACAGACGCATGTTCCCGGTTTTGAAGATGGCTGTCAAAGGGTTGGAGCCACAAGCGATGTACTCATTTTTGCTTGACTTTGTGGCCGTAGAAGATCATCGTTGGAAGTACGTCAATGGAGAATGGGTTCCTGGTGGGAAACCTGAGCCGGCCTCTACCAGCTCGGTCTATATTCACCCGGATTCGCCAAATTTCGGCTCGCACTGGATGAAGAATCCCGTCGCATTCACGAAGGTGAAACTAACAAACAAGATGAATGGAGAAGGCCAGGTATGAACCAATTAGTTTTTATTCTACATTCTTTAGTAGCACAAGGCTTTGCTGTGAAATTCTCCCAATTGGTGATACATGTGCCTTCGCATTTCCTCCGCAAGACTAACTAGGAGTGATTTCACTGGGTATCGTCATCATCACATTGTTCAAATTTTTTGGACGCCCCAACCATCTCCTGAGGATAACATAAGGTCCTAAAATCCTCTAACAATCAGATTTTAAATTCAAATACTATTTTTTTCTATTCTACGTATGCGTCAGCAGGAGAGTCTTTACTCCATTATCGATGATTGGAAAAAATTGATTTAGGCCTAATGTCGATATTTCTAATCCTTACCCTAATTCATGAGGGAATGATTATTTATGTCATGCAATCTATTAAATTATAGCCTCCCCGTGCCCTTTATTTATGGTCTTCCGACACTAAAGAAATATATTAACTGATCTGAGTTGAGTTGAAACCTCAAGCCTAAACAAACTTTAAGAAAAATAGACATCAATTTGACTAGCGCATTTTCCCAGGATCATAAAGGAACTATGGAATGCATTTTATGACTGTTAGTTTATTGTTAGTGATGTTTGACATGCAAGTATTGATCGGCGAATTCACATGATAGAGAATTAGGGAGGAGGGCAAATAAACATTTAGAAGGGAGATCATATCTTCCTTACCTTGAATTGAAGTCTTAGAAAGAGACAACTGTTAGATCTCGCCGTCACGATCGAAATTTAGAAAGATCGTGTTTGTTTATTGGATGAGCCTGTTTTAAGATTGCTCACTTTAATAGGAAGGTTCCCCTTTCGGCAGTTCTGTGCGCCTGTTCGCAATTTTTCCTAGCTCAATGTACGAAGTCATTGCAGGACTCCAGCGGCCTTCCATCTTGTTTCAAGTATCATTCTTCCATCCAAAGCTCGGTTTAACCCCTTCCTGATTTCCAAAGCTACAAAAGCTTGAAAAAGATCTGAGTTACTACCGGCGGAAAATACCTGAAAGATACGCTTAACTTATTTGCTGTGGCGGAGTCAGTCTCCAGGTCTTCTGTATTGTTAGGCCCGTCAAAACAGAGCCTACACGGTGGTAATGCTCAAAGCGAGGACACGAGCTGGCTCCCGCTGCAATGCGAAGAATGAAAACAATTGTTGTTCCACGCGCCTCTTTAACTATGACTAAAAACATTTCAAGTGGGCTCAGTGGAGGGATTCTCTGGAACATAGGCAGGTATTGCGAAGGCGCAAAATGTTGGTCAGAGCGGCTGTCTTCGGAAAAATGAAGGCAAGCGGTGTGTTAAATGGATCCTGGTCTGGGAATGGCGGAAAAGCGCTTTTCTCTGTGGAAGAAAGACTTTGTTTTCTGTTGCCTCTGATAGGAATTTGTAAAGAGAGGGTCATTGCAATGAATAAAGCTTTTGAGACCTCTCCATGGACATCCAGTGCTTCAAATGTAGCGACTAGCACTTCTTTTCTACTGCCATTAGAATCACTGGCGTCGTAAGCACGGGTTTGATATGGTTTCGGCCATTCTCTGCTCTCTCCAAGTGTGGGTGAATAAAAATGGTTATCTGCTCAGATATTATCAACCTATTCACGGCTTAGATTCTGGCTAGGATTGGTGCATCGCTCTGGGGAGATGAGTAATTGGGAGATGACGTGTTTGTCAAACGGAAAAGGAATGCATGTTGTTGCGTCCAAGCCCTTTTGTAAGCATAATGGCATGCCAAAAGCACCAGCCTGTTTAAACTGAGGCATCCGGTCCCGCCTGAATTTGTCAGCAAAATTCCATTACCCTTCGTTCATTTGGCATCAAATTTTCAAAAATGGAAATTATGATGTCTCAAAAGCCGCTGAAAATGTCTGCAATCATTAAATGCTATATACCTATGATTAGGCTAAAAATCTTTTGATGAATATCAGAAAGTTGAGGCCTGTTGTCGTTCAGCTTGTCAGCGCTGTATTGACCCTGTTTTGCATTCCTGAATTTCCCTTCACAAGAATCATATTAATTGCAGTCATGCAGTAATGCCAACAAGGGGAACCAGAGCACTGCTCTTAACCTTTGGGGCCAGCAATTAGAAATAGGGTTTTTATCATCGCAATGCCTAAAAGATTCTAGAATTAAATGATGCATGTCCACCATGGCTGGGCGTGCCGCAAGCAAATGTTTTGCCTTTAGACATCCTTCTAAGGCTTTCTTGCAAAACCTCTTTGTTTATGTCACTTACAGATATCTTTGCTTAAGTTGAGGAGGCCACTTCAAATATTTCAAGAGAACACTTCCTCTCTTCCAGGTAATGCTTCATTCGCTTCACAAATACCAGCCTCGTATTCACATCATACGAGTGGGTGCACCCGATGGGGAACAAACAGTCAGCACTCACAGTTTTCCAGAGACGCAATTCATAGCCGTCACTGCCTATCAAAACGAAGAGGTACGAGGCCATGTTGTGGTTGTGCATGCTTTCCATCTTAAGACACTTGTCGACTGCCCTAATTTTGTAATTTCACGGCTATATTGAATTTGTAAGTTCAACTTTTTCTTAAAATGCCTGTGTTATTGACAGTGACTTTCTTTACTTATAGAAGCTGATGATGTCCATAGTTCTATGTCTTTAAATGTGACTCTATCTGTGTCTTTTTAGATAACTGCTTTGAAAATACAGCATAATCCATTTGCAAAGGCGTTTTTAGATGCAAAAGAAAGGTAAGGATGATGATTTGCTCTGATTTCGCTGCAACCTGGTAGTTAGAATGTGGCTTAGGCATGATATTATTTATAGTTATTACTTATGGCATCATTCAACGCAATCAGTACCATCAAATCACTTAATTGTCGGTGGTTATGAACACAATTTTCAATCTCGTACATATAAATTTTAATTCTCTGCTTAAAAATTGCTTGCTGCTATTTTTGACTCACATGAAAGTTATTTTTCCACGACAGTTTACTCTAGAACATGCAGACGTATGCTTTCTAATAACCTGTTTGTTGTTATAAGATTAATGTTGACATTTTATTGTCCATACTCAGGTCCGAGCACAAAGAGCTGGTGGAACGTGACGCCATGAGTCAATACGCATCAAATTGTAAGTGTTTTTGTTTGCAAAGAGCTTTTGAGCTCAGTCATAAGTATTACGACGCTCTGTCAACAGTACCAGTATTAATTTAATCCCTCATTCAAATCAATCAAGCTTGCATTAAATGCTAGCATATAGAGACCCCGCTATGTAAGTGCTATTCTTATGAGGCATAATCGCATCTGATCAATTAATTGCAGTGATCGCATTGATCAATAAATTGCAGTGATGGCGTATGATCAATCAATGACTTTGATTACCTTCTAGATGGCTATGTGCCATTCTTTAGAGCAATGATCGCGTATGATCAATCAATTGCAATGATCGTGTATGATCAATCAATGGCTTTGTTTACCTCGTAGATGCCTATGTCTACTCTTCGATGATGTGTCCCGGTGCGCAAAGTCCACTCTCCGGTCCGATGTCGTGCGAGCGGCGTTCTCACAGGGCTTCCCCCTACCCTTCACCTTACCAAAGAGCCTCTGACATGCTGCAATCAGGTATCGATCTTTTCTTTTACCTCGAGAAAGATTTGCTTACCATCTTTTTGATATCCACATTCTTACCTACCTCGCCAAAAGTGTTATGCAATATTCGTTGTTATGCAAAACTTCTGTAAAGCCGCTTTGCTAAATGTGCCAATTAGCCCATAGTTTGAAGATTTTTTAGTTGCCAATGGTTGCTTGATATGTAGGTTGCACTCTTAAAATCTGAATTTTAAGCATGGATATGTATTTCAATGTAAATGCTCTAGATCACCTTCCTACGCCGTTCTTTGACTTCACTTATACTCTTGATGTCTCATGGGTTTAAGTCTCTCAATAAAAATGGCTACCTTAAACAAGACTCATAGGCAAGGATTCCACTTCGATATATGTCCCACGTGTCACTGACTCCCTCTTGTATGTATTCACAGGAAACTGCTCATCGTATTATCGAAATTCGGATTCGCCCTACCTGTCGGGCTCCTGCGTACAATCACAGACGTGGCCACTGCATCACCTCGGGTACCCTTCGATGCTCCCGTCCAGCCATCAGATGAACAAACAGACAGACTCACTCCAGTCATCATCGGATTACATCGGCAGTGGTTCGTATTCTCCACTCGGACAATACACAATGCACAATCGAAGCGCCGAGCAAGGCATTGCTTGGAATCATTCCGTGATTTATCCTTAACCTGTTTCCGGGTTTCTAGTAATTCAAGGAATTTTATGGGGCAAAATTATCGACATATACACTTTTCACCTGTTAAAAGAAGAATGACGACAGATGTTCCACTCACAAAGTAGATTTTCAACGTTATTAGTCAAAGAATTAAAGTATGGCTACTTGTTCAGCACTTCCAGCTAACGGTGTCGAACACCCAGAGTTTCCCAAAGTTGCAGAGCATTGATCGCAGAAGACACGAACAAAACTTGCGTGTTTACTTTGTACCTAAGTTTTTATGCAAGTTAACGTCATTCATACACGCGCAACTACCGACCCACCTTCAACAAGAAACTTTTAGAGTTTTGAAAGCAATAGCTCCCTTAAATAGGAAAAAAAGTTCCAAGATAAAAGCCCTTTGTTTATCGGGTTGAAAATCCATTTATATTCCACAGCTCATAATTTATGCAATTGTATAGTTTCAATATTGTAAAAAGATAATCTTTATTGTTGCATTCTAACTGTTATATTTGCTTTAAAGGCAATGCAATGATTCCTCTAAACTTTGTTTATTTTACCCCTATTTTCAAATGGTTGTAATTCTGGTTGTCAAATGGCAATTTAGACGAACAAACAAAATATATTAGCAAGTAAAACAAAATCATTGACTCGCTTGGCGGTTCTTGTCATAGATAACTTTAGTGAAAATTCATAAGGCTGTCTTTGCTGCCACACTTTCAGCAAGCTTAATGACATTTAAACATAGTCTAGAGGAACTTGTTGACACAAAGTAGTAAATGTAGAAGATCTTATTGTTCCTTGTTTGATTTGAAGACAAATTCTATAAACGGAAAAGTCATTGTTATCGACGGAGTTAGTGCTTCACACTGTAAATGCCATACAGTGCTGCACTAATGTTTATGACCTAGAGTAGAAGTATGTTGATTGAAAAGCACTTGTACATATCAATGTGTGTCTAACTGAGGCTCATCCTGCAATATCCAACATGAATTTGCTACACAAAGATAATCTCTCTGTAAGCCTAGGTAGATAAAC
Source organism: Nemopilema nomurai (assembly GCA_003864495.1). Taxonomy (NCBI): domain Eukaryota; kingdom Metazoa; phylum Cnidaria; class Scyphozoa; order Rhizostomeae; family Rhizostomatidae; genus Nemopilema; species Nemopilema nomurai. Next base: position 1,683,415 of record ML133394.1, read on the forward strand.
TTTTTCCCAATAGGAAGCTAGGGGTTTTGATCTCTGATTTGAGTGTAGCAGCTGAAATTTATACAATGATATTCAATAGTGACGTTGCGAGAAAGGACTTCGAAGTTTACAAGTTGGCAGGTATCTGATTGGCCTTAACCTAATTCATTTTGCCAAAAACTGTCGAAGCAGACCTACGTAAATCAGTATAAAAACTGCGAACAAAGTTTAACAAATTTGTGTTTACATTCAAGATGCATTGCGTAGTTTCCTTCTGATAATAACATGCGTTCATTTGTTCCATAGAAGCCAAAATATTTTTTTCCAGCTGATCATTTCTCACGTCTCATCGTGAAAATTTCCTTTTAATTGTTTCGTTAAGCATGCGAGTGTCTTGCTAACAATGAAATTGGTCAGCACCTTTACCGAAGTGTCCTTTGATAATGTAGAGATTGGATGCAGCAAGATAATGTAGAAATTGGATGGAACAAGGTGGTGAGTGTGATAACGAAAGAAAGATAGTAATCGCGGTGATAATGTTTTGACTCTAGTACAATCATGCTCTAAATCATTCTTCAGATAAGGAAATAGACATGACTACAGCCCTTGTGGTGTCTTTATATTATATTGCTCATAATCGAGCTCGCCAAACAAGTGGTGTTCAATATTATGTTGATACTGCCAACCGCAAACACGCAACCATGTAGTACTGTCCATGGACTCCTTCCCTACTGTGGCCTAAAATGGCCACGACCTGTGCCTCATTGCCATACATGGCATTGATAACTGTTGAAATGCAACTTAGCCGTCTACCTTTTTATGTCATCTCAACTACAAGACTTCTTCTCTTGAAACCACCAATTACACAGTCAACAAAGCAAAGGCCACGAATCGAGTCGAATCGAATTACATGATGCAATTGACATATTCTTACGGAAATAAATGCAACATATATAAATTATATGAAGCCAACTTTGACCAAAAATGAGTTCTTGGAATACCAAACATGCCAAAAAAGCAGATGAAGCTAGAATAACAAAATATTACACTGCCAACCCTCTAAAAGGCCTTGATGCCCTTTGCGGCTCAATTATCGAAGCTCTGAGAAATTGCAGTAATTTTTGGGTAACAGCTGTCAGCTGAGCTCAGCTGCATAAATTTAAGATGTGTACTGGTTACAACAAAATTTGTTTTAAACACTTATATGTTGTTTTACTGATTTATTTCTTTCATTCGTTTATATTTCATTTGTTTTCTAGGCTGTAGTGCAATTGCATAACATGATTGAACACCTGTCAGTCTTATAATACTTCTTATTTTCCCTCTTGTGCATTATCACCCTTAAACTTTGTATTTCTATGGCGTCTTTTCACAGTGCCAAAACAGTAATGTAGAGTTTGTTATACCAGTCGGCAATTCACCAATGAGACGATCTATGAGATGTAACACATGTAAAAATTCTTTGTATGAAATTGGAATTCAATGGAAAATGAAGATAGAAAAGCTAAAAACTACATGAGCTAGACAACAATTAATTAATGAATTTTTCCAATGACAATTATACCAATATATTACACAAAAATAATACACTTCCAAAATGACCTATTTAATTCTTAAACCAAGACAGTCTCAGAGAAAAGTCTGGCAGTAAAAATCTGAGTCCATTAGGTTCCAAGCTTCTTATTCCAACAAACTTGCAGCTGGTTTTTCCTCACATGCATGCAGAGTAACTTGAGATGCCTCTGCCAAAGAGTATGAAAGCTCCTCTGGAACTTTGTCATCTTGAGTATGTTCTTTGCCAGTTTCATTCACATCCATGTCTGTACTTGAATGGCAAGCTTCAAACAGATCACCTATACTTATAGAAGTTGATTCTAACTCTGTGTCCCCAAGAACACCATTTGAATTGTCAAGGCATCTTTCGTCCAAACTTCCTAACTCTCCATTTATCTGTTGTGCAAGCTTTCTCCTGCACATCCGAACATCTTCATCTCCATCAGTTGGAATTTCATCTAGCTTCAATAAACACTTAGTAAACATTTCTTCAATGTACCGATAGTCCTTGGAATCTCTTGTTATAACAGCTGATGCCTTGATAGCTAGCTCTTCTACTGTGTCCTCAATATTCTTTATTCGCTTCAGTTTAGCTGCCTTTGGATCTAAAGTGGTTTGAGGCTCTTTTCCAAGTCGCTTTTCTTGCGGCGTACCATGGCTTTCATCTGTTGATTCATTGCTGTGTAAATCATTCCGCGTTTCGTCGCTGGTGAGTGAATCAGCAGATGATCCCACAACTTCTTGGTCATGTGAAAACTCCTCAGTTACTGTGTTTGTCTCTATTTCCCTTCTTCTTGACGACTTCGTTTCTGGTTCCGTTTGTTTACTCGCTTCATCACGTCTGGCTACCCTCTCTGTCGCCCCGGTTGATGGGGTTTCCTCGGTTACTCGCTGAATGGGTATTTCCCAATACCTCCTGCCAGACTTCGCATCACGTTGCCATCTAGGCATTGACTGGCCTCTATAGGCTGCTCCATCGTCTCTTGAATGCTGCTGGCAATGACAGCTATTACATTGATCGAAAAACCGGTTCGTTCTCGGTGGACGTGAACGCCCCCTTTGGAAGTTCCTCGGCCTTTCGGCTGTAGGAGGCCCCCAAATCATGAATGGTTGTGGAGTAGCGTGAGCGAAATCGTAACCGTAGCCCATTCTCTGATCAGCTCAAATATCCAAATGCGTTCGCTAGTTTTCTCTTCAGACTTGATTTGTTTGATCTGATCATGAAGCTCTTCTCCCCAATTTATATTGTGTTTCGCGGAACTCTCTAGAACATTTTAGAACTGCCTCCAATTCACTAGAACTGGTCGCTGCGTAGAATTTTTGTCGTAGGGTTTCTTCGATTCTTTCTCCTTCTTATTCAATAATTGTATCTTTCAGTAGCATAAATGTGTATATTGCCGAAATTATACATTTAAAAACTACTTGAAAGTGTATATTTCTTGCTGCTTGACTTTTTATATAACTTTTTCGCGTTTCAGTCCTAAAAAACAAATCTCGTGCTGATAGCCGCTGCGGGGGAAGTGTCGTCAGCAACTTTGGCCTTTGGTGACTTCTGGAAGGTTTTGGAAAGTTCGGAAATCTGCTGAAATCGCTATGAATTAGGAAAGGGTACAACACAAGTCCGTTGAAGAGACTAAAAATGGGCAAGGATTACTACAAAGTTCTCAACATCCCGAAAAGTGCAACAGTTGATGAAGTTAAAAAGGCGTACCGAAAGTTGGCCTTGAAGTACCACCCTGACAAAAACAAAGGCAGCAAAGAAGCTGAAGAAAAATTTAAAGAAGTCGCAGAAGCTTATGAAGCATTGAGTGACCCGCAAAAAAGAGAAATTTACGACAGATATGGAGAGGAAGGACTGAAAGGAAATCATGGAGCGGGCCCTTCCAGTTTCCAGATGCCAGGAGAAAGCTTTTCATTCACGTCATTTAACATCGATCCAAATCAAACTTTCAGGACAGTTTTTGGAGATGAAGACCCTTTCGCAAGTATAAGAATTTTGTTGTTATGTTGCCTGATGAATTTAAAAAATATGATAGCTAGTCGTAAACTAGATTAATTTATGGGTCTTAATATTTTGTAGGCTAAACGGGTACATTATAAAGACCAATAGAGTCATCATTTAGGGGTTGTTGCCCAATATGGGCAAGGTTTGGATATGATGCAAATAAATGTGAAAATGAGCTAAATGTGGGACCAGCTAGTCTATTGCACACAAGAAACAATTGTAGTTTGATGTCAATTCAAATTTTAAATGACAAAAATTATACCTTTTGTAGAATGCCCAGTTTATTTTTCTTACTGCCTTTCACCTTACTCCAACTGTTGCGATGTGAAAATGGAATAATGTAAGCTCTCAAGCCTAGATTCAAACATAAAGCTGTCATCATTGTTAAGAATAACTCTAATATTGATTGAAAAAGATGATATTTTTCAAGTCATTTTTTTCAAATGCTAGACATCTTTGAAAATCTTGGAGGCATTGGTGGCTTTCCTGGCTTTAGCCATACTGGACGAAGCAGAGGACGAGGAAAACCAGGTCATCCTGTGAATACTATGGAGTTTGAGGACATTCCATTTTCTTCTTCAAAGCCAAAGCAAGATCCTCCAATACAGTATGATCTTTTTGTGACATACGAAGAATTGTTTACTGGCACTAAAAAGAAAATGAAGGTAAGGTGCATGGTTATTTTTTTCTATATTGTATTACCTCGCACTGCAAAGTCAGATCTGATTATATGATCCTTTTTCTTTTATCATGATCGTTTACACTAGGGGCAAAGAAGTAAAGTAAGCAAAAGCAAATAGTTTGTACAGAAAACTATACATCTGTTCACATCACATTTGAGTGGAAGTGAAATAGAGCGACCATATTACTTGTCAGATATAAAATCTTCTTTCTAAATTTTTAAACATTTTAGGGAACTATTTTCAGATAAAGGTATTCTTTTTCACTTTAAATGCATTTTTCCAACATCAACTTCACCCTGCATAGCTGTATGATGTTTGGTTTGCTTCACTTTTCGCTACAGTGTGAATGCAGCCTAAGAAGGAGCAACTGTTTAATGCTATAACTGGTTTAATGTTTTTTCTTTATACTGAAAAAACCCTTGTAAATGCAGCCCCCCCCCCATATAAGCTGCACCCTAAGTTTGGGGTACCAAATTGAGAAAAAAGTTTGGTCCAATGCTTTGCATTGAATATATTAAAAAATTTGAGAATCCATGAAATTCATCTTCACCATCAAACAGTCCAAAAGCTGCTATATGTGCAGCTCATATGCTGGTTTTATAATGATTGTATCATTTCAAGTACCTGTTACCAGTTTCTGCATTGTCCCATGTTCACTGCCTTTCCTGTAATAAAATTTTACACAATCTGAATTTGTTATTGTTGTTTTGTTTTAGGTCTCAAGAAGGGTTTTAAATCCTGATGGTTATACAACAAGTGAAGAGCAGAAAATTCTGGAAATAACTGTTAAGAAAGGTTGGAAAGAAGGAACCAAAATCACTTTTCCAAAGGAAGGACATCAAAGTCGGGATAAAGTTCCTGCTGATATTGTATTTGTAATAAGGGACAAGGAACACCCATTATTCAAAAGAGACAAGGAAAATAACTTGCTTTACACAGCAAGGATTTCTCTACGACAAGCTTTAACTGGTACACATTTAGAAATAAAAACCATCAGTGGCAAAGCTGTCAAGGTCCCAGTTGATGAGATTGTAACTCCTACAACATCAAAGATTATTCGCAGTGGAGGTCTTCCATTGCCAAAGCATCCAGATCAATTGGGAGACTTGCTGATTTCATTTGATATTCAGTTTCCGAATCATTTGTCACATAGAACCAAGGAGGCACTGCTTCAACTTCTTCCAGAATAGATTTGTCTTTGTAGCAAAATGTAGTAGAATCTTGCTAATTTATACCTCTGAGCTGGACATTTTCAACGTAAAATTTTTCAGAGGATATATCCCTATCTTTTCTGAGGTCAAAAGCTTCCCAACCAAGTCCAGGTAGATTGAACTCCAGCTAAGTAAAGCTGAACTGTAGATACAAGCCTTAGAATTAAAGTGAATGGAAATTGATGCCATTTTATGCATAACACCAACCTCTTGCTTTTGTAACCATTGGTTGTCCACAGTTTCCTTCCATGTCAAATTTGTGCCCACCTGTATGATCTGCAAAATCAGATATTTATGGTTTGTTCTGCTTTAATTGTGTGTTTACTGTAAATCTGGTGGAAATGGTGTGAAATTTGGCGTTTTTAGTTAAAATTTGATTTGCTTATTTTAAAAATGATCGGTGGCTGCTATTTGGTTTTATCCATTCTTTCTGCCTGTCATTTTTCAATTTTCATCGCAAACTTAGGTTTCTCCTAAAAAATGTCATTTCCTGGCAAGTTTGTTAATGGAACAGTGTCCTTTTCATTGTTATGTCTACAATATAACAGTAAATGCACAGTAATTAAGCCATTGATTCAGAGTGATTTGAAACCGCCTTATTATAACCACCGTATTTCCCGATGTATAACCCTCATGGGAGATAATCCTTTAAAGAGGCCCCCAGTTATACCAACAGATAACCCTTATCTGAATATAACCTCCATAAATGTGTCACTTTTTTGTTTGGTACCCTTTTAATTTTTTTAACAGATTCCTTTCCGTGCCCACTCTTCTAAGCATTTTGTTTGTTAGTTGATCAGTCCAAGATTTTCTAAACATAATTGGTGCCTTCTGGTGTTTTTCCTTGCAATTTGAAAGTTCCTTTGCTAGTCTGATTCTCCGTTTTGTTTCAAGTCATATTAACCGTTTTCTGTGATATAGTTTCTCTAGTGGCAAAGCTTGTCAACCTGGCGAATTCGTTCCAATGAGTAGACTACACTAAGGGTCTTGCTTCATGCCTACTACAATGCACACGGTCCTTTTGCAATTCATTTATAATCCTTCTTTCCTGTTTTCAGTCGCTACCTTGTCAAAGACATTCTGCAGTCCTTGTTGAGATTTTGCAAGAAGCGTAGTACCATTTCCAAATCGCAGGTTTTTCTGGCTGTAATCACCAAGAATGACTTCCTCCAAATCATGTAGCTCTCTGAAGACTTTTCCCCTTATATGTTAAACAGGTATGGAGAAAAATAAATCCTTGTCTTACACCTCTCTTGATTTTGACATTGTCACAATTTGTTGTCCACGGGCATACAAGCTGTTTGATCCCAATAGAAGTTACTGGTGACGCGAAGGTCTTTGCCATCTAAACCTAGTGTCTGCATGTCTCGAAAATTTTTCGCGGTGGACTTCGTCGAATTCCTTCCTATAGTCTATAAAACAAAGATATATATCTTTCTGCATCTCTTTTGCTCTTTCAGCCAGGAACCGAAACACAAACATGGCATTCCTTGTACCAGCATCTTCCATAGAATCCCACTGATCTTCGCAAATCCTCACCAAATTTATTTTCTGATCTTCGTTTCGAGCTCTGTACATGATGCTTTTCAGAATCAATGTGGTCATCTGACTCGTCAATTTTATTGTTGTTTCTGATAAGCAAAATGTGACACCCAGCTTTTTGGTAGTGCGATGAATAAAGATTTCAGAATTGTAGGACCATGGAAGTTCTTTATTTTGATTGGCTTGTTTCCCCTGTTGCCTTTGTATAGTTCGTCAATGTAGCCCGTTCACCATTCCAACACATTTTCTTTTTTCCATAATGATGGGCCCATCTTTAGATCATATGCATCTAGAGAAAGCTGAAGATCTGTAACCACCGATTTCTTTTTTCTTTGGTGCATTTTTGCTGAATCCCTTTGTTTGTGTTTTTCTTTCTGTCCACATTCTGCATTGAGCAAAGCTTTCTTTTGCTTGAGTTCCTCTTGCAAAATTTGTTTGTCAAATGTCCTATACTCTGTGCTTCTACAACAAACTAATAACGTTTTTTTCATAATGTCTACAATTTCCGATGACATCTATTTCGTTTCCTTAGTAAAACTCTCTTTGCCGCAAAACAACTAATTTTTGAAGCTTTTTCGACTTTCCGACTCAAGGGTTGACTTTGCCATTAGCTTCATGATTTTCATCTCCGTGCTTTACGACCTTCAAAAGAAGACAGCAGCTGACATGTATATTTTCTCGCTCAGTCTTTTTAAATGTGCACATTATATGCTTTTGCAGCAGTCAAAGCACAAAGTAAAGTATGCACATAGAGAGTAAAAGGTGTGCATGTAGAGAAAGGAATACGGCTCTCCGAAACCATGCTCTCAGCTTATTCAACTAATATTCAAATGACTGTTAGGTCTTGTGTCTAGAGTCTACAAAGTCAGATGGGTTTTGTTGGCAGTTGCAGTAATATCATTTATGTGACCTTTCCTTTCTATATCATGTGCGATGATAAAGCCAATGGATACTAATGTTCCGTTTGTCGTTTGCGTGCTTTACAAGACTTTTCATTTATATCATTAATGTTGTCTGTCATTTAACCTTATTGAAACACTTGCCACTTCCTTCAGCGCTCTGAATTACGAAAGCCCAGTTGCACCCTTTAGTAGTTTCTTCCATTAGCCGTAGTTAAGTGTTACAACGTGCTTATCCTATCAGCAAATAATAAAACAGTGCATAGGCATTTCATCTCTGCATAAATACAATCGAAGTAGACCCGGTTCGGAGCCTTGAGGTACCACAGATAGCACTTTGACTTGGTGTTATTCAAAACCAGGCTTCGTGGTCCATCTCTTAGAAATGCATGTGTCCACTTCAGATCCTAAGGGTCCACTTCTTATTCGCGTCTCATCTTTAGCTGGCGTCAAAGTATATCGTGGTATTTCAAGTACTTTAAAGAATATGTTCTAATGAACCATTTAAAATATGTTTACAAGACTAGGAATAGCTGACTGATTTGGTCTCAGCTGATTTGGATCACCTACAATACGAGATTTCAAATTTTTTCTGTTTGTTCAAGGCCCAAAGTGTCATAAGAAGATCGCAATTTCTTCCAATTAGCCAGATGCAAGTAACCAAGAAGAAACTCCCTATTTAGGTTGAGCTAATTAAGAATTAATTGTCTGTTATAATCGAGTCCAATTTATTTGGAAGTTTTGCTGGTTCAATCTTGCCTTAGGCACTTTTCCATCAAATAGATCTTCATATGGGCAAGTTTTTTTGTTATGAACAGTTTAGTTTCAGTACTTGCCAATCCAATTGAAATTGTTGCCCATATCTAGAAATGTTGATATCTCCACCATTTATGGGAAACGGGATTTCAACTGTTCACAACATATGTTCAAATATTATACACCCGACCATTTTTTAAGATCTAGGATTACACTATGCACAGCAACCTAGACACAGAGAGAGCTGGTCAGAAAGCAAGAGATATTTTTTTCTCACAGAAAAGCATCCCCAACACTTTTCATCATCTTTCACTGGCTGTAAGCATTCTCAAAAAGGAATCACGACATTACACTTCTACCTGTTTTCTACAAAATACCTTGCAATCTGGCATTTGAAGGAAAGAAATTTCGCCATACAAGGCAGTTGAAGCTCATGAGTAGGTTTGCGAAGAGCATGGGCCTAATATAGCCCGTTCATATCATTGATCTCAAAAGTATCTTCTTTCGAAATCAGTGGCTCATTTTCCCACTATTAAACTAAGCACCATAAGAGCTAGGACATAGCCTAAATTGCGGACTGGGAATGCTTATACTCAGATCAAGTGCAATAATCATTCTAGATAAAGTGTACTGATTTGACGCCACAACTCAAACGGTAATGTGACGTCACTTTTATCTTCTTCAAAGTAGCTCATTTCTCGACGAGCCAAAGTGGGGCCTGCTTGCAGTATCTGAGCGGAGATTATTTGTTGCCAAAAGTTGAGAAGGAAGAAGCCAAAATTTGAGAAGGAAGAAACTTTTTTGTCAAGATTTTGCTGATCAAGAAGAATTCAAGGATTCAAAGTGCTCTTTTCTGCTCTTAAATTTAACGAAGCTTGCAAAGATTTGGCTGATAAAACAGAATCGTTAGGAGTCATTTCAGCTCTGAAGAGTACTGCCCGACTCAACCGAAAGAACTCGCATCGAAAGGTCTAGCACCTCGTTGCCCAAGGAAGATTCGAGAGATTTGCACACATCAGGCTGCTACTTAGCTTGGTTACGAGAAGTCGCAACGCTTTTTGCACAAAGTTGCGTCCAGTTACATAGAATTTGGACTCATTTCCTATAGAACACCTGAAGCTAAGGGAGGCAGAGATGAACTTGGATAAAAATTCATTGATTGGAGTTGCTGTGGGCTCAGCAACAGCTGCACTTTGCAGTTATGCGTATTATTTGTACAACGAGAGAAGGAAAATAAGTAACAGAAGGGACAAACAATGCCAGGTGTACCAGCCAACGGTATGTCACTCAAGATGATTCCAGTTAGAACACTACAAATGTTTCTTCAGATAAATTATAAGATTAAGAAAGAATCATCTAATTATGCAGATAAAATTTACCTGTGACAATCTATATCTTTTTGTACGAATCCGTATGAATAAACAAAGAAAAGTTAAGGCTCAAAAGTAAACAGAAACGTTCAAGAACATCCTTGAGAAAGACTTTGCATTCTTGTTGCAACAGGAGCAAATAATCAATATCAATATCAAATAAATTTTCCTTTATCGGAAGTATTTCTGTTTTAATGAGAGTTTACAGGTACGCAGAAGTGATCAAAGAAAAATTTGATTACCAAAACAGGCCTCAGCCTTTCATTCTACACTTAACAGCAAATCGGTTAAGATGGCTCTTTAGATGGCAAATTTGTTTTTTATCTAGAGTCACTTTATTTCTAACGATTCCAGGATGTCTAAAATTCAAAATATCTCGCAAGTCTAGTTGCATGAGATCTATTTCATTAGAAAATTGACTAAAATTTATTGTAACAAATAATGGTTATATTTGCAACAGAAGCGCAATAGTGGCACCCAGGTTCCTCGAATTGCCACTTCAAACAAAGATGTCCAAGTTCGCCCTCTACAACTTGATAAAAGGGTGCAATTCAAGTTGCCAGTTGTGTCCACATCCACGCAGGCTGACCTTGACAGCGAGGTCCAGGAAACGAAGGATGTCTCAAGCCATGTTTCTGTAGCGGATTTTGGCAGCCTAAAATCAGTGGCTAGCCAAACAGAGGAACAATACCTTCAATCCTGTTTCGTTCCATCTTCCGATGGCTTGGACGGTATGTGGTATTGATCGCTAATAAACACAGGCCTACTGGATATGATAACTTTACTCTTGACATAGCTTTTAGATGCATTCACTGCTTTTAATGCCAGTATAATTTTACATTAGGAAGAAACGGCAAGGTTGGGATGCAAGAAAAGCTTTGAAAAATATGCCATGTTCAAAGATTACTTTCAAAGTTTTGTCTCTGCTACGTCTTTAAGAAGAATCCTCATTTCAATTAAAGCGCCTTTAATTTACGTCTCCGAATTCTGACAAATGACTGAAAACTGTACATTTTCCAAGCAGCAATCTAAAGAAACTTGTAAAGAATTTTTTGACTTTTGATGCTTAGCTATTTATATAGCTTATTTGTCTGCGTTGACATCTAAAGACACATGGCCACCAATAAGAAACTTGTCTAGATGATGTGCATCAAAATTATGTGCGCTTCTCTTGCACGGTGAATAAAGTTTTACTTCTAATCCTTTTCCATTTAGACTGTGATGTTTTCTATGATGCACTTGAGAGTCCATCTCAAGAAATGCCTAAATACGATTATGTTGTTTCAAAAACCTCCTCCATAATGGGCCACTTGAGGTGCATGATGGGACCATTCCAGTCATTGGTGGAAGACAAAAATACAAGCAGAACCAGTGATAGAGCACATTGGGGATCTGACGTGGCTCAATCCACGCCTCAGAGGTCTTCGATTCGAAACACAGATTCACTTGATGATGCTGTCGAGGTGAGGATCATTACGTTTGGACCATGGAAATTTGGATTCCTCTCTTTTTCGAAGCTTTCCGCTATTTTTTAGAGCTTCTCTTTCGGTCTTTTTTTGTGGGGGGCGAGGTAGAGTTTTATGTTTCATTCAGCTTCTAGTTAGGGATCTGGAACACAGGCTATCAGTTTGAAGCTAAGGAAAACTCAACTTTGTAATTTTCACCATATTATTAACATCCAAATATCATTACAAGATTATCATTCATCAACAACTCAACAACTCCTCCTAAATTACAATAACAAGGCTTTTTTAATACTATTTACAGTGCACATGTGCAATTACAACAATAGAGTGATAAACAAAGTATCATATTCACTTTCTGCATAGGAAAGTGTCTCAGAGTATTTTTTAGCTAAGCCTTTCTCTGTCCCAGGACACTTCTCTCTCTTTTCTCTCAATAGGGGCGTAAGGACTAAGGAAGTCAGGGAGGCCATGTCCCTCACTTTTTGCAAGCGATGCAAAAGTGCCCCTGCCAGACGCCCCTTTGAAGTAAAAACTGGGAGTAGTCATGTGCCCCATTTTCACTTTCCTTTTAATGCTTCTTACGTCAATATATCTCGTGTTTTTTCCCTTATACAATGTCCTTCATCCGAGATACAGGTCCTGATATTGGCCTTCTTTCCATTTTTTCTAGTATGAAATCGACGACATCGCCTCACTGTTTTGAAAAAAAACAGTAAGTGGTTTTTTCCTAATTGTTTGCTGACTAAATAGCCAGATGAGAAGCTTCAGCTTTTTTCTAATGAAATATTCCTGAATTTAAGTTGCTACAAAGGCTTTTTAAGCAAGGAATGACGTCATGATTCCCAGACATGTTTAAAGCCTTAAACGAATGATTTTTTTTAAAGACGAAAAAGTTAAATTACTTATGTTCTCTAGCGTATGAAGCACACAGAAACTTTTAAGTATAATCAAAGCCAATTTTTAAGAATCACCTTTTACGTTTCTAATAATGCCCTCTTTTTCTTCTAGGTGTTGTATGGCTGCGTCAATTAAGACGCTTTTATACTGTAAACTTTAAACTCACAAAGTGACTGTTCTTAGTTGAAATAGAAATAGTACCAGGGGGCTTCCAATGGTCTCTGTTGAAGGAAAAGGAGCAAAATACTAACCCTGCACTAAAATGTTGAACCTCACTGTCGAAACTTTTGTTCGTGTAATCGGTTCTCTTTGTCTGTGACGTCTCACTTTGGCAGCTTGAGTCAACTTACTTCGTGACTTGAATCAGGTTGGCAAAAGTGATGACGTCACTTCAAAGAGAATATGAAAACAGCTCAAATGTCCCTAACCTTCCCTTAATACCCTGCGCATAACCGCCTCTCAAACATTTTGACCATCCTCTTTTCTTCAATAAAGACCTCTGGAAGTTCCTTGTGTAATTTGTTCTATGAATAATAAAAAAAGTTGTCCGGATTCTCTCTGCATTTGATCTCCGAAACTTTAAATTAAATGACCGCTTCATGAAAGGACTAGAAACATTTTTTGCCATTTTGGATTCGTGCATCAAAGAAAGAATACCAAATTCGTTGCAAAAATTGGTCGAATTAGATTCTAGAAAGGGGTGCTGCCTAAGGTTATGACTAAGAATTTACATTGCTTTGAAAATCAACTAAAAGACGTCTGGAACAGCAAAATATTTCAATGCTACAAAGTTGCATATCTCAACCCCTTTGAAAGGGCCATGAAAATAAATTAGCTGTCTTGTAAGTTTGGTTATTACCAATCCAAAGGTTTGTCAGCAGCAAGGTGTCAACCAACTATTCGAGCCTCTAATCTACAAGAATTCTGCTTGGATTGCCAAACTTCAATTTTCTAAGTGTTTACCCGTTCCTCTGTTTTTCAATAGCCCCCTTCTTTACTTCGGAAAGCCGTATTGTACCAACCGGTTTAAGATCTGAAATGAAACAATTTAGCCTGAAGTGAAGAATGAAAATAATCTTTTTGTTCCATATTTTACATATTGAAAATTTAAATTTAATCAATGGAGGCAAGGCCCCCGATTTGAAAATACACTGCAACTCAATTCAATTCAGGCGTGCAGATTGATCGTTTAGTCAAAGTGATCACATGAGCGCCGCATCGTCTTGTATCACACAACATGCAGTGACATTTTAAGTGATCACATGAACTCTGTTGTTCTCAACCTTGATTGGATGGCTAGGAGTTTCTACCTCTAGGTAGCCCAGTCCCCTGAGCTAAGCTGCGTTTTAACTCCGTTGATTTACTTTAGCTTCCTTTTTTTAAGATGTGGCTTATCAATAGAACCAAGATAAAATAAAATAAGAGTTATCTTATTTTATCTTGATAGAACTAGTAATTGTGGGAGACACCATATTTAGTTATCAATTTCGAACTGTCTCCTAAGTTGATTATGGTTAATTGAAGGCTGCATGCTCTGCACATTTATTCCAAAGTAGTAGGCACATTGCCAATAATGCGATGCGTCGGACCAATAACTGGAGTAACCTTATTGCGTCATCTCAGTAGCTCTATTGTAGGAAAATCTACTTGGCGCTTTACAATATGGCAGCATTCAAGTGCACACTGTTTATGAAGACTTGTTTCAATCGCCAATCTCATGATGTTAATTTTTCTTCTAACCCTTAAACCTGGTTTCCTTAAAACTTTAAGTGACGGCGACCCACCGGCGACATCCTTGTGGCGCTTAACTTCTTGCACCGGCTGCATCGAGTGGCCGTCACTTGGCCGTCACTTGGCCGTCACTTGGCCGTCACTTGGCTGTCACTTGGCCGTCACTTGGCCGTCACTTTGCCGTCACTTGACCGTCACTTGGCCGTCGCTTGGCCGTCACTTGGCCGTCACTTGACCGTCACTTGGGCGTCACTTGGCCGTCACAAGAGTGATATGGAAACCAGGCTTTCTATGCAAGTTTATACGTTCTCACTTTTCTTCCAATCCCTCTTTCGATGTAGAATCGCTGTTCTTGTTTATAGTTCTCTCGGAAAATATGAATGAAGAACTTTTTGAAATTTTCAATAGGGGTGAATCTAAAAAACAGCAACTCTTGAATCGTGAATGAATCTTCAAATAAGAACTGATTGTCTATCTTCTTTATTTCTTCACTTTGGTAAGCAGGTGAATGTACCGACCAAAATTCAACTCTTGTCTGTCAATGTATAACATATTTGACTGTTATATATTGTGATTTCGGCAGTTTTATCAGTATGGTCTGTCAATTTCGAGCAAACGAGATATTTCCTACCAAAAATTGTCCTTGAAATATAATATTTTATATTTACTATAAAAAGTCAAGATACTCATTTACCGACAACCCATAACATTAACGGACCAACTTTTTAAAAGTGGGTCCTCCCGGTAGGTGCGCCCCACTGAACAGTAAATTTTTATGACGGGGGTTTGGTCCCTAAATCTATGCCTTGGTCCCTTATAAAAAGGCCTGCTTTCTTATTTGGCGCGAATCCGTACTTGCCCGATTATTGGCTGAAAAGAGGCAGAACATAATCGAGGCTATGTTTCGTGACTTGTGGCTCGAAAACTCGAAAGCTGCAAAAGCCGAATTGTCGAATTTGCCGGGAAACTTTGAGCAACCGCAGGCGACACTTGGATTTGCCGTCCTTGACCAAGATTGCGCTAAAGTCGATAGGAAGGTCCTAAAGTGGTTTGAAGTCCGTATCATTAGGAATCTGAACGGTGAGTCTTTCGAAGGATTTGACGATCGTGAAAATGATAACGTCTCGTGACAACAGTATAACGTATTGGTTCAGTTTTAGGTTCTCGTGTGGGTTTAATAAGAATTTATAAGTTTTTTGGCTGAACAAGAATTTATAATAAATCGGTAGCTTTTAGTTTCTGAGTTGTCAATCTTTTTAACCATATGTTCGGATTTAACCATATAATCTTTTTAACCATAACAATATGGATCAAATTTCAAAGTGGGGTTTTGCCCTATAAACCCGGCGAAACTTTTATCATCATAACATACAAGCTTTTTTTATAAGGAACCTACCTCAAGGCCTAGTTCCAAAGGTTCCTTATTTGTAGACCTCAAATCATCAGATCATCACAAAATAACATTGTCCATTGAACTGATAGAGCTGAACCTCTACCCCTGTTCAATGAAACATACACCATGTCTTAGATAATTTATTCTAGAAATTGATGAACAGTTTTCTTATTTACAAATAAACTTATCAGAGTAATTTGCAAAACTAGATTTTAAGCAATCTGGTTAAGGGAAACAAACTCATGCAATTTCTGAAATGACACAACAAGTCTACAGTTGGTGGCCAAGTTAATGATGCTTGTAATGGATCAATCCTCGAGGGAATTACTTCAAAAATTTAGTGACAGACCAAATGCTTTTTATTTACAGAAATACTCAGATATTCAGTTTTGATTTTTCGTATTATGCCAAACAAGCTATGTCTTGCATTCCTAGCATTATCACTTTTTTTTTGTAAGAAAGCAAAAGCCTACAATTATTATTGTCTTTTTGACAATTAAGATGTGCTAGAGTCATGTCTAAATAAATCTTAGTTCTCATTTCAAAAACAATAGCTTCTGCGTTTCCCTAGCCCCCACAACCAATTTCATTTGTTTATCACCTTCTATCTAAAATAACCTGTATATATTCCAAGTAACTGCTCAAAAAAGTTAAAAGGAGCTTAAATTTGTAGTATAACTGGACTAGATACAGTCAGGCCATCATTTTATGATTGCCATGTAAAGCTAATTTATTATGGTATCTATACTTCCACTTGTGATTGTTCTACTAGTCAATCTTTGTTTCACCTTGAGGGAGTCAAGAATTGTTGCTTGGGATCATGAAATGTGATAGAGTTCTACGTTTCAGAGAAAATGTGATAGTTAGCAATGTTTTATAGATATCACATTGAGAGAGTGGGTTCACACAGCCATGCAATGCTTTTATATACTGCAACCATAGAACTGATTCATTGAAATATAGAATTGGTATTGCAACAGCACAAGCAGAGGGGGCAATAGTTGTTTTAGTATATGCAAAAAACATGAATACACTAATATTGCACAGAATGTGATACAGAGTGTTGCACTTTTATGGGCAGAATGTGATGCCAGATGAACAGTTCAGTAATCCAGTGTTGTAGCATGGTTCTAAAATATTCTTGAAACCTGATTTGGACCTTTAGAATGGTGTCACCTAAGTATTTTGTAATTGAGAATCATTCTGTTTGATCAGGACAAGTTGAAGTGATGCCACAAGGTGGACTAGGGGGACAGGGACTAGGGGGACAGGGACTAGGGGGACCAGGACTAGGGGGACCAGGACCAGGGGGACCAGGACTAGGGGGACCAGGACCAGGGGGACCAGGACCAGGGGGACAGGGACTAGGGGGAAAGGGACTAGGGGGACAGGGACTAGGGGGACAGGGACTAGGGGGACAGGGACTAGGGGGACAGGGACTAGGGGGACCGGGACCAGGGGGACAGGGACTAGGGGGAAAGGGACTAGGGGGACAGGGACTAGGGGGACAGGGACTAGGGGACAGGGACTAGGGGGACAGGGACTAGGGGGACCGGGACTAAGGGGACCGTGACTAGGGGGACAGGGACTAGTGGGACCGGGACTAGGGGGACCGGGACTAGGGGGACCGGGACTAGGGGGACCGGGACTAGGGGGACCCAAACTGGGGGACCCAAACTGGGTGGACCCAAATTGGGGGGACCCAGACTTGGGAATTCTTTCCACCCTACTTTTTCGGAAATAATTTTCCTCATATAGAATTTGACAGCCTTGTAGATGAAATTCAAAGAAAAGAGTGTTTCTAAGAAATAGATAGGTCATTTTCAACACTCTAAAGGGTGTGGTCCAAATATTTTTTCCACTCCCAGGCGACACATTTTAGTTGCCACTTCCTCAGGGAATGGAATGCTAACGAGTTTGAGTTTTTTCCAGCAAATTATCCTTCACAAGGCTGCCAAGTTTTTAGAAACAATTATTTGTCTGTGTGGCTTAATCTCACATCTTTGTTTGAAGCCAAGAAAGATGAAGAAAGTCTGGTTTATGAGAGATAATCAGCAATTTTGCGACATTAGCATTTGATGAGGCCCACCTAGTACCACCTAATTATTTTGTTGGTCAATTATGTTTGAATTGCGAGACGAGTGGGGTCGCCGTTGTAAATCTCATTATATTGACAGCATTGCTTATAAAAGTGTCATTACATGCTTTACAGGTGTAGAAAGATAACCCTGCCATGGCTTACTACCCACAAGAAGATAGCGACAAAGGGATTCTTTTTGGTTCTCACGATGAGAAGGATTACGGAGCCATTTCTAGTGACAGCATATCTGTTAACGAAAGCCTCGGTTCAAACGACTACACCTTCGAGGAAGCAGTGGAGCATTTTGGGTTCGGCAGATTCCAAATCCGACTTGGGATCAGCGTTGGCCTGACCCTGGTTGCGGATGCCGCACAGCTGCTTGCCCCCGCCATCCTCGGCTCTGTGCTCGCCTGCTCGTCCTGGGGCCTGTCGAAAGTGGCCGTCGCTTGGCTGACCACAATCGTCTTCCTCGGCATGATAGTGTTTTCACCGATAGTCGGATGGGTGATTGATAAATCTGGACGCAAGAAAGGCATCCTCCTTACCTTGACGGCAGGAGCAGTTTTTGCAGCGCTCGGTGCGGTGTCGCCAAATTACCCGTTCCTGCTTTCAACGCGGTTTTTGGTCGGGGCTGCTCTTGCGGGCAGTCTCCAGGTATTTGGCTACATAGAAGAGTTTCTACCAGTGGCTCATAGACGGAGAGCAATGTTGACTCAGCTATTCTGGCCCTTGGGTGGCTTGTGGGCTTCCGGCTTTGGGTAAGTGGCCTTCCCGGGTCCGTCTAAAGTACACTAGCGAGAATATGACTGTAGTGAAATTTGTTTTTGGTTTTCTCATCAGTTCCCATATTCATAGCCCGTTTAGCACTTTGAATCAAACAGTACGTTCCTATTTACATCGTCTTCCTTTACATTTGTAATTCACATAGCTATCTATCAATCCAACGATGATTTGATGCCGCCGTTGCTAGATTCCTAAACATCTTTCTTGCCTTCCCAGCCTACTGATGATCCACCACTTTCAACTCTCGTGGAAGTGGTATTTGGTGACTATGTCCGTCCCGCTCTTTTTGACTGTGTTCTTCATTGTCCTGCTCCCTGAATCCGCCCGATTCCTAGGAGCGCTGGGAAAGTTCGATGAAGTGCACCACATCTTGACTAAAATAGGCAAAGAGAACCGCACAGGTTTGCCTAAAGGGAACCTTTCCAAGGCCAGCCTGGCGTCTCTCTCGGACAGTGGCAAGGAGGCTCCGAATGCAAGTTTCAAGGACCTATTCTCTAGCCGGCATTTGAAGACAA
Source organism: Nemopilema nomurai (assembly GCA_003864495.1). NCBI lineage: Eukaryota > Metazoa > Cnidaria > Scyphozoa > Rhizostomeae > Rhizostomatidae > Nemopilema > Nemopilema nomurai. The sequence continues at coordinate 1,702,279 of ML133394.1, forward strand.
CTTTACTGCTTTCCGTTCTCTGGTTCATCTCTGGCTTTTCCTACTACGGAATGGTACTACTTGTCACAACATTTAACACCAAAGATACCACTAGCAAAGGCAACTGTGTGCCCTTGCAATTAACGGACTACTACGACTTGATATGGACAGGGTTTGCAGAGATTCCAGGCACTGTCATTGTCTTCTACGCATTGGAGAAATTTGGACGAAAGAAAAGCTTAATAGTTCAACTCCTTATTGGTGGTTTGTCTTTGGTGCCCTTCTTTTTCACGCTACCGTATGCTGCATATTTGACAAGCCTGGTGATCGGAAGGGCGGCGGTGCAAGGGATAATCTCTGCTCTTGTCATCTACACGCCAGAGGTTTACCCCACCTTTCTTCGTGGTAAAGGCATTGGTCTTGCCAATATGTTCTTCCGGACTGGAGGCATGGTGACGCCGTTCTTTTCCCAAGTAACTGTTCATAGTTATTTTCACCTCACAGTCGGTTTCTACGCTGGTTTTTGCTTTTTAGGGGCAATATGCGCGTTTCTGTTGCCAAAAGAAACACAGGGTCTAGAACTAGAAGATTGATTTTATAGTATTGGGTACTGATATCATAGTATTCTTTTAGGGGTAAAAATGCATGTGTTCCAATTTATGTAAAATAATTAAAGCTTTTCAATCCAGTAGCTCTAAAATTTGCTCATAGAATTAAGATTCCAGTTTATTTACGTATAGGAATGAATCTTATAGAATATAATCTAAATGTGGCAGTATAGAAATAAGACTTAGGTAGCCTGGTTTTCACCTTTTGGAAGCAAGTTAGAATAGAAAACAAGTATGGTAGAAGTCAGTAACCATCGCCTTTTTTGAGTAGAATTAGGGACCTATTTAGATTGGTTTTGAATGTGTACGGAATTATTATGCTTCAACACTGGTCTCGAGACCTCTCTGTTTTCCTCAGACACGGATCTCGTGATTCCTTAAATTTCCAACGCGTCCCATTCGAAGTGACAAAAATATGGAACAAATAACAGCTTGTCGGCAGTTTTGTTCTTTGTGATGTCTTAATTGCAGCATGATTGTAAGTTTTATTTCTGGTACCAAGCGAGACAATTGACATAAAGTTTAGCGCTTCGTAGGATTTTTGCGCTATAAGGAGAAAAGGGTAATGTACCAAAATATGGAATGAACGTAAGAAACTATTTGAATGTCTATGTTAAAGAATGTATTCTTTATATTTGCAACAGTTATTTATTAGATAACAAGAAGAAATTTTTTATAGCAATGCGTTGTGATACATTTGATGTGATAAAAAAATTTTATTGATGTGATAAATATAGTTTTTCTTTTCAATTTTTCTGATATATTAAGTCGCTTTTTGGTGTCGCAATTGTTTTCCTTCATATAATTTGTGTTTTTTGACGCTTTTTATAATAAATTGGGAGTTAATCTGCTTGCAGATTTGCAATATTGTCCTGTATTCTGTTTTTTCTTCTTGTTTTCGTGACACACGAGTATTTCTAGTTGATCTGATTTTGTTGTTAGATTAAGAGCTTTGTGAGGAACTCTCATTTTCCCTTAAACTTTATGCAACTGGTGGGTACCTAAATAGGGAATCATCATAGACCCTATAGGCAAGCTTTCTCCAATAGAAAATTAACACCACGTGATGTTGGAGAACATACCCAGATGGGTGAAATTGCTATGAATTTCAAGAAATTGATTTCACAGTTGCCAGGGGTGACTTTCTGAATGTGCTCCGACTGCATTTTTCGTAGACGATGAAATACGAAGTTCCTTTTGTCTTTCTTGAAAAGGAGAGTAAAATTCGATTAAAGCACAGCGTATCATTTAACTAATAAACCAAAAGAACCTATTGTTTTCTTACACAGGACTTCGCTGACCTCCCATGAGAAGCTATGTTATTCGGAGCCACATTTGTTCGTGCTTATGATAAATTCGAACAAGCTGATTGTTTGATATTGACCCATTATTGCTGAGGAGTTGAAGCAAGAAACAATTGAATTACTCCCTTTCATGCCAAAAGACTCCTGCCCATTATTTGCCTTTATAGCGCTCAATTATTAACCAGACGCTGGCTTGTAGCCAACAGTCATGCGGAGAATGCAACTGCACCAAACCAAATGTGCTTCCTTGTCTACAGAGCGTCCTGTTTCACGAATAAACTGTCGACACACTTTCCAACTGCTATTTCTACCTACCATTCGGATGCCTTGACAGAAGCTTCCAAACTCATGTTATTAGGGCGCGACAATGTAATTGTTTTACGTTATTAACAATGTTGTATTAACAATACTACACTGCCAATTTTTCAAAGGGATTGCACTCGCACACATCAATAAAGTTTAGTAGTCTGCGAGAATTTCCCGAAATGAAAATTCTCTATAGATTGATAAAAAACGACACGGTATAATATCGTGTATATGCATATCTTCATCAGTTTGTAGATGTTTTCGTGTAGTCTCGGTTGTCTGAAAGATGCTACAACTTCACATTGGATTTAGGCATTGTATGTTATGCAGTTTCAAGGAGTGGAGGGTGTTCCTTTTTGATGGGAGTCTTTTCCTGATCATTGTTGGAACGAACAGTATTGTTTTTTCTTTCTCATATTCTCATATTATATTTGTATAAATATAAACATTGCCTACACAGCTTATATCACAAGAAAATTAGCCGTTGAAAGGCAGAAGTTTTGGGCCATTTTAATTAGCTGTCATGACTTGTCAACAAATTTCAGTGTCAAGCCAATTCCTAGTAAAGTAAAAGAAGGATAAATTTTTCCTGTTTGAGCCGTTTTTAGACAAGCAATCTCTTCTTTGAAAAAGAAGATAATGAGTTAATGGCTAACAGGTTTCCAATTATCAGCCCCACAAGGCAGCCAATTTGAGAAGAGATTTGCAATGGAAAGTTCGACTGTGACCCGTTGTCGTCATGCGGAGTTAACGGAGGAGCATCGCCATAATTACATAAAGTAATGTGTGATATTTTCTTTCACTGTCACATGTGTTATACGCAATGGCGGACGGCGAAGTTGCAGAGGGGGACCTGAAGAATAGCAAGCCTAAAAGACTTCACGCCGGTAAAGCCAAGCAGAAGCCAAGGCGGCCTGGTCGTAACAAGGAGCAAAAGGAAATGGAAGAAATTAACGAGAAATGCTCTGAAGAGGTGACGTGATGATATCGAGTTCAATACTATAAATTGAACATTTATAACGCTGGATGTTGTATATATTTTCCTTCAAGTAAATTCATTGCAATTTATTCCTCATTGCAGATACCTTGGCAGAATTTTTCAAAATTTGAGGATTTCCCAATCAGTTCCAGAACTCTGGATGGTCAGTATCTAAGCCTTTTCTAAGCGTAAAATGCTATCTTACTATCAAAAGAGGGCAAAGCAAATCACAGTTTATCTATTGCATATTTTCATACGGAAATGTTGCCATCAGATCCCCTTGTAGGAGCTCTTCAAACTTTCTTGAACACAACTCAACATTTTCTTTCTTTGTCACAAAATAGTGAAATGTCTTTAGTGATTTAGAAAAGGGGAACTGTTTCTATTAAATTACATCTTTTAGGACTGAGCAAGGCCAATTTCTTTGTGCCAACTGAGATACAAAAAGAAGGAATTGCATTAGCATTAAGAGGCTTGGATGTCCTTGGAGCAGCCAAGACGGGCTCTGGGAAGACATTGGCATTCATAATCCCAGTGAGTTGTTTTAGATGCTCAACGTATCTGCTTTGTACAGCTTCATCCCTAGTCATTCATGATGCTTTTTGTCAATGCTGGGGCAAACATATTTGGTGAATTAGTGTTGGATTTTTATTCATTTACTAATCAATGGCCACTTTTGATAGATTTTGGAACTGCTTTGGAAGGAAAAGTTCACTACATTGGATGGACTTGGTGCATTAGTGATATCTCCAACAAGGGAGCTTGTAAGTGTGAATTTAAGCAAAAATCATTTTGAATTTTATTGCTCATTATCGCAATTTGAGATAAATGCTCTGTATTAAACATTGTTTTGCACTGGCGATTATTTGCAGGCATATCAATCATTTGAAGTGCTTCGTAAAATTGGCAAGTTCCACAATTTCTCTGCTGGTTTGGTTATTGGTGGCAAGGTATGTTTTATCTAGCTAAGTGCCCTGAATATGCGAAATATGATAAATCTACGAAATATGTGAAATATGCTTATTGCCAGGCTCTAGAATGTTTTATGTTATTAATTTAGATCAATAAAGAAAATGTCAGTAAAGAAAATTTACTGACATTTTACAGACATATACATATACAGTGAATGTCAGTAAAGAAAATTTTATGTCTTATATTACCACTGGGTCAAATTTTCACATATGTCAGGGTCATTTTTTATTACTTTTTGACAGAAGGATTAACCCATTTATGCTGTAAACTTGAAGTGTTCTTGAACTTGAACTTGAAGTGTTGTAAACTTGAAATTTTAAAGGTCATAGAACACCTCTTTTGAATTTTTTTTAACTGAAATAGGATATAAAGGAAGAGCAAGCTCGGATTCTTGATACAAATATAATAGTCTGCACACCTGGACGGCTTTTGCAACATATGGATGAGACCCCATCATTTGACTGCAACAATCTTAAACTTTTAGGTATTGTATGCTTTCTTTATTGGAAAAAATTTTTTAGGAGCAAAGTTGTGTTTTTGCATATTAATGACATAATCCTTTTTTCATATGAGGTCTATAAAAGTGTTCTATCATTTTTCTATTCACTTGGTTTTTTATATCACTATAAGTTATCATTTTGGCTTCCCTTTCACTTCTACATTCTCAAGTATGTATCCAGAAATCTACCACATGTAAATCTTAGAAAGGCATTTTTGTTGTTTTTTATGTCTTCTAGTACTGGACGAAGCAGACAGAATTCTTGATCTTGGTTTTCAAGAAGCAATGAATGCTATTATGGAAAACTTGCCCATTGATCGACAAACATTACTATATTCTGCTACACAAACAAAGTATGAGTTATTTCTTGTTTTTAAGTCATAGTTAAATGGGCTTATTCTTTGTATATTCAGGAATAAAGCTTCATTTATTTTGAGGTTGATGATATTATGTTATATAACACAACAACAGTTTTCATAATTTGGTAGACTGGTAGCAAAGGTCTTCTATAAAAGCTATTTTTCACCATTCCAAGTTTTCACAATTCATCAGTGTTGACTAAGTACTCTTATCAGTTGACAAAATGGTCTCTGTAGGAGAAGGATGTCATTAGCAGACTCTGACTGAAACACAGTTTGCTAGTAGGCAATTGTATATTTTAATCACACAATTACTGGGTTAACACTTTCATAAACAATTTTTCCCCAATAACTAGGTCAGTGAAAGATTTGGCCCGGTTGAGCTTGAAGGTACTTTCATTCATTCTTCTTTCATGCTGTTCCTGCATTTTTCATTTTTTCTATTTCCTTTTTACCTTGTTCTATTTTCTAATATCTCTTTATTTTTCAGGACCCCTCATATGTATCAGTACATGATAAAGCAAAGTTTATAACTCCCAAAAAGCTTTTACAAGTATGTGGATATTTTATCAATCTCTAGTTACTTTATGTATCAAACAGTGATTCATAATATGTTTTTATAATATGCTTATGGTATACTTTATGTGAAATGTTTACCTACTTGATATGATGTATCTATTGTTGAAATTTGAATTCAGAGTGACACAACAATTGATTTATCCAAAAAACCATTTTTATTCATTGATTTTATTTACCAGCCTGTTCATTTTTCTTTGACTTCTTTTTTAGTATTACGTTTCATGTGAGCTGAATGAGAAAGTCAACTTTTTATACTCATTTATCAAGAATCACCTTAAGTCAAAAGTCATCATTTTCATGTCTAGCTGTAAGCAGGCAAGTATTCTTGATTGATCTAGTTGTCTTGGCTCCAAGTTTGTTTTCAATTTCTATTGGTTTTGTATTTATTCGTAGCACACTTTCCATAGAAGCTCATTCTCTTCTCTACATTCTTTAAGGTTGTTTTCAACAGAGCATTAAGTAAACCAATGCAAATTTATATCATTGTAAAATCAGAGTAAAGTTTAGTCTAAATGTACAAATATTCTGCAATGTCCATCAATTCATCTCTGTCCAAATTTGCACTAGAATTGAAGCTGTAAGTTTTCACTGTAAGTTTTCTTTTTAGGTGAAATTTTTCTTTGAAGTCTTTCGGCGGTTGCGTCCTGGCACACCGCTTATGGCACTCTACGGTAAACAAAAGCAGATAAAGAGAGTTGGAATCTATGAAGAGTTTTGCAGAAAGGCTTCTGCTATTTTGTTTGCTACTGACATAGCTGCAAGAGGCTTGGGTCAGTATCTAATTAGTTCTTCCTCTTGTTTTTGAAAATGATAAACTCAAACTATCAGGCTTCATAGTATGAATAGAAATATTAGAGAAGTTTGAGATTTAAATATACAAATATCTATATTAGATAGAGCTATTTAAATGCTTATTTATAAGCTGAAATTTGGCTAAAGTCTTCAACCTCAACAAAGTGTTTTTTCTAATAAAGGCAAATGCTCTAACTTAGAACTATTGAAGAATGAAAAATTGTTCATACTAAACCCAAACTTTTAAAATTGTTTAGACTTTCCTGAAGTTCACTGGGTTCTGCAGTTTGACTGTCCTGAAGACACAAACACCTACATCCACAGAGTAGGACGTACTGCCAGGTAAGATTTTATTAATTACTGGACATGTAACAAAAACTTTTATTCAGTCTGTTTAGATGAAATTTATCTGATCTTGATCTTGAGCAAGCAGATATACCATGTGACATTTTTTCCCAAGATGCAGGCAGACTAGAAATTTCTAAGTATCTATTTGTTTAAAGTTCATTGTCAATTGCAACAAAACATTTGTCATCAGAATTCTTTTCTATTTATTCAGTCTTGTGAATGACTTCCATTGCTTATTTTGTCATTATCTATTTTGTAGACTTGAAAAGGATGGACAAGCATTACTCATTTTATTACCTTCAGAAGAAGCAGAGATGATAAAGGTATTTGAAAAATCTTTTTGAATCTTCATGTACAGTTCTTGATGTAATTAGTTCATTTTAGTTGAAGGAAGAGGTTTTAATTAACATCATCTTTAAACTTGCAATTATGCATTATGTATTGAATGCGCTGTGAAAAGAAGCTTTTTATTCAGCTGTTCATATTCAATAAATATAGTTTTGTTGCAAAGATGCAGCTTTATTCTAAACAACTTTTTATAGATATGCTCATAGCATTATTTTTTATTAGTTTAGCCAGGTTAGCTTTTTTCATTGTTGTGGAAATTAGAGTGTTTGTTGCCTGGCTAGAGATATATATCTAGAATTTTGTTCTTTTGTGAATAGTCATTTGTTTGCCATATATTTCTTATTAAGCATGTGGTTTATTGTCATTTCTCCAGCAACTAGAAGCAAAAAAGGTTCCAATACAAGAAATCCGGTTTGTGTACTTCCATGTTTTTATAAGGATGCAGCATATTAATTCTGTTCCTACCCAACAGAAAAATGGTTTATAAATTTTCATGCTGATGTGAAGCTATCTCACACTAAAAAGATTAATTGGAGGTAAACAGCACAAGGGACTAAAACCCTTGCAGAAAGAGAGCAGCAGTTTTAAAATTGTAAAGATGCAATGCCCAGAGTAATTGTGTATTGGCTATGTAGGAACATCTCTTACCTAATCCACATGAGACCAAAATCAACACATCAACATCAAAAATGTTTTTTGCAATATTTGACAAGCTAGATCACTTTTTTCATCTACAAGAAGTTTTTGAGTCTGTCTAATTTCTATGCAGAATGACATTCTTTGAAAACAGAAAGTGCATCCAATCATGTACTTGATTTACATATCCAGTATCTTTCAATTTGCAACTGCTATTTGTTTACTTTTTGATAATTGGTTATTTTTATCTCAATGGTATTATCTCAAATGTTATTGCTTTAATCCTTCACTTTGCTGGATTTTACAGGCCCTTTGTATTATGAAAAATGTGCAAGTTCTTGTTTTTTTGTAGGCCTGATCCAAAAAAGATTCAAAATATACAAAACAAACTAGCATCATTTTGTGCACAAAGTCAAGAAATGAAATACTGGGCACAGAGGGTGAGTCTTCTATAACCTGATTTTTTAAGTGGATTGTCAAGATCCATTTCAGTTCTGTGGTTTTTTGCTTCTTGAAAAGAGTTATCTTTCTTTAAGTCTCTAAGCATCTTGAAACTTCTTAATACAATTTTCACCTCTAGATCTATGATCAACGGAGTATTATTAGAGTGTAATTCAAGCGTAGGCCACTGTGCATTATTAACATTAGGTAAATACTCATCTGCAAAATGTCTTACATACGTCAGCTGGTCTAGTGGTGCTTGAAGCTGTTGTTGAAGTTGTTCTGTCATTGGTTTTGCTGTTGAAAGTGTACTTGTTTTCCAACTTATCTTGTGTTTAGTTTTAAGCTCCTGTATTTTGTCTAAACCATGCATTATTTTGTCTTCTTTTCTAGAGCATTGTCTCCTATGCTAGATCAGTCTTCTTGCAGTCCAACAAAAATGTATTTGATGTCCAGAAGCTACCAATTAAAGAATATGCCATGTAATTTTCATATGTATTCTGACTATGAAAAATCTTGTGAACTGAACCATTTCTGCAGTTGATGCTTTTGACTAACAATTTTTGCCCAAGGAACTATGGAAGTATTGGGCTTAATAGTAATTTTTTATGATATTTATTATAGTAATTATTTCTGCAAGATTTCTCATCACAATTTTCCCATTTAGTGTTACAAACCTAAAAGCAAAACCAAACAGTAATCAGTCCAGTGTCTATATAGATGTGGCTTTTAGATATCAAGGTTTATACACCAAATGGAAAGTTTTGTTCTTTCGCTAAAAGAGAACATTGGCAATCTTATTTGAAATAGAGTCTAATTTCAACAATACCCCACTTTTATGCATGAATACCCCACAATACCCACTTTTACTCATTTTTCATTATGATTTCAGATCACTTGGTCTACAAGTTCCTCCTCGTATTAGATTTATGAAGGTAACTTTCCCAATTTTTCTGAAATTTCAGTTTGTACATTTTAGGAAACCTAGTTGCTGGATGTATTTCTATATTCATTTTTAAGTTGCTTATCTCTTCATTTATTGAGACAAATAGAGATAAACTTCTTATGTTGCGTTTTTTGAATTACTACTTAACAGCCATTTTGTCATGGCTACAATTATAGTAACCAGTGTGCTCATATTATTGTCAATTTTTAGAAACTGGAAAAGAAAATTGGCACTTCAAAGAAAGAAGCAAGAAATGATGAAAAAATGAAAAAATCTTTGAAAAAGAGCAAGCTTGGAGATGATGAATCTGAAGCTTCTTCTGAATCTGATGACAACCTTGAAAATGAGATTGATAGGGAGGCTAATAGCAATATAGAGAAGAGTGGATCACAAAATGATGAACTAAATGAAATTGATGATGTTCTGGTTTTGAAGAAGAAGCACCTCATTACAGAAGCAGATGAAGATGGGGATGATGATAGCATACAGGTAAAAGTTTTCAATTAACTTGATTGTTTTGTGTCCATTTTTCACATCCTTGATTGTTGTTGATGAATTTATTGTACTTTTTAACACTTGTGTGTAATTTCAAAGCATTTTAAGAATTTTCAAAATCCTTGTAGGAGCTTGAAGAGATGGAAACAAAGACAAATAAAAGTAGCAGAAAAATCCAAGATGGAAGAGTAACTCTTGCAAAGAAAATTATAAGAAAAGGAATCAAATTGAATACAAAAATCAAATTTGATGAAGATGGTGAAGTAAGTTGTTTCATCATTTTTAGAAGTGTTTTCTATGCTTCGCTCTTTTTTTGAATTTAACTCTTTTTTTAAAGCTGTTTACTATTTATTCATTTCTAATTTTTTGAAAAACAAAGAAATTGGTGTATTTTTCATACAAAACATCTCTATTGTTTCATTGTGAAAAGATTTGTTTTTTTTGTGAAGACTTCAAGCCTGTCAAGGTAAAAAAATAATGAAAGTAGCCAAGTTTATTGGAAAATGCTGTCTAGCAATTTTCTTGTAGCTTTTAGTAATTGCTCACCCAAAAGGGACTATTTCTTACAGTAAGCTATATGCAGTTAGCTATAAGCTATATGTTTTGATGCATGTTGAAACAGTGATTATTTGCTCTTATTGAAAGGTGAGCAGCAATGTCTTTTACTGATGTAGTGGTAAGCAGCAGGCAATTTTTAATTCTAGATCAATGAGGAAGTGAAACCTGATTTGAATGAAAGTGAAACTGATGATGAACTTGAGGATTCAAGCCAACTCAAGCCCATCTCAGTTGAAGAATTAAAAAAGCAGGATACAATTGGTGGTATAAATATTAAAAATACAATGAGAAAACTTTCAAAGGAAGATAGACTTGACCGCCAGACTGAAAGAGAAAGAGTCAAACGTAAACACAAGGAAAACAGAATAAAGCAACGAAATGAACGGAAATTGTTTTCAGAAATGGTATGAGTTGTTTGATACTTTTTCCACTAAAAGTTTGATCTACAGAGAGATCCATATAAAATAGTAGTCCACAGAGAGATCTGTCAGACAATCACAAAGATTTTTGTTTCTAGGTTCACCTGATTTACTAATAATGATATCTTGAAGCTAATTTTGAATATGAATGTAACATTTGTTGGTCATTCTTAGAGCGTTGCAACATTGGGAGGTGATGAATCAATAAGCCATGAAGTTTCAGATGACTCAAATGACGAGCAACGGTATGAAACCTTCGTAGAATTTCTGCAATTCAATTTGTAATTAAGAGCCAATGTTTTGAAATTTTCTTTATAATGAAGATTGAAAAGGAAGAAATTGCAAACAAATGTTTGGATTCTAAATTCATTTGTTGTTGATTTTGAGTCATTGATTTTATATGAAGTTTTCTTGTTTCCCAGTTGTGAATTGAGTTATTTAAGTGCCTTGTTGATAATTAAATGTTCTTTTGCCTTTTAGGCCTGATAAATCATCTCCAAGGAAGAAAATGAAAAGGGAAACAGACGGTACATCATATGAAAGGGAGTTGTTAAAAGAAGATGAAGAACTTGCTTTGCAGTTGTTATCTGGCATGTCATAATAATCAAGTATTTTTGTATACTGAAAAATGAATCAAGTTTTCTATTAAAGTCATTGGCATTTTTATGAGAGCCAGCTGAATATATCTAATTATAAAAGCCTACAAATACATGATTGTATGAATTAGGGAATGCAACATTTTCATTATAAGCCACATGCACACACACCATATTTACTAGTGAATACATTCTGCTACTTAGAAATCATAACAGTTAATAACTTCTTCAGCTCATTTCCAATCACTAACATTTACACTAAAAGCAGCACCTACTGTGGTTCTTCTTTTCTTTTCACCTGTTTATAGCACAATAAGCCACAAGCTCATTTTTTTCTTTGTGTGTTTGCTCTTTTTGCTGTCCTCAGAATAATATTAGAATGTTATAGTTGCAAATAGCCTCCTTTTTCACCAAACCTCTGTGCTATAAAATCCAACTTTAATATTCTTATTAATTCCTATATTTTATTCTACATGCCAGTTTTTTCACTCTCCATTTTCTACCTACCATACATCTTCATTACTGTTCAAGATGATACTTTGCAAAACTGTACAAAAACCAAAAGTTAGTAAATCTTCATATAATTATTATGTGGTAATTGTCACAAGAAATGAATAATTGGGACCATTAAAAATTTTACTCTCATTTCAACAGAAGCTTTTCAACATACCATAATGTGCTAGAAAGGTCTGTGTTAAAAACTATATTTCATTTTAATTGGTTCTCTGTGAATAATTTCCACCCCCCTGCTGGCAAATCTTGCAGTAAAGCTGCTTCCTTAATAATTAATGATCATGACGACATGCTACACAGCGATTCTTTTATGGATGACTGTTACTCATATGTGCTTTGAAAACACAGTAACTCCACTAAACGTTTAAAATAGACCACACAAATGTAGTGGCAAAAAGCCTCATCTTTGTATGTCATCAAAACATCAAAGTACCAACAGAAGTTTTGGATCCACACGAAAAACCAGGCACAATAATATTTCACTGTGTTTTCAGATGCTGAGTTTAAAACTTAATTGCAATAAGGTATTTTAATGTGTCATAAACTGAATAAAACTTCTCTCACACATTCAAAGTAGGAATCATTAGTATACAGGTCATTTCTATTTATTCTTTTTTCGCTTAGCACCTGGTTATTGGAGACTGGGCTAGAAGTTTCAATAGCCTGTATTTCATCTTTAACAATAGTTTCAATGTTATCTGATGGTTCCCCAATCCTTCTGAAACGAAAAACACTTTTGGCTGTTCTTGATCTAGCATATGCATGCAATACAACATTTTTGCATGAAGTCCTTATTGAAGCACTTGATTGATCAGTCCTCAGACCAAACAACAGACCAAGATTGGCAATATCTTGTGGTCCTCGTATTTCCATATAGTGGTTGGCGTTGCTTGTAAAAATAAGTCCTTTTCCCTTGCACTTTTTAACCAAATTTAGGGAATTTGATAAAACATTTTGCCGGAGAGATGTGCTCCTTATGGATGATGCATAATACAGCTCGAAGAAAACGCCACGGTCCACAGCTGCACCGATGGTTGAATGTTTCAGCCTGAAGCTAATCCTTTCATCAAGGTCAAGACTTATTATATCCATATTCTCAATCTGGGTGCAAGCTTGCAAGAATAACTTCTCATTGGTAGGGCGAACAGCAATAATGTCAAACGATTGAACAAAATCTGTTTGGAGACACCTGACATGATCGGGGTTATCTAGTGCAACAGTTATTCGTTTGAGGATTTTAAATTCCTCTGGTTTTTCTGTAATTTTTTGAGAAATTTCCTCTATCCGCCTATGATATGTTGCAATTTGATTACAATCATCTTCCAACTGCACAGAGTCGCCTTTCTTTCCTGACCTTCTTCTCTTGTTGGAGGTAGAATAGTTCAAATTCAATGCAATTACTTGATAACCGAATTGTATCAGTCTTTCAATCTTCTTTACAATGTCGTCTTCATCTTCCTCGGGCAGAACCGGAACATTCAAGTCGTAAACGATCTTCGCCATGCTTGTTTTCAGATAACTCTACTTGATTAAGAGGCTCTTCTCAAAGCGAGAATGTTCAACTAGCTGGTGGCTTGTTGTTTCACGGGAAGTTTCATTTGCTTGGTTTGTTGATCTCACCACCTACTCTCCGAAGCTCTATTGTTTTAGTAAACGGCCATTGGTGAGAGATATAAGCGAAAACTTTAGCTTGATATAATGTTTTGTTAGAAATTTTCTTATCGCGTTGGTTACGAAGAGAACGACGAAACATGGCGCACCCAAAGCTGAGGCAGCTGGAATCGTGAGTAGCGAACTCCCACAAACTTTTTCGGCGCTAGAATGCAACTCGTGTCCTTAATAAACTTTTCATTATTCCAATGTATGTTATAACTAGTTATGAAATAGCTTTCGGTTAATTTCTACATAAACGAGAAGGCTACCTTCCTTAATCGAATTAACCATTAATTCTCAATATGAGTTCGACATTGAGTCTTCATTCCAAAACACGCTACACGAATATAAAAGGCATTGGTTGCACATGAAACAGAATAATTTCCTTTAGACATTGAAATGAAGAAATGTGGATAAAATTTGTTTTGAAGTAAGTGTGTATGAACTAAAAGGGCTTTAATAATTTGAAGCAAGGCTTTGTTTTCACGCCTACAAATTCTAAGTAGATGCTTATTTAGCAAAGAAATGGGCAGTTAGAAAAATATCAAAATAACACAAGGCCATTAAATAAACAGAAAAATTGATTCGTTTTACTGAATGCTTTCTCAGGCACCTTTTTTCTATATTCTGTGCCATATTTGTCTTGTAATTGACATGTCTCTCCACCCCAATATCATCACAAAGTGTCATGTTATTTTGATATTGATCAGACCTCTAATAGTTATTCATTTGTCATTTATAATGTTTATTTACGATTTATTTATTGATGGCATGATTTTTTGATAACTTGTTGACCTCTATTTGTGAAAATAGAGGAATTGGAATATCTTATCTATGTTAATTTTTTATCTTAAGGTCAGTCCAGATGAGATTGTACACTCTCACAAAAAGACAGTTTGTACTTGTGTTTGTGGGGTTCTTTTCCTGTTTTGTGATCACATTCATAATTGGCCTGGCAGGTTAGTAAAATCAAGAGAGTTAATGATTGTTTTATTGGTAACTAAAGTTTGTTATATAACAATATTTGATTTGATTTGATTTGATTTATTTATTATTCAAATTCTACTACAATAATAATTGTTAACAAAATACTGATGATAATAACTTTGAAAAATAAAATAAAACAACAACGCAATGCAACTATAATATAATATAATATAATATAATATAATATAATATAATATAATATAATATAATATAATATAATATAATATAATATAATATAATATAATATAATATAATATAATATATATTGTGCAATAACTCACAGTTTTCCAAATTACTTTTATTATCTTCAGTAATATCAGATCCCTATCAAAATGGAAACAGGAAACAATGTGATACTGTTTGAGTGGATCTTTCAAGAGGATCAGCCTACTTATGCAATGGAACACAAAAGTTTTCAGTATCCAGAAATTGCTTTTTTCAAGAGAAACATTTATAATAGCATTATGTGTTGATCACTTTAATCGCTTTCTGGCATGCTGTGTACCCCCCCCCCCCTATGCTTACTGTAATTAGCTATTTTTAGTGAAACTTTCCTGCATAATATATAGTTATTTTGGAATGATTATTTTAGGTCCTCCTATCATAAGTGAGAACACTGTTACAGCAAGACAACTAAACCCAAAGGTCAATCTTATGGTGAGTTTACTGACTAGTAGACTGTTGCCTTCTGCTTTATCAACAAGTTTACCCTTCTTAGAAATACCTGTAGTTTTATTCTACCATTCTCATCTCATCTCTCTATGAATGCTCATTCTAGAAAAGATGTACCCATTTGAGAAATTGTAGACTTTGACTCACAAAAGAAATGAGGAGATCCAGACACAGTTGTTTATTTTTTCTCTAGACGGGTCCCTTTAAGATGGAGTCTGGGATGCTAACAGTTTTCAACCAACAACTATGGTTGCTTTGCAAATTGCAAATAAGTGGTTTGCGAAAAAAAGGTGAGACCTACCTGTCAAATTTGTATATTTGCACTTCCACATTTGTATCCTTATGCAAGATTTAAAAGATTATCATTGCAGTAATAACTGTTTTTAAAATGGGAATATGTTGGTTGGTATTATATTTCAATACTTTTTGAGACAACCTAGAGCAGAACTTTAAAGAACTGTTTTTGATGTCTATTAAAGGACCTAGGGTGTTTGTATTCATCATTTAGATTATTTATGATTGTTTGTATTCCTAATCTTTTTCAGAGTTCACATTTGAAAAGCAGTTCCATGTCTTTGTAAAGATCATGGGGCGAAACAAACATACAAGCAGTTATAAATTGATATCAGAGACATTCCACAATAGGACAAGAACAATTAAATGTACAGTCAAGGTACACAGTGTCGAATCGATTTTGTTCTCCATATAGTTCTCCATAAAGTTTTTTACATTAAATTAATATTCCCATTCGTCCTGAATAAAAGTAATTTATCAGGTTTTTGGTGTAATTAAATTGAGAATTTTGCTTTGACTTTGTTTTTAGATAAGTGTTACTGCTCTTTCCTATCTTTAATGAACTGATGTTAGCAATATACATTAAAATATCATAAACTTCAATGTTTTGTTTATTTCAGGGCTGTGAGCATTTTGTTGTCCTTCATGTGGGCAATATTGAGCATCCATCATATCAGATCACCATACAATTTCATGATCTTTCATTTCCTTCTGTTCTGAAAGTGCGAAATATTCTGTTCATGGTAAGAATCTATTTTATAGGTATTTTCAAGTTGTTTTTAATTAAAATATTGTTAAAATGTTTTTTAATAGTAAAGGACGAAGACCTGTAATGTGTTCTACTAAAGGTTTCTGCTTAAAATTGAAAAAAATGCATCTTTTAAAAAGTGGAATAAGACAGCAAAGGCAACAGAGTTCTTAATCACATATCTCATAAATAGAATGAAACGTATGTGAAAGCTGTAATTTTATTTTAAGTTTGTTTTTTGAAATGCTAACAAGAACTGACAGTAATTTCTTCAGCTCCAAATCTTTAACATTCATAGGGTTGAGCCTATGGCATTAAGGCCTGAATGTTTACAAAGAATAGCCCATCCAATTTTAATGAGTTTGATATTTTTATCAGTGATCCAAAGTCCAGTAGGACAGGTCTTAACATTTTCTTTGCTTGAAATACTTTTTTTAAGTGGACTCTTACAATAACCAAATACTGCTGGAATGCATTAAAATTTAGAATGCTATACTCAGTTACTTTTTGTTCACTTCTTCTCATTGCTTTAATCTACATGGTAATCTACATTATTATTGTTTCTAAAGGCTCTATACAGTACTTTTACTTACTGTCCATTTCAGTTCAAATATTACAATGCTGAATTCACCCAAATTGAAATATGGTTTCGATTCGCCTTCTTGGTGCTTTCCTTCACTGTAACGGTAAAGTTTACTCCGTTTTATATTCATAACATTAATTGGAGAGGTGATATCATCTACTTAAGACAATTTCGTATCACAATTGGCATGTGCTCTAAATTGATTGACTCTTTTATCATTCAAATGTCATAGCATCAAGTCAACTTATCTTAATTCCTGTCTTATGAATTTGCATCATGTTATTTACAATTATTGAATCATTTCCATTGATTTTGGAATTTCCAAACTGAGGTATAGAGGGATTAAGTTTTTTGAACAAGATACTTTAAATAATTTGAATTCTAATAATCAAATGTTTTATAATATTTGAATATTTTCACTGTATCCTTTTTAGTGTCTTTTTGCGCACACCTTGAAAAAATTCCCATTGAGGGAATGGACAATTGAACAAAAATGGATGTCTTTGCTCTTGCCACTCTTGTTACTTTATGATGGTAATTTTTTTACTTTGCTACAATTTCATGTTACATTCTCTGCAAAACATTATCCCTTTAAAATTGTCTAGAGTTTCTTTCCCCATTGGTTTGCAAGTTAATGCTGTTGTTGCTTTTTGGCAATATCAAAATAGTTTTTCAGAATGCTATTACGTCAGAGGGACGATTTCCCAAAATGTCTGAGTGATTGGATGATAGTTTATTGAAAGTGTCTTGCAGATTGTCATTTTTGCTCCTTCGTTTGTATTATCTGTGAACAGATCTTACTGGGAATGGTGTGCAATCCCCCTTGCACGCTTTCCTTGTTATAACAACGTTGCATGGTTTTTAATGTTTACAATTTGTGCCCTCAATTGAGATCAATGTCAGCAAAAAAGTGTCAATGGCAAGTCAAAAAGCATCAATTTTTTGACGAGGTTAAGAAAATATATATAGCTGGTCCACGTAAATGTTTGTTGGTTGATTCTTGCTTTTGGACGGTTTTGAAAAAAATGGCATCGTTTGCAAAGAAAAGGAGAGGAGCAAGGATCTGAGCATTTTTCTGACGTTGACCAAGGAGGGTATTATCGAGACGTTCGAATCAAAACAGTGCTTGACAAAAATCTTATAGAAGATGTCAAATTCATCCACTGATATACATTTAAATTGGATTCTTAGTTGAAGAAAGATGTAATTTTCCTCGATTTTCAACTGCACTTCATCGTGCGCTTGAAATGCCCAAGGATTGCGATTGAACACACACCTTCAAAATTTTTCCTATCAAGGCCTTCGTAAACATTTGTTTTGAAATTTATTTCAAACAGACATTGCATGTTAACCACACTCTCTTTTTTCTGCCCGATCACTTCAGATCCAATTTTCCCGCTGAATTTCCTGCTGCATAGCTGGATACCTCTGGCTATAGATGCTGTGTTTCAAGTAACATTTCTGGCTGCCATGCTTATGTTTTGGCTCTGTGCCTTCCACGGAATCCGGCAGGTTAGTGCTGTTTATGACCTTGAATAGTGAAGTCGAATATAATGAATGAAGTCGAAAGAAATAATGAATATAATAATGATAATAATGAAGTCGAAAGAATTTGGTTTTAGTTTGTAAGATCGAAACATAGAGATTCGTTGGTATTCATCTATGCACACTTAAAAGAGCTGCTTTCCTTTCGTTATATCTTCATTTGAGTTTTTCGAATAACTTCTTAATCTGGTGTACAATTTGCATTAGGTTTTTTTCGATTCTGGAAAAGAAGTTTTGCCAATGTATTTTACATAACTTTGTTGATATTGGGCATTGCTGTATCAACCACTTTACACCTTCTGGCTGGGGCGGTGCGTAAAGGTATTGGCGTTATTAGTCTAATACCACTTTTTCCGAGGCATGATTTTATTTTAGATGCGCGCTTTCTATGTATTGCGCACTGTTCTTGAAAGCAATGAAATATTGCATCTTTGTTTTGTATCTGCTCCGCAAAGAAAGCTGATGAAACACCATTATACCCTGTTCTCTGAGATATCTGAGAACTCTGTAGAGTAACAATGAAGATAATTAATGTTGGATTAAAGCCCAATCTCCACTAGGCGGAAAATTGTCGAGGCGGAAAAATTTCCTGCGATCTAATTAGCTAATTAAATTGTCGCGGCGGAAAATGCCGACTAGCGAAAAGTAGATAGTGATCCTACTTTTCGCCGCGCGACAATTTTCCGCCTAGTGGAGATTGGGCTTTAACACAGATAGCACAGATCGAATGACTCGGTATATGAGTTATTAAATGGATTTGTGGAGGTGAAGAAAGAAACACTTTTGACTGTTGGCCTTGTTTAGTCATGGGTGATTTGTCTACTGTGAGTGAAAATATTTCACTTCTTAACTTTTTTTCGTTTCATACCTGAAAGAATAAAGCATCCCCGAGGAACCTGTGTCCGCGTTATTAGAATCACGATTCTAAAAACGGGGCTGGAAAGTGAGGGCTTCCAGCCGCCCTCAACCTTCTTAATCTTAGCGGCTACACCGTTCCTCTCAGCCCCTAAAACCATTAAATGTTCCTGAACAGTGATTGAAAAGGGACCTTTGAGATCTTACGGGTTGCAGGTTTCGCCAATTTTCGTTGATGGTGTTTCGGGTTTTCCATAGAAGAAAATGCGGTTTTTGGGATTTCAATACTTATATTCCGTTTTGCGGTGATTTAAATTTTTGTCCAGGTTTGCGGGTTCAGGTCCTCTCAAAGCCCTCTCATTATCAGGGCGTTTCCCATCTAACAAAAGGTGTGGCCAAAAACTCTATGTTGTTTTATTTGAAAAAGTAATACCACTCCGGCAGCGCTACGCACCGCCCCTGCCTTCTGCTCAATTGACTGCACACCCTCAATGGCATCTTGCGATTCTATGGCGTGTTTAGAATTTCATGCACCATGCATAGATGTTGTTGTTACTGCATCAAGCAGGACCCTTTCAGTGCATTTCAGGTTTGTTTGTTATAAGAGGCATCTTCATTGCAGAGTGAGAGAACTTTCATGGGCTTTTACCTTCCAAAGATTATGATTGTTGGAGTTATGTGGGTTACAGGATGCGTTTTACTTGGATGGCAACAGTAAGTTCTTGGAGATCTCTTTCCTGGGATCAATAACATACCCAAGACCTATTCGTCTTGCACGTTAAAAACGATACCTTTGTTAGAATTTTCCGAAAAAACAACTTTCAATCTTATGGATTTTTGTACGTAAAGCAGGGGGAATATTTGAGGAAGCGAATCTGTGCTCAATTGGTATTTTTGTTTGTATGGTTGACCGCACAAATATCTGTCTAGTCATGTACGGGAAGAATGACCCGTTTATTTCACAGCTGGACGAAATTTAGCCATGCAAACGAACTTCTCAACTTACGTGTTCGTTTGCTACCAATATGCTGTTAATTATAACCGATTGTTGCTGATTCTAAGCTGTTTCAGTTTTACGGAATGTTTTCTATTAACAAGGATACTTCCTTTCAACGTGATAACTTGTTATTCTTTGCTTGACCCCTTTTCTCCTTCCTAGGCATAATGAGTTGTATGATCCATCTTATCAATATAAAGTTGATATTGGTCATTTTGTGGTAAGTTATCATAGCATTTCTTGTTTGTAACTTCTCCAGTAACAATCAATTCCAAACCAAAACCAGTGACTTTTCTTGAGTCCAGCTAAAACACCTTTACTGATTTTCCTTCAATTTTATGTTTTCAGGGCTTGAAAATCTTCTTCTTCATTGTCGGTGGCATCTACTTGCTTTACCTGATAATCCTGATCGTGAAAGCCTACTTTGAGCTGCGGAACATGCCGTATTTTGGTTAGTTGTTTCTTCAATCTTCGCCGCAAGTATAGTGATCGATTTTGTTATCCTGTTCCATTTTAAATGGAGCTTTATATCCTCGTTAACTATTAATAAAATTTACTTTGATTTTGTGTATAAGCAAAATTGTTGAAAAAAGTTTGACCTAATACGATTTATAATTCTAAACGTTTACTAGCAATCTTTTACTTATCTCTTGGAAGGTGGTATGAAAATCTGTAAGATATGATAAGTCTGTAAATCGAGGTTATGGCTGCCCTTATTTCTAGTTTCATTGATTTTCAGCGTTCGATTTATGCATCCCCTAAGCCAAATTTCTCTGTTTGGTGGCTGATTATCCAAGTTTTTTCTTCTTGTAGTGTTTCTACATTCGACCTAAAGTTTTTATCCAGCATTTTAGAGCCGACTTTTCATGAGCTGACGATATTTATGTATACTGATAACATTTCTACGCTGCCACTTACATTTGCCTTTCTTTAGATGTTCGTGTCAAGTTTCTGACAGGATTAATGCTCAGTGTTGTTGCAATCAGGTAAGATGTGACTCTATTGTGGAGTAATTGAACAGAGTGCAGCAAAATGCTGGTTCTTGGCTTCATGGTGAAGCTAATCATTTGATATACTGGCAAGAGTTCAGGAGTAACATAAATGCAGATATGGATTGCTTTGACTTGAGGATTGCAATTTCGAAATCATACTTAAGAACAAAGTTGGGTGTACTGTATTCTGCAACAGATGTAGGCTCATGGCTATATTGCAGTTTGCATGATGTATCCCGATATTTTTTCAGTCCCCGTTTTGTTTGACAGTTTGTCACCGTTGCCCTTATCCTTGACTTATCAAATAGTTTTTTCGCTTGTGAAAATTTGAAGACTTTTTATTATCTAGCTTCAATTTATCTACCTTTTTTATCTACCATACACTACAACAGTTTTCTGAACCTGCCTCGTTTTTACCACACGGAAATGCTTTTTTAGTCTTACAGCCACTGGGATGAGATTTGGAACAGCCGTTGTTCAGGATAACTTTGTGGCGGAAATCACGACACAGTACCAAAACTATATCCTTTCAATGTTTTACGATACACGTATTTCAGTTACAACGAGAGGCAATTTTTCAGCTTGAATAGTTAAATGGAGTTTTTCTTCAAAACTGATTCATTGCTGCAACGAACCAGAAACAGCAAATTACACATTTTATTGTTAGGATTATATGCTTGGCTGTCTATCGACTGTATCTACATTAGGCATCCAATGCGCCACATTCTCTCCTTCAAATAGTCATTAAAAGCACTGGTATACGCACACATCTTCCAACTTAGTGATAAATTCAATCACCGCTTTCACTTGATTATTCAGAGACAGGATCACTGCTGGGGGTTTTGTCATTGTTGTTGTTAAATAATCTGCTGGTACCACAATTGCAGTGAAGGCCTTTATCTACAAGGCTCCCTTCAACACAGCAAGCGTCTGTTTTTGATCTGCAGAATAGTTTGTCTTGATTCCTTTATGGGAAACAGACCTTTTACAAGATTGATTTATGACCAACTTTTATAGTTGATTAATTTTTGCGCGCCACAGTTTTGAATTGAGCACCCTTCGAAATGCGCACCCTCTCTAGGAACCGATGCGTTGATTTCATAATTTTCCTTGACGCTGTTTACCTGCCGAGTTTTTATGCTTTTATGGCTTGTTCAATTTCTACCTCTACACAATGGCATTTGTCTATTCACCATCAAAGGGTGCGGTTAAAGGTAATTTTCTGTTTATATCCTAATTTATATTCGACTCTTGGCAAATTGAAAATCTGTGAAGGTGGCTTTGTGTTTTAGTCGGAAACCAAGCAGTGATCCTCGTTACTACTTCGACCTCATTGTTAATAATTGCTTGTGCAATTGTTGAATTGTCAGTATTAGCAAGCATGCGAGTGACATTACCCGCATCCCAATCCACGGGGTATATTCTTTTGCTGGAAGGAGGTGTATTCCCTTTAGACCGCCATGTGAAAGCCGTTCGATTTTTGCTTATTCCATCAAGATATAGCCTCGCTGTGCATCTTAAAAAAAGAAAAATTTCTCTGTCTATGCTGAAATCTGGTTTGTTTCATATTCATGTCTGCTGAGTTCTGCTGATTTCGATAAATAGCTCATGGCTAAAATATAAGCTAAAGCTGGCAGCCACAGATAAAGGGGTTTAGTACATGAACCATCCATATTTTCAGCTGATGCAGTTTTTACGTTGCAAACTCTGCAGCCTGCCCATAGTCAGATGCTGGCGCTGTTTTTTAATTGTTTAAGAGCATCGCAGACTCACCCAGTCAAATAAAACTTAATGCGAGCCTTCTCCGTCGAAGAGCTCCTTTTCCAAGCTGTAGGGCCTCGTCCTGAAAGAGAGACCGACACTTTATCCTTTGAACTTTAGACAACATTTAGCTGTGAACTTCAAAAAGGAGAAATATCAGAGGGTCTTATCTGCCATATCTTCCATTTGCTGCCTTATAGTGGGGAACTCGTCCGCGATTTATTTCTCCGAGGTCTTCTGGTCGGATTCGCCAAAGGCTTTCAATCTTGTTGTTTCCACTAGAGTTTTTACCTGTTTGTAGTTATATCAACTTGCTTCTAAATGAAGAGAAAGCTGTCATAATGTCACTTTTTACCTGAAGATTTTTGACTGTTTTATTGAGATGCCGTTTACTGCGACTAATCCGTTGAGGGATTCATGGAGTTGTTTAGGAAAAGGGAAAAAGGATTTCCATCTATTCACATGCAAACGCTTGTATAAAAGTGATCGTACTTGTTTTCCAAATCGTCTGACTCGTCTTTGCAACTGCGGTTGTTTTGTGTAAGGTAATTTCAAAGACCCTGCGCCGATACCTGCTTTAGTTTGACTTGCTTTATGAATCGTATCGACCTTAGATTTAACCGTGGCGATATGTGTCAAATTTCAGATGCACTGAACAGGGATAACACATCATTTACAATGCTGTATGATTCAGACGAGGATGTCATTTATGGGTGCGTATGCTGCAGCCTATTTTTCTAGTTGTCATTTAAGAGCCTTGTTTCGTCTTTACATTGAAAAGCATTCACAGGTTTGCCTTCTATACGAATACCGTAGCTCCTTCCCAGTATCCCTTGTCGCAGGCACTTTTTCAGGCACATCGTAACAATTTGGTATTCACCCAAAAGACAATGAAACATATTTGAATCAATTAGAGTGGCTTGTACGTCCAACATGGATATTCAGCTATGTGTTTTGAAAATACACCCTCAGTATTACAAAAAATTTGCACGCTTTTTAAGTATTCTCGACTGGCTTTAATTTTTCCTTCATTTTGTTCCGTGAAAGGGCTGACTGTACTCCTGTTTTACAGTTTAATCAGCTAAAATGGCTAAACTGAGCTCAATCAGCCATTTTTTGTTGGCAGTAAGACTTGATGACATTCCTAGCGAGTTTCCTGTCTGTCTCGCACAATCAATACTTAAGGCATTGTGAAACATTGAAAAACTTCCTCTGATTTTCCAACTCAAAAGTCCAGTGTAAAGATATGTCAAAACCTTATGCTATTCGTCTTGTACTGTATTTTGGTCGGTGGGTCTCAATTAAGACACAATATGATTAGCAGAGGCGAAATGTTTTTCCCCTTGCAGTCGAAAGTCATCCAAGAGAGGAACACCAAAAGAGGAGAAAAGTGAAGAAGAAGATGCTTTCTAACATTGTTAGGGTTGTTGATGTTACAAAGACAGAGCAAAACTGTACCTGTTTAATGAGAGTTGTTATTTTCAGGATCTTAGACAGGAATATCCCTTAAAAAGCATATAACTTTCTCTAAGGTTACCCAAAACCTTAAGATTTGAGAATTGCTCTCTAATGGGGTAAGGAGGCCCTAACCTAAAGGCATATGTTCCCTTTTTCAGTATAAGGCCCCCCTTAGTCAATTCTTTGTCAATTCTCCAAAGCCTATTTTGTTAACTAGAGACACCCGTTTAAAGACTTTTGTGAATTAACAACATACATCACTAGCAAGTTAATTTAGACAGAATTTACATAGTATCGTTACAAAAGAAGTAAGAAGATTCTATAAATTTATTGGTTTGGCATAATCTTTGGTCTAACGAATTTCTGTATGGATACAGGCTTTGGTTGGTCTCCAAGGCAAGCTTATTTATCCCAAAAATGAATTTAAATTCCTAGAGGTAAAACATTCTGGTTCTTTTACGTGTAACCGTGGTAACCAGATTAAGATTTATCGCATTGTTACTCGAATTATATAGACCACAATCATTGGTTTAAAATGTATTTATGAACTGTATAGTGCATTACTTACGCTATTGTTGAAGGTGTGTTATAGGAACAGGAAGAGGTAAACAGAAACATTTTGCTTTGTGTCCGATTTAAAATCTACTTACTTCACAAAAGAAAGTGAATTACGTTGGCTAATTAGAATGATGGCGAGCTGTATATGATTTTTGTCCACTGTACGCATGTGCACATCAAGATGACGTCAAGGAGTCAGTGTGCATCTTTTCTCCAATCGTTTCGGCACTTGCGAAGGAGTTTCTTTTCGATGACGTCATAATGACTTCAGTTCACGATTCAGATGAAATACAATTTATTAAAGGTAAACATGATTTTAGACCACTGAGTAAACTACTGTCTAGTGAACTGGTGATCTAGTTCCTAGAAACGGTAGCTTGCGGTTCCCAAGCTAAAAGATTTGGAGTCTGGGGTCTAAGCTGACCCACTATGCCAAAGCATTTCGTTGTTGATATGCTTGTCCAACTCATTTGCTACCAGAAATCGTACCTACTAGGTGCATGGCTCCTGGCCCCTCCCATCCCGGAGCTGACTGACTCACATTCCGTTCATCAGAGCCACTGTCTGAATATGTCGTGCAAGTTTTTTACGTTTTTAAAAAGGTTCCATTGGCAAGTCACCCTATTGGGGGTGGCTCAGTCCCCCAGGCATGGGTGGTACCCTCTCATTTAGTTGCAAAAAGGTGCTAAGTTGGAAAAATACTAAATGGAAAAATGGAAAAGTGTCATATGCAGCAGGATTTCTCACGACAGAGTGGAAAAGGTGCAGTTCAACCATAATACCACAGACCAACGCCCTGAAAAAATAGAAAACCATTTTCACACAAAAACTCAACCACGGCCCCTTCTACGATTTCCACAGAGAAAGATGGGCGTGTTTGAGGTGCATTACGCAATATATGTCAAAAGCGGAAGTGGGAATGAAGCACTGGACGCTGTTACTTTCTGCCTTTGCTCAGACATGATTGTAATCGACATGTTAATAGTGCAATAAGAATCTGGAATATTTTACTGCCTTGTCAGACCATATTCACTTCCTGGAGACAGTTGTTTATCTTTTGCAATATTAGTCATGCACAGCCCTAAGCGATGTATGGCTTTTGTTTCCTCCACTGAATACATATCCGAGCTGTTTCTCCCGCGGGATAATCATTGTTTTATTGTTAGTACCTGATTATTCGTAATGAATCGCCGCGGGAAAACCACGGGCAGCTTTGAGGCATGCTCAAGTGTCGGTGATAGGCTTTCAGGGCGGGGAGGTTCTTGGTTTTAGGGTATGTTCAAAGCAGGATATAATTGAGAATTTTCCTCAACCTTGTAAAACTTTTTCAAACCAAGCAATCATTTATTGCTTCATTTGTCGGATCACTGCCTTATATTCAGGTGACTTTGTACAGCCGTGGAAACACAGCACTCAAGCCGGAAGAGTCGTCATTTGCTGGCCTATCTTCTCTCGTTAATTTGGTGAATACAAATAAGAAACAAAGATGCCGAAACCAGTAAGTTCTAATAACAAATACATTTTTCTAATTAATGCTTTTTGTTTGCAAGTTCGCTAATCCAAAGAGAATACTTTGTCTCCAACGCAATTAATTAACAAACATTCTTTCGACAGTCATTTGAGAAGATCCTATGAAATACTGAGGTTTTGACAGTTCTATCTTAGAGACTCCCGTTTGAATTTACTTAGGTTGTAGAGGGCACATCTATATTTATTTTGGATAGATGGTGTATCTTTATTTATATTCGATAAATCCATAAAAATAGGTGACTGTTTGTTTTCTATTTTAACAAGATTCTATTCCTTAATCTTCGCCGATGTATTATACTGTTTGTCTCAACTGTGCCGCATGATTTCATTGTAAAATTGGACAATAGTAATGTATCTACTAAACAATAATAAAATAATGTATAAAAGGTCTGTGGGCAGTTAAAACAAAACTAAATTTTCTGACGAGTGTGAACGCAAAGCAATCGAGACACACTTATGGTAGTGATATATGTTAAGTTTAACTATGCGCCATTTTCTTCCGAAAAACCAATATCTTTTTTAGGCTACTTATCGAAAACTCTTTTACTTTGGGTTCCGTATTTTTCCCTTTAGTAGACGCTTCCCGACCCTGCTGAGCTATTAAATGAAAAGAACAACTCCAGCAAAGTTGATTTGCTGGTATTCATGTGCCACCGCTTAGAGAGCTTTGTCATGCTCTCCATAAGCGAATGAACAATGAAATGGGTAGTTTAAGACCCGCCTTAGTTAATTTCCTTTTTTCGATGCAATTAGAGTACATGCGAAATGAGTCATTTTAGACAACAACGTCATCAACAATACGACTATTCATCGTGGAAGCTTTGATGAATGACATTATGATGTAGTTAAATTTGATGTTGTAACAAAGCTTGGAGTTTCATTGCCCTAGGTCGTTAAGCTTAATCAAATTCAGCTCCAAAAATGCATGACTAAAACATTGTCCCTGAATATTGTTCTGCTTCTCTGTCACCTGTTTACACATTATTTGAGCTTTCCATTGTTATTTGTGAGAAAACCTGCCAGTTTGCAAAGCTTGTTGCTCAGAATTTATGACTTGATGGTTTCCTGGTCTTGGTAACTACCAAAGTTGCAGCTACAGTTTATCTGGTTACGGAATAATTTTTTGATTGCTTGGTAATGCTTGCCCCATTATCAAATATAATATTAGCTGGAACATACTTTGTCTTGTGAGGAGTGTTGAAGATTTGTGGCAGCATGTAACACATTGAAAGCACAACTTTATAGCCTGATCAATACAAATAGGATTTTGTGGACTGATCATGTAGAAACTACTACCCAGATTGTTGAAATACTTGAGAATACTATATATTTGAAATAACATATTTGTTTTATTGCTAGAATTATATAATTGCAAAATAATTTAGATGAAGAGAAACCACTTCTTGTTAGGGCTTGGTTGGGTTTTGTTGTCAGACCTAGTTTATGGTTTTAAGGTGTGTGCTGCTGGTTTGCGCATTGTTTCATATTTTTATTTTTAATGAATATGTTGAAAGGCATATCTTGAGATGAATTAGATTTTTCAAAGATCGAGATAATGTAGAACTTCTTATAGTATTGATGACATTATTGTTATATTAATTCCTACCTCTTTGAAGTTGGCAAGAAAAATACAAAAATAACTAAAACTGAAATTGCAAAGTCAATTGGATACTCATTTTTAGTCTCCTTTCTTTATACAAGCCAATCAAAATTTGATTAAGCAGGGAGTATATATATACTAAACATATAATTCAAAAAATATAAATAATTCAGAAATTAGCAACCAAGGAATTCAATGTTAAAATGAATAGTAGCAGTAAATGAAGAGCTTTACAACACCTGATTCATAAAATGATTTTGGATTCAAGTTAGATATTTCAGCTAATTGGTTCTTTAGAACTTTGTATCCATTCATTTTATATTTGGCACTCATGATGTCTGGAAAAAGGTTTTATAGAAGTTTTAAGTTTCAACTCTGCATGTTTTATCTTGTACATCATTTTTGATAAAAAGTCATATATCCTGTTTGATGAGCTCTTTTAAATGTCTGGAAAACTGATTGATTTTGCATGTCTGATGAGATGCCCTGATGACATTAAGCGTCTATCATTAAAAGTGATGCCAAATCTTTGGGAAAACCATCTGCCAAATGTCTGGATTTATCATTTACTAATTTATATTAGAAATGAGCAGAAATCATACAATACAAGGCAGATGGTTTTCTTTTAAGTGATAATGGTGTTGTCTCTGCAGAGATAACATAGAATGGTTCATTTTATTTTCTGATAAAAAGTTTTATATAGACATATGTATTAGTATTTTAGTTAATAGAATATTTAAGCCAGTTAAATGTTTCTGAAAAAGAATGCATGCCAAATTTTCAACAGAGCCTTCTCTTTGAATAGTTGCTGCTATTGTACTTAGAGCTCCATCTGCTTTTTTATTAATCTATATATATATAATGATTTACTTTGCCAAATATTTGTATACTTTTAAAGTATATATGTAGACTTTGAAAATATATCAAATCCTTATTTTATGGATATTATAAAAATACCTGTTGTCTAATCAATAATAAAAAACATAATGTTATCGCTCAAATGGAAATAATTTGTTGATGCCAAATTTCCTTTTAGATAAATGTCAGAGTTACTACTATGGACGCAGAGCTTGAATTTGCGATCCAGCAAAACACCACTGGAAAACAACTTTTTGACCAGGTTTTTATATCTTCATTTTTTGGACATTTTACAATTATTTCTTTCTCTCTGTTCTTTTACTACTCATGCTATCTATATTTATATGTAAGTAAATGACATTATTTATCATGATAGTAATTCAATTCATAAAGTTTTTTTCCACTGTGAAGTTTGCCTTCCCCAAATGCAAGGAAGGTTTGGCTCTATTTGCATACAATATTCAGCTAAAATTTGGTTGCTGATTAATGACCTTTGCCTTTTGCTGGTTGTAATACCATCTGCAGAATCATTGAAGTATTTTCTCTCCTGGTTGAAATGTATTAAAGTCTGAATGTCTCTTCTTCAGGTGGTTAAAACCATTGGCCTCAGAGAAATATGGTTTTTTGGATTACAATACACAGACCTCAAAGGTTACGTGACTTGGTTGAAGTTAAATAAGAAAGTAAGTGCTAGCAAGGGTTTTATTTACAGGCTTTCACTGATAGTCATAAACTTTTAAAAACTATTTTTCCATGTGGTTGAAAGTCCTACGTTCCTACTTTCATACAGATCCTACTTTGGCAAAAGGATGAACTTTGATTTCAAAGGCATGAACTTTGCAAAACTGACCTTTCAAAAGCACCCAAAACTAAGTTTGTGAAGCTCGAAATTGTTTATGTTTATGTTGTAAAGTTCTTTCACTTGCATGGTGCAAATAACAGAAATGGCAAGAAAAATTTACACCTCTTAAGGTGACAAAAGGAAACATCAATCCCTCTTGTTTTCAGGGCAGTGTATGGGAATGCCATGTAGCTAATTGTTATTTTTAACTACTTGTAAAGGATTTCCCTTTAGATTTAAGAGATATTGTTTAATTGTCAATCATACTCGTAAGCTGTACCATGCAGCCAGTTTGTTGACCTTATGTCCAATAAAAGGCTGGTGGGGTGGATGCAAATACCATATGCATGTACCAATCAGTACACGCTTCTACTGTGAATAATTTTGTGCTTGTTTTGTAGGTTACACAGCAAGATGTTAAAAAAGATAGCACTCTGCAGTTCAAATTTAGATCTAAATTCTTCCCTGAGGATGTCAGTGAAGAACTTATTCAAGACATCACTCAGGTTTGGCCTATCTAAATTATTAACACCTTTAAAGCAAAAGTACTTCATTTTTGAGATATTTCACTGACCAAATTGAGCGTATTTTCAATGACAAGTCACTAAATAAGTCATGTTTATTTTGAAGGCATCTCACTTCTCACTAAATAAATGATGTGAATTTTAAAGACAATGGTGCAAATGTTCCTTGCTTAAAGTTATTTGGTTTTTAGGTAGAGTAGTCCAGCTAGGAATACTACAATGACTTTGATGAATTAAATATTTTGATGGTTTTTTGCTTCAACAGAAATTGTTTTTCCTGCAAGTGAAAGATGGCATCCTGACTGGTGATGTTTATTGTCCACCAGAGACCTCAGTTCTTCTTTCATCATATGCAGTAAGTATGCATTGGTATGATTGTTTTCACCATGCTGTTATTGATAAATATATTTCTCCAGTGTGCTTGTGTTTATGTCTTTTGCCAACAATGTATTTATGTAATGTGTATGTTTTTGCATCCAACCTTCTGACATGTAATTTTGTAATTATTCTGCCACATTGTTATCCCATGTGCAGAATTCAAACCATTGTTATTACCATTGGTTGAGCCACTTGGAGTCTTATTTCTAGCCTCTCGAGCTTACCAAATATAAAAAGCTTGTATAAAGAGAAAACTTCCGTTTTTCCCAGATGCAAGCGAAATATGGTGATTTTGATAAGAAAACCCATCAACCAGGTTTTCTAGGAAACGACCGTCTTCTTCCTCAGAGGTATGTTTCTTCCAGCCTTGTTTTATGAAACTCTTCATTCTTTATTGATTTCTTCTCTCATTTGTTTGTCACTGAAGGTGCTATTGTGATGTTCTTTCCGTAAATGACTGATTAATGACTAAGCTATTAGGAGACAACGGCTGTTTCTAAATCAAATTGGACTCGACATCTGGTATTCTACGTAATCGCTTATTTTATCGCAAAGATATTTTTTACATTATGGGCCAGTTTTTTTTATGATCTGAAAAGTGACTCCCTCGTTGAAAGTGGTATCATGTAAGATATCTTTGTCCCTATCCGAATTCCTTTTCCATATTATGCACAGGCAAATATTTCAACAAGATTTCATTGCACAATTTTCAAGCAAGTGCATTCGTTTTATTTCTTCATATTTATGATTTTTTTCGTTCAACAGGGTCGTTGACCAGCATCAAATGACGAAGTCTCAATGGGAGGAACGAATCATGCTTTGGTGGGGAGAGCACACTGAGATGACCAGGTTTGTACTGATGTCTTGCAGATTTGGAAAGAGCGGATAAGTAGCTGTTTCTGCCAAAGTAAACACGTGCTGGTCTCATTGAACATTTTCAAGTGTCCGTGCGTTGTTGTGTTACGTGCACAAGAGTGTAATCAGCTGTTTGAGAAGCTAAAGCCTGGTTCCCACTTGTCGTAATTTGCGTACGAAGATAGAATATATAATTTGCGTAGTCGGTGACTATCCTGCCTCTGACATTTCTGCAATCATGGTGTTCTGTCTTGTCATGAGAGTCGCCGACTTATAGCACAAAAAGCGCGGCAATCAAGGAACCAATCAAAGCTTCAGAATTGTAACCAGCGACGTGGCAGGAAAGTCGGCGACTATCATGCGCAGCGCTCACACTGGTCGTAATTGGCATAAGAGTCATGGAAGTCGGGGACTCGCCTGCTTAAAATGGAACGGATTTTTATTTGGCATGGAAGTCGGCGACTTCAGGAACAGCTTATGAAAACACGTTCACATTTGTCGCAACGCATAAGAAGCAATACAGTCGCGATTCTCTGGTTTTACGCACATTACGACCAGTGAACCAGGCTTAGGTTTGGCTGGGTGTTTGGTCACGTGAGTGCTCAACACATTCCACTGCTACCTGATGAGAGATGAGCACGTTTTATAGTGAATGTCAGTTGAATAATTCCTAAAAACGAAAATTGGGCTAGGAAACAATTCGAAAGGCAAAATGTAAAACATTTTCCAGATGTTGTGTTTTACAATCAAATATATTATATTTTGAATTTTTTCTCATTATAAACGCATATATTATATAAATTAGTGTGTTGTAATTTTTTATTTTGAGAGTTGTTTTTCCATCAACAGGGAAGATGCAATGCTCGAGTACTTGAAAATTGCCCAGGATCTTGAGATGTACGGCGTGAACTATTTTGAAATAAAAAATAAAAAAGGAACGCAGTTATGGCTTGGCGTCGATGCCCTTGGCCTAAATATCTATGAACAGAATGACAAGTAAGTTTTCACTATTGGTAAGATGATTGCTAGCATGCTGTTAATTTTGTTTACAAGTGGATGGTATGTACTGAATAATGGCACATAACTGTAAAAGTGCAAAATGCACACTCACGTTGGTACCCTTTGAGATTTTGCTGTGCCAAAATACAGTGCTCTGACATGGCTAATCACGTTTTCGCGCTGATACCACAAAAGCAGTTACAAAGAAGTAACCTGGTTAGCCTCGCTTTCAAGTTCACCCGCTTGCAACTTAACAACAAAAGTGACCCAGTGTCCTTTCTGCCGTTCCCTTTACTGTCATCTCAAAGGTCATCCCCTGCACTTTGGAGTCGCTTTGTACGATTGCTTTACTTCTTTTTGCTGTATTTCATCATCAGATCACTTTCAGTCATTTTCCAGACCCCAACTTCTAACATCCAATATTTGTTTCAGACTTACACCCAAAATTGGATTCCCGTGGAGTGAGATACGCAACATTTCGTTTAATGACAAGAAGTTCGTCATCAAGCCGATCGACAAAAAGGCTCCCGACTTTGTTTTCACTGTGCAGCGATTGCGGATCAACAAGCGAATCTTGGCCTTGTGCATGGGTAACCACGAGTTGTACATGAGAAGACGCAAGCCAGACACGATCGAAGTGCAGCAGATGAAAGCCCAGGCCAAGGAGGAGCGACTGTTGAAGCAGGCAGAGCGACAGAGACTGAAGCAGGAACAGGAGGCCAGAGCCAAGGCCGAGTTGCAGCGGCTGGACCTGGAGGCAAAGCTGAAGAAATACGAAGAAGATGCAATCAAAGCACAAGAAGGTTAGCCATTGCCGACTTTTGCTACTTTCGTAGATGGCTATGTAGTATCTGATGCTGTTATGCGAATAGATGCTGATCTCACCATTCAAAATGCTGCAGACTTTGATGCGGTTTTCAAACAGCCCAAAAGATAAGACAGCCATTTCCTGACGCCATTGCCCCCATCGTCTCTGCCCTGATTTAAGCTCACGCATGACTTCGATTCTATGCCTTTCCATTTTAGCAACTAACCAACAACTATTTAATTGGTCGTGAATTTTTAATTAAGGTCATGACTCAATGTCTTTTAATCGTCAATGACCTGTCCTTTCTAATGCCCACATTCTGGCCACACTTTGATTACATTAGGTTTGTCTAATACTCTGAGGCTATGAAGGTCTTAGCAAAAATTCTCCCTCCTTTTTCTTATTGATCTGCTAATAATTCCAGATTTTCCTTTTCCTTGCACGTATTTTTGGTTCCAAAAAATCAGCATCTTATAATCAATTTTGTGTTTTCTTAACGTAAGAAACTTGGGCCTCTTAGAATTACACTTACTGGTGTGATGCATTTTGAACTATCCCGCTGCCATTGTAAGTCATCAAAATAATTATCTCATTGTAAGCTGCTTGTAGCTCCGTTAAAACACGTGAGTTATTCTCACCTTAGCATTGATGAAGTCTGAAGCTGCGGTTTTGGAGTTGGAAGAGAAAAGAAAACTGGCTGAAGAGGAAGCAGTGAATATTATCAAGGCAAAAGAAGAAGCCGAAGAGAAGAGGAGAGAAGTGGAAGAACTTGCAAAGAAGAATGAATTGGAAAAGGAGCAAATGGTAATCTCACTAATGTTCAGGCCAATCAAAACTGGCAGTGTGCTTGTATTGAAGCTCGTAGTGTAGGTGGCGTCTGTCTGTTTAGCTTCTGTAAAAATGCATGTTTAGGGCCAATTTGAGCAAAGTGGAGCAGTTCAGTGCAAATTAATGTAGGTATTCTCTCCTTTGATAAGTTCGATTACTTCTAACGGAGCCTGAATCTCAAAACCGTGGCCCTTTCAGCTGATTACTTTTGTCACATGTTGTGTGTTTGTATCGTCAAGGTTTTTTGGCAGGCAGTTAAATTGGCAACAACAGCAGTCATAATTATGGATGTACAAAAAGAAATTTTCGGAAGCCAATTTTCATTGTATAGCCACGAAACCGTTTCTAATGATTAACCAGAATTTCTATTGATGGAGCTAATTCCACGTAAATCTGTCAAATTATCGATCCTGAAATTTTATAGGTAATGTGGTTTACTGTAATCACAGAAAGACAGTAGAATAGCTAAGCACGCCAACAAAAACGCTTCTGGCCTTCTTTCTTTGCTAATAGCTACTGGGTAGCTATAGTTATAGATTCGTATTTGGAAACCCACTTCTTAGAGTGGCTTTTCATTTTTATTGAATCCAACAACTTCGTTATGTTCCTAACGAATAGCGACGTCTTTTAGTATTAACTCACAAACTGATCGGAACGTTTTATTAGCTCGTACGACTTTAAAAGAATTCTGTAAAGATGCGGAGAAGAAAACATCAGTCATTGAGGGTAGAAAATCAACTTTCTATTGACATTTCTGGTAATTTGATGTTCTACAAAAAGAAAGCCTAATTGCATACATAGGCCTATTGGAGTTGGGTGTTGCATAGCCCCTTTTTAGCACATTTATTTACATTGTTGCATTCTGTAAGTTCGAAAGATGTTTTTTAGGCTGCTAAAGTTAAGGAGGCTGAAGAAGCAGCAAAGAGGATTGAGGAATTAGCCGAGGAGAAAAGACTAGAGAAGGAGAGGCTTGAATCCGAGGTAAAATTGTCGATCCTGCTTGAAGCTGCTTTTGTCGAGTTGGGTAATTACAAAATATAAGAAGAACATGGAAAAAGTTGCAAAGAAGATGAGAATTCATTAGTTTTTGGAGATATTCAAAGTGCATCGATTCTGCATCACTATTTATTACTGGTTGATATATCGCTCACTTCTCTTCCCACTTACTTTCAGCTTGAGGAAACACGAAAACGCGAAGGAGAAAACCAACAGCGCATTGCCGAGCAACAGAAAGCTGTCGAAGAGGCCGCCAGGATTGCAGAAGAAGAGAAGAAGAGGGCCGACGATGCCGCTGCCAAGGAGGCTGAAGCTAAAGCGGCCGCCGAAGCAGCCGCACTGCAGGCCGCATCTGCACAAGCAGAGGCCAGAGCCGCTGCGGAAACAGCCGCTGCCCAAGCTGCCGCAGCGCAGGCCGAAGCAGAAGCTGTAAGACTTTCATCGACGCTTCTCTTAACTAGTGCTTAATTTGGCTGGCGCTGCTTGCCTAATTTGTTGGCTTTGATAAGCAGAATTGACCAGTAGAAACCGATATTTGCCAATGCAGTAAGGTCAGCAGGATGGAGACGGTCGTTTTTAACGTCTTTATGTACATTTTCTATAAATTTAAAAACTTTTTTATGTTTAAAGCTTTACTTTGTCAGGCTTCTTCCAATTTGGGGCGGATGCTTCTCATGAAATCAACCGGTTTAGTTTTACAAGAATACTTTTTTTTAACAATTTTGAGAGACAACGGAACATGATTTTCAAATACTAAAGGAAGTTTATTTTCAGCTGAGAGCTCAAGCTGCCGCCGCTGCGCCGCAGGTCGTGGTTACAGCGGAGGATAACGATAGGGAAGACGACAAAGAGGATGAGTCGCATGACCTTGAAGTCAACGAAGATGCTGACCATAAGGAGCTCGATATGGAGACACAGGTCGACAAAAACAGGAGAATGAGAGACAAGTTGTTGGTCAGTACAGTTTGTCTTTGCATAATGATTTATGATATTTGGTTTTGTGATGACAATGTAAGGTTGTAATTAAAAGAAGCATGCTAAAGCCAATAAAAATATTCGCTATTCACACTGTGACTACTTTCAAGTCATGAAAACTATCTTTGTAAAGCACAGAATTGCAGGTGCTGTTTTGTCATTTGCTGTAATTGTAGGTGCTTTAAAGTTCTTGCGCATGCCCCTAGATTATTTTCCAAGAGCGCTTTTTCGTCCTATAATGTTGTTTGACTCGGTGTCACTAGTTAGGTGTGACACTTCTAATTGATAAGGAACCTCCTACTGGTTCGTCGTTGTCTGTGCATTGCTTTCACTCCTTGATAGCACGGATTTGGGTGTTTGCTGTTTAAGGGTCTTATTTAGTCCCCTTGTTCAGACCCCAGTCCACTCTAATGCGCATAGTCTGTCATAAGAGCAGGGCACGAAGCCTTTTCTTTTACTGGTCAGCACTTGCCTTGAGGGCGGATTATCGAAACACAGGAGCAATACAATGGCACCAACCACTGCTTCTGTCGCGTTTGGTCCCTCGTAGAACAAGCCTTACTCAATGACCAACACGTGATCAGTACACGTGCTTATCCCATGCTTACATGCATACAAATTGCCTCGCGTATCGAATATCGAATGTTTATGGACCAGACACTGAAGAGTGCCTACGTTCACAGAATAGAACCGTGGCTGTTAGATTTATAGATAAAAGAATTAACTTAAGTCTTTAACCACATGATTGTTACGGCACATGATTGGCTCTTCACACTTGATGCCTAGTGAGGTCGATGTTGTTGTTACGTATGTTATTTTTATCAAGCCTGTAACCATTTTTCCGAGTCTCTTAGTAGAAATTGAAAACGTAAAAACCGGCGTGCAGAGGCAGGCATCTACTGGCCAATAACTAAGTTCACATTTCAAGTGTCTCATGTCAGCCTATGAATTGTTGCAGTATATTTTAAAGGGCCCTTTCTGTTGCCCGGTTGCTGGTTTAGATTCTGTCCTGGTATGACCACGCTCTGCTCTGTACTTTTTAATATCTTACCCCAATTGTCAAGGGTGTTGGTAGAAAACATAATTCCAATTTATGCTATGTTCCGCTGTATTTTGATTACAGCAACTTGGAAGTGAATTGACTGCATCCAGAGATGACACACGCAAGACCCGCGAGGACGAATTGCACCAAGAGAACATCTTAGCAGGGAGAGACAAATACAAGACCCTCCGCCAGATTCGCCAAGGAAACACAAAATCACGTATTGATGAATTCGAATCTTTATAAAACATCACCGACTCTTCAGTCCCGTCCTTTGAAACAGTCAAAACAGAATTCGGTTTTCTAATTTTCTATCGATTTCGTTGATTATGATTATTGTTAGTGCCAGTTGCTGTTGTAATTAGAATAAATATATTGACAGATTATATACAGGATAGTTCAATTGTTTGTCGTCACTCTTTGTTTTTTGAAGCTAGGAGCTCTGGAGTTAACGAATATATATATATATAAAAAAGCTGCCTGCGCAGTAGGAGCACGCATTTTTAGGCCCTGATGCGATTCTTATTTTGGCTGGTCGTTTCGTCACACAGCGCTAAAGCTTTCTTTAAAGTTGGGCCAGCTTTTGCGCGAGAAATGCTTTTAAATTTTATAAATAGACAAAACGGAGTGGACTGTTTTTAAGAACTGAACTTTCCTAGCATCCTGTTTGGTTAATACAAGCAATGTTTATATAATATTTTCAAGAACATTAAGGATCAGTTGATCGCTAACTTTATACAGCTCTCCAAGATCGATTCCTTGTGATTAAATTGGTCTCGATGGACTGTTGGGCGGTTTTTATTACGAAAATGATATGCAGATGATGTTTATAACTAAAATAAGAAGCCTACCTAATAATTCTAATAATTAAATTAAATTTTCTCACCTGCTAAGGGCCTTAAACAATGGGGTTTTAATCTAAATTGTTTAAGTCAGGCCAGATTTTGCAACGTGTGGTAAATGCACAAAGACAGCCCCCTTTTGGACCTCCATTTTGTTTTTCATTAGACTCACCAGAGCATCAATTAGAGTGAGACCATGACAATAGCTGGGAATTTTCAATGTCATGCAAAGTTTTGTTTGTAGTCTTCCAAACTGAAGAAATTGTTGATGAAAATAGTGTTCCATTCAAGTTCACAACCAGCACTTTAATAAGCATCAGATAGTGAAAATTGTCATTATTATGACATCGTGGGAGCAAATTTTTCAATTGGTGTTATTGTTTCAAACTCAAAACAATAGACAAAAACATTATTTACAAGCCTTGCTTTTAGTTCCACTTCTCAGGCTTTGTGCTTCTGGA
The DNA here is from genome assembly GCA_003864495.1 of Nemopilema nomurai. NCBI lineage: Eukaryota > Metazoa > Cnidaria > Scyphozoa > Rhizostomeae > Rhizostomatidae > Nemopilema > Nemopilema nomurai. The sequence goes on from ML133394.1 coordinate 1,740,596, forward strand.
TAACATTTCAGTTTCCATTTTTAGAAGTTTCCTCACATTAGATGGAATCAATTTTTAAGTGGGTTGTATTCTCTCTTATGTTTTTTCTGTATTTTCAGGCTCTTTAATTTGGCATTCTCCTTTTTGCCATCATAGGTTAGGAATTAGGACATAATGATCCAGTAGCGTAAAATTACGTAAAAATTAAAGATAAATTTTGTATAGAATTATGGAATGTGCATTGATATGGATAGGAAAACATTTGAAAAAGGAAACTTTCTGTGGTGTTAAAGCAAGTGAATCTTAAAAGGTTAAAGAGGCAATAATTATTAGACAAGTGTATCAGGTAAGGAGCAACAAGAATAAAGCTTTAATCCCCTACTTTACAAAACCAGATAATTTACCAAATAATAAGTATGACATTTTTAGTAATCACTCATTGATTTTGCAGTCTTCTACTTCCTTTGATGATGGCCAGTACACTTTGAAAGAAAACTCATTTCTTGGAAAAGAACCAGGGTTGAACACAGTGCATCCATTGTTCTCTATACTGTATGGGTCATACTTATCTGCACAGATAACCAAGTCAGGCAAAGGGTAAATCCTCAAAGAATTATCATACGTCCAGTACACTGGCCTTACATGAAGAGGCAGTGGACAGAAATGTGCCTGAGCTTGCAATGTTTTTACAAAATGAGTGGGAACACTCTCCGAGTCTGAGGGTAGATGAATACAATTCCTGCACATTTTATTTATGATATCTTCCCTCATTATGACAATCTCTTGGGTGCAGTATTGAATTCTGCAAGGGTTTGTTGCAAAAAGTGAGAATGGGACTTTCTCTTTCAAGGCAAGCGTGATACTTTGCGGTAGCTTTGGACGGGGCAAAATGTTGCCAGGGCCAGGATCTTGGGGGCCAGGCACAAAAACAAACCGACTGTTTTCTACGAGGGATTGAAACTCTGCGATGAGATTTGCAAGATCTTGGAAGAGACTCTTCATTGTCTCAATGTAATTTGTACCATATGGTTTGGAGCAGAAGTTTCCACACAGCACAAAAAGTGTTGGGGGTGCTTCAGCATAGCCGCCAAAGAGAATCCGCAACTTTGACATCACTTTTGGTTGATCTAGCCAAACATCTGAGAGAAAGACAAACATAGCATCCTGATTTTCTTGTTCTATCTTTTTAAGCTTTTCAGATGCTGCCACACAGGTAGATGATGGTCCCCCAAAAAAGTTTATGTTTCCAAAATGAGCTCTTGTTACAGCGGATGGCTCTGCAGGTGGGAATCCCAAGGCTGTAACCTTCAGCACACCATCGTCATAATCTCCTTCTGCAAGGACAAAACAATTTTCAGTGTAGAGACCGGTATGGAATAATGCCTTTTCCAAATCCAACTCTACTACCCCCGTCGGGTCCTCAAGCCAGTACTTCCCTTCCTTCAACTGTGTCACCATTCCCAAGACAATTATATTTTCCAATGCAGCCGAACTACCAAGAAGATATTCAAGAGACTTCAGCTCGAACTTCGATGCATTCTGAGTAGCCGATGCAACTGTAGCGGGCATGAAAAGCTCATGACGCAGAGTTCGCTGCCTCAAGATCGTGTATCTATCACCAAATATGTCTGCCTTGTCACATGCTGTTCCGTGCAAATCAGGCTTCGCTTTGGTGCTCGGCAGAAATTTCTTTCGGTCAGCACTGTAGGTAAACCTAGGGATGTTGAATGCATCTATCAAGTTAAAAACTTTATCATCTTCTTCCTCACTGTCCTGGTTGATTTCCTGAACAGCAGATTCAATCACGTCCTTGTCCAGAGCCGATGTTTCCAGCGGCTGTTTTTCAACGCTTTCTATTATCTTCTCCAACCATCTCTCAAAGTCAGACTTTTTCAGTGGAGATAAGATTTCAGTTAGGTACTTCGAGGCGTCACTTCTCAAAGAGAAGCCATGCATCTTGAATGACGAAAGAATTTTGCTCCTGGCAACTTTGTTGTCCATCTTGCCCCACCAATATGGCCTCCCTTTTCGCGCGTAAATTCGTGAACCCAAAATGGAGTACCTAATGCTCCAACACAGTTTCAGTACACATCGCTGTGCAGCTCCTGTGTTGTTGCTACGAAAATGAGGTACGTTGGTGAGGAGCCCCAGAAAATAGCGGACCCATAAAATAGCGGAATCCCAGAAAATAGCGGAATCCCTTCTAGCTCGTTATTTATGCCGCGAATGCCGATAATTGAGTAAGATAACCATGCTATGGCTAATTTTACGTGTTTCTGTCAATTTTGGGCACAAATAACGTTAAAACAACCCATTAAATCAAAAGTTACAGTGTACCGTAAATTCGTAAACATGCAAAATCAACCGTTAAATCATCTAAAATTAAACAGAAGACTAAAAGTGACCTAGAAATGGCGAAAGCAAGGGAAATCCTTTGCGTATAGTGGAGAAAGAAGCGAAATTCAGGATGAGAAAGAGTTGTCCTAACGAAGAGAGAGTTTTCATCTCTGAAGAGTTCCCCAGTGTCATATGTCTGAGGTAGCTCTCCAAAAACTGGTCAAACGGCCACAACTCTTTGGATAAAGAAACTCTAATTTCCAAGTAAAATTTACAAACCTAAAAAGCTAAAGAAACAAAACTACTGATTCTACAGAAAATATTAGCATGTAGTGTAGTGGGCGGGGGAGAAGTTAAATTTTTCATGTTGAAGTTTCGGTGAGTGACCGCGTTGGCCGCGCCAGTTGGCGTACGAGTGGCCTTGCGCCAACCAGCTTTGCAGACGGCCGCTGAGTGAAATTTCCAAACTTATACTCTCTGCACAAAATATAGGTGACAGTTCAACTGGGGAAGTGCTTTTTCTTCGGAAAATCCGTGTTTGAGGGGTCAGAATGTCATGGCTCTTTATGGAGAAAGCTCCCAGAAAATAGCGGAATTTTGAAATAAATGCAACAAATCAAGTCTCCTTGACGAACAACTGTTTGGAATGGAAGGAGATAGGTGCTAGTCACTCAACCAATTCATGAAACCATGTTGGTTACGGTTAGGAAGAAGTTTTTTATCAAGTTGAAGTTTCGGTGAGTGACCGCGTTGGCCGCGCCAGTTGGCGTACGAGTGGCCTTGCGCCAACCAGCTTTGCAGACGGCCGCTGAGTGAAATTTCCAAACTTATACTCTCTGCACAAAATATAGGTGACAGTTCAACTGGGGAAGTGCTTTTTCTTGGAAAATCCGTGTTTGAGGGGTCAGAATGTCATGGCTCTTTATGGAGAAAGCTCCCAGAAAATAGCGGAATTTTGAAATAAATGCAACAAATCAAGTCTCCTTGACGAACAACTGTTTGGAATGGAAGGAGATAGGTGCTAGTCACTCAACCAATTCATGAAACCATGTTGGTTACGGTTAGGAAGAAGTTTTTTATCAAGTTGAAGTTTCGGTGAGTGACCGCGTTGGCCGCGCCAGTTGGCGTACGAGTGGCCTTGCGCCAACCAGCTTTGCAGACGGCCGCTGAGTGAAATTTCCAAACTTATACTCTCTGCACAAAATATAGGTGACAGTTCAACTGGGGAAGTGCTTTTTCTTTGGAAAATCCGTGTTTGAGGGGTCAGAATGTCATGGCTCTTTATGGAGAAAGCTCCCAGAAAATAGCGGAATTTTGAAATAAATGCAACAAATCAAGTCTCCTTGACGAACAACTGTTTGGAATGGAAGGAGATAGGTGCTAGTCACTCAACCAATTCATGAAACCATGTTGGTTACGGTTAGGAAGAAGTTTTTTATCAAGTTGAAGTTTCGGTGAGTGACCGCGTTGGCCGCGCCAGTTGGCGTACGAGTGGCCTTGCGCCAACCAGCTTTGCAGACGGCCGCTGAGTGAAATTTCCAAACTTATACTCTCTGCACAAAATATAGGTGACAGTTCAACTGGGGAAGTGCTTTTTCTTTGGAAAATCCGTTTGAGGGGTCAGAATGTCATGGCTCTTTATGGAGAAAGCTCCCAGAAAATAGCGGAATTTTGAAATAAATGCAACAAATCAAGTCTCCTTGACGAACAACTGTTTGGAATGGAAGGAGATAGGTGCTAGTCACTCAACCAATTCATGAAACCATGTTGGTTACGGTTAGGAAGAAGTTTTTTATCAAGTTGAAGTTTCGGTGAGTGACCGCGTTGGCCGCGCCAGTTGGCGTACGAGTGGCCTTGCGCCAACCAGCTTTGCAGACGGCCGCTGAGTGAAATTTCCAAACTTATACTCTCTGCACAAAATATAGGTGACAGTTCAACTGGGGAAGTGCTTTTTCTTTGGAAAATCCGTGTTTGAGGGGTCAGAATGTCATGGCTCTTTATGGAGAAAGCTCCCAGAAAATAGCGGAATTTTGAAATAAATGCAACAAATCAAGTCTCCTTGACGAACAACTGTTTGGAATGGAAGGAGATAGGTGCTAGTCACTCAACCAATTCATGAAACCATGTTGGTTACGGTTAGGAAGAAGTTTTTTATCAAGTTGAAGTTTCGGTGAGTGACCGCGTTGGCCGCGCCAGTTGGCGTACGAGTGGCCTTGCGCCAACCAGCTTTGCAGACGGCCGCTGAGTGAAATTTCCAAACTTATACTCTCTGCACAAAATATAGGTGACAGTTCAACTGGGGAAGTGCTTTTTCTTTGGAAAATCCGTGTTCGAGGGGTCAGAATGTCATGGCTCTTTATGGAGAAAGCTCCCAGAAAATAGCGGAATTTTGAAATAAATGCAACAAATCAAGTCTCCTTGACGAACAACTGTTTGGAATGGAAGGAGATAGGTGCTAGTCACTCAACCAATTCATGAAACCATGTTGGTTACGGTTAGGAAGAAGTTTTTTATCAAGTTGAAGTTTCGGTGAGTGACCGCGTTGGCCGCGCCAGTTGGCGTACGAGTGGCCTTGCGCCAACCAGCTTTGCAGACGGCCGCTGAGTGAAATTTCCAAACTTATACTCTCTGCACAAAATATAGGTGACAGTTCAACTGGGGAAGTGCTTTTTCTTTGGAAAATCCGTGTTTGAGGGGTCAGAATGTCATGGCTCTTTATGGAGAAAGCTCCCAGAAAATAGCGGAATTTTGAAATAAATGCAACAAATCAAGTCTCCTTGACGAACAACTGTTTGGAATGGAAGGAGATAGGTGCTAGTCACTCAACCAATTCATGAAACCATGTTGGTTACGGTTAGGAAGAAGTTTTTTATCAAGTTGAAGTTTCGGTGAGTGACCGCGTTGGCCGCGCCAGTTGGCGTACGAGTGGCCTTGCGCCAACCAGCTTTGCAGACGGCCGCTGAGTGAAATTTCCAAACTTATACTCTCTGCACAAAATATAGGTGACAGTTCAACTGGGGAAGTGCTTTTTCTTTGGAAAATCCGTGTTTCAGGGGTCAGAATGTCATGGCTCTTTATGGAGAAAGCTCCCAGAAAATAGCGGAATTTTGAAATAAATGCAACAAATCAAGTCTCCTTGACAAACAACTGTTTGGAATGGAAGGAGATAGGTGCTAGTCACTCAACCAATTCATGAAACCATGTTGGTTACGGTTAGGAAGAAGTTTTTTATCAAGTTGAAGTTTCGGTGAGTGACCGCGTTGGCCGCGCCAGTTGGCGTACGAGTGGCCTTGCGCCAACCAGCTTTGCAGACGGCCGCTGAGTGAAATTTCCAAACTTATACTCTCTGCACAAAATATAGGTGACAGTTCAACTGGGGAAGTGCTTTTCTTTGGAAAATCCGTGTTTGAGGGGTCAGAATGTCATGGCTGTTTTTGCAGAAGCTCCCAGAAGTGCTCTGAAAGTCCTGGAGGACCTTTTTTCTTCAAGAGAAATATTTAATAGATACTTTCAAAGGGGCACAAAAGTTTGAAAAATGGGCGCCAGAAGGGCTTCATCTAAGCGCTTCCAGCCTTTGCTGCCAGCGTTATTTTTTCTTTCTTCGCTCTCAATCCATTATTGCTGTAAACTGCTAGAGATTCCTTTAGAGGAGAAGCTCCAAAAATTTTTTTCATTTTTCATTTACACTTCTAAAGCTCTAAAGATTTTAAAGAATATAAGTTACCTTTTACAAATATAGCCCTGATGAGGATTAAACTTTGTCTTGAAGGTAAGGAGTTCTTCAAACTTTATAGATAGAACATTGTTAATTAAATCTTTATGTCATCAAATTACACGGTAGATAGTTGAGGAATCTTCAAGTTTTCCAACAGTTGAAGGTTCCTTTTCATATACAAAGAAGAATGTGCAGATAGTTCCAAAGTAGCACCAACAAAAGATGCAGTTCAAGAAGCCACAGAAGCAGGCTTGAAGTTACCATAACTGTAGCAAGCGACATCCAGTGAGAAAGATAAAAAGATTCATAAATTTGCAGTCTTGGCATTCGCGAAATTTACAAGGAAAACCAAAAGGTGTAATTGCATGTTTCTATTGCAGAGACATATCAAACGTGGGACTTCTAGCGTCCATTTTTCAGAGAAGACATTCTATGACAAAAACTTTTGCAACTGGAAGTAGTTGTTCGAAAGGATCGCAGAAAGACGGATACTTCATTGCCATGCTGAATCTATTGAAGTCATTTTTATAGGAAATATGAATAAGAACAGGAAATTCACAGAGAATAGACATGGACATTTGTTACCTATTAAAGACATAACCGTAGGATGCAAATATAGATCGTGAAAATATAGATGGAGAACAGTCAGTTCACATGTTTTGTCCGAGCAATACTCTGATCGACATGATGGGCGATGATGCTTTCTGGTACCTCCTTGAGGTGGTTATAATAGCCCTGGGTTGTTTGGCTTCATAGCCGATAACTTACCAGGCATTTGTAAGGAGCAGCTCACGTGCATCTTGTGGTGGATCCTTGTTTTCTTGAGCTTTGCCAGCACATAAAATGACTGAAGCAGTTAAAACCGATACTGATACAGTTATTGTCTGCCTCAAAGGTATCCCAATCAGATGCCCTCTTCTGCTTGATGGTCTAGTATTCCAATGATGGGCAAAAGAAAGTTAAAGTGATACACGACACTTTCACATATGTTGGAGATTTTACAGCTTTTACGAGAAATTCCCTCCCAGGTTTTCTGTGGTGCATACCAAACCTCATCAAACATCGGATTCATTTCTGCTATACAGGCATCGAAAGTAGATAGGCAGAAAATATTCTCTTGGTTGTTGCATACATTCCTTGAGCTTATTGACTCCAATCATGGTGATTTGTGCTGTTTTGTTTTCGTTTGGAGTGTCTTGTCAAGATGAACATGTTCAAGAAAACTCTTCGCCTGAAGTAGATATGGAGCTCAGTGGCGCTTCTAAGTGGGGGCTAGAATCTTTGTCGGCCCCTGCATTTGCGCCCCCCCCCCACCTTTCTAAGAAGATCTTGTTTTATTAGCTAGTGTTTCTGCCCATATGCTTAATACACAGCTTTCAATTAGATTTGATTTCATTATCAATTATTTAGGCACGGTGGCCACGTCAGTTAAAGGACTGATTTACAGTGGGCCGTGCAAATAAATACGAAACTGAATACGAAACTAATAAGAAAAGCATCCAAAGCATCAAAAAAAGCATCATATCACTCTAAAAAACTTATTCTACATGTAACATACATGCTGCATGAATCACATTCTAAATACACGTGTGTAAAAGTATCCGGAGGCTAATAAAGTCACAACGTGTGCGCTAAATTTGGATTTTACATCTAGCTAAGAAGCAAGAGCACTTGGCAAGAACAAGACCGTACCGAGAAAAAAATACAGTACTCGCTATGCAAGAAGGAAAGTTACAAATTTGTTTTCATTGCGTATGAATTTATAATTAGTGAAGTCAAATTTAAATTGGTAGAGCTTTCACTAGTAACCTATAGACAAACTTTTGCTTCGAGTTCTGCAGGGCCCTGACAATCTAGTACTTCTTCTATGCAATTGATTTGAAATAATTTTCATAGAGCGTGAATAGAGGATCAGAGAATCTACTTGTCAGGAGTTAAAGTCAGAAATTGATATAAATAGCATACACTCGTAACAAATTCCTGAATATTTTCCGACGCCCATGTTAACAATATCCCCTGTTCAAATTTTTCCTGTACCCGCTCCTGCATTGGGGTAGGGCTTTATTTTATAAATACATTGTGTCCACAAACTCCTATTCCAGGATTATCTGTGATGCCCCCCCCCCCAAGTTTTCTCAAGCTATAATCACCACTGTTGGAGCTTTGGAGCACTTTTCTTCCATTGCATTAGCCTGTGCATGTTCTGGCTTCTGCTCAGCTGAGTAAAGTCGGCCTAAATTTAAATCAGCAAGTCACTACACTTTGATTGGTTATGCTCAGCAAAGTCTCATAAACCACTTAATAAATTGCCTTTTGGTAGCAGAGGCAGCGAGACAGCAGATACAGACTTTTAACCTTAAAATCTATCCGGTAAGAGGCAAAGAACTCAGACTTTCAACTGAACTGCACCTGGCAAAGCTCAAGAAAACAAGATGCACGTGAGTTATTAATGCCTGGCAAGTTATCGGCTATGAAGCCAAACAACCCAGGGCTATTATAACCACCTCAAGGAGGTACCAGAATGCATCATCGCCCATCACGTCGATCAGAGTTTTGCTCGGACAAAACATGTGTATTGACTGTTCTCCATTTATATTTTTCACGATTGAGACATCCTACGGTCTTTCTTTAATAGGTAACATCCATGTCCATGTCTATTCTCTGTGAATTTCCTGTTCTTATTCATATTTCCTATAAAATATGACTTCAATAGATTCAGCATGGCAATGAGAGTATCCGTCTTTCTGCGACCCTTTCGAACAACTACTTCCAGTTGCAAAAGTTTTTGTCATAGAATGCCTTCTCTGAAAAATGGACGCTAGAAGTCCCACATTTGATATGTCCCTGCAATAGAAACATGTAATTACACATTTTGGTTGCCCTTGTAAATTTCGCGAATGCCAAGGCTGCAAATTTATGAATCTTTTTATCTTTCTCACTGGATGTCGCTTGCTACAGTTATGGTAACTTTAAGCCTGCTTCTGTGGCTTCTTGAACTGCATCTTTTGTTGGTGCTACTTTGGAACTATCTGCACATTCTTCTTTGTATATGAAAAGGAACCTTCAACTGTTGGAAAACTTGAAGATTCCTCAACAATCTACCGTGTAATTTGATGACATAAAGATTTAATTAACAATGTTCTATCTATAAAGTTTGAAGAACTCCTTACCTTCAAGACAAAGTTTAATCCTCATCAGGGCTATATTTTGTAAAAAGGTAACTTATATTCCTTTAAAATCTTTAGAGCTTTAGAAGTGTAAATGAAAAATGAAAAAAATTTTTGGAGCTTCTCCTCTAAAGGAATCTCTAGCAGTTTACAGCAATAATGGATTGAGAGCGAAGAAAGAAAAAATAACGCTGGCAGCAAAGGCTGGAAGCGCTTAGATGAAGCCCTTCTGGCGCCCATTTTTCAAACTTTTGTGCCCCTTTGAAAGTATCTATTAAATATTTCTCTTGAAGAAAAAAAGGTCCTCCAGGACTTTCAGAGCACTTCTGGGAGCTTCTGCAAAAACAGCCATGACATACTGACCCCTCAAACACGGATTTTCCGAAGAAAAAGCACTTCCCCAGTTGAACTGTCACCTATATTTTGTGCAGAGAGTATAAGTTTGGAAATTTCACTCAGCGGCCGTCTGCAAAGCTGGTTGGCGCAAGGCCACTCGTACGCCAACTGGCGCGGCCAACGCGGTCACTCACCGAAACTTCAACTTGATAAAAAACTTCTTCCTAACCGTAACCAACATGGTTTCATGAATTGGTTGAGTGACTAGCACCTATCTCCTTCCATTCCAAACAGTTGTTTGTCAAGGAGACTTGATTTGTTGCATTTATTTCAAAATTCCGCTATTTTCTGGGAGCTTTCTCCATAAAGAGCCATGACATTCTGACCCCTGAAACACGGATTTTCCAAAGAAAAAGCACTTCCCCAGTTGAACTGTCACCTATATTTTGTGCAGAGAGTATAAGTTTGGAAATTTCACTCAGCGGCCGTCTGCAAAGCTGGTTGGCGCAAGGCCACTCGTACGCCAACTGGCGCGGCCAACGCGGTCACTCACCGAAACTTCAACTTGATAAAAAACTTCTTCCTAACCGTAACCAACATGGTTTCATGAATTGGTTGAGTGACTAGCACCTATCTCCTTCCATTCCAAACAGTTGTTTGTCAAGGAGACTTGATTTGTTGCATTTATTTCAAAATTCCGCTATTTTCTGGGAGCTTTCTCCATAAAGAGCCATGACATTCTGACCCCTCAAACACGGATTTTCCGAAGAAAAAGCACTTCCCCAGTTGAACTGTCACCTATATTTTGTGCAGAGAGTATAAGTTTGGAAATTTCACTCAGCGGCCGTCTGCAAAGCTGGTTGGCGCAAGGCCACTCGTACGCCAACTGGCGCGGCCAACGCGGTCACTCACCGAAACTTCAACTTGATAAAAAACTTCTTCCTAACCGTAACCAACATGGTTTCATGAATTGGTTGAGTGACTAGCACCTATCTCCTTCCATTCCAAACAGTTGTTTGTCAAGGAGACTTGATTTGTTGCATTTATTTCAAAATTCCGCTATTTTCTGGGAGCTTTCTCCATAAAGAGCCATGACATTCTGACCCCTCAAACACGGATTTTCCGAAGAAAAAGCACTTCCCCAGTTGAACTGTCACCTATATTTTGTGCAGAGAGTATAAGTTTGGAAATTTCACTCAGCGGCCGTCTGCAAAGCTGGTTGGCGCAAGGCCACTCGTACGCCAACTGGCGCGGCCAACGCGGTCACTCACCGAAACTTCAACTTGATAAAAAACTTCTTCCTAACCGTAACCAACATGGTTTCATGAATTGGTTGAGTGACTAGCACCTATCTCCTTCCATTCCAAACAGTTGTTTGTCAAGGAGACTTGATTTGTTGCATTTATTTCAAAATTCCGCTATTTTCTGGGAGCTTTCTCCATAAAGAGCCATGACATTCTGACCCCTCAAACACGGATTTTCCAAGAAAAAGCACTTCCCCAGTTGAACTGTCACCTATATTTTGTGCAGAGAGTATAAGTTTGGAAATTTCACTCAGCGGCCGTCTGCAAAGCTGGTTGGCGCAAGGCCACTCGTACGCCAACTGGCGCGGCCAACGCGGTCACTCACCGAAACTTCAACTTGATAAAAAACTTCTTCCTAACCGTAACCAACATGGTTTCATGAATTGGTTGAGTGACTAGCACCTATCTCCTTCCATTCCAAACAGTTGTTCGTCAAGGAGACTTGATTTGTTGCATTTATTTCAAAATTCCGCTATTTTCTGGGAGCTTTCTCCATAAAGAGCCATGACATTCTGACCCCTCAAACACGGATTTTCCGAAGAAAAAGCACTTCCCCAGTTGAACTGTCACCTATATTTTGTGCAGAGAGTATAAGTTTGGAAATTTCACTCAGCGGCCGTCTGCAAAGCTGGTTGGCGCAAGGCCACTCGTACGCCAACTGGCGCGGCCAACGCGGTCACTCACCGAAACTTCAACTTGATAAAAAACTTCTTCCTAACCGTAACCAACATGGTTTCATGAATTGGTTGAGTTACTAGCACCTATCTCCTTCCATTCCAAACAGTTGTTTGTCAAGGAGACTTGATTTGTTGCATTTATTTCAAAATTCCGCTATTTTCTGGGAGCTTTCTCCATAAAGAGCCATGACATTCTGACCCCTCAAACACGGATTTTCCGAAGAAAAAGCACTTCCCCAGTTGAACTGTCACCTATATTTTGTGCAGAGAGTATAAGTTTGGAAATTTCACTCAGCGGCCGTCTGCAAAGCTGGTTGGCGCAAGGCCACTCGTACGCCAACTGGCGCGGCCAACGCGGTCACTCACCGAAACTTCAACTTGATAAAAAACTTCTTCCTAACCGTAACCAACATGGTTTCATGAATTGGTTGAGTTACTAGCACCTATCTCCTTCCATTCCAAACAGTTGTTTGTCAAGGAGACTTGATTTGTTGCATTTATTTCAAAATTCCGCTATTTTCTGGGGAGCTTTCTCCATAAAGAGCCATGACATTCTGACCCCTCAAACACGGATTTTCCGAAGAAAAAGCACTTCCCCAGTTGAACTGTCACCTATATTTTGTGCAGAGAGTATAAGTTTGGAAATTTCACTCAGCGGCCGTCTGCAAAGCTGGTTGGCGCAAGGCCACTCGTACGCCAACTGGCGCGGCCAACGCGGTCACTCACCGAAACTTCAACTTGATAAAAAACTTCTTCCTAACCGTAACCAACATGGTTTCATGAATTGGTTGAGTTACTAGCACCTATCTCCTTCCATTCCAAACAGTTGTTTGTCAAGGAGACTTGATTTGTTGCATTTATTTCAAAATTCCGCTATTTTCTGGGAGCTTTCTCCATAAAGAGCCATGACATTCTGACCCCTCAAACACGGATTTTCCGAAGAAAAAGCACTTCCCCAGTTGAACTTTCACCTATATTTTGTGCAGAGAGTATAAGTTTGGAAATTTCACTCAGCGGCCGTCTGCAAAGCTGGTTGGCGCAAGGCCACTCGTACGCCAACTGGCGCGGCCAACGCGGTCACTCACCGAAACTTCAACATGAAAAAATTTAACTTCTCCCCCGCCCACTACACTACATGCTAATATTTTCTGTAGAATCAGTAGTTTTGTTTCTTTAGCTTTTTAGGTTTGTAAATTTTACTTGGAAATTAGAGTTTCTTTATCCAAAGAGTTGTGGCCGTTTGACCAGTTTTTGGAGAGCTACCTCAGACATATGACACTGGGGAACTCTTCAGAGATGAAAACTCTCTCTTCGTTAGGACAACTCTTTCTCATCCTGAATTTCGCTTCTTTCTCCACTATACGCAAAGGATTTCCCTTGCTTTCGCCATTTCTAGGTCACTTTTAGTCTTCTGTTTAATTTTAGATGATTTAACGGTTGATTTTGCATGTTTACGAATTTACGGTACACTGTAACTTTTGATTTAATGGGTTGTTTTAACGTTATTTGTGCCCAAAATTGACAGAAACACGTAAAATTAGCCATAGCATGGTTATCTTACTCAATTATCGGCATTCGCGGCATAAATAACGAGCTAGAAGGGATTCCGCTATTTTCTGGGATTCCGCTATTTTATGGGTCCGCTATTTTCTGGGGCTCCGCGCCATTATGGTTGACGAAAATACGAAGCTTCGTCGGAACCGTTGCAAGTCAAGATGAGCTCTCCTTTGTCAAGTCTTAATAAAAACAAGAAAACGCCGCTCTTACCAGGGTAACTTATATACTATATTATTAATACTGCTTGTATCTGTTGATTTAATCGCCTGCAATTAAAGTTTACCAAGACCTGTAGTGGCACGTTATCAATAGTCTTTCTTCTACAGCGTAAACGTAAATAGAGATTTATTCGTTGCAATCATTTCATACTATTTTTGCTGAAGAGAGTTATTTATATCGATAGAGCTTTGCCTTTTTTCATTACTTGTTACTAAGATACTTTACTCTACTGTGAACATAACGAGCCTGTGCCGTCATCATGCGCAAAAGATTTTTAGATTTTACTCACTGAAACGAAACGTGTACAGTAATCATTTTCAGAACAACGAAGATTGCTAAGCTTGCTAAGTTGTGCCATATATCGTTTGCAGTCGCATAAAACTGAGCTTAGAAGTTTTCTTAAAAACCACTTTAGGTATGTTGGAGAAGGCATGGAATTATATTACCTCATTGGCATTGAATATAGAGCAGGCAGGTACCTGCTGCAAATGCAAAGAATGTATCTTGCTTACACCAAATATTGTCAAGCCATGAAACTTTTGAACTATGGGCCCTTTCATTTTTAAAGGAAACAACTTACAGATGGAAAATTAGACCTAACAAATTTTCTTCACCTTGCTTTCTGTGAATAGCTTTCTGTGAAATACATGGCATCTTTTAGCCATCATTTATTTTGCAGCTTGTGTTAATGTCCACATTAGAACATGGCTCAAGTGAAGTTCAAAATGGAGCAAATTAGATTGTTTGAACTGTGAAATTGCTCACATTGATTTGATTGCATTGTCAGTCATTCTTCTGAATTCTAATAAGAGTTCTTATGTTATCCATTAAAAACCAATCATCAACTCTGAAGATTTTTGCTTATGTTGCTTTTTGCTCTACTGTATTAATTTTTTGTTGCAGGAGAAGGGCTGCACCTTTCAAAAGGCAAGATAACACTGGTAAGTTTTTGGGATGTTAATGCTGTTTTTTAAGTACCTACAGGTCTAAGCAAATTTTCTCCACACATGTCTTGCAGCATGTAGAACATAATCTACCAATTTTTTTAAATGCACATATCTGGATAAAATTGCTGTTTTTTCTGAGTATATTCTTTCTAAATGCTCTTTATCTCAATTTTCGTTCAATCTTTCAAATTATAATATGCATCATGTAGCCATTGCTACCAAGTTTCATGGTATTCTTGATGGAAGATTCATTTGTCATTTCATTCAAAAATACCTGTATTTATTCCTGGTTTTGGTAGTCATAGTTTATGGTTCTGAGCAGTGAAGTTGAAGTTTACAGTTATTTTTGTCTCTTACAGATTTGGTTATTGATGAGCAGCTTAGCCTTCACAGAAATGAATTCACCAACAAACCCATTATTCATAGGCAATCAAAGTCCCCCTATAAGAATCCTGTTTCAGGTCAGTGATATCTCAATCAAAATCACATTTAGATCATGTTGAATGCAGCCTTTCAAAAAATTTATGTTCTTCTCTCCCAATGCTGTAATTGCAAGTTCTTGCATAGCAGATAAACCAGCTATTTGCTTATTTGTATCTACTGTAATGCCTCTAGAGTTGTTTTATTCCATTTCTCTTTATCATAAAAATCAGTTCAAGTATTATGTTTTTCAAGCATCAATTTAACACTTACTCACTTTACCCACTTGCAAACCATGTACATAGCCTTGAATGCATGTAAGAATAAGATTATATTTTGTAAAGAATTTCAAGGCATGCTTTTGATTATTTAAGTTTATATTTGTTTTGCTGTACAAAACTTCACAATAGCCAACTCTTTATATTTGTTCTCAACATCAGAAAAAGTGATCACATTGTTTTTGCTTCAGTCATAATGATAATTATATAATCTTGCAATTGACTTTGTACCAATGTACCAATATCTCTCCTGTTTTAACTTGGCCCAAGTATTTCTACCACCATTAAACAAATCAACTGAAAAAGGCAAAATGGAAAAAGGAACATTTCAAAATCATTATTGAAGCAGAGATTGACCTGTACCAAGTTTACTAAGCAACTTAACATTGAAAATCCACATTTGGGGGCTTCCACACATATCACAGGCTGATGCTGCAAATGAGCTATGGTGAAATGAAAATGTATTAACATATTGAAATGAGTTCAGACTTCAGTTAATGCATTCAGAACCTGAAATCTGTAATTTGTTGGAGTTTCTTCCTCTAAATATGCCAGTACATCAATGCTATATTCAATAACTTCAGGTCCAAGTGATCAAGATTTGCTTTCATCAATGATGCAAAGATTGGCAAAAGCAGAGCAAAACCTGAAATTTTCCCAAGATTCAAATAAAGAAAAGGTATGTAATTGAGTATTTGGCTAACTGTATACTAAGACATACCAGTCAATAGCTATTAAAAGTCAGTTCAAAGTCCAGAAATGTTCTTAAAAGTTCTTCTTGACAAAATTAAGTCCATTGTCGAATTATCAGAACATGACTGTTGAAGTTCTACATTTCATGTTATTATTTGACAAAAATTCATGATGGGGCAATTTCGTAGTCTGCTGAGTGAAAATTCAGCATTCTTTTTCCTGCACCATACAGCAATTCAATACTGGTGTTGAAAGCTAAACTGTCCTCATGAAAAAAACTTTGCTGCTGTATGTTGCATGAACAGTGTTTCTTACCACTTACAAGTTCATTTATTCATTGGAACGTCATTGTAAGAAGTTCTTTATTCAAGTAAAAAGGATTTAAACCACTTGAAGCACCTATGTAATAATTTATACCAGCACTTAAGAATTATCCCAACTACAGGCCAGTTTGGAATTCCAGAATTGTTCTTTGTGTAGGAGAAAAGAATAAAGATCTTAGAAGAAAAAT
The DNA here is from genome assembly GCA_003864495.1 of Nemopilema nomurai. Lineage (NCBI taxonomy): Eukaryota > Metazoa > Cnidaria > Scyphozoa > Rhizostomeae > Rhizostomatidae > Nemopilema > Nemopilema nomurai. The sequence goes on from ML133394.1 coordinate 1,756,736, forward strand.
GTAAAATAATGGAAAAAGCAAGAGGTGGGAAATTTATTTACATCTTATTTTCAATTCGTTCTTATATAATTTTGATAGATGAAGACAATTTAAATTTAAACGCAAAGTTTAACATCTCTGTGGAAGTTGTGAACTTTTTAACTCTTTAAGAAGGTTATCATTCTAAAAAGTGTTTTGACTTAATGGATTATCAATTTTCTGGTTTTTATGTATGGATTATTATATAATAGCATTGATAATTATGACTTTGATTATAGTATTCCTATTGTTACTATTGCAATCATGATAATTCTACATGGTCATTTAAGAGACCCCTTGGGGCTCTACAAAACTTTAATATACCTCATGATGAAATACAAGGACTGATCTGCAAATAAATGAAACAAGAGTTCAAATACTGCTGTCAAAAAGCACATCTTTGATTTTTGTCCTCCTTCTTTGTAACATAATCAACAACCATAATTTATCCACAGTATACTTGACTCATACCACTACGACCGTCTTTTATAAAAAAACCTGACGGGATTACGTCAAACGTAGTCTGCAAAGTAATGTTTCGAATCTTCCACAAAAAGTTTTTTATCATTATCTCAAATGATTTATGATTCCATTTTGGATTCTCACGTTCAAAGAGCCACCTCAAAGCTTTCTTCAACTATTAGACAAACAGAAAACTCTACCTCTCCTTCATCCTCTCGATAATAATGAGGCACTAAAGCTGTCTGATAATATAAGTCTGATCACAATGCCACAAACTGGCATCAGGTAGATCACTCTCTCAAACTGTTGATTTTGTCGAATGCACAAACAAATCTCCCTTGTAGTGTATTCAATTTTGTATTAAGATGTGTCAATAACACCCGTCTCGCAAAAACCCACTTAAGTTGAACACGAATCAAAAGTCTGCTTGTATGGTTGTTCTTCTTCCTGGAACTTTGCTCCATACTGTTTCCAATTGTATAGTAAACCTGGACCAATACTTTTGAACATGAGGCATCAACTCTTTGCTAAACTTTCTAGTCCTTAAAGTCTATGAAACATGCTACTTTAAAGCCAGATAAACTTCTTAAGATCGGAGACAAATATCTGTCTAAATGTGTTGAAGCCAACCATAAGATTCGGAATCAATATAATTTGTAGCACAGAACGGAAATGCTATAAATTTACTCTTCTTGTCGAAAATCTAAAGCATAGGTTGAAATCAAAAAAACTTCTCAAACTTTCCATAATTTCCATTTTTTGCAATTATGCACAAGTCTTATTAAACCTTTCTTGAAATGTACTAAACATTTGTTTGTGTGATTACGTCGCTAAACATTCCATAATTTTTTCGCACCACTCGGTGTATTTTCTGCTGCAGAAATACGCTAGGTAGAAATGAAGCTTTTTCCTTTTCCCAAAAATATTTATATTATCTTTCCTTGTTATTTATCTTCATACTATCATGTTTGCCGATTCAAAATTACATTGTACCAGTGTGGTTTGTAATTGTAGTTTATTTTGGATTGAAAATGAAACGTTTTCCATTATTAGTGTCGTACTGTTGATTTCTCAATATAATGTTTAACACACGACCATCCGTAGAGTGAGTTGCACAGAAAAGGTTTTATTGATCAAAATTTTCTATTGGATCTTTCATGATTGAATTCAGCAGTAGATGCTTCCTAGCTGTGTGACATATCACGAGGAAACAAATATCACATTGGACTCTTTCAATCGTGGTGCTTCCGTATATCATTATGATACAAATTGTGTCTTTTAAGTAATTTGGTAATTCTTCATGTATTGCGAAAGTAGGGCATTCTAAGTTCGTGTTACATTTTCTTTTTAAAAGATATCAACTCTAATTTTTAGGTTATGGTAATAACCAAATATCTGACTTGGAAAGGAAATGCCAAAAACTTCAGGGACAATTACACTCAATGGAGGTTTGCCATAAATTGGTTTTCATTATCAATAACTATCATTGATTGGCATTTGTTTGCATACCGCTGATGAAGACAGGCTACAGTTACGGCCAAATGTTTATCAAATGATTTTTACAGTACTGAATATCTTAACAATAACGAGAAACATTTCGTGGTACATCACTATTGCGACAAAATAGCGGCAATCGTTACCCAATATCTCTTCATTTGTAAAATATATTTTGTGTTATTCAAACATTCATAGAAATTCTTAGAAGATTATGGTATGGTTTGGGTTGGTGATGAGGACAACAGTGATGAAGAGCAACCATTCAGAGTAGAGTGAACAACTATGATGAGTTGCTGCTAAATCAAGAGGAAGAAGTTCAAAGTGGGCGCGGTTCACTTTGGCATCCAGGTTAGCACTGTCCTTTCAATACGTGTTCTGAAGTAGCTCTGAAGGAGTTTTTATCCTTCCATCAATTTTTTCGTTTTCGCTCGTGTATTTGTCTTTTTCTCTTCTACTTTATTTCGTCCTTTTTTCTCTTCTCCTTTTCATCTCTTTCTCTTCTCAATTTATTCTCCTTTCTGTTCTTGTTTTTGTTCTCTTTTTCGTCTCTAGTTGCCTTCATCCCAAGCGATCCTTACGTCACTTATCTTCCCAAGCATGTGAATTTTCCTTCTCTAACTGGTACCTTTCTTCTATACTTCTTTCACTTCAACTCTGCCTTGGTTACTCTCTTGCACAGTGCTCCTGTAAAAATCCATCCTCGTCGATCTATTATAATCCATCAGAGAGTCGCGGATAACCGAAACGTGTAATCACGATAGAAACCTGCTAAACAAATCCCAATACCTAAAATTGCGGCAAACATTTTGATACAAGTGCTAGAAAATTTGATACTCTTGTTTCACCACAAATCGCTCTTTACGTTGATCTGGTTTTCAAATCAACTTTAATTTCTTGCAATGTTTAAGCGCATTTATTCAACGAAAAATCATCATATTAAAGATTTATTGAAAGCTTCATTAGTACATGTAAAAATATTTTGTGTAAGGTTCTTAATTGTTAGCAATTTCCTGACCTTTTCGTTGTATCATTCTTTAAAATGTATATTGAAAGGGGTAATAATTGCATTTACATTATTAAATTTTTATCACCAAAGTTTCCTATTAAAGAATTTTGTCATAGGTTCTTCGATGGCAGCAAATGCCCCATTTGAAGTAGATTTTGACGCAATCGCAAAAAATATTAAAGAGCTGAATACGTTGGCTGGAGAGGGTGAACATGTCATTACACACACCACAAAGGGGGCTCGTCTAAAGGTAAATGTTTCGCTTTTTCTCATTGTTCGACAAGAAAAAGCTATTTCTAAATAGCAAGTAAAAACTATAAGAGACAAGCTAGGCATATCCGGCTGTTTTTTTATCGTACCTACGTTTCCTCGACTTAGTGTGCAAATTTTATTGTACTCCAAGAAAGTCGTTTAATTTGGATACATTTGAACAACTTTTGTTAAATTAGGTAAAATGTTAGTTTACATGTTACTTAGTTTAATCTGATCACATGTCTTTAAGGTGAAGTCTCCAAATCTATGTCGAAATGTCTGTCTTCATTTAACTTTATTATACATGTATTGATGGTTCTTTTGTATTTACTGGTATGTGTGGCGTCTCCACTTTAGACTTTTTTTACAAAAGGAAACCGACAAAAAATCTAGCAATTTATTTACCCAGAATCCTACTCATAACTTATAACTTGTGAATATGAGCAGAAGTGCAGTGTTTTTACCACGCCGTCGTCTTTTCTCATCGTTCTTGATATGGCTGGCTGAAGTTATCATTTCAATTTTTTTAGGTACGCGATCCTCTGCCTATAACACTGTACGCAAATGGTATATTCATGTTCAATGGCCCTTTCAGACCTTACACGGATGCTGAAACTCAGGTAGTCTATCACGTCGTATTTGCGACCTGCTTACATTTAGAAGCATCTCATTAAAACTAACAATTAGAATTATCTAAATTACGCAATATTTTATTGTTTTCTGCGGTAGTTGAGCCAATTGTTTGGCACATCCTTGCATAGCCTAGCAAAGCCAACAATTCCTTCTAATTTTATCAAAGATAATTGGCCTGTGGTCATCTTAAAACTGTATCAAAACATCACAGTATCAAAACCTTCCCTGTAGATTTTTAGCTGGGATATTGTCCTAAACCATACGCGTTCATGATACTTTTAAGTGGCTTCATTTCAGCTCTATGTATGGCTCTTTATTTTCGTTGTTGTTGTCATGTTCTAGGCATGTGTACGGGATTTAATGGACGGATATTTCCCATCTGAGCTGCAATTAAGATACCCTGATGGTGTCCCATTTCTTGTGAGTAATACTTTTGATTCCTTTCACCCAAGTGCTCGCCCCTTATTGCCGAGGCACCTTCACTTCATAGATTTTATCTGAATGGAGCAAGTCTCTTCTAGAGAGTTACTTTGAAGAGCACGTAAACGATAATGGATTATATTTATGGATGGGCATGCCGTGAAATTGCTTTGATAAAACAACTGTCTGAATAGCTGGTAGTTCAAAAGCAGTAATCAAATTCTACTTGTAAGATACTAGACTACAGGAATCTAGAGTACTACCGTCATTTATAGGTACATCTGCAATTTAGATATTCTTGGGTATTCGATATAGCTAGCCAGATGACGAAGTGGTAAAGGCAACAACAACTACCAACTATTTTTATTGAACAGAAACTAGAAATGGAAACACGTTTATTCTATCGTGAGACAAAGCTGGCTAGAATTACTAGTCCGTCTAAGTCGTAAGAGTGGCGTACCCAAACTGTTGTCTAGAAGGTCTTTGTCGCTTTTGCCTTGTAACAAAATTTTGACTTTCAGCTGAAAGATTTGAGAGATACTAATTTCCGTGATGAAAGACAAGAGAGGCTTTTTACTGGTGCTGGTCAGATGTTGGTCGAATCAGTGTCGAACAGAACAGATCAGACGTCGGACAAAAAGATTCAAACTGGGGAGGAAAAGTTTATTAAAGAAACATCTCAGCCCCCTGGTAAGAAAACGCTTTGCAGTTTTTACTTCATAGCCTCTGTAAATGATGAAACTGACTGAATAGTTTTTGCCTTTCTTATCAATTAACTGTTGGCTTGATCTTTTAATTTACGAGAAAGAAATAAGAAGGTTTAAAGGAGATGAATAAATAAAAGCAGAAATGTAGCTTTGTGGACGATTTCGGACTTTTTGAATCACTTGGTGGATATTAAAGGTAGCACGGGTTTGATCAAAATCATGGTTCCTTCATCACAGACATTTAAGTATGGATTCTGGCAAAGTCTTGACAATTAGCTTGCTTCTATTTAAACGGCAGCATTGACAGCTCTTGACAACATTCTTTAACATCATTTTTGCTCGATTGCCAGGCTGGCACTAGTTAAAATCTAATTTATCTAAAAAAGTCCTCATGTGTATTTGTGGCCATAATAGTCATCGAGCCATAATAGTGATGAGCCAACTGTTTTGGATCTATATCAGTTTGAACTTCACCTGTTGCATCTTCACTCTTAATCTCCCCCTGTTTCCGCTGTCAGGTATAAACAGTTTCTTTCCCCTCGTGTAATAAATCTTTCTGCGAATCTCGAACTGTTTGGTGCTTTCAATTTCAATATTCTAGGCAATCAAAAGCAAACTGTTGACCAGTTTTTAAGCAAACTGCCTTCATCAGTCGTGAGGAGTGGAAAACTTGTAGACGTAAAGTCGGATCTCACAGCCACTTTGAAGGTAGGTAGCAGCGCGCTATTCCTGCAACCCCAAAGATCGAATCGCTAATTACCCTGAGGAGGATTACTTGCCTTGCTGTTGACGTCATCGCTCTTCGTTTTCTATCCCTCTGCTCCGGGTCACACTGTCGGTTGACTTTGAAGTTTTCCAAAAATGCACATTGAATGCAGATTACGTTAACTGACAATGTCCCAGATCTCCAGACGTTCTTATCCTCTTTTTCTAAAAATGTATTCAGCACCCTGAAACGCACAAGAAGATGATCTAGAAGATTTCATTACTTGATAGGAATGCTGACGTCTTTTTCTACCAGATTTGTCTCATAAATCCTTCACAGTTGAGGTCTGGTGATTTGCTCATTCTTTCCAGCTCTTGCAGCGCCCCTTCATGTCATATTCTCGAGAGAAAAAATTTTGACTTTAGAAGTTTTCAATTTCATGTTCCTACTTCTGACGAAACATTCCTTTCTCGATCCCTCTCTCTCTCTTGCTTCTTTCGTATTGATGATATGTTAAAACTTCTATTCTAGTTGCTTATAAAGATTATTTAGATTGTGCATCATTGACTGCATTACAAATTTATGCTTCCATCAAATCCTTTAGGTGAAACGTCGATTATGCTACCTTCTCATTTAATTTCCCTTTAATACATCTTGAGGCAGCATATACATCCTTGGTAATATTTTCCACAAAATAATCAGTTGTTGAGAATCCAATTTTTTGGGTGGGGAAGGGGGAATTGTGAAGCCAAAGTACGAGTTTGACTTTAGCCAAAGTTCTTTCTTCTCCGTCTAATAAGTGTTGTTTCAGAGCTTATATTGTTGTCTCTAGGGGCAAGGGAGCTAATGCACAAAAGAACCACATCTCGTTAATGTGTGGCATTGAGGCCCAACGGAAAGAATATCACCATTTTGCTTAGTTAATGTTGCACAGTCTATGCTGAGCCAATACTAATTTAACTAATAAAAATGCGTTTCTTTCAGGGCGAGCAGAGTAAACCAACAGAGATTGTTACGGTCGAAAGCGAACTGGAGAAGAATCAAAACGCAAGGTGCTTTGTTGTTAGAAGCAAGAAATTTCTGATTATAATTTAAATTTCACATGGCTGCTTTTTGGAACGGCGATGTAATTAGCTCGATTCCTGAACAATTGGAGTAATCTGATGGTTGCTTTAAGTGTATGCTACAAGAGGCTCATGCGCTCGGTAGTGTGTGCGAAATAATAAAAGACATGCGTATTGTCATCACAATTGCAGAAATATTGTTTTATCTATGCGACTATATTATGCATTACTATTTTTCGTCGCTTATTGCTTTACAGCCCATCACCAGAAATATATTCTAATATACCAACGTGTTGTCCATGCATGGCCTAGTTGTATTTAAGACTAACTTCATGCATCCTGAAAAGATTTAAGACATCTCCCCATTCCAGCTCTAAAGACAGAGAGCCCCAGGAAGGCATCACCACTTTGAGGATAAAGTCGGAAAGAGGAGATAAGGTAAATCTGTTTAATGCAAAAATCATGTTGCGAAATTTAGATAACAGGATTCTCATTAGATAATAAAGCTTTTCCATGATAAAGGACGCGGAGTTTCTCCTAAGGCCGACACAAGTGGGTTAGCCCTATGATAGCTTAGATCTAAGGAAAAATGCAATTTTATAGATTGTATATTTGGCTTTGGTTTTTTGTTTCTTGGGGGCTTTCACTGCTCTCGGTGGGGCCTGGGCAACATTCATCGTGCTTTGCTGCCAAGTGTGCATTTGGCCTGGGTTGACGTGTTGCAGACTTGCCTTTTTCGAGCTTTCACATGAAGCTTCCTACCAATAATAGTTCTATCACTTACTTCAACTGCCTTTTTCAAATGCAAAACGGGCAACCATTCGAGTTTAACAGTAAATGTTGATTCGATATTTACATTTGTTTTTTGGCTCTCCCTTTCGGTCAGAGTGGGTAACTTTTTCATTACCAATAAAAAAGTCACCATGTTTCTTGCATGTGCAACATTTGAAATACTTGATTAATTTGCATTTTATTTACTCCTTATATCTGCTAGCCCACTTTTCTCATTTTGACACGAAACTTCGAGGTCCCAACCTTGATCTTCCATTAATCTTTTCCAGACGTATATGTTGAAAATGAAGTATAGCAACACCATTGGGGACGTCAAACGACAGTTAAACAAAATCAGGTAACTCTTACTTAACTGTGCATGATCAAAACAATTCTCTCTACGTATATGTGTTCCAGCTGAGGAATCCTACCCAACTGAACGGTCACGTGCCACCTAAACACCTTATATAATTAGTAAACCGATTGAAGTAATAACGACGGATGAACTGGAGGTGAGCTCCTTTGTCAGTAAAGTAAGTCAACGGATAACATTCAATCCGCCCATAAGGAGACTAATTATAAAGTCACAATGCCGGGCGTGTGCTTATAGCATGCGTTGTTTTTGCGTCGAGTCGTTAGAGACATTTGCGGCTTCGGGGCTGCGCAAATTGTACTTATCCAGCGAAATGGCAGCATAGAATATTTAAATACAGCCAAAGGTGGTGTCAGTTCAATAATGTTCCTTTCATTGCAGTAAGCGCTGGAAATCTTTCTGTTTTGAAAATAGTAGATTGTAGCTGTTTAGCCCAGACTTCTAAGATAAGAATCTTAAGGTGACTTTTAGAAATTCAGTCTGGTTTTGCACACAGTCTATACTTTGCAAATGTGATCGTCTTAGCTTGGTCTGTTTACAAATACCCGTGACGCTGCCAATTTGCACAGAGCATGTTTCACTGTTTACGCTGCGCAAAAGTTTAGCCATCAACTAGTGTACATCACATTATCATAGCCTGGTCTGTTGGTCTTTTTTTAAGGGCCACGGTGAGATTCACAGTAGCAAAATCCTTAGTGAGCTGTGTTATACTGCGTTATGTGTGAATTTTCTAGCTGTGCCATTAAAATTTGCATAAAAAGTTACATTAAGATCCAAGCAGTTTACAAATGATGGTCTGGTTATTTTATCAATCGATTTCGTGGCAGTGAGATCCATATTTTGCTCATTATGTTAACGAAACAGACGAAGAACTCCTACGCAGAGGTGTCTCGTGCGTGACGTCTGATCCTGAATCTACAAACAGCTGAAGTTCGAATAGACATTTTCTGTTATTTCGAGGGTGTAAATGTCTCCAGCTTTGGCAACCAGACGCCAGAGAAGCCTTTCTTTTTCGAGGCCAAATCATTCACCAAGGGTTCTTTATCAATTCTGGAATTGGGTGTAAGCTAGATATTTATCTTTCGACGTAACTCAAAACCCTCCTCAAGTTGACTGTTGACATAGAGTTCAATAAGCCTTTATATTTATTAGACGCATCTAAGGGGTGGGTTGTGGGGGTTACAACCCCTGCCCTTTTTGGCAAGGAAGGGAATCTTGCCCTATTCCCATGGAAATTCAATGTCTTTATGCCCATTTCTACCACGAAACCCCTGCCTTATCCTAGTTGCGCCCCTGTAGATTACACAGACGCTATGCACTGCCTTTCTGAATCATATCCATTTTGCTCTACATAATGAACTTTTGTCACTTTCAGGCAACACAAGTCCCTGAACTACCAGCTCAAGTCATCGTTTCCAAACGCAACATACACCAACGACCGTGAAACTCTTGAAGACTGTGGACTAGTACCCAATGCTACTTTACATTTGCATATCAAGAAGCAGATTTAATTCACAAGACTATGTTTGCTATCAACAGGAAAAAATTCCTGACAAGGGAGTCTGTTTTCATGAAAAGCTATTTTATGAAAATGTTTTAAGGAAAGTTATATTTCAACAAAGAGAATAAATGTTGTCATAGCCTTGACAATTTGTACCAGCTGTAATTACTAGGTTTTATTATCAAGCCGAAAGCACCATCGAGAGACTTTTGTGTCCAATTGGCCTAAAACTTTTTCACGAACATTTTTAATACACCAGGCTTCCGTGTCGCTTGGCGTTGTTTATGTTTTCCATCGTTGTTCTTTTCAACAAACACTTAACATTTTTTTATAATAATCAGAGAACGTCGGTTTGATTTCTGAAACGAACTCCATCAATATCTTTACTTGGCTAAGAGCTTATCTGTGCTAAATCTTCCGATTGACACTAATACAATGTTGAAGAACGCGCACTATTTGGAATCACTTTCCACAGAAGATGGCTAGTCTGTTTTCCACTGGCTAGCCACTATTCACATACACATAAAAATAAGTTAAATTACTTTTCTGCCATGGTACCACAATCAGAAGGTTTCAGTTAATACTGACGGGACCACTAGCCGAATGTTAACCTGAAAGGAATCGACCATAGGTGATGCATAAACGATAATAGCACTTAAGCAGTTGTACTAGTCTGATGTTGACCTGTCCACCTAAGATTTCAGTGCAGTCTCTAAACCGGTTCTTAAATCGAACTGAACTATGTCTATTCCGTGTAAAGAATGACACATGATTGATGCTGGGTAGATAAGAAGCAATGAATATCTGGCTAAGCTTTTAATTGAAAGAGCCAGGTAGTCATTAATCTTACAGCTTAGCCGACCAAAGTACTGAAACTCGCCTCACTGCAGATAATCAAGGTTTTGCCAATTGAGACAGTGCTTTGCCTAGCATTACCAGTTTGGGATACCATCAGTGCTTGAATCCAAATTCTTTTGCAGATGTGTTTAGATGTATGCAGCAAAATCAGTTATTATCGTCAAGGATTTGCTAGGGAAGACAGAAAAGACACTACAAGATTAGCTTTTGTTGGTTTACAGCCTGACAGTGTATCACAATTTGTACTTGCTGCTAGCAGCTAGCATGTTTCTGTCTGTTTACCCTATCTTGCAGATTGCACAAGATGGTGCTGCATTTACAAAAGAGGTTAATTGTCTCCATTGAAGACAAGTTACCTAGACCTGTCAGTTATCTTTTATTACATACATTTTTTGAAGCTTACTTCAATGCAATGTTGACAACCTCCAATCCAACATATTCCTCCCTTTCCTTGATTTCTACTGACATATTCTAAGTTCACAGCTGTCTCTAAGATGCCTTCATACAAACCAATCTATGCTTCTTAGCACCTTTTTGGCCTAAGCTTATCTTGTCACAGCTAGCTAGCGAAAATGCTGAAATAGCTTCAGATTGCATCTCAAATTAGGCACCCTTTCAGCATCGAGAAATTGCAGCATACTGAATCAAAGGCCCTAAAGTGTCCCTTGTGGGTTTCTGGCTGACAAGATGGTCTTTTTTAATTTTTGTGCCTTCTCCAAGCTAATTGCTTTAATACAAGTAGCACACTGCTCATCTGAGTTTGAGGTGGCAACCAGGTGGTAGCAACTACTTCTTACCTTCTATTTTTCTCATTTTTCCATTTTATATTTACACTTTTATTTACATATTGGTTATTTAGTTTTTACTTTCTTTGCCTATCAAAACATATACATACTTTTTGCTACGATCTGAAAAAATTATAATAAACATCCAATAATCCTGAACAAATCCAAAGACAGTAGTCATCAGATTTCTTGTTATCCAAGAGACAGCCCCAAAAATAAACCAGAGAGGATTTTACATCAAATTGTAGATTTTCATAGACAGCATCTTGTGCAGTTCGAATGGGATGATAAGCGAAGCTATTTGGAAAAATTTACTTTGAAACAGTTCCTACAATAACTTTTGAGAATTGTTTGCAAATTATTTCAATGTTTGGTGTAAAGCACTTAAGTTGTGGTCAGAGATCTAATCACAACTTGCCTGACATTAAAGTTCATCTTTGTCATTGGATATCTTGATAACAATCTTTCCAGTGTTTGCAGAATTCTCCATTGCTGTATGAGCATCTGCTATGTCATTGAATTCGTATACTGAATCAATAACAGGTCTTAATGTTCCATTCCCAAAATGAGGCAAAACATTTTCACTGAATGCATCTACCAGCTCCTTTTTGTACTGAAATGTAAGTGCAAAAGCTGATAAACATCACAAATGACAAGGACTCTCTGGCAATTGCATGAAAAAATCAGTACACAAATAAAAAAACTGTGGCCTTTAGTTGTTTGCATTTTATCAGAAAACCAACCTTCTGTGTCATGTAAAGAAAACTTTAAAAGCTTGATTTGAGTTTCAAAAATGGGTAAAAAAATGTACCTGAAGTGATCTGGTTCTTAGGGTTGTGGCAAGTAACTGAGCTCTCTTTGACATCAGGTGTCTAAAGAGGTCACCATCTATTTTCGCTCCTCCAAGAAGCCCATATAAGACCCATCTGCCATCTACAGCTAGCAATTTTGCATTTTTTTCCCAGAATGATGCTCCAACTGGATCCAGGACAACATCAACACCTTTTTCTACAAATATAATCAGGGGCATGTACAACCACAGTGCCCATTGAGGTCCCTATCAGTGTTAAATTAAAATGGAAAATCAAAATATCAACCTATTACAATAAATTGCTATACTGACACTTTTCATTGTTTAAAATATGCCAGTGTTGGTCAGAGTCAACCTAGTTTTTTGAATTATCATATCTATGTGCATTGAATTATATTAAGCCAAGTTCTCAACTGATTTAAAACAAACTGTAAACAAATAAAATATTTTGTGATCTTTTTGTAGGTACTAACTTCCATTACCATTTAATTTGCTTTGGAAAATCTCTTGGAAGTTCTCCTCTTTATAATTTGAAACATGATCAGCACCAAGACTTTTTGCAAAGTCAAGTTTTGCTTTGGAGCCTGCAGTAACAAGAGTTGTGGCTCCAGCAAGTTTAGCTAATTGGATTGCTGCTGTTCCAACACCACTTCCTCCAGCATGAATCAGAACGGACTCATTTTCCTGAATTCGGCCAAGAAAGTGAAGGAGCTGGTAGGCAGTTAGCCAAACTTCAGGAATTGCAGCAGCCTCAAGCAGACTCAGACTACTGGGGACTTTCATAACAAGTGACTCTGATACAGAAATATACTCTGAATAACCACCACCTACAGGAAGAGCACAATTAAATTAATTGCCACAATAGAGGGATGCTTGTGATTTGATGTGGTGAAGAGTAAAATAGGAAATGCGTGTGTAAATATGAAAGCTACTTTTTTATAAGAATTAAAACATAACAGCAGAGGAGAATTAGTTTATGGTACATACCAGCTAACAGAGCCATTACTTTCTCGCCGATTCTAAACCAGAAAAAATACTGTCAAAATAATGAAACTTGACAAATCCATTCTAATCAGACATCATCTATGTCAAATGCTAACTTATCTTACATTCAAATTAGTACCCTCTAGCATTTAATAAGAGCCAATAATTATTTTAAATAATAATTTCTTTATCAATCTTTAATTGTTGTCACTCAAACACAAAACTAGACAAAACACCGATACGACACACACACCTAAACTTCTTTCGAACACTCTTCCCAACAAACTCTACAACTCCGCTTGCCTCAAGTCCCATTGTTTCTGATTCGCCTTTTGGTGGAGGGTATCTTCCCATTCTTTGCAATATATCTGCTCGGTTTAAGGCTGTCGCATGAACTTTTATCAACACATGATCGTCTTTGACTTCTGGCTTTGGTACATCACCGATTCGCATCTTTTCAGGTCCTCCGGGGCCATCCAAAATTACTGCCTTCATCGCGGATGAAAATGTACGTGCCACTGTAATTAAGTAAATATATCGTAGGTAATTGCACCCAAACAAACCAAACTCCACACGTTTTCTCAAGGCAGCCATTACCTTGATAGTTGTTCCTGCCTCTCTTTTGTGTTTGCCATGAACAGCAACGAGGTTAGAAAATGTCGGCGACAAGAAGTCAACTTTAGAGGAAGATGGCTAGCGATTCCTGCGATGGCATCCGCCTTCACTCGTTTAGAGACCCAGAAAGCTTTACAAATATACCCCAGGATGCAATTTTAGGCAATAGTCGAAGCGTTGCTGATTTTGAAAAATTAAATCGAGTCGGTGAGGGGACATATGGGGTGGTATATCGTGCAAAGGATACCGTGAGTGGGGAAATCGTTGCTTTGAAAAAGGTGCGGATGGACAGGGAGAAGGATGGCCTACCTATTAGCAGTTTTAGGGAAATAAACTTGTTGTTACAGATATCACATGTGAATATAGTGAGGCTGGGCGAAATTGCCGTCGGCCGAAAGTTAGATAATGTTTTTCTTGTAATGGAGTACTGCCATCAAGAACTTGCTAGTCTCCTTGACAACATGGCAACACCGTTTTCAGAAGCACAAATCAAATGTTTGATGCTACAGCTACTAAGAGGTGTTGAGCATTTGCATTTCAAATATATCATCCACCGAGATCTGAAGGTATCAAATTTACTTCTGACAAACAAAGGAATCTTGAAAATTGGTGAGTAAGTTATAATTTGTGCACTAATAGAGTTCTATATTGTGACGTCACCAAAAAACTAATCTATTTAGACTGATCCCAAAGGACAAAGTTGTCAACTCTGCTATAAACCATTGAGTGGCATCCTGCTTTTGTAAAAGGTTGCTTTTCAGTCTTATAGTTTTGTCATAAGTTTGAATCATTAAATTAGATGAAATATGAATCTTTTAGTTATTCATATAACACAAGTCTTTGCATTTTAGCTGACTTTGGTCTCGCAAGAAAGTTTGGCTATCCTTCCAAGCAAATGACTCCAGTTGTGGTGACACTTTGGTACCGTGCACCTGAGTTGCTCCTCGGCTCCAGGATACAGACACCATCAATAGACATGTGGGCAGTTGGCTGTGTGTTTGGTGAGCTTCTGTCACACAAGCCACTGCTCCCAGGAAAGTCAGAACTAAATCAGCTGCAATTAATAATTGACTTATTAGGAACTCCAAGCGAAAAGATATGGCCGGGATTTTCTGAATTGCCTGGGCCAAAGAACTTCACTTTCAAGCATCAACCATACAACAATCTAAGGCATAAATTTCCTTGGTTATCTGACTCTGGAATAACTCTCCTACAACAGATGTTTACTTATGACCCTAAACGAAGAATCTCAGCAAAGACATCAATTAAAAGCTCCTATTTCAAAGAAAAACCTTTACCTATAGATCCTGACTTGATGCCAACGTTTCCTGAACACAGAAACTTCCAGGAGCTGCAAAATGACTTTTCCTCCCTCAAAAAATCAAAACTAGGTGGTGCAAAGCGTCATCCAGCTGAGTCAACTGCAACTTTCATTGGAAGTGAAGAGATGCAGAGCCTTTTAAAAAAGCGAAGATGAAACATTCTTACTTATACAAATTTGGATTTTGTTCAATGGATGATAATTAGAGAGAGTATGATGTGACCAGTCTTCTGCCATTTTAGAATAATCTATAATGCTGTTGATGATTACAACATACACTGAGTTAAAATGATGGACAGAAATCTCATAATGTTATTCCTAAATTGATTGTAGTTTGCTACTGGGTAGTGATTATAACTTTTTTATCCTATATGCTTCTCATGGTACATTGAAAACCCCTACCAACCCCATCCCCGTTCAGAAAACATGATCTTAAGTGTAGAGAAAATTATTTGGATATTAACAAAAATATTCTTATCTAGTCATAGCTTATGATGGTATTTGTGTAGCCTGTGTAATTTTTTTAGACCCTTTGTGCAGCTTTCATGAAGGTGTTTGGCTTTTAAAATGTAGGATACTACTTTATAATATTACACTGGTACTTAAATTGCAGTACTTATTGTTTTTCCACCCAGTAAATAACAACTTATCCACTAAAAGCAGCTTTACTGGCTAGATAAAACTTTCTGGAACTGGATAACTTGGGAATCCAAACAGAATGGTGTAAGAAGGAAACTGATTTCAAGCTTAGCGCGTATTATGCGTGGGAGCGTGGCGTGGTTTACATGCGGAGGAGCGTGATATTTACGGACCATTTACTAGCAATCGGATTTAGGGTCAAGATGATCGGGTGGCGAGGAAGCGTGATGCAACAGAACGATACCACATCGTAGTCTGTTCCTTCAAGAATGCTGTTGCAAGGAATTACATAAATATTTGCAGGGACTTTCGGATTATTGTGCATCGCTTGGTGATTATTCAAGAAACTGTTGGCATTCGAGCCGAGTGTACACATCAAACAAACGTCGTACTACGTGTCAGAAGCGGTAAAGATTTTTCCAGGTATAAGAAGTTAGGTAAATATTTTTTCATCTACAAAATCGTCCTCGCGTTCCTAATCGCGGCTACGTGTTGATTTTCATAGATTGTCTAGCCACTTTTTATTGTTGAGAAGCGGGCGATGAAAACGTCTCGAGGAACTGCTTTTGTTTTAGAAATGGACTGCGTACGCCTGAAAACCTAACGAGCACCTCCTTTGCCAAGGTATTTTTACGTCGTGGCGTCGAAATTCACGCCATGAATCTTGACGCAAGCCCGAACAGGCTAACGTGGTCATGTCGACAGTTGATCGATTCTAATATTTTTTATTGTCAAATTGAGCCGAGTGCTTGTAACTTCTTTGCTTGTGTTCTGGTTGCCCTCTAAAACGCTCCTCTTTTTCCTAATGCGTTGGTTGTGGTTTTTCTTACCTTTTGAAACTGTTACGCCATCACTGGTACGCGCAGAATTGTTCGTTTCGCGAACTTGTTCGAAACGTGGATGATTTTTCAGTGTCTGGTCCTGCATGCTCCCAGGTAACTGTCGCTTTTCCGTTGTCTGTCGTCAATTTTTGAAAAGATAATCTTAGAGTAGCGCTTGCGATTTACCGTCAGACTGCACTACGGTCTGCCCAGAAACCTTTTAGGAGAGAGGGGAGGTGTTATAGAAGCATCGAAATCTGGTGCATCGAAGGCAAATTAAAGCCTCAGGCGTGATCGTACGTTTCGTAGCCCTGTTCGTTTTCGCATGGCACGTCTCTTTTCAGTCGTCTGAAGTTGAAACCCCAGACTTTGGGATGTATATATTTTGTACTTTGTATTCACACCTTTGGTATTTTCATATTTGCAATTGCTAGCCAATCAATAATATGTCTGGCAGCAGTAGTTTGCGCAACAATAAGATTCTTCTTTTCAGATCTCCGTTCCTCCGTCTCGGATTTTCTTTCGTTTTCTACAAACAAGAGAGATTTTCGCCAAAAGTCGCAGATATTCGCGGATAAGTAGTTATTACTGGGTTATCTTATCTTAAAAGTAGTTATCTTGCATGAAAATTTCGGTGATTTTCTTGAGAAACTCAAAATGTAATTCCTGTTGCTTTACAAGTCTAAACTTCTAGATTTTCCTCTTTCACTACAGTTGATAGTTGGTGCCATGGCCCTTCTTACTTCCAAAAACACGGATGTCTTTCCAAACCGAGATACGCATATCTGTGACGTAGCCG
This sequence comes from Nemopilema nomurai, assembly GCA_003864495.1. Classification (NCBI taxonomy): domain Eukaryota; kingdom Metazoa; phylum Cnidaria; class Scyphozoa; order Rhizostomeae; family Rhizostomatidae; genus Nemopilema; species Nemopilema nomurai. The sequence goes on from ML133394.1 coordinate 1,773,779, forward strand.
CTGTTTGTGTTCTCTAAAGTGATTTTGCGCGAGAGTATAGTCGCTGCTAGTGTGAACTCTAGCATCCAGAAAAGCAATTATTTTTAGGCATTCCCATCTTAAGGTGTTTGCAATAACAAGGGTGTCTCTGCGATAAAAAGCGCAATTTTTGTGACGATGAAATGCGATAGCAAAGTTTAAAAAAAGGGAGTCGGTGAGGTGAAATGAAATCAGCATTGCATCATCGTTTATTTAATTCTTTCTCTGGCTCACTGACCTACGTCATACCTAACCTCTCTTGATTCCAAACGGGCAGTGTATGGTCCATCCAGCATGTGTGCAGTCTGACCTTTGATCTTTCCATCGTCAAGTTTGACCTTAAGCTAAAAATGAAAATGGTTCGATGTATCGAATGTTCGAGTTACCAGGATGCAACTGGAGCCAAGCAGCTTAAGTACTCAGTTTAAGAGACACTCAAAGCCAGTCCGAGTAATAAGCGTCCGGATCATCGTGGATGTGGCCTTACGTTAAAGACTTGATGAAATTAGTCCGAGATATTCTGAGTGTGACTTTTATGAGGCCTTCTACCTGTAACCAAAAGAGAATCCGAAAATTCCGTCCGACTTCATAAAAGTCCGAGTTACCCGGATTACAACAGAGACCAACTCCATGGAAATTGAGAATTACCTGATTCATTCAAACACTGTATTGATGCTCCATGAAGCTCGGTGAAGGATTCGCTTGATCAATTCGCTAATTCGGCAGCTGAGCTGATAGTATACTTGCTGCAACTGATTCTGATCTGCATTAAATGACGATTGAAATGCAAATGATGAAATGATCAAGATCAAATGATCAGACTACCATGTCTAATTGGTTCATTTAGAAGATTTGCGAAGAGCGATTAAACGCTGAATCGTATATCAACAAGAGAAGATTAAACACTGTAAGCATCAGATGATCACCTTTTTATAGCTTGCATGTTGTAATACTTCCTGAAAAGGAGTTCGCATCTGATGCTGCTAATACTCCATGCCAAGGATTATCTTGTTTGCAGCATTAAAAATGCAACATACAAACGCGTGAGGTATTTCACCCTGTTGCGAGATGTGTAAGATACAACAGGCACCTTCACTAGTGATTGCCTTTTGTGACAATGGAATATGTGCCAATTACACTTTTGATGTCACCGTCGAAGTGGCATCATTCAATATGTTTCAATAATTTAGTTTGCAAAGTTAAAATACATAACGAGCAGTCTCTTACAACAAAATAAGAGTGCGCGAAGGGAAGCGATTCTGGTTTATGATGGCCAAAGATTTTAACTGCAACAATTTGTGCACAAATGTTTGAGCGAATTATTGCAATGATCTTTGAATGTATTGCTTTTAAATGTTTATCCGAATCCCTGGCAAATGACTCTTCGAGACGAAGATAATCTAAAAATACAATTCGTTGGTAAAGTGAACATCATAGGTGCAATATGTTCGGTTAATAGCTCATACTTAATTACTTGCTGGTCTAGGTTCATATTCGCTGTACTATTGCAACATCGCTGTGATCATTACCACTGTTCTGATGTTATGGGTGTAAAAAATACGTTTTTATGATCTTCTATTTTATCTAATGTACTCGTAAATTGTGCATAAGCCAGCTGTAAGCTACATGTTTAGCTCCCAAAGAAGTGCCAATTAATTCCTTTTGATTTTGGCCCATGAAAAATTGGATATTTTGATAGTACATTGAAGTCATTTCTCTCCCTCTGTCCCCATCAGATGATATCGAGCTATACTCTTTGGGTATTGATTCAAATACCCTGAAGTTCACATAAACCGAACCTGTTTACATTATTGTATTTAGAAGCAATGACTCAACTTCCACCCTCACTTATACTTTCCTACTTGCCTTTATATTGGGTCATCCAGTCCCGTTGAAATCTAAAGCAGACAACATTTAGGTAGATTCGCTTATCCAAGTCCTCCTAATAAGTTGATACATATATGACTCTTTTAGATCTCGCCTTATCGCCCAAAATGTCTGTACACGTTCCGATATCCGATGCCAGTTTGGAGGATATGTGTGCCATCTCGTTGGAGCATAAAGATGACTTCTGCGTGAGTCCTCCGTTTGGTTTTCACACCGCAGAGAACACGGGCAAGATGACGTGCCAGGACAGTTCAGTGATTGTCTTGGTTCGTGACAGCAAATTTGAGGGACGCGATGTCATTATTGAGGTACATTTATTTAGCCAGTGATTTCATGACCCTTTTCCATGACCATTCTCCACATGTCAGTGTTCTTTTAGACTGTTCCAAAATACAATTTCAAAACTTTCAAAAACACTTTTTTAAGAATAACTTCTGATTAAATTTAAATTTTCCATGATGGAAATCTTGTCATTCTGCCTTATGAATATGTGAATAAAATCCTAGAAGCTCTTAAGGAAGCAATTCCTAAATTACTGTTTTGTGTATTTGATCCTACGAATCTTCAGATGCTTAAATACATTGATTTCCGAAATTCAATTCTACGAGCACTGAAGAATGAAACATTCCTTCCGAAATTTTGGTCAAAACTTAAAATAATTCAGGCTTGATTACATGACATAATCCTTTTTAAAATGAAATCTTGACTTGCACAAGATCGTAATAGCCCCCATGTATAGCTGAAATTTCCATGCCTTCAGCACTTTTCAGAAAACTCTTGAAGAATAGATTGTCGCAGCAGTTTACAGCAGCAGTATTTGTATATATATACATCAATGTGTTTTTCTCAGGTGAATGATTTCACTGAGGTTCGAACTATTCGGAAACTTATATCCAAGAAGCCAATATTGACCACTGCACATTGTCACCAGACTATCAGCCGAGTATATGGGAAGACAGACGCCGAGCCATCAGTTGTATTGAAAACCGTGGACTACGTTGTCCTTATCAACACGTCACACCCACTTATAAAAGAACAGTTCGAGATTGCTTTCCAAAAGGCGGAAGATTTTTTGAAGGAAAGGAAAAATTTCAGAATAACGGTAAGGAAAACATTCATTTATCACAAAGTAAGAAAAAACAAAAGGCACCATGTAAATTGCTGTTTTTTGCAGCCGTGAAAAGAAGTGCTGATTATGTTGATTTTTATTCAATGGCATTTAATTGCTTGCTCATTTTCGAGTCTTCTTGAGGTCGTCTTCATCAGCAAGAACAATAAACAATGGGTCTCTTAAGCCTATTTAGCTGTTCTTTTAACTTACAAGGAACTTGTTGTAGTTCGGTGTCCCCATCGCCCCACTGCATGCGCAGGGAAAACACGAATTTCCTTCTCTTGTAGATTGCCTTCAGTGATTCTGTTCGAAATTTCATCGATGCGATATTGATAGAGGAAGGAGGACAAATAGTAGGCCAAACGAACGTGTGGAATTGTGACATCATCATTGCCCATGGGCTGGTGAAACCGAGATGTGCTGATCATTTCTTCGCGTGCAAAAACAAATGCCAGACGGCCCTCTGGTGTCTCTGTTTTCCATTTTGCATTGTGACAGGTCTCCCGTATCTTTTATACAAGAAGTGCTTCCTGTAAGTCACCTTATTTCGACGGTAGTGTATCTCGAAGTTAGTCTGTAATTGATCTGGTCTGTATCTTGTCCTTGGTGCTAACTCTGAATGGAAACATCTTCTTGATTTTTAAAAGTAATTTAACTTGTTTGAAATGCTCCAAAGACTAAGAGACTGACATATTCTCATGACTGAAGTGAATACAAAAAGACCCAGGTGCATTTAGGCATTTTGCTGGGCATAAAACATAAAATGCAGGCTGTGCATGTCATGATGCGAAGATGAAATGTGTTTTTCCATATTAATCGGCCTATTTGAGTAGCTCATGCTCCGTTTCATTTCTTCAGCATTAGGTCATACCTTCATTCAATTATTGATTGTTATCATCTACCACAATCTGGATGAAGAAGCTTTTACTCCTCCATTCTTGGCCGCATGTTTACGACATTTGATGTAGGACCTATGAAACCGAGTTATCCGGTACTAGCAGTCTGACCAGGTCCATTCTGACCCGGTATCTTCAATTCACCTCGAAACCTTGGCGATTGATATGACTAACGATGCACCGGGCATTTCATGTGACATTCTGCCTTTGTGCGTTTTAGGGGCTGCAAAGATGAAACCATTAAGCAAGTGGTTCCGGTCACCTATCACGATGGACCGTTTCTCTTTGGTGAGATCATCTTTTTTGTAATGCCATAGCCTTGCTTGCAACTCGGGCAGACGCCAAAACAGATTCAAATAATTGTATTTGATTGCATGTGTCTTTAGGCTGCTCCTTCTTTAGACACGAACTATTTTTGTGCCTTTTGGGATGCAATATTGTTATCATCAATTCCTGCTACTTATATTATATATTTCATAGCCCCAAATTTCAAGCTTATTTTCCTGTTTCGTTACATTATTTTTAACCTTTTACGATTACTATTTTTCGAAGGGTTTGACATTCTAAGTCTTCTGTACCCGCCAAAGCACGCCTTGTCGGCCACCAGCCAATACCCTTCATGCAGTGACCAACAAGTGTTCGAAAATAATACTGCGCTCATTACCAGGCCCTTCAAACGATCCGATGTATAACGGAAAGGAAAGGATACCCAATTCCCGAAGCAAGCGATGACAGACATGAACTTATGCAGTGAGGTTGCACTGCCCTTAATCATAGCACACAATTCCGTTCGGGCGGAGTTTGTCTTCGATGCGGAGTCTTCTACCATTCAGCTATAACCGAGTTCCCTTCGTAAATATTTACGTGAGTAATATGGGACGCTCAAAAGTATGGACAATATCTTTTTTATGGCATGACTCTGTCTCTAATGTCAGTTGGAATTGTTTTGGTGTTGTAGAATCAGTTCCCCTTGCCATGGGTTCATGGAACCTTTATGTAGTGGGTGCTTAGAAGAGGGGAACTGTTGACCTTTTGGGGGCAGTAAGCTTGAATGGCAAAAATCGCCGCCAATGCAAAAGATTCAACGTTTATAGAGTTAGCACGGCTTGTTATTATCGATAATAGTTTTTCAGATCCGTTTGATTTCCAAATCCTTTCCAAACATTTTTGATAGGAAAAAGTCCCGTGAAACGCAATGCACTTTTTGGCAGCTTTTGTCACTCAGGGGAATATTGTAACAGCCACTTGGTGAGTTGATGACCTGGCTCAATCGTTTGAGCAGAACCTCAAACTTCTTTCAGAGGAGACAGTCACACAAAGAGGATGCTTCCATAAAGGATGTTCCTTTTTGCCTATAACTTCTGTGTCTTTATTAGCACGTTTATTAGTGTCTTTTATTAAGTCTATTAGCTTCGCCATTCAAGTATTTACTGCACGATCTAGCAGCTCACTTGAAGCTTCTCGCCAAATAGGTCGTTATTGTCTTGTATGCACTGTTACATCATTAGAAAAATTTTGGCATTTGAAATTGGACTTCAGAAGAGTTGGAAATGCGCCCTGTGTGCTCTCTTGCTTATACTTAGTATCCTGTTGCAACCGAGATATACTCTCAAAATAGTCCGTACGCTCTGTTTTGATGTATTTTGATGAATGTTTACTTCCGTATATAACTTTAACTGAACAGTATTTAAAGATACTGTATGATAGCAAGAGATCGACTTTTGTGATGAATGAATTGTATTTCCATGCATGTTATCATAAACATTATCCACAAACTAGAAAAGCTGCTTTGAACTTTGCATTCATAGTTTTAGACTGCCGGCCGTTTTATCAAAATCTGTCAGCCACTGTGCTTGTTATTTTCTTTTACTGAGATGAGAACGTCAAAGTCGCTATACTCGCAATTGAAGTAGGTTCCTCTAGCAGTTGCAAAGGAAACTGCATATGAATTTACAAGACAATTATACATGGATTTATTGCTAGTTTTGTTGTTGTGGATGCAGTAATTGAAACTAGCCAGCTATGGCTAGAATTCTTAAGTTAATTTCTACACTAACCCAATCATTGTAGCTTTGCAATTGTTGCTTTTGCTGTGCGCTTTGGTGGCCTCAAACAACAAACAAACAGCACAGATTGGCTTATTATGGTTTCCATTGTTTATATGGAACCAAGAAAAAATGACAAAAAGTAGTTTTCTGTTGCTACGATGGCGGGTTTAATGCACCAAAAACAAAATTTTCACGTTTTTTATACCAAAGTGTTTTGCATAAGTGATGCTCAGTTCTGTAACACAGTACAGAGCTAAATCTTTGAAACCTAAGAAAGTTGAAAAATGTTATAAACGAAATTTCAAAAGAAATTCAAAACAGAAATGAAATATTTTAATTTATGAAACTGATTTGTTGAAAAGGAAGCTTTAGAGTGAGGGGTGGGCCCCACCAGCGTTCCTGGCTAGATTATCTGACCAGTTTTGTGACATTGTTACACCCAAACTGGAATTTGCAGATTAAGTAAAAAAATCTGCATGCATTGAGGATTGAGGGCGTATCCCCACACAGAGTGAGGAGAGTCCCCAACTGTCTGTAATTCCAGGCAAAAGGAATCACGGGGTGTGGTCACATCGAGAGGAAGGACCAGGACAATGCTCGATAAGCATAAAGCTTCTCAGTGACTTAAAAACTACCTATGGATGCTAGATAGAAATAAATACAAAAAAATACTAATACTAAAGATACTAATACGAGAACGAAGGAGACAGAGAAATAGTGGCTGACCTTGATTAAGATCGTGTAAAAGCTCGTAAATTTGTCCGGAAGAATTTGTATGTGCTTCATGAGCATGCGTGTACCTACTTGCCCATTAATCACTCATGCAGTCGGTTCCTTAAAGGCGTGATTTGTTTCAGCATTATTGCTCTGCAGTGATTTTTTTGTTTATTCAACTGCAGTATGCTTCACCAACCATCCCTTTGTCACTAAAAATGGTTATTCAGCTGAGCAAGCAGAATGTTATTTCTAATGGATCTGCCAATCGAAAGTTGAATATCTACGTTTTTGACTTGCAAGAATTACAGCAAAATTTTGGACTGACTGTTGGATTTGATAAATCGATGTTTCCCGCGGATTCATCTCGTCAAAGGCTGGGGGAAAACTTTGGCGGAGCAGATGATTTTCACCATAGATGGGAGAACGTCTATTACAGGTGGAACAGCATGTATTACAAGTAAGCTTGGATTTTTATAAATATTCCCCAACTTTTTTCTGAGGAACGTATAGACATTGGAAGCTGTAGTGACCCAGTCTTCGTTGAGTACAATGTTGCGTCCAGCAGTGTCTTCTAGAAATTCTCCAAGTTGTACTCTTGTCTTTGTACAATGACAATCACTGATCATACCCAAAGCTTTTGAATTTTGAAAGCAATAGAGAGTGTGAATAGGGAGATGGAGAATAGAGAAGGCGCTTAACTCCATTTAATCAATGCTCTTTCCCACCATTTTACTCTTTGTCGAAGGCTACATCGCAGGGCCCACGCCATTGGAGGGTCAAGGGGGCCACGGCTCCCCCACTTTTTGCGAAGAAAATAATTCAAATATAGTGTAGAACCTCTTAAAAGGTGGGTTTCACAAACGTGAGTTCTTTGTTGGCAGAAATCCTCAAAAATACGGCAACGGCGGATAAGATCAAAATTCTCCTTTTTATGGCAATGATACGACTAACGGCTAATAGCAAGTTCGACAATAACGACACGGCTTCAACAGGCACGACAAATAGCGACAGAGCTCCTAGCAGTACAGCAAAACTTTCGACAAGACTACCCCTAACTTATGAAACAACCCTTTTTATAACCTGAGCGAACCTTAAAATAATAATTACGTAATACAAAAAACATCTTTACAGACGCTGATGCAATCACAGCGCAATGGTGCAAATGTCACGTGATACTGTCCGTAAGGGAACCCTGTGTCGTTACAATAGCCATAAAAATAGCAGATTCGAGTCACTTAATTCAAGTTTAATTCATTAGCTATGCCCCCCACTTTCAAATTTGTAACGTAGGCCATGTATGGAGGGGCAAGTCAGTGCTTATAATCACGGACGCACTTGGGGTTAATCACACTTAAATCACAAGTCAATCACATTAATCACTAGTGATTATTCATCTCGCTAAACCATTTTCAGGATTGATCTGTCTCTCGGACTACATTTCATAAAAGGTCGTAGAACTAATTAAAAGAAATACCTTTAAAAATGTTCCAAATAAAGCATGTATATATTAATAAACTATAAACAGCAACTATGAATAAATGAATGCCTTGTTCTAAAGGTGGGCGGGGCTAAAATCATATGCTAAAATAGAAGAGAAAATAATATAAGAGTAAAGCTGGTTATGATTGAATTCAGAATAGCCATATATCGGTCATGCCTAAAGGAAAAAGCCAAAAGTGGTAAAATCTAATGCCTCCACCGTACCTAGCAAACAAACAAATAGGCGAAGTGTCCCCCAACAACTTCGGCACAATGCGAAGGCGCGTTTTGATTTACTAGGAAGTTATCCAGTTACCCGGTCAAGGAAGGCCCGGTAAGGCGTTTTTAATAATTCTTCCGTGTATTTTAGGGTGCATCTTTTCATATCTTTTAATAATTCGTGTTTTTTGATTGCCGTATATTTGACAAATCAATCTTGCATTTTCGAAACCGAAACAAAGAAACGTGCAAATTTGCTTCAGATTTTACTCTCAACCAGACGACCACTGGAGCTATTTTCGTTGAACTTTTGCTTGGAGATCTCTACTGTACCAATGTTATTAGAGGGCATATAACCATGCTGATTGATCTTTGCTTAACCTTGCTTTATTGACCTGCCACAGTCTTTATTGCTCTCATTTATAACGGCAGTTTTGGATGCACCCCGAAGATAATGGCGACGAACGTAGTAACAGGCATCATGTGTATCATGGAGAAATCTGAATTCCAGAGAAGCAGCCCTATTGGTTGGCGCGATGTTGGTAGCAAGCGATCAAATGTCGATGATGAATTCACCGTTTTGGTTCAAGACGACGACTTTCAAGGAATGGATACAACATTTGTTGTAAGTTGAGAGGCCAAACCTTTGTCATGTTGTGTTGTCATTAGCAGTTATCAGTTGCAAGCCAGAACCGATTTCTTAAGGGCGTCATGGATGTAGGATCCCCCCCCATTTGAATACTATGACTTCAACACTTGTTGACTTATTTGCAGCAACTTTGTTATGAACATATTTTTTTCTCCCAAGGTACATCTAAATCTAAATAACTATACCAAGCCCCACTTTTTCTTTTCATCTTGTCTATTTGTCGTCCATGAAACCTTTTGTCGATTTTGTAAAATTGGATTGCAAAATTTTTTCCTCCACACATGTATTGGTATTGGTATCGGTAACAGAGCTTATTTTTTGAATAACTAAGCTATGATGAAGCTGATTTTTTTATTATTAAAAAAACTGGATAAAACCATGAAAAACAATTCTTGTTTGACATTGAAAAGACGTATGATACCCTGAAAAGTTAGAGCAATTGAAGTTATTGAACATTCAGTCTTCCGGTTTTTATTTTGTCAGTCTCAAAGCCAGTCACATTTTTATTTTGAACAAGAACTTTTGCACAATTTCACTTCAAAGAGTTAACCAAATGATCAAGAAATCTGGCAGATGTTCAAGTAGCCCTGTACCACTGCAGAGTTTAGAAGTTAATTTGACAAGGTTTTAGGTGTCAGCTAATAAAATTTCTTGTTATGAGGATTATTGCTAAGTAGTAATACAAAACCATTGGCAGGTTAGGGGATCACTTAAAATGATAATCTTGTTTCCTTTTGAAGGAAACTTCCAAAACTAGACATTTGTAACATTTTATCTTGAGAAGCAGACATCTTTTCAGCCAATTTGTTGTTGTTTCTAACAGTTGAACAGCAGAGAAGATCTTGAAAGAACACAAGATGTTATATTGCGAAGGCCTTTGTTTACAGTTGCAAAATGCCAGAAGCCATATGATGACTCAACGGACAGTGAAAGTAGTGTGTCCTACCTTAGAACTGAATATGTAGTTCTTGTTAACACTGGTAATGCAGAAGTGAATGGAGTGTTCGCAAGAGCGTTTGAGTTGGCTGGGAGACTTTTAGATGAAGGGAAGAATTTCCGAATAACGGTTTGTATTTTTCTTTACTTTTCAATGTCCTTATCTATTACTTGTTACATGTTACAAGATAGTGATTGTCATTAATGAAAAGCAGAGGTATGTGTCATGCTTCATAGGTTAATGAATGAGAGAATGTCTTTCTGTTAAATGGTATGCAAATGTAATTACTATCACCTTGTAATTTGAGAAGCAATTGAATCTCTTTGGGAGGGATAAAAAGGGAGCTTAGCTCTTTTGGTAGGGAAGAATTTTTTCTTTATACTCACACACAGTTTATTGTTGCTTCTTCTTTGAATTTGAACCATCTTTTTATCAAACTTGGTGTCAGCTAATGCTTAGGGATTGTTTTTGCAAACCCTGGATCAGAATATACAAATCTAGCCATGCTGATTTGTGTGCCCAAATATCAATTTATGTGGTGTAGCATGCAGTACCTAGTATCCTTTCCGCCATTGTTTTTGTAATGCACTGATTCATGCCTTTTAAACCTAAAAAGTTCATCAAGTATAGATTCATTCAGTTGCAATTCAGACTGCAAATTTATCCACATTTGCCATAATTGGGTGTGTTTTTGCGTCATTCTGTGCCATTTGACATATTGGTGTCTTAGATATGGCTATTGCTTTGATGCAGTTAAGTTGTGTATACACCATTTATCTATTTTGCATTTATCCTGCATTTATTTATTCTATTTTGCATCTATAAGACACTTTTCCCTCTTCAGATATATCTCCTATTTCAAGTCACAGCCACAAATTTCCCTCTTACCCGCGATGAAAAGCACTCTGCTCATTGCTGGCTATGACCTTGGCGTTTTTTTAGATATATGTGTTTTGAAAATGTTAGGCAGGCAGTTGACGTCATCTGCCCTTGAATGCGACTCACTTTCACCTTTAACAGTCCAATTGAGTTCCCTATCACTCAATACTGCTTTATAAAGTTTTTGCTTGAACATGGTTTATTACTGCCAAGCATTTTGTTTGTTTAGGTCTCTTTGAGCGAATCAGTGAAGGCCTATTACAATGCAAATGTCCATGCCACTGGTGAGGATAATCGCCTGACGCAAGTTTGGGGCTGCGATATCTTCTTGACACATGGTGTCGGGGCTCCCAACTGGGCCGATACAAACTTCACCTGTCAAACTGCTCCCCAGATTGCCTGCTGGATAGTTTGTTTTCCTTTTTGCTTGTTTACTGGAGTCCCATACTTGTGCTACAAGAAATGTGTCAAGTATGTAAATCCTGTTTTCTTGGCACCTCTTCGCAATCTTTTATTTAGATATTTTTTCACTTTGAAGAGGTCTTTTGCATCACCTTGATGGATAGAGATGGAAATGTGTTTACATATTAAAGAAATTCTTCATCTTCTCTTCCTCTACCTTAGAAAGTTAGAAATCTAGTACCAGTTGATTTTTAGTTAAACTTTAACTTACCCCAGCATATTTTATGTCATGAGAAGACTAGTCTTTTATCACTGCAATGTATCGCTAAATATTCTCGTCATGCAAATTTTTCGTAGGAGACTTCGACTGTGATTTCTGTTTAACATTGAGTTTTTTTGTCAAGTATCTTTTCTATGTGCAAAAGTGTTTGCCTTAGTATTTGCTGGATTTTTTCCCTTCCTTTTTAGATTGTCACTTTGACCTAGTTAGTATTTTATGTGTGCTTTCGCTCTATATCTTTCCAACTTTTCATCATGTTCACTATTGTTCCGATTTTTCTTTCTCACCATTATTTATAGTGGCCAAATTTATGTATATCAAGGCTTTTCTTTTTTTAGGGGTGTAATTGAAGAAAAAATAGCTCAAGTTTTTCCGTTGGTTTTACATAAGGGGCCTTTCAAAGTCGGTGAGTTCTTAATAGCAATTAAATTTTTTTTTATTTTTGTTTACCAATAGTTCTTTTATAATCAGCTCAAACATATGTGCTTCAAAAATTCAAGAAGTGGGGCAAGCATGACCCAGGGGACCTGCAGGGGACATGTACGCCTAAACATTGGTGGAAGGAAGATGAGGCGTATATAGTGAGTTTAGAGTGAAGAGCTGTGCAAAATATGGAAGTAGATGATGAATAGATGCATAAGCGATTTTGATTCTGATAAATGTTATAAACACGGTAAACTCACCATCTCGGATTCCAAACCGACCACTCTTGCCTGACACTCTTTTCTGCTGCTGGGCATTTACCCAGTTTATATGAGATTGATCCTCCCTATTTTATTGACACTGAAGTACACCTTCAGTCACACGATTAGGTCTCTAAACACATCTGGGCATCTGAGTAATTATGTGAAACTAATTTTTGGAAATTCTGGCATATATTTTGCAGAATTTAGGAAATCTACGTTGCAGGTGGTTTTTAAGGTGTTTCGCAATATAAGTTTGAAAATTTAGCACAATTGCCTCCTGGAATTTTTTAAAAATACTTCTGCTACTTATTTATACTTTCTATGTATCTATACATTCTACTTATACATTATTTATATTTATTTACTGCTTTCTTTTAATTCAAGTAATTTTTTTGCCAGGATACAATCTCCTTTCTTTGCTGTTCAATCCTTCAGTGGGGTAAAAATGGAACCAAGTAAGTTACTTGAAGCGCTATAAACTCTACCTGAGAGATAACACGAGAGACAATTGAATGCACTTCTGTATTCAGCTGCAGATTTTTAGGTGTTGTCACATTAACTTTTAGCCTGCATCTCATGTTGATACATAATTACATCATATATAACATTTATTTCTTTCTTGTATTTTTGGCATACCTACCAACCTTTCATTACTTGCAGCAACTTCTTTGCATTTGTTCAGAAATTGATTGATATATTACAGCTGTATTGGTTGATCAAACTGAGGTTGTTTTTTTATTTCAGTTGAATTTTTCGTTTCATTTTCAAACCACTTTCTCTAATAAATGGTTTGTTTGCTACGGGGATATTGCATTCAAATATCAATAAGCTGTCACTAGATCAAATGTATTTATAATTTGACTGTAAATTGTTTAATGTTGTTCATCAACAATTTTTGTCCCTGATTGTATTATAATTTCAGTGTTGGAGTACTTTATTAACTAGTTGTACGATGTAAAAGCTTTTTTGAACATTTTTTAAATGCTGCTTGATTGACAGCTTTGATCTCTACGCCCTACGGACATATTTTCCAATATAAAGAAATATTTGCAGTTATTTTATAAGTTGATTCTTTATTTTTGATGTATTTCTCTCTGTATCCAGCCTGTATCTAAACTTGAGAAGAAAACCTTTTATGACGTTTCTGGCTCTTAGGAGCTCGTGGCTGCCAGTAACACTCGTGTCATGAACGGAAAGGTGAAGTTTAGTTTACAGTAAGGTGATCTTTCAGTTTAGGAAATCTGAAAAAAATTCCCCTGCGTATTTTAAGCTACGAGAGTTAAAAAAATTCAATTTTGTTGACTTTAATAATTTCTTCGCACTCATCAAAATTTCTGCCGATGATGTGCTGTGGTGACAAATGGTTGGAAAGATGGTGCAGACAATGAGTGCCACACAGCTTGTACTCTACCGTTGCTTCGAAAAGTTTCGCAGTATTAGGAGGATTTTATAAATCACTGACTATGAGGATTTCAAAAAATCACTGAATATGGACCAAGATTTTTTTGATCTAAAGCTAAGTTTAGAGCACTCTCCTGATGCAAAGAAGTCCTCTGATGCTGTTGGTGTTCCTTTACTCCGGTTGGTTGAGGAAGAATGGGTAATTTTATGCAGACCGTTGTGGAATAAGAAACAAGGCTATAGCCTTACAATTTGCCCAAAAAATCACTGAATCTGGACCAAGAATTTTTTGATCTAAAACTAAGTTCAGAGCACTCTCGTCATGCAAAAGAGTCCTCTGATGCTGTTGGTGTTCCTTTACTCCGGTTGGTTGAGGAAAAATGGGTGTTTTATGCAGACCGTTGTTGCATAAAAAGCAAGGCTATAGCCTTACCGTTTGCCCCAAAAATCACTGAATCTGAACCAAGATTTTTTTGATCCAAAACAAAGTTTTGAGCACTCTCCTGATGCAAAGGAGTCCTCTAATGCTGTTGGTGTTCCTTTACTCCGGTTAGTTGAGGAAAAATGGGTGTTTTTACCCAGACCGCTGTTGCATAAAAAGCAAGGCTAAAGTCTTACCGTTTGCTCCAAAAATCACTAAATCTGGACCAAGAATCTTTTGACCCAAAACAAAGTTTTGAGCACTCTCCTGATGCAAAGGAGTCTTTTGATGCTGTGGTTGTTTCTTTACTCCGGTTGGTTGAGGAAGAATGGGTAATTTTATGCAGACCGTTGTTGCATAAAAGCAAGGCTATAGCCTTACTGTTCGCTCCAAAAATCACTGAATCTGGACCACGAAATTTGTGATCTAAAACAAAGTTCAGAGCAATCTCCTGATGCAAAGGAGTCCTCTGATGCTGTTGGTGTTCCTTTACTCCGGTTTGTTGAGGAGAATTGGATGTTTTTACCCAGACCGTTGTTGCATAAAAAGCAAGGCTATAGCCTTACCGTTTGCCCCAAAAATCACTGAATTTGAACCAAGAATTTTTGATCCAAAACAAAGTTTTGAGCACTCTCCTGATGCAAAGGAGTCCTTTGATGCTGTGGTTGTTTCTTTACTCCGGTTGGTTGAGGAGAAATGGGTGTTTTTACCCAGACCGCTGTTACATAAAAAGCAAGGCTATAGCCTTACCGTTTGCCCCAAAAATCACTGAATCTGAACCAAGATTTTTTGATCCAAAACAAAGTTTTGAGCACTCTCCTGATGCAAAGGAGTCCTTTGATGCTGTGGTTGTTTCTTTACTCCGGTTTGTTGAGGAGAAATGGGTGTTTTTACCCAGACCTTTGTTGCATAAAAAGCAAGGCTATAGCCTTACCGTTTGCCCCAAAAATCACTGAATCTGAACCAAGATTTTTTTGATCCAAAACAAAGTTTTGAGCACTCTCCTGATGCAAAGGAGTCCTTTGATGCTGTGGTTGTTTCTTTACTCCGGTTGTTGAGGAGAAATGGGTGTTTTTACCCAGACCTTTGTTGCATAAAAAGCAAGGCTATAGCCTTACCGTTTGCCCCAAAAATCACTGAATTTGAACCATGAATTTTTGATCCAAAACAAAGTTTTGAGCACTCTCCTGATGCAAAGGAGTCCTCTGATGCTGTTGGTGTTCCTTTACTCCGGTTGGTTGAGGAGAAATGGGTGTTTTTACCCAGACCGCTGTTACATAAAAAGCAAGGCTATAGCCTTACCGTTTGCCCCAAAAATCACTGAATCTGAACCAAGATTTTTTTGATCCAAAACAAAGTTTGAGCACTCTCCTGATGCAAAGGAGTCCTCTGATGCTGTTGGTGTTCCTTTACTCCGGTTGGTTGAGGAGAAATGGGTGTTTTTACCCAGACCGTTGTTGCATAAAAAGCAAGGCTATAGCCTTACCGTTTGCCCCAAAAATCACTGAATCTGAACCAAGATTTTTTGATCCAAAACAAAGTTTTGAGCACTCTCCTGATGCAAAGGAGTCCTCTGATGCTGTTGGTGTTCCTTTACTCCGGTTGGTTGAGGAGAAATGGGTGTTTTTACCCAGACCGCTGTTACATAAAAAGCAAGGCTATAGCCTTACCGTTTGCCCCAAAATCACTGAATTTGAACCAAGAATTTTTGATCCAAAACAAAGTTTTGAGCACTCTCCTGATGCAAAGGAGTCCTTGATGCTGTTGGTGTTCCTTTACTCCGGTTGGTTGAGGAGAAATGGGTGTTTTTACCCAGACCGCTGTTGCATAAAAAGCAAGGCTATAGTCTTACCGTTTGCCCCAAAAATCACTGAATCTGAACCAAGATTTTTTTGATCCAAAACAAAGTTTTGAGCACTCTCCTGATGCAAAGGAGTCCTCTGATGCTGTTGGTGTTCCTTTACTCCGGTTGGTTGAGGAGAAATGGGTGTTTTTACCAAGACATTTGTTGCATAAAAAGCAAGGCTATAGCCTTACCGTTTGCCCCAAAAATCACTGAATTTGAACCAAGAATTTTTGATCCAAAACAAAGTTTTGAGCACTCTCCTGGAGCAAAGGAGTCCTATGATGCTGTTGGTGTTCCTTTACTCCGGTTGGTTGAGGAGAAATGGGTGTTTTTACCCAGACCGCTGTTGCATAAAAAGCAAGGCTATAGCCTTACCGTTTGCTCCAAAAATCACTGAATCTTGACCAAGATTTTTTCTCTAAAACTAAGTTTTGAGCACTCTCCTGATGCAAAGGAGTCCTATGATGCTGTTGGTGTTCCTTTACTCCGGTTGGTTGAGGAAGAATGGGTTTTTTCAGACCGCTGTTGCATAAAAAGCAAGGCTATAGCCTTACCGTTTGCCCCAAAAATCACTGAATCTGAACAAGATTTTTTGAACCAAAACAAAGTTTTGAGCACTCTCTGATGCAAAGGAGTCCTTGATGCTGTTGGTGTTCCTTTACTCCGGTTGGTTGAGGAGAAATGGGTGTTTTTACCCAGACCGCTGTTGCATAAAAAGCAAGGCTATAGCCTTACCGTTTGCCCCAAAAATCACTGAATCTGAACCAAGATTTTTTTGATCCAAAACAAAGTTTTGAGCACTCTCCTGATGCAAAGGAGTCCTTTGATGCTGTTGGTGTTCCTTTACTCCGGTTGGTTGAGGAGAAATGGATGTTTTTACCCAGACCGCTGTTGCATAAAAAGCAAGGCTATAGCCTTACCGTTTGCCCCAAAAATCACTGAATCTGAACCAAGATTTTTTTGATCCAAAACAAAGTTTTGAGCACTCTCCTGATGCAAAGGAGTCCTATGATGCTGTTGGTGTTCCTTTACTCCGGTTGGTTGAGGAGAAATGGTGTTTTTACCCAGACCTTTGTTGCATAAAAAGCAAGGCTATAGCCTTACCGTTTGCCCCAAAATCACTGAATTTGAACCAAGAATTTTTGATCCAAAACAAAGTTTTGAGCACTCTCCTGATGCAAAGGAGTCCTATGATGCTGTTGGTGTTCCTTTACTCCGGTTGGTTGAGGAGAAATGGGTGTTTTTACCCAGACCTTGTTGCATAAAAAGCAAGGCTATAGCCTTACCGTTTGCCCCAAAATCACTGAATTGAACCAAGATTTTTGATCCAAAACAAAGTTTTGAGCACTCTCCTGATGCAAAGGAGTCCTATGATGCTGTTGGTGTTCCTTTACTCCGGTTGGTTGAGGAGAAATGGGTGTTTTTACCCAGACCTTGTTGCATAAAAAGCAAGGCTATAGCCTTACCGTTTGCCCCAAAATCACTGAATCTGAACCAAGAATTTTTGATCCAAAACAAAGTTTTGAGCACTCTCCTGATGCAAAGGAGTCCTATGATGCTGTTGGTGTTCCTTTACTCCGGTTGGTTGAGGAGAAATGGGTGTTTTTACCCAGACCGCTGTTGCATAAAAAGCAAGGCTATAGCCTTACCGTTTGCCCCAAAAATCACTGAATCTGAACCAAGATTTTTTGATCCAAAACAAAGTTTTGAGCACTCTCCTGATGCAAAGGAGTCCTCTGATGCTGTTGGTGTTCCTTTACTCCGGTTGGTTGAGGAGAAATGGGTGTTTTTACCAGACTTGTTGCATAAAAAGCAAGGCTATAGCCTTACCGTTTGCCCCAAAAATCACTGAATTGAACCAAGATTTTTGATCCAAAACAAAGTTTTGAGCACTCTCCTGATGCAAAGGAGTCCTATGATGCTGTTGGTGTTCCTTTACTCCGGTTGGTTGAGGAGAATGGGTGTTTTTACCCAGACCGTGTTGCATAAAAAGCAAGGCTATAGCCTTACCGTTTGCCCCAAAAATCACTGAATCTGAACCAAGATTTTTTTGATCCAAAACAAAGTTTTGAGCACTCTCCTGATGCAAAGGAGTCCTATGATGCTGTTGGTGTTCCTTTACTCCGGTTGGTTGAGGAGAAATGGGTGTTTTTACCAGACCGCTGTTGCATAAAAAGCAAGGCTATAGCCTTACCGTTTGCCCAAAAATCACTGAATCTGACCAAGATTTTTGATCCAAAACAAAGTTTTGAGCACTCTCCTGATGCAAAGGAGTCCTTTGATGCTGTGGTTGTTTCTTTACTCCGGTTGGTTGAGGAAGAATGGGTAATTTTATGCAGACCGTTGTTGCATAAAAAGCAAGGCTATAGCCTTACCGTTTGCCCCAAAAATCACTGAATCTGACCAAGAATTTTTGAACCAAAACAAGTTTTGAGCACTCTCCTGATGCAAAGGAGTCCTTTGATGCTGTGGTGTTCCTTTACTCCGGTTGGTTGAGGAGAATGGGTTTTTATGCAGACCGTTGTTGCATAAAAAGCAAGGCTATAGCCTTACCGTTTGCCCCAAAAATCACTGAATTGAACCAAGATTTTTGATCCAAAACAAAGTTTTGAGCACTCTCCTGATGCAAAGGAGTCCTCTGATGCTGTTGGTGTTCCTTTACTCCGGTTGTTGAGGAGAATGGATGTTTTTACCCAGACCGTTGTTGATAAAAAGCAAGGCTATAGCCTTACCGTTTGCCCCAAAAATCACTGAATCTGAACCAAGATTTTTTTGATCCAAAACAAAGTTTTGAGCACTCTCCTGATGCAAAGGAGTCCTATGATGCTGTTGGTGTTCCTTTACTCCGGTTGGTTGAGGAGAAATGGGTGTTTTTACCCAGACCGCTGTTGCATAAAAAGCAAGGCTATAGCCTTACCGTTTGCCCCAAAAATCACTGAATCTGAACCAAGAATTTTTGATCCAAAACAAAGTTTTGAGCACTCTCCTGATGCAAAGGAGTCCTTGATGCTGTTGGTGTTCCTTTACTCCGGTTGGTTGAGGAGAAATGGATGTTTTTACCCAGACCTTTGTTGCATAAAAAGCAAGGCTATAGCCTTACCGTTTGCCCCAAAAATCACTGAATTTGAACCAAGAATTTTTGATCCAAAACAAAGTTTTGAGCACTCTCCTGATGCAAAGGAGTCCTCTGATGCTGTTGGTGTTCCTTTACTCCGGTTAGGTTAAGAGAATTTGGTGTTTTTACCCAGACCTTTGTTGCATAAAAAGCAAGGCTATAGCCTTACCGTTTGCCCCAAAAATCACTGAATCTGAACCAAGATTTTTTTGATCCAAAACAAAGTTTTGAGCACTCTCCTGATGCAAAGGAGTTCTTTGATGCTGTGGTTGTTTCTTTACTCCGGTTGGTTGAGGAAGAATGGGTAATTTTATGCAGACCGTTGTTGCATAAAAAGCAAGGCTATAGCCTTACTGTTTGCACCGAAAATCACTGAATCTGGACCAAGAATTTTGTGATCGAAAACCAAGTTCAGAGCACTCTCCTGATGCAAAGGAGTCCTTTGATGCAGTGGTTGTTCCTTTACTCCGGTTGGTTGAGGAAGAATGGGTAATTTTATGCAGACCGTTGTTGCAAAAAAAGCAAGGCTATAGCCTTACCGTTTGCCCCAAAAGTCACTGAATCTGAACCAAGATTTTTTTGATACAAAACAAAGTTTTGAGCACTCTCCTGATGCAAAGGAGTCCTCTGATGCTGTTGGTGTTCCTTTACTCCGGTTGGTCGAGGAAGAATGGGTAATTTTATGCAGACCGTTGTTGCATAAAAAGCAAGGCTATAGCCTTACCGTTTGCTCCAAAAATTACCAAATCTGGACGAAGAATCTTTTGATCTAAAACTAAGTTGAGAGCACTCTCTTGATAAAAAGGAGTCATCTGATGCTGTTGGTGATTCTCTCGGTTTGTTGAGGAGAAATGGGTGTTTTTATGCAGACCGTTGTTGAATAAAAAGCAAGGCTATAGCCTTACCGTTTGCCCCAAAAATCATTGAATCTGGACCAATATTTTTTTGATCTAAAACTAAGTTTAGAGCACTCTCCTGATACAAAGGAGTCCTCTGATGCTGTTGGTGTTCCTTTACTCCGGTTGGTTGAGGAAAAATGGGTAATTTTATGCAGACCGTTGTTGAATAAAAAGCAAGGCTATAGCCTTACCGTTTGCCCTAAAAATCATTGAATCTGGACCAATATTTTTTTGATCTAAAACTAAGTTTAGAGCACTCTCCTGATAAAAAAGGAGTCCTCTGATGCTGTTGGTGTTCCTTTACTCCGGTTGGTTGAGGAAAAATGGGTAATTTTATGCAGACAGTTGTTGAATAAAAAGCAAGGCTATAGCCTTACCGTTTGCCCCAAAAATCATTGAATCTGGACCAATATTTTTTTGATCTAAAACTAAGTTTTGAGCACTCTCCTGATACAAAGGAGTCCTCTGATGCTGTTGGTGTTCCTTTACTCCGGTTGGTTGAGAAAGAATGGGTAATTTTATGCAGACCGTTGTTGCATAAAAAGCAAGGCTATAGCCTTACCGTTTGCTCCAAAACTCACTGATTCTGGACCACGAAATTTGTGATCTAAAACAAAGTTCAGAGCACTCTCCTGATGCAAAGGAGTCCTCTGATGTTGTTGGTGTTCCTTTACTCTGGTTGGTTGAGGAAGAATGGGTAATTTTATGAAGACCGCTGTTACATAAAAAGCAAGGCTATAGCCTTACCGTTTGCCCCAAAAATCACTGAATCTGAACCAAGATTTTTTTGAACCAAAACAAAGTTTTGAGCACTCTCTTGATGCAAAGGAGTCCTTTGATGTTCTGATTGTTTTTTTATTCCGGTTGGTTGAGGAAGAATGGGTAATTTTATGCAGACCGTTGTTGCATAAAAAGCAAGGCTATAGCCTTACCGTTTGCTCCAAAAATTACCAAATCTGGACGAAGAATCTTTTGATCTAAAACTAAGTTGAGAGCACTCTCTTGATAAAAAGGAGTCATCTGATGCTGTTGGTGATTCTTTACTCCGGTTTGTTGAGGAGAATTGGGTGTTTTTATGCAGACCGTTGTTGAATAAAAAGCAAGGCTATAGCCTTACCGTTTGCCCCAAAAATCATTGAATCTGGACCAATATTTTTTTGATCTAAAACTAAGTTTAGAGCACTCTCCTGATACAAAGGAGTCCTCTGATGCTGTTGGTGTTCCTTTACTCCGGTTGGTTGAGGAAAAATGGGTAATTTTATGCAGACCGTTGTTGAATAAAAAGCAAGGCTATAGCCTTACCGTTTGCCCTAAAAATCATTGAATCTGGACCAATATTTTTTGATCTAAAACTAAGTTTAGAGCACTCTCCTGATAAAAAGGAGTCCTCTGATGCTGTTGGTGTTCCTTTACTCCGGTTGGTTGAGGAAAAATGGGTAATTTTATGCAGACAGTTGTTGAATAAAAAGCAAGGCTATAGCCTTACCGTTTGCCCCAAAAATCATTGAATCTGGACCAAATTTTTTTGATCTAAAACTAAGTTTAGAGCACTCTCCTGATACAAAGGAGTCCTCTGATGCTGTTGGTGTTCCTTTACTCCGGTTGGTTGAGGAAGAATGGGTAATTTTATGCAGACCGTTGTTGCATAAAAAGCAAGGCTATAGCCTTACCGTTTGCTCCAAAAATCACTGAATCTGGACCACGAAATTTGTGATCTAAAACAAAGTTCAGAGCACTCTCCTGATGCAAAGGAGTCCTCTGATGCTGTTGGTGTTCCTTTACTCCGGTTGGTTGAGGAAGAATGGGTAATTTTATGAAGACCGCTGTTACATAAAAAGCAAGGCTATAGCCTTACCGTTTGCCCCAAAAATCACTGAATCTGAACCAAGATTTTTTTGAACCAAAACAAAGTTTTGAGCACTCTCTTGATGCAAAGGAGTCCTTTGATGTTCTGATTGTTTTTTTATTCCGGTTGGTTGAGGAAGAATGGGTAATTTTATGCAGACCGTTGTTGCATAAAAAGCAAGGCTATAGCCTTACCGTTTGCTCCAAAAATTACCAAATCTGGACCAAGAATCTTTTTGATCTAAAACTAAGTTTGAGCACTCTCCTGATGCAAAGGAGTCCTCTGATGCTGTTGGTGTTTCTTTACTCCGGTTTGTTGAGGAGAATTGGGTGTTTTTATGCAGACCGTTGTTGAATAAAAAGCAAGGCTATAGCCTTACCGTTTGCCCCAAAAATCATTGAATCTGGACCAATTTTTTTGATCTAAAACTAAGTTTTGAGCACTCTCCTGATAAAAGGAGTCCTCTGATGCTGTTGGTGTTCCTTTACTCCGGTTGGTTGAGGAAAATGGGTAATTTTTATGCAGACCGTTGTTGAATAAAAAGCAAGGCTATAGCCTTACCGTTTGCCCCAAAAATCACTGAATCTGACCAAGATTTTTTTGATCTAAAACTAAGTTTTGAGCACTCTCCTGATACAAAGGAGTCCTCTGATGCTGTTGGTGTTCCTTTACTCCGGTTGGTTGAGGAAAAATGGGTAATTTTATGCAGACCGTTGTTGAATAAAAAGCAAGGCTATAGCCTTACCGTTTGCCCCAAAAATCATTGAATCTGGACCAATATTTTTTTGATCTAAAACTAAGTTTAGAGCACTCTCCTGATGCAAAGGAGTCCTCTGATGCTGTTGGTGTTCCTTTACTCCGGTTGGTTGAGGAGAAATGGGTGTTTTTACCAAGACATTTGTTGCATAAAAAGCAAGGCTATAGCCTTACCGTTTGCTCAAAAAATCACTGAATCTTGACCAAGATTTTTTTATCTAAAACTAAGTTTTGCGCACTCTCCTGATGCAAAGGAGTCCTCTGATGCTGTTGGTGTTCCTTTACTCCGGTTGGTTGAGGAAGAATGGGTAATTTTATGCAGACCGTTGTTGCATAAAAAGCAAGGCTATAGCCTTACCGTTTGCCCCAAAAAGCACTGAATCTGGACCAAGAATTTTTTGATCCAAAACAATGTTTTGAGCACTCTCTTGATGCAAAGGAGTCCTTTGATGCTGTGATTTTTCTTTTATTCCGGTTGGTTAGGAGAAATGGGTGTTTTTACCCAGACCGCAGTTGCATAAAAAGCAAGGCTATAGCCTTACCGTTTGCCCCCAAAATCACTGAATCTGAACCAAGATTTTTTTGATCCAAAACAAAGTTTTGAGCACTCTCTTGATGCAAAGGAGTCCTTTGATGCTGTGATTTTTCTTTTATTCCGGTTGGTTAGGAGAAATGGTGTTTTTACCCAGACCGTGTTGCATAAAAAGCAAGGCTATAGCTTACCGTTTGCCCCAAAAATCACTGAATCTGACCAAGAATTTTTTTGATCCAAAACAAAGTTTTGAGCACTCTCTGATGCAAAGGAGTCCTTTGATGCTGTGATGTTCTTTTATCCGGTTGGTTGAGGAGAAATGGGTGTTTTTACCCAGACCGCAGTTGCATAAAAGCAAGGCTATAGCCTTACCGTTTGCCCCCAAAATCACTGAATCTGAACCAAGATTTTTTTGATCCAAAACAAAGTTTTGAGCACTCTCCTGATGCAAAGGAGTCCTCTTATGCTGTTGGTGTTCCTTTACTCCGGTTGGTTGAGGAAGAATGGGTAATTTTATGCAGACCGTTGTTGCATAAAAAGCAAGGCTATAGCCTTACCGTTTGCCCCAAAAAGCACTGAATCTTGACCAAGAATTTTTGAACCAAAACAAAGTTTTGAGCACTCTCTTGATGCAAAGGAGTCCTTTGATGCTGTGATTTTTCTTTTATTCCGGTTGGTTAAGGAGAAATAGGTGTTTTTACCCAGACCGTTGTTGCATAAAAAGCAAGGCTATAGCCTTACTGTTTGCCACAAAAATCACTGAATCTTGACCAAGAATTTTTGGAACTAAAACTAAGTTCGTTTTATGCCAATTTGGAACTTACTGAAGAGTCCTATTTTGTCTCAAAAGTCAACTTTTTGTCCAGGAGAATTTAGAAAAGGATTCTAGGCGTATGGATTTTGAGCGAGCTGGGAGCATTTTCAAAATGATAAAAACGATAGTCAATATGAATTTCAGTTTAGTAGCCAGTGTCGAATGGTTGCCTTCTTTGGACGTTATCACTTATTGGCATACTGGCTCTTTGTAAAAGTATTATCAGTTGAGACATATCGTTTGAACAGGCCTTCAAGCAAAGCCTTTTCCTTGTTTAAGTAGGAAATATACACTAAGAAAATGAGAACACTTGTTTGCAAATACTTGGTGCATGTAATAAGCAAACAAAAAAGACATCATCAAATTCTACGCGTGGATGCCCTTTTAAGCTTAAGGTTCTAGAAAAATTTACAAGTGAGTAAACCACTGTTGCTTCAACAATATTACAAAAATTACAATAATTTCAGACCATGTCTTGGTCCGAAGAATTTACATTCTAGCTGGGAAGTTGGAAAATTCAATTTTAATATGGTTCAGGCGATCTGGTCTAGATTGGTTGCATTACTCAAGATGAGTTCAATTATTAATCAGATTCTTGCCTACTTTTACCTTTAAAATTCAACGTCAGTTGTGCAGTTCTGCTCGAAATACCACTGTAAATGTACATTGAATCACCAATGGGTTTTACTGAATTATCTTTCATTTAGGCACATACGCTCGTAGCTGCTAGTGGAAGTATTGAGCTCCATCGTTGCACTGTGCCACTTGAAATTATGGGAGAGTCATTGACTTGCACCATATGCTATACAGCAGAAAGCTTTGGCTAATTTGTTTCAAAGACAAAAGTTTTCACTATTCTCCCAACAGACGTCAGCACCTTCCACCAGCCGTAATCCAAATTCAATCAATTCATCCGCCTCCTAGTTGTTAATCTGTGCCTCTACTTTCAGAAACATAGTATCATCAAAAATATATTTACTACTTGCGAGTTCGGCCTGCGAAACGAAGTCGTCGAAACCAACTATGAACGACTTGCTTCCGTGCTGCGGCCGTGGAATGCCGCCTCTGTTCGCCAGCGCTGTATCGCCTTTCTTCGATATTTGGACAACGTTCCTAACTTTCGTGTGATTGCGACGCATTTTGGGGTCTGGGTTCTGATCAATCAAAGTGAAGGTATAAATAGGCCTAACCGGCCACGGCAAGATGGCGTCGTATTCGCCGCAAAGTGGACAAACGTAGACTGAAATACCTTTCCCTCTGTAGTCGGCTCTTCCATTCAGATACACCCAGGCAGCCATCTTGTAGCCATATAAGCTACTGTAAAAGGGTTCGCTGACAGAAACGTTGTCCGATGCTCCCGCGTGTATTCGCGTGACCTTCCGCGTTATCCCGGTAATCTTCCAAATTATTTGTCCAGTATGCTTATTTGTGGGCGAGCGTGGAATGGGTGCTTGGCTCTCAAAACCAGACTGCGATCGCTGGGTGCCATGTTCCTGTCGAGGTGGCTCTAAGCCTAATGTCGAAGAAAACTGTTCACCTAAGGTTTTCAGTTGCTCCTTGATAGTCGTCTGTGCCCTTGCTTGCTCCTTCTTCTGTATATCTAGTTGTTTTTTCAACAGAATCAAGGCTTTTGTTTGCTTCTGCGTGGACGAGAGGTGTTCCTCCTTCAGGCTCACCAGCTGCAGCAGTAGATCCCCGAGATGCGCGTAGATATCATCTTGCTTTCTTCTTTGCAGCTCCAGGTCATCCCTTTGCCGCTGAATTATCGTGTGAATGATTTCAATGTCGCCTCTTTTAATTAGCTGAAAAAGAACTTGAATTTACAACAGCGAACTTTCTGCCATTGCATAGAATGCTAAATGAAATATTGGTTCGAGTTTGGCATCAAGCTTGCTAAAAGCAATCCAAGTTTAAGCTGGCGTTTTTGAGGACATAATTGGAAAGTGTCTCCAACTGTAAAATCAGTGTCTTCAAAGCAAATAACTGATTTCTTACACATTAATTATTAACAAACCGGATTGAAAAACGATTCATATTTAAGATGGATAGCGTTGTCCGGTTTTGGAAAACGAATCTTTAGTCTATCGCAAAAAAGGTGCTCATTTGTATACCCCAAGAACAAGTCAAATGTGTTTAGAAGCGTTATGAAGCTGTTGGCCAGCTATTGCTTATGATTGACAGGCCTATACCCTATTAAAACATGAACCCCCTCTCCCCCAGGGTCCACGGTATGCACAGATGGTTCTTTGAGCTGGTATTCATTTTAGGATCTAAGTAGTGGAAACTGACTTACTCCAGGTCTTACTGTAGAAAACAAAATTTTGGTTTTAACTTGTTTTAGCTTTGACAATCTTTTGAATAAGCAGATGTTCATAGAAACTCTAATATCTGTTCCAAAATCATTTGAATGAAAATTCTCACTTTCATTGGTGATTTTTCTGAAATCATTGAGAGACTGGGCAAAAACAACAAAGATATTTCTAAAGTACTTCAAGTCATTTGGCGAGGTTACCTCGCTTCTCGTAAGTTCTTCGCTTTCGTGAGACGCACCAAATGATCTTTCTCACCCCCGCACACGAACACGCCCCGTACAGCCATCACAAAACATTTCTGGCATAGCAGAGGTACCTTCATCGGAAGGGAAATGCTTACCAAGCCTACTTGAGATTCTCAAGTTACAGTTAATCTTCGAACCGTCTACGGAATTAACCGTCTATCCACTTTGTTCACTGTCAGTAATTCACAGATTTGCAAGGGCTGTGTGTAATCTCGTATTAGTCTTTCGAGGAAAACATGGCATGAGCAAGACTTAGAAGAGCTTACAAGTACAAATGGCGAAAAGGAACACGGGCGATAATCTTTCACTGAGTTAACCACAGGGACAGCTCGAGTGATAATTTATATCTGTGCATACCTAGGCTGAGGTTAGCCTTATTTGGCCATTGAAATGTAACAAGATCCATCTAAAGTTGCAGAGACTTTTAATATTCTCAAGTTCACAATTTGTAAACAAGTGTGTAAATATAATGACGTCTGCCCAGATTTCGAATGTTTATAGCTTGCACGTGAAATGAATTTGGTAAAAACGAATCTTCACTCATACTGATATAAGAAGACTTTTCAGTTTGAGCCACATGCAATAATTACAGGCAGCATCACCTTCATACACAAAAAAGTCCTTGAACTGGGCTCTTATTTAAGGGTGCTCCCAACCGCGGAGGGGGATTGGATGGGATATGGGGATGATTTGACTGGTTGCTTTTAGCGAGGGCAGCTACCCCTCCAACCTTTGGCAGATTGTCACTTCTTTATACTTTTCTACTGTTTTACCGCCATCCTATTACTTTGCTCCATGCCTTGAACATATGGCCGGCATAACTGCATATATAAAGAGCTTTGGAAAACCAATAAAGCTCTCAACGATCGATGATTAGAACGAGCAAAAGATTATTCACGCAGTGATCATGAGTAAGAATCCCTACCTCATCATAGGTTGACGATGGCACATCTTTAGGATTTCCCTTTGACCCGAAGTAGAGACTCGTCAGCGAAAGAAACTTGCGAATGGCTTCAACCTCAGATCTCGTGTATCTGTTCATAGAATCATGAAAAGGACTGGCGCTATTGCTATCGAAGTTAGGGCAACTATGCGTGTTCCCCGGCTGCATTCTAAATGTTGGCTTCGAAGTAGTAGCGCCCGTGCTACGACGCCTTGGACTAACTCTCTGAAAGGGAGAATGCTTGAGGGCTGACTTGACGGAGAAACCCTTTTCGGTATGGGACAGCGTGGAACATGGGCTCCAGTCTGTGCTCGTTTCGCTATCGAAACCAGTGCTGCACTTTGCAAAGGCTTCTTTAAACCTCCGTTCCATGTTGTCCTTTTTAGAGTCATCCAAAGTGAACGAGGCTAAGTTCTCCTTCCTAGTGTACGTAAGACTTTTCGTTAACTCGCTGAATCCCGAGTCGTAATTGGTAGCGCTGGGCGATGTAGGCAGAGAACTGACCGCTGATATGGAACTGATTCTTCTTTCTGGTGGTCCATTCTCCGCATCTTTGGCACAATTCTCCGCGACTGCTTGCTGGTTGTTACACTCGGTACCACTCCCGTGTTCCACAATTATCTTACAAGCACCACTTGTGCCAACATTTTGGCCCATGCTGTCACCACCTACGTCATGTTCCTCGTCTTCATCGGCAGGGAAGCTTTGATGAAGACTAAGCTCAAGACTGTTGTCACTTGTCACTTCTTCCGAGATCCGTTTCAGGAAGCCCCTAAGAGCGGATGAAGGCTTGGACATACTCGATATCTTCTGCATAAGCTCTTGTAACACCTCTTCCGTTGTTCTTCCAGATTCCGAGAGATCCTTCAAGACGTCAAAGTCTTCGTCACCGACTAGAAAGGAAAAGTATAAAATTGAAAATTAGTCAATGTTTACTAAAGACTGATGTAATATCTAGAGCTGCGGTATTAATTCTGCTTGTCTAGCCTTTGTTTTGCTTATCATTTAAGAAATTCCGCCGTTTTTACAAGTACATGCAAACAAGTGTTGCAGGGTAAAAAGTAACTAAGCGTGGATATTTTGTTGTAGAGTAACTCATTTATGATATGAGAAGAGAATTGGATTTGGATCATTCCCTTTGAGCTTGCCTCACTACAAAGTCGCTTATTCCAAAGACACCCACGGGAGATAGATAGACCTGATTCTTTATTACTTTCCAAGTACTGGAAATAATAAGCAACCAGTATTCCTAATATATGAATTACTACTTAAGAGTTTTAATAGAGGATTGTATCAGCTAGGGATCTCACAAGCTCTTGAATCTTATTTGTGGCCATTTGAAACTTTTATTAGTAAAGATCTTAGAGAATAGACACAGTGCCGCAATAAGGGTCTTCATTCTGTTGAAACGTTTCTCGAACGAATTCCAACTAAACAATAAAGAGGGAAGGCAAATATGAAAACAGAACTGCGTTTTTATTGTACTGTTTTGACACGTGGCCAAATAAATCTAACAGAGGAATTATAATAGAGGAGTTCAATTTCTACACCGACAATACGAGCTCTTTCTACTTATTTCTCATTCAGAGTTCTGTTTGGCAAACTATCGGCACCTTATAATCTGGTTTGTAAGAATCATGATTCAAAATGAAAAGAAAATATTGTGTGATCAGGCAGAGTAAGATGGAATCCTTTGTCTAATGGTAACTAGCCTACAATTGAAACAGAATTCTAGGCTATTTCATAACATTTTGTCAAATCCATATTCTTGTTAAGGCCGTGTACCCAGAAGTTCAGTTTGCTTTGGCAGTCTTCTCCATGAATTATAAGTTCTTACTTAACACAATTTCTCTGTCAATGAAGCACCGTTCCCAAATAAAATAACAATCGCTCGAAATAATTCTGGTAAGTCGTAAAATCTTGCTGATGGTTTGCCGAAAAGTAACTAAACCAACACAAAACATTGGTTAACATACGTGCATTTATTGATTCGATCAGTTACGCTTTCAGTTCTCTTTTCGCCGTTTATATCATGATTAGTATCTCTCTAGCGGTCGTTTCAAGTATATCCCCTCTTTTGCTCTTGACATCACACTCCCCCCTCTCCCTTTATTCCCCACTAAAACAGTACTGATGTCAAATAAATGTCCTTTCTGGTGTCTTTTCTCGTTTGTCACTTTTAGGTCATTATTAGCATGCTATGAAATTGTCCCTGACATACAAGCAAAGTCTCCTGTTGATAGACTTTTTAAAGTGGACCAAATGGGCAACTTTGCTATATTAAAAACATATAAGTCATACAAAAAATGGATTGATAGCATAACTTACAGTATCATTAATGTTTGTCAAACAAGAACCCTCAGATCAAAGGAATAAAGTGAAAAAACAATATCAAAATGATTGTAGATATTTGCCGCTTGGAATGCCTTTGCACATTTTTATGTAATAGTTGCTCCCAGAGATATTCAGAAACAAACAGGGGGTGAGCTTGTACCATTTCTCTAGTCTCTTCAGATCTGCTTCTGCTAGGGATGTTGCGGAACAAAGAAATACAGAACCGAGTCGATCCAAGACTATTTTGGGTGTGCCTGTTCGTACTTCTCAGTTTGCAAAGAAAATGCTTGGACTGGTGTTAGCTATATGAGACCATTAAGGACCGTAAATCGGTATTTGGGTATCTTTTTAGGCTTTAGTAGCGCAAGACATGGATATGTGATTGGGCTAATGCTTATCAAAAGAGAGGCTGCAAACGGTCAATCATCCAATCGATCTAGCTTTTAACTAGGCGGACGCGAAACACAATCGACATTAATGCAAATCTCGAATATCGACATTGTAAATATCGTGACCATGCGATGTTATATTTCAGGCGAACATTTCATAGGCTCTTCATCCACTTTAAAGAAGGTCTCATCCAATTACACTTATGGTCAGGTCTGGTCGAGGAGCATTCATCGTTGATGCAAAAATCTAAGGTCTAATCAATGAGCGTGAATTTTGAGAACGCTAAGCTTGCCGTTTGATGCCCATTTAGTGGAACGAAATCTCTGAATCGCAGATATATTACCTCTTGATGAATCAGGAAATTGAAGTGTAATGAATAACACGGTTGAATAAATAGACACAGAGAGGTCTTTAAAGGAGAGAGGCAAAGGATTAATTGCCAGACCATTGCCCATAGATCTTAAAATAATCCATGTTTACTCTCTAAACAAGATTATCTAGGGATTTTCTGCTAGAAAGTAATATTGGTGTAAGGATAGAAGAAGCGTTCTATACACTATTAGCTTCAACTGGCCTCTTTCTGTTAGTTTGAAGTTTCAGTTACCATACTTTTTCTGGGTGTCAAAGCTGCATTGCAAACAGTCCTTATTCTATTTTCAAACAACGTATTACCAATAAATTGACTTAGATTACCTTCCATTATTTTCCATTTGTAACGATCTGCAAAATATTATTTTGCTCATGATGGCTTGGATCCGACTCTTTTGGTATTTAAGATAAACAAAATACAACAACAACGATACAATAACACGTCAGCCAGACACTGTGTCCCAAGAAATGAAGTGAATTGTGACATAACCGGGTTTAGGCTAATTCCTGTATAGAGAGAAAATGGTGCAGCCTCGCAGCGTCCCCGGAAAAACAGTAACATCCGAATTAAAAACTTGGCCTAGCAATCAAAACATTGACTAGACATTATAATTTGATAACGTAAATGAAGGATGAAATAGGCGAGGTATCTCCTAACAATACAGGTAGCACTTCCACTCATTTCCGCCACTTTTATTAAAAGAAACTACTTCTCATTGAGCGTTCGACCAGCAGAAAAGCCGAGAGATATAGTGCAATATGCTCACCTTTCCTATCCATAGACCACACATGGTGGTCTTTCATTTCCTTTAATCATTTCTATACAGCTCTATGCAAACTTTCTATAACCGTAACAATACAAATTGCCACAAAGTGTGTACGAGAATCCAAAGCTTGATGCAGCAACAAGGTATTCCTTGTTCAGGGAAACAACCAGGAATTGAGTACGGTTCGCATCATTACCGCCTCAAACTAACCAATAAACAGTCTAGAACATTGAAGCTCATTAATGTAAGGCTCTCGAAGACTGCACAAGTGATAAAGAACAAACCTCAGACGAAAGCTTACTGCACTGATGTAGTCGCCTGATAAAGCATGGAGATGGTCGTGGTGACGGCTTCTCGACTGACTTCATTACGGTTCGGTGGCAAATTAACGATTTGATCACTTTCATCTTTAAGTCAAACTAAGTCCTAGAACTAAACTACATTCTCCAAACCTTTAAGAGCATTTGAGTGGGATTTTATTGGCCAATAGCCGATTTCAGTCGATTGCGAAGATTATCACGTTGGCTTGAATTCATAAGAGACATTGGGACAGAGGCAATCAAGGAATTAACGCGGCAAACCGTTCCTAACCTTCAGGTGTGACATAATGAAGCTTGAATAAGATACAGTCTTCGTAACAACGGTTCTGATAAGCATTGAAGATGCGTCGAAACCGCATCCACCGATAACGACTCAATCCAATTCAGCCTTCACTGCTGATAGTTCGCATTTTGACCTTAATCTCGTTTGCATGAAGACACAAGTAGACATTGAGACAGTGTTTGCTTTGGTCGTCTTCTCTCAGTGGCAAAGACAGTTTAACATAATTACAATCAAGACATACGTTGATAACACGACCACAAAAATGTCGTCGACCTAAATCTCCGACCGTTTTTAGAAAATGGAAAATCTTAGACTGTACTTTTGAATGTTTCTGTTGGAAGCTTGAAGGCACTGTAGAACCGGTGCTAAGGTCGGGAATTTTCCTGATCATAACGTTGTATATGCGTCGAAAGAGAAATTACTTTTTAGCTTCAAACTGCGAAAGAATTGACGGTCGAATACATGCAGTCAGAATACACGACCAAAGGGTCATAAAATTTTCCAGTAAAGACTTATTGGATAACAGTATCACCGACGAAGCATGCATTTTAACGTTAATGTGAACACAGCGGCACCTTAGATTGGCCCTGGTGCTTGAAAAATAATTGACTATACATTTTCTTACTATGACAGCATCCTAGAAATCATAACACTGATGACAACATTTGACCAGTCTTTCCGAAAGAACAACAGTTGTCGTAGTTCAACTTTGAATATTGTTGAGGCTGCAATTAACTTCTCCTTATTCTACGATCTGATCATTTCTGTACTCCCACAAACGTTCGTGAAAATTGATTCAACAGATTGGATATATTCTTAATGAACATCGCCACAGGTGGAGAAAACAGGCCCTCTATAAAGTTGTTTCTTCACGAAAAGTACTTTACAAACTAAACAAAGCTATAATGAAAAATAAGTATGCTGTTATCGAAAGACATTGTTCATTTAGCCAAGAAGTGGCATCTCTGATAAAACTGTGGTATTCCCGATCACTATTGCCACGCATGGAAGACTAGCAATTAATGTTATTAATGGCTATCAATAAAAACAATCAGATTTGCATCAATTTCACAACAATTAAAAATTCAAACTCTGTAACTTGCGAATTGGTTTGTGTGATTCGTGTCCAAAGCGATAATTTTTATCCTTTTGCCTCACCTTTCGGGCATGCATCTCTAAAACCCGCGTCGTTCATCACTTCCTACTTTGTCGTACGAAAGTCACAACGAAGATATAACACGAAGAAAGTAGTTTTAACATACCTCGTGGCGCAAAGTCACTGCTAAACATCTTGGCAACAAACTGACAGACGAAGCACAGAGATTTATAAGATGCACAGAAGGATTAGCGGGCAAGTGCTTGTAGAACCGGCGCTTCGCTCTTGTCAAAAGCTTTGCGTACAGCTGCAAAACCCTTTCCGCAAGTAATCATTCAATCTTGAAACATGATTGTGAATATGAGATTTCCGGGGGTCCCTCCTCCTGTCTCAATTTTCACCGCTGAAGACCATATTGTTAATTTTAACTGACACAAGGCCTGCTCCCCATTTGAGCCACCATGCAAACCCCCTTGTCCTTTTACACCACTTAATGCTTATTGTGCATAAGCCCTGCTCTTCTAAGACGGTGCAAAATTTACAAAAAACAAAAAATTAGACAAGATTCAAAGAAGCAAGAAAAGCAGGTGTGCTTGCCTGTGTGTGAGTTGATTCTGCCGTGTATTTGGACAGCCGTCTCGTGAAAGCGATAACAAGAAGTCTAAACCATCTATCTATGGTGCACGGTGTGTAAATACAGTTATGGGTACATGCAAGGCCAGAATTATAGACTATGCTTGCTAGGTGCAGCTACGTTTATTTCAATAGCATAAACACAAATTTAATTGAGTTTAGATTGAACGGTCTATTTTCATTTGGCAGACGCAATTTGTAAGTTGAGCTGGCGCGATTCGAAAGTGGCACTGATCTTATCTGAACTACAAGGGTTATCGGTGACGCAAGTTCAAAAGGCCTTCTGATAATCTGGCGATCCTTTTCTCCTCTTATCAGTTCCTTTTTAATTCTGCCATTCCAGTCGCAAATTTTCCCATGAGGAGGACTGTATGGTACTCGGTCGTAGTCTCTCCTTGAGTGGTGCAGATAAACACCCCCTGGATAGCTATCACATAAAGTGGTTTAAAACATAAACAAACCAAAGAGGAAGGGCGCAGACTGATTTGAAGACAACAATAAAGATAGATGCAGTCAAGTCCCATGAAGGGGCTCTTTCATAAGATTCTTTGTGAATCCTACAATGTACAAAAATAGCCTCGTTTAAAAGATTCACTTAACAAAACAAACCAATATAAAAATTTCCGTTTGGTGTTGGACTAAACATTGAGATTCTCTTAGCAGTATTAAGAAAACTAACGAAATCAACAAAATAATTACAAAACCGAGTTGTTCAATACGTCCGCACATAGACAATGTCGGTTAGAGAAAGAGACAAAACAATTAGCAGAAACAAGGTTATCTTTGTGAGAATAAACTAAGTAACGATGCTGTTGGGTTTTAAAAAACCCAGGTGAACTGTCGTCAAAAGATTAAGAAATTAAGGGTTATTTCTTAAGAAACACCAGTCAGCAATGAAATAGAGTGGATGGGATAAGGCGCGGTCTTTCCTGATCGTAAGGATTTCCAGGGTTCATTTGTCTATTTAAGAAGCCTAAGGATCTCGAACAGGATTATGGAACGTATCACATGATACACGGAAGTCTTCTTTGATTCTTGGAAGTTTCATTTAGAGAAGAAGTACAGTATGTCATTAGAAGGCCTATTTCTTCATGCTGGAATTCAAGATTCAGTATCACTCGGCATCTAATCTTGATAAAAAGGCATTGAAATTATAACCATAAAAAGCAATTCACTTCCAAAAAACGATCTCCCGATCCCGAAAATGAATGGTAGCCTACATAAAATATTCAGCTTTAAGATTTAGAAGCAAAATTGTTCGATATATGATATATCCTATATAGACTCAACAAGAATATGGAATATAACTGAGATCAAGACCCTTCGAATAGTATTCTGATAAAACGTGTATGTTAGTTGCCACATCAGAGGAGCCATACATGAGAACTTTTAAATTTTCATACAGCAATTAATGTGTTCATGCCTCACTGAGACGGAAGCGAACGGAGTTACGGTCCAAATTGCCATCTTATCAAATAGACCCTTCTTCAGAAAGCTATAGCGATCCGCAAAGAGATGTTATCACACTTAGAGAAGCAGTAGAGAAAGTTAACACAAATTTTTGAGCGTGCACACGAACATGTCACACGAACCAGGAAAAGTTTTGCCACATGACACAGGGGCAATGGAATGTCCATTTCACGCGCCCACGCAGAACACTTCCATGGAGCAAGGAGGAACTCTTATCCTAGCAATTTTAACTTCTTTGAATGGGTCTCACTTCACAAGAGACGTCGTGCAATGTTGCCATCATTCCTCGCCCATTCTGTCTAATCCTTCAATTGGCCCAATTATCATTGTCGAAAGATAAGAAGATGACTAGTTGGTAAGGAATCGAACATGACGTCAGGAAAGATGTTGACAGAGGCACGATTGGCCGATAATCTAATGAAATACTAATTATGAAAGCAATATTCGAAGTTCTACCACGATAGTGTCACCAAAAATGCCCGGCATCTATCCTATCCTACGTAGAAGTGGACTCAAAAGGACAGAAGAGAGCAGCTGACTGTTTTAATAAGGAAACTTCACACTTCGTCTGATAATCACCCATTCTCCATGTTGTTTCATCAGTTATTTTGCACGATAGAAAAACATCACTGAGAAATCGCTACCGGAAGTCATCATAATTGGCAGAAGTGGTTTAACTGAAATATGAAATAATTATTCCCGCAGGCGATGTTCCGTTGCATTGGCAAACAATTTAGGCTCATAAGAAAACATTGAAAATAGTTCCAAACAACGGGGATTCAACTTTTCATATTTGATGTGCTCTTTCGTGCGCCAGCCGACAAATTGGTGTAGACGGAGAGCTCGCTCGTTTTCTAATTTTAGTAGGCAGAGATTGGTCAAAACAATAACCAATCACACACGCTTTGGCCCCGGTCTCACGTTTCGGATACGAGTTGAGAAAAACGCGAGCTGAATGGTTGTTAAGAAGTTAGATATGCCTTTCAGTGGAAAAAAATTTGCTTTCTTGAAATTCGAAACTAGTGCTTCAATAGCAAGTTCGAAACAGTTCAGCCTTCACTGAAAAGATCCGCAATCCTCTATATCTTCAAAGCGAGAAAACTCTTGCGGTGTCCCTCTAAGGCTGACCTCATTCACACGAACTTGTGTTGCAGAAGTTGCAACGAGGTTTGTCTGAATGAGGGAAAAACAGCAATGATTTATCACATTGTCAGTACTAGTGGTGCCGTTGAATAACTTTGATTAAATCTATTTCTGTCACTGCTCGGATTTGAACAGAAGACAGTGTACACGCACGTGTGTATAGATTTGATCGTTTATGTAATGAAATGATAAATTCAATGAGCATTGTCCTGCGAAACATGCACAGAGCACTCGCGTTCCTAGGCAAATGAGATGACGAGGGAACAGGCCTGGACAACGCGAACACTATCAGCAGAAACTAGCAGAATCCAATTGAAAATTACCCAAGGTCTATGTTTGAATGTTCATATGGTCATTCTCCACTAATATAAATTTGGTATTCAACGAGGAATACGGCTGAGCTCATTGCGACTTGGTATGTCTAACTTTGTCGAATTGTATAATGCGAACAAGTCTTCAAGCAAACATTTGCTTTTTGAATCAACAGACGTTGAAAGGCAAGGGTGAAGCTGTTTCAAGTAGCGCCTTTTGTACCATATCAAGGTTAATGTCATTGCTCTGTCAACCTCACACTGTCGATTATATATTTAAGACAAATTTTGCTCTAGGAGAATTAAGCGAGACCAGTGTCTATGGGTTTTTAACTTACCACTCCTTTTATGGCTTGATTCACATTGAAACTGGAGGTGGCCAGGATTGTTACAACCTCGACATAGGTAGGAAAGCAAATGAGTAGAGAGAAAGGAAGATAACGGAAATATGCTGTTGCCATGCAATATTCAAGATAAGAACATTCGATGAGACAGAGCTTGGGGCAAATTGGAACAATGATGATGCGGTTGAATAACGTTAGTGTTTTTAGGTGGGGTTGTGAAGGTAAAGTATTATCAAGAGTTTTCTCGAGCTCAGAACAGCTAATAAGGCTCCCAAAAAAAATTTGAAAAGAACCATCCCTCCGTCATGAAGGCAAAAACATGCGATGGAATGACATTAACCAATCAACTAACCTAAAATTATCATATGAAAATTGCGGCTAGTTCCCATCAATCGTTTACAGTAAAATCTCACGGTGGAAGTTGTTTACGGAAATCACAATAGCCACTGTGACCTCAAAAACATACACGACAAAAGGTGGTAAGAGATTCCCGATTTATATGATCGAAGTATGGGGAGTTTATGGCAAGCCAAGTTGCAGCAAACGATAACGGCGCACCTGGAAAATGCAGCAATCAGTAAAAGTCGTCTCACTTCAATGAACATTGTTAATTCAGTGGGTTTCGTTCGCCACTTGTGACGTCACTCAGCCCAGACCCCGAGAATAACTTTACCTGGAAAGTTTTAGCTCTTCGTATGTCACAACGGTATTCAAAGTCTCTCCTTCGCACCACAAAATTTCAACTTTAAATTTTTCCGTTACTATTTGCCTGATTTCATGTCCATTATAAATAAAAAATGTAATTGGATTTTTTCTGAATTCGAGGAGAGAAGGTTTCATGTTTATTTGCTATTTTCATGTTGCATGTTTCGACGGAGTAAGAAATGAGTTTGCTTTACCGGTATTTTTGATTAAATTCATTAATATTCGAGGAATTAAATTATACATTTATCGCGTTGGCATTCAACATCGATAATTCAAAGCCTTCGGATCAAAAGTGTGACAGAAAACAACATTTATTATCGGCGCAAGTCCACTTACCGACAAAAAGTTTCAATGGTTTGCAAGACATCCAAGTCGAAGCTTTGATTAGCCTGCATGACTCAAATTAGCGGCATACGCAAATGAAATTCTATCGCAAGCCAAGAATGAAATCGAAAATATTTTTTAGAAACAAAGTAACCATTACACGAAGCAGAATTAGAGTCCCAAAAGCAATCCTTGGTGAAGAAGACAGAAGAACATCGGTGCAGCAATTCTAGCCGTCTCAACCAAAAATAATTCAGCAAAACGGAGTTCCGTGGGAAGCAGCCAAAAGGTTCGGCGCTAACGATCTGCGGTTTAAGGATTCAATGTTTCTAAAATGTGTAATAATAGGATAATATAAGATTAGCTGTTTGGCGGAATCTTTGGGGAAATTAATAAGGAGCTGTTAGCCTAAATAATGTCGTGGCTAATACTAAGTTTGAAAAAGTAGTCTTGGTGGCTGATAAGGCACAAATGGTGGTGGTAAATCATTTCAAGCATAATCAATTTATGCCTAATTAAATTTTCGCCTCGATTAAAATTGCTTAGAAAGTAATAATTTTTCATAAGGGCGGCGAAGCAGACAGTTATTCTGAGAAAATTGCGTCAAGCACTTTTTATTACCGTGCAATATGTAGCTCCTATTATACAGACAATCCAGCAATATTTGTTGTCAGTCAACTATGAGATATGTTCACCAGAAATGCCGCAAAAGACCTTCCCCGTTATATGAAATTGGACACTTGCCACAAGAGAGTCTCTTGTTACAGGTATCCTTTCAAACGCCACCTAGTGTTGCGACCTTAATCGCTAGTATCGCTTTTAACAAGTTATCACTTGAAAACTTGATATCACTAAAGAGTTATCACTTGATACTCAGAGCAAAGCAACGAAAATAATTTTTTCCTTACTGTTTATAATCGGGCAGCAGAGGGAAATGACACCTTGAAACTCTGATTCAAAGCAGCTTTATTTGGCAACTGGAATCTGATCTTTTCCTGCCCGCCTTTATGGCCAACATTACACGTTCACTCTGCGGGCCGATGGTCTAAATAATGTCCTTTCTGTTGAAACGCTAGTGACAGTGAATGTTACCACTCGACTCGGAAGTAGTTACATTTGGCCTAGCTACAAGCGTTGGACAAATTGAAAGGTTTGTACATGCCCTTTCTTAAATGACACACATGCAAACAAAGGTAATTGTTGTTTCGAAAACTGAATAAAAAGCCCTTACCTTCATTATTGTCTAAATCCGTGCTCGGAGACACT
Organism: Nemopilema nomurai; assembly: GCA_003864495.1. Lineage (NCBI taxonomy): Eukaryota > Metazoa > Cnidaria > Scyphozoa > Rhizostomeae > Rhizostomatidae > Nemopilema > Nemopilema nomurai. The sequence continues at coordinate 1,812,872 of ML133394.1, forward strand.
TTCTGGCCTGAGGAAGCTGCTGATCCTTCGACGATACCTTCAGCCATTATTTTATCCTTGTGGCTTGGTTCTGGCGCGTCATTTGTCGGGCTGTATGTGAAGGAGTCCCTGTTGACTGGTGGTTGTATACGCGAAAGCAAATTAACGAGAATTACGTTTGGGTCCCTGTCTTTGCTGGTCTTTCGCGTACGGGTAGTCTGGAGCTCGTTGGCTATCTCTCCCAGCGTCTCCTGTACCCGTTTGATGGCTCGCAGTACGTCAGAGTCGACACTTGCCCGCTTACAATCCATCTCCTCGCTTACGCTTTTGCCATGCTCGTTGGCACATTCTCCGCTTGCTTTCTGGCACTGGTCACCATTCACACTGCTTGACTCACGCTGACCCCAAGTATAACTAATTCTGTTCACTGTATCAGCTATGTTCCAGTCAGCTGTATGCGCCAATGCCGGATTATAATTTTCTTTCGTTAATCCCGAGTGCTCTTCGTACAAAGGCGAGTAGATATGCTCTGTATATTTTGGGAAGCTCAGAGTGTAATATGGAGAATCGTTGTTCAAACTATCACATGATTCTGTTTTATTATCAGCTTCTTGTTCCATTATAAAGGGCTCAATTAGGAGTTTTTGTATACTCTCTACGTCAAGCATCATATCTCCAGTGCTTTCTGCCTTATCTGTAGAGAAAAAATTTGTGGGTTCCGCTGATGACTCACGGGAGATTTCCCAACTGGAAGGTTTAAGCCCTGCCTTGTCAGTAGAAGTTTCAATCGACATTTTCAAGTCATTTTCCTGATCACATATGGAATCAGATGAACGATTGGATTCATGTTCCTGTCTTTCCGTACCATCGTCTATTGAAATGCTGTCCGGTTGATTCCAAAACAGGACGGACCTTCTTACCCATTCAGAGACATTGTCCGTTGTACCGCTCTCGGGCTGGCCCGGAATCATTTCCTCTTCACCTTGAGGCTCCATTTCACTGAGCTACTCCATCGCCAAACAGCTTTTGTAGAGTGAATTTAACGAAGTTAATGCACAGTTTTTCCTTGTCAAAGCCCCTTTCGCAGGTTGCTTTGATCCTATGAAACCACTCACCTTTGTGTAGAATATGCAAAATTTATTAAACAGCCGACAAAATCATTCCTTGGTCGCCTTGAAACCTTAAACAGAACGAAGTAAAAATGGGTATCGAGGCACAAAATAAAATCAGTTGCAAAGATTCGATGCGAAACCTAGCAATAGATACACTTTCCGCAAACCCGCAAACAGCTTCCAAGCAGCTTGGACATGATATGTTTGAGAAACGCTGGACAGTAAAAATGAAAGTCGCCAGTCACACTATCTGTACATTGTGCACGAATGGTTTTGCTTGTTCGTGTTGGGCACACATGGCAAAGTTGTTGACGTACGACGTCTGATGCATGGCTTACCTTCAAATTGCCAATTTAGCAGCACAATAGGAACGTAATTGCATTAATGTCCTTCACGTGCTCTCGAATTGAAGCAACACATGCAATCGTTCAGACGATAATCGCGTGGGCCCAACAGGACATGCCTACTACAGTCCCAGTTCACGAAACATTCCGCGCATTTGTCAGTGAATACAGCGATACTTCGCAAAGCGATTAAACAGTAGTTTACATTGAGCCGGCCCTGCCTCCATGTCAAAATTATTCATCATTTTCTTTAACGTGAAACGGCTTAATCCTTCAAGTACGAACAATGCGACCGGAGGATTAGGCTTTATTCTGTTCACCTGAATGATTCAAATTACGGATTGTCTAACAAGGAAAACGCAGCCTGCTGCAATTCGATAAACGCTTCTGGCAAATTCAATACCGACACCCACTTAGATTTTCCAATGGTATTCACTACCGCTATTTGGAAGCAATTCACGGCTCAATATGCCTTCTGGTTTTCGATAAATTGTTGTTCGATTCATCATAATGTGAAAACATCACGTGGTCTCCTCTTTTAAAATAGCCTAGCATGTTTAATAACTTCAGATACAACAAGGGCATTGTTAAAATAGTGCTCTATGAGAGGAAAGATTGGAGGTTTTGTACTGAAACTTCAGTTTACCGGCGTCTTTAGGAGTCTTGGGCTTTGATTCTACCTTGTCATTTTGATTCTCAGAACCCAATATATAATTGCACGTAATTAAAGTAACCACCCCGCAATCGGTTAATTACAGTAGCTTTTATAGATGAGAATTTTCAAGTCGCTAGGCAATTGTGGAAATCATTTATCCCTATGTTGATTCTTCATTCATCAATATGATGCCTAAAATTTAGACAGGATTCACCCTGGGAAAGGCAACAACGTTGACGAAGGTATTGCCTACGCAGCGGCTGTATAGGCATCTAACAGCAGAACATGTTTTATTTTCAGAATTACATGATGTTCCAATTATCAACATCGTTCCTTTCCTGTGAGGATTCTTGACTAAATTCCAGACCTACATGGAACGGTTTCAAACGTAATTAGTTGATAATGGTTAGTTTTTCATTGCCTCGCCTATGAGGGCACAAGATAGTGACGAAAAGCTTTGCTGAAGTGGTTCTAAGCTTTGTTGACTATAGGACCAGATTCGACTTGAAAAGACACGGGAGGGGGGGGGGGAGTGATTTTAAAGTCCTTCTTGCTTCAAAAGTAACATCGCGGACGTTGTTCACTGAGATTTTAATCAGGTCATATTAGAGGCCTCGCCCCAGTGGTTAGTCTAGCATGTGTTTGTGAGGCCTATGAGGAGGGCGGTAAGAGAACGAGTCGAGATGGGTAGTCGGACGTAACTGCATTAATCGAGTTAACGTTTTAGAAAAATAGATAGTTCTTTAACATATAACTGTTATGTTTAGTTCTTGAATATAAATATATGGAAAGGCGAGTTTTATCGAGTCAAATCCTTCAAGAATTGCTCGATACCCCTGAACAAAAAGGTTCACACAGGGCATAGCTTCCTGAGGTTTTCATCCAAATTGTCTTAAGTATCGCAGGCTTGGTATTTTACTAAAAACATTTGCCTCTTACAAACAAGATGATCCAAATAAAGACAAAAAACAAACAAAGAAATAGTTGCAATCGATTCCGAGAACAGAGAACCGAATTTTAAACTAATAATATAAAACCAGCACACAGTCAAAAGGCAGTGTTACATTGTGATTAATTTTCTTCGTTTAAGAGTGTATGAATCTCATTGCCTCGAAGTAACTTTAATCGCTCTTTAAACTATGTTCTTGCTCTGCATGTGGTCAGCCAGATTTATAATATTTGCAATTGTCATTAGATTTAAAAATTGCACTTTCAGATGCTGCTTAACATACCTGATCAGCTAATTAGAGCATTCTGTTTTGCATACTAAACCTGCCAATAAGCTTATATAGTCGCTGTAGGTAATTTTTGCTATCAGAGCCGTTACCAGAACACTATATTCATATTAAAATAAAATGAATTAAGGTCGACAGAGGCATCGTCAAAACTTGGATTCGTCGATGCTCATCTGATCTAAGTTGGTGACGGAGGCCTCTGAAAATATCTCAAGGATTTTAAGGCTTTAGACTGGTGCATTCATAGTATTATTTACTGTTTGGGTAGGTTCCAGATCCTTAAAATGTGTAACCCGCACCCCCGGGTAAGTTGTAACGTTCCTTTTTTACCTTCTTGCTGCATGTTGGTTGCTGCTGAAGTTGTGCAAAAGAGAATGTTCGGCTGACAGTTTGTTCCTGTCCTGAAACGATATCTAATGTGAAAGTTTGCAAAGAATAACATTTTCAGCTACAAACTTCAAATTTCAAGATGCCATATCTCGATGTTGTTGACTTTTAAAATATTTCTCAATCAAGGATCAAGTCCTCTTTGCGATATCAAAACGAGACTAGCCAAATATTCGTTGGCAGGCACAGGGACCCATCCCTATGAAAAGTGTCTTAAACAAAGCTTAGTTTCATCACTGACTGTTTCCTGAGTGGTTCCCAATTTTAGAACATTGTGGCGAACAGTTGATTTGGAGGGAAGCCATCAAGTAGACGGAGGAAATAGGATACACTACAAATCACTTGATCCACATTCAACTGGCGAGGCCCCGAAGAATTCCAAACTGATCTTACTACTGTTTATGCACTTTACTTTGCGATCTTTGCGATTTAAGATCTATTTTCAATACAAATCTACAGCGATGTAGTTTTAGTTCTTAGGTGTGGATGTAGGGAGTTGGAAATTTTTCACGGTACATTCTCAAGCATAATTTGATGCAGTTGCCTGGTATAAACTACCCACCAGCGTGACGTCCTTTTATTGTGCCTCTTCTGTCGCTGTCCCCTATTTTATGCTCTCTCCCTAAAACAAACTTTTCTTATACTCGTAACTCGTAACAATAAGATGGAGTGCCATCTGGCCCCAGGGTAACATTTTTGAAAATAAGTCTGCAGAGTTGATTGTTGATCCACTCCATGCTTCATCTTCTGTTATTTGACTGTTAGCTTATTTTGTCTAAGTCGTTTTCACCTCGCTTATTATTATCTACTGGTGCTCACATTCGCCCGAGGCATGGACAACTGGGGATCAGACGGTCGGTTTTCAAAAAGGATAAAAGTTTCCATAAGCAGCTCAAAGATAATAATAGTCGAAGAATAATGGCCTGGTCAAAGGAGAGGCCCATTCAGCCCGGGTACGTTTACTTGTGGCTCAAGAATATGCCGGCAAAGGTTTATGGAAACGGATTTGTGATGTGTTTGCGCAAGAGATGAACGGTCGTGAGCCTCCACCATGTTTGGGACATTGCAAATAGAGTATCTAGGAGCTGATATGGCTAAAAATCCCATGTTAAGCGACCAAATAGAATGTCCAAACCACAAAGGCCAACCAACGTCGTCCCCATCAACCTCTTGATGAATGGGTTTCGACTCGACAAAATCATTATCTACCACACACGACTTAACTTCTTGTATGCTTATCAAAATTCGTTTAAAATACTTTTTTGCCAGTAATGTTGTGTATTTACGTACAATTAGCAGTTATCTTTGGTTTTTTCCCTTTATCTTTCATTTATGACCAAAGAGGCAAAACCTCCACGCAGATTTACGTTCGTCATTTTCTCCACCCTTTGCAATCGAAGCTATCTTTGGCTTCCTGTGATTTTGTTGTTAAAAAGGTCTTTGTTATGTTTAGTTACGTAATGTAACCAACCTATACAACATTGGCCAATCCGCAATTTTGAGGCATCCGTTGGCAATACACTTGGAACAGCTTGAAGGATGTTATCACGATTACGATCGCCTCCCAATGACGTGCTCAGCAATTGGTGCTTAATAAACCTCGGATGGAGAATTGCATAAATCATGGCAAAATCCCCTTGACATGGTATTCTGGGGAATAAGAGAGTAAATACCTCAAATTTCTTCAAGACTTAAGCTAAAGCTAATCTGACCAAATGAAAACTTGTGGCAAGAAGAAAAAGCAACTATTTCAGGCTCGCTTTGCAATTGATTTTACATGTTTAAGCACACTTTTTCTTAATATTTGATAAGCAGTTTTAAATGCATTTACATGACCATGACAGAACCTCAGTCTGGAATAGTGTAACAGGCAATTATGTTGTATGCAATAAATTGCCATGACAGACAAATATAAAAACCGCCATAGGGTACAAGCCATAAGGTGCAACTTCTGTATTACGCGCTTTTTTATAAGGAGCCTCTTTATATAGTACCTACATATAGAAGGCCGAAATATTTAAAGAACTTATACCACTAAAAACGAAATCCCTAAGGAACTTTTCGATTTGAAAATTTTTTATAACTGCAAGCATCAAGAGCTAAAAAGCCGGTTCCATTCATTTGCAGCCAATACTCCCATAGATTGTTTGCTATTCGTGTATCAAGTGCTTCATTGGGTAGTTTCCGCACATGCTGTCTCGCCCCTCTCACTTTTAACTGTTAAGGCTTGTTGTAGTCAAAACACCGAAAGTGAGAACTTAATGAACTTTTGGTACTAAAATCTGATGGTTTGAGGTCTACGAATAAGGAACTTTTGGAACTAGGCATTGAGGTAGGTTCCTTGTAAAAAAGCGTGTAACAGAAATTGTTGATTTCAAGATCAACACAGGTTATCTTCCCTTCCCTTATTTGTTTCAGAAAGCCGTTAACAATACAGTCTCCTTATAAATCAGAGGTTAATCAAGTGGGATTTGTTTTTAACAACAACTCTTTATTTTGGCAAGTGATAAGATTTTAAAAGTTGGAAACTCGTCATTGCTTATGACAGCAGCGAACTGTCTAACTGCCTTGCACCAAGACATGAACTTTGAGACGAGGGTGGCCGCCTTCTTCGCGATTTGCTGGTTTAACCTTGTGGTTTTCTGTGAGTCGCTCTAATTTGTGCGACAAGTCAGGCTTAACATACTTAATGGGAATACATTGAGGCGAATCTGCACTAAAACTCGACAAATCCCTCAAGGATGTGGTTAATTTCAAGTAGCATTTTGCTACACTAATGACGGCTAAGCATGGGGTTAAATGTCCACACAATCTTTTTTAGTATCTGGCTGTGATATCTGACAACGTGCGTTGGTTCTTGCGTGGACCTTAGAAAGTGACAAGTCTCACTAGCATACCGGTGTAACCAAAGCAAAAAGTTAACATCCTTACTAAATGGGATCTCTAGAGGCATGGCATGCGTTTCACGAGAAAAGGCTAAAAGTTGATCGAAAAAATATCTAACACTTCTGTGCATGATTGTTCAAAAATATCTAACGATTCCACGAGTCTTCCGGCTGCAGAAAACTTGAACTTGATTATCTAGATAGCAATTAAAGTAGGCTGTCTTAGAAACGCTTTGAGCTATTGAAAAATGGAATTGGGCATCACGTTAGAGAAAGTATTAAGCTTATTAAAGTTAACAAACATTGTGTTCTCCATGCAAGCTAGCCATTTGTGATCTTTAGCGTTGGGCAACGTGGGAGAGTTTTGCAAATCAAGTTACAGACTGATAAAGAAATCAAAACTAGTGACATACTTTTCAGATCAGTTCAATTAGCATTCTTTCTTGCAAGAAGAAAGCTTTCATTGATACATTTTATAGATGTTTTTTAGCAAATGACATGAAAGAATTTATTACCATGGTAGTACAGGGAGATCAGTTGATAATACAGAAGATATTGATCTCAGTTTTGACTTGGCCATCGTTGCAATGAAATGTTCCAATTCAATTACCTTGATTACACAACCGCGTGTTTCTTAAAGTCCTTCGCAAATCCACAAAAATTTAAGGGATTATCTTAAAGGTGAAGGCACAACAATTACAATTGACTTCAGTTCACGAATGATGGAGCCATTTTAAGTTACATGGATAAAGGTAAACTAATTTACTTTCAATGGCTAGGATTTATTCGGTACCATTCCTCACTTTGCTGACTCACTCACTCACTCACCATTTAGATCTGTTCTATTCTTGGTACAGATTCCTTAATCGGTACCAATCAGTTCACTCAGTACAGTACATTGAGTACTAACAGGCGCGGATCTAGACCGGTTGCACAGGTTTAAAAAAACCGGTCAAATTCTCAGAGCTATGTTTCTCTGCGAATTTTGAATTGGAATCTAGAATTTTAATTCCAACTATATCTTCCTTTTCCCTTGACTGACTAATGACTGAGATTCGTATGTTTAAGCAATGAATGAAAGCAGGGCAGTAAAACGATGCAGAAATAGTGGTAGAAAGAACCACTCAATTTCGTGTGGACAGCACTCCCTCTTTGCAGATATTGCGACGGACTTTACAGTTTCCTGTTCAATTTGTCTTTCATTCCAAAGTATCGGAGGAATTCAAAATCGCGGAAATCAGTGGCCACTTCAAGTGACAGTTTGCAGTATGCTATCTATGCTCCAATTCTGAAACCGTTGGCTATAGGTTTCCCTTACGCGAAAAGAACCAGTGGCTAAAAAGCATATTCAATATCGATATGCAAAGTTCAAACCGTTAACGCACGGTCATGACGCAGAATAGAGATATTCTGGGATTCAGGGATTTAACATCATTTTTCGAAATAATTCACGGAAATTAGAAATGAAGTTGAAAGAGGAGAGTCAGAGGCGTGCTAAATGGAATAACATACCACGCGACCAGGAAGTAGAAGAGTTGTTGCGAAAGTATATTTTATCAAAAGCATGTACATAGAAACGTAAATATAAGAGGGAACGGGAAAGCGCCAGGAAACGGGTCAAACATTTAGCTAGATCCGCGCCTGACCAATTAATTCATTTCCATTCCTGGTTTCGTACAGATCTATTCAGTGCTATTCTTCACTTGGTACAGATCTCTTCAGTATATATCTGTTTGACTGAAACAGTTCCTGTGACATCACCTTGCTGCAGTTCCTGATAGTTTGTATCAGGTTGGTACGAATTGGTCGCTTCAAGACCGTTAAGCTAGAATATTCAGATGGCTAAGTTAAGTCAGAATAACAAGCTACACATACCAGTTTTGGAAGTCTAGCAAGCCTACATGTTGATTGAGTATGCACAATGTGTAAAGTGGTTGTAACCAGATCAAAAGAACACAGGATTCCTATCATCAGAAGTGAGAGACAAGAAAATAATGCCATAACCTTTCCCATTATTTCTCATCTCATTTCTGATAAGGCAGTCTCATATTAGAAGAATTAACAAAATTGTTACCTCTTCTTCAATTGGCTTGATACATTATTTAATTGTAGAAATGATGACTTCAGGAGTTTGTAGAATGTTAAGCAAAAGGTTTATTTTTCATTGGTAACAGTATCATCAGTAACACACCTCAGTAGCATTACAATTCCAATCAGCCACTGGAACATTTGTCCAATCATACATTATTTAAGCTGCCACACAAAAAATCCTTCAGTTAACCTCTAAATTGCAACAACAAATAGCAAACTGCTCACAAATAGAAGACAATCTAAGCAACATGTTCTGCAATGAATCACTGTTCAAGGTGGAAAAAGGCCTAATCCAGTCCCATTGTGACAATTATTCCTTTTGTAATTGTCTAATCAATTCATTGGTGGTTGTGAGTTGATACTAGTGGTACAGTTGGAAGTTTGATTGGAAATGTTGCACTGAAACCAACTGTGCAGGTATTGAAGCTACTTATGCTACTTGGCCTTGAATCTGTCATACATTATAGTTAAGATTTTGTCCCAGTATCACATGTAAACATAAGTTTGAAAATTTTGTTGTCTTGATTTAAGTGGATCTTGTTGCTCACAATCTAGTCTGATTCTGGTGGAGAATATCAAATAAGATACCTATAATCTTATGATCCACCTATTCAAAAAACTTTCAGTGAAATCTTTCATGACATGCATTTGAACAAGATCAAGTAGCTTTGCAATTACATGACAAGACAAACCTCTCCCAAATGTACAGCAGATACCTTTAACAATATTGGTTGTAGCTGTTCTGACAAATGATTATGCTTCAACGTAAAACATATTCAGCAAACAAAAATGGTTTAAAATCGAATATAATCACTCTAAAACTAGTAAAACAATATCAAATATCGTAAAACAATCCAAATTAACGAATTATCAAATTGCAAAATACAAGCAAGGCAAAGAAAAATAGAGCAGCAAATCAGTCAGCTTGCTACAAGTCGAATTCTCTTCCCCATAGGCTCACGAAATGACAAACACTATAATATAAACAGCGACAAAATAAATGGAAATAATTCTTCCCTTTCTCCTCTGGCTCATACTAGCCGCAAATTTATTACTGCATTTACACAGAATTCTTTGAATCAGAAGAAAGAGACGAGAAAGTAACTCCGTAATCGCTTGGGGCTGCCTCGCTTTCAAAATGTCAACAAACTGAGGCGCCAAATATCAAATCATAGTCTAATGTCTTAAACAATAGAAAATGATAAAACGCAGATAACAATAAGAGATTTCCTTTAAAAACAAATAAAATGGCAATTCAATATTTTACAATATAACAAGAGAAGATAAGGGTTGCTAATAAATTGCATTCGAAAGAGTAGTGATAGGTACATGTCATTCTTGGAATGGTTAATCGAGTTATTACGACCTGGAACAGGAGTTCATCTCCGGTAGAGATTTGAATCGCTGTGAGAAACACACACTGGCTTGTTAGTAGAGCTTTAGTTGCGGAATGAAATATGCAAGTAACTTTCACTTATGCACATTTTTGAATGGCCTTGGACACGTTGGTTCTGAAAAAAAAACTGACCGATGTTTCCAGTCTGAAAATTCAGTTATTGGGAATGAGCAACATGAAAGAATCCATGCTTCGCAGGTTATTCTTTGCAAACGTTGCAAAATTAATGCTGAAATCTATGATACTAGAAGCTACCTGCACTAATTATGGGAATATTCCAGAACACATAATTAATCCGGCGCTTGTTCATAAACCACCATGAATGGGTTTGTCTATTCTCAGACTCTCCTAGCCTTGACAGTCAAACAAAATATTCATTCTGGTTGCAAACAAAACAATATTCATTTAATCAAGATTCAATATTTAAAATGGTATTTCATACGATATAAATAGCTCTTTGTAGTCAATCTTTATAGACTACTCCCTACAATCGCAGATGCCTTGGGAAAACTCATCTCAGATATTTACAAGAAGGTTTCCTATCTTGCGAACACAACAGCCGAAACAGTCATTAACCTTTTCAGGTTGAGCATTATGATCCACGGCTCTTTATAATTCTGATAACCATTAATACTTCCTTGTCATAGTCAATGTTTGATCAAAAAAATTCATGAAATTAGCTCCAGATGCTAAATTTGGCCTTTTTATGGGGTTATCTATCGTTATTTATGATCCAACCGAAAGCCCCTGTATCTTCTTAAGACTTTTGAGAATTTCATTGACTTCTACTGAGAAGTTACTACTAGGCACTTGAAGCCATAAAGTCTCAAAATTCCCGACATCACAGACTAATGGAGATGTGGTGCTTCTTTACACGACTATTTAAATGCGAAGTTTTGTAGAGAGAGTTTTCGATAGGCTCAGTGAATTCTAAATAATTGTATTTTTTATTCATTTGAAATTAGCTATTGCTAATTAGTGCAAGCTGCTAATTAGTGCTGATTGTTAATTAGCTCTAATTGTTCATTTGTGCCAATTAGGCTACAGGCTAGCTCGACTTAATTCCTTTTTAACAGAAAATATTTTCCAGGTATTGCAATAATATCAGGATAATGCAGTAAGGTGAGTCTATGAATAATGGAATGAAATTAGCACTGAGGATTCAAGGAATCCCCAAAAGATAAATTATCTTAGAGGATGCATGAGAATTCTTTCCACCTACTTCTAGTTCTCAAAGCCCTTTCACTTAAGTTGCGTACGTGGTTTCTTTGTTTTTTTATACTTCATCTCTGTCCATGAATTTTTGATACTTATAATTGTACTTTGACGAGCCATTTATTCTGAAAGAAGCATCTGGTTGATTGAAAGAAGATTCACGTTATATCATGAAGAATTCACTGAACAAAGTAAAACACAAATTGTGTTGCACACAGAATTTGGATTCAATTGAGATTTCTGAACAACTTTCACTTTTATCTTTGTTGAAGAAAACAAAACGCGTGGAGCTGTGTCCCGGTTGTGCCATTTGACCTGGATCATTCTTGTCCATTGATTTGGGTCTTTTCCAAAGCTCTTTTATGTGCACAATCAATTATACCTTAATTTCTACCATTGATTGATTGATACATGTACGACCATGATGCTTAAGGTAAGCCTTGCTTAAGAGTTTGCTAGGCATCAGTAAGCCACGGTTTATCAACCAGCCAATTCACTAATAACGGTATTGCGTTGAAAGTGGTTTTAAAGAGAATATCTAATATTACGATAGGACTTTAATCTTATACTATAATTGCTTTTTATGCTGACTTCTTCTGTTTCATTGTGGGAGTATTAACAGGTGGGCTTTTCCTTAGAGCGCTCCAAAGCTTTCTGCACATTGCGACTAAGACTTCAATGCATTAGGATATTTCGATATTAAGGAAGTGATAACGAATTAGCAAGAGTATATGTGTGCATATAAATACATGATAAGCTTGTTCAGAAGTAGATGAAGTCTGATTTCGACGTTATTTACTACACATATATGATGAATTTCCTTTTTCAAGGTTAAGTGTCATTTTTTGTGTAAGTGGACAAATGTCAAATTGACACTGAAAATATTAACTGATGCTGCAAATTATTTATTATGCTTTATGACAATTTTGCATATTTTAATGACAATAAAGTTTTAATTCTTGCAACCTATCTGACAGGTTACATAATAAATCGTACAAAAAGATGATATAAGCTTGGAATTAGAATAACGCAGAGAATTAATTACTTGGATTAATCTTTATCAAAATCATATTATGAAAAGAAGAGACCTGTTTTAGCGACAATACTTTTACATGTTCTGCAAAAAGTATAGTAAAATGCTCCACGTTATTTTGTCGTGTATAGTGTAGTCAATAGGATTTCCCAACCCCTCCTTTTTTCATGCGTTAATACACATTTGAAAGTAATCAAGCGTTCAATCCCATCGTAAAGGATTTTTTTATAATCAGTAAATTTTTAAGTCACTCACAAAACTTCCCCTGGCCTGCAGACATTGAACGAGGTACACAGTGGTTTGATTATGGCAGTCGGTTTTGAGTTTTCATTCATTCAAGCACTTTCATCATCATTTCTTGGTCATGTATTCTTGTCTCTATCTTTAATATACGATTCATTGGCAAACAGGCAAATCAGCTCATAAATTTCAAATGCATTCTTTTGAAGACATTTGACACTAGTCTTAAACAGTCTCATGCGCTAAGCACGTATAAACGAGGGTGCGTAGTGGAATTTTAACGAGAGATCTAACTGCTTCTTTTGAGCAATCGTGAGTTTCAGCCTCTCGAAAAGTAATCACGACCAATATTGAGCGGCATTAGCTACGATAAACGAAGTAAACCAGTTAGCCTTTTTTGCTAAAATGGACTTTAATTGCTTAATGTCTCTTTCATGGGTTTGAATATTCACTAGCGATTCATCTTATCAAAGAATTTGGCACAACACGTTCTTTACGTTAGTTTCCTCTATATTCGAGACTAGCCTTGTCTAGATGTCTAGTTTATCTTGTGTTCTAATTTTTCGTTTATGCTGTCTGTTAGGGAGAATAAATAAAACAACAAGAAATATAGTTCATCCCAGCTACTGATAGCGAGGTATACACACTTATAGCACTTAAAGCATCAGAGCAACATTGGTTGCAATCATCCATTGATAGATTCGTGCCAACTTATCAATAACATTGCAAGATTTTTACACTTCATGATTTTTTTCGTTATTGGGTCTTGTTTCTAAAATGCTTCTTTGTTTCTGAAACCAACATTTGTTAACCCCTTACCTTCCGGACAGTTGTAAAGAAAAATATAGTTATTCGTGGATAAAGCAAGAGGTTTTCGTAAAATGTAACCTCACCTTTTTTTTAAAAAAATAGCTAATTTTGAACTAAATACTTTGTTCACAATAAGCATACTTACAAAAGCTCTATCTAAAGGGGAATTGTTGAGCCCTTAATGACATTGCCCTTGAAAAATTTATTTTGAGAGTTTTAGTGAAAAGGTCACCGAATTCACGAATTCCATAACATTAACATTTCCGAAATATTCAAAGCCAACTCTTGTTAACAGACGATTGCGTTAGAGAAAAATCCGATTTGATATCAAGAATGAACTACTTATTCAACATTTAAAAGCTTCTTGGCATTGATTATAAAATAGTAAAGAAAAGAGTGTGCGAGACATTGGGTAAGCCCAACTGGTAAAGAACGCCTCCAGCAAGAATTACTGTTGCATTTCTTAGGAGAAATTTTTGCTCAAAAAGTAATTACACACATCGTTTTGTTCAGAGACGCATCTAGACGGCTATGAATTTGGCAAAACCAAATCACATTCAAATGAGATTCAGACAAAATAAGTCACAATTACACGAGAACGAGACTTCCGAGTGTGCTGTAAACGCAGTGTGCTAGCTTCGGGGTCAATACTTGAACTTAAAAAATTGACAATGGCATATTCCACCCTCCAATTCATACACATTCTCTGTTTAATTAAATTCTCCATTTCAGCAATAAAAATCTTCTCGCTAATGTGGAGGAACTAGAGTGTGAGGCTCAAAGTAGGTTACCAAACATGAAAATGGAGTTTATTTAACACAATTAATAAACTTCCAAGGGAATAAGCATCTATCTAAATCTAAGAGATTCCATGAACCATGATCCTTCAATTTGTCTTCCTCGCGCATTTTATTCATCAAAAACTGCAGTATATTATTTTTTTGATTGAAAATTTTGTTCAATCCACGGTAAAGGATGTCCTTGTGTCACCTATTGAAATGTCATCTTTCTGGCTTTCAACGATCAGTTTAATGAAGAAACTTGATCTTCAAACGTGAAGCTTTAAGATGTCATCTTCCACTGATTCAAGTTAACTACTATCGTCTATTGGGAGTTGAATGGGCTTTTTGTGGATGCAAAGGTAAAGTGCGACGGAGGTCGCAACCAGCATGACTCCAGCAGTGATAAAGAACACTCCACCTGGGTAAACTGGTAGGAGATTGGCATATATTATTGGGCTGATAAACACTCCAATGAGAACGGAGACCGTCTCTATCATAAGGAGCACTGCGAAAATGAGGCCGACGGATGAGTTGTCGACTGTTTTGGACACCATGGACCTGATTGTCGAGACACTTAACGCCGAAACACCGTGAAGCAGCTGAATCAAATACATCATCAAGGTGGAATTAGTGAACCCGAGAAGCACGAGGTACACCAAGTAAATAGAAGAGCTGAACAGCACCAAGGTGAGGTCAGTCAACTTGAAGACTCGCGTGAGTAGCGTGTTGCAGATAACTAGGCCAACGATGGAATTCAGCCCGCTGAGGTACGCGAGAAAGTAGCCGATTTCTCTGGCGCTGAACAGGAACGGGGAATTCTTCAGGTAAAGCACAATGACAGCCATTTCGGCAGAATAGGAGACGCCAACGAAGAACATAAGTAGGAATAGAAGCATTGCTTGCCTGAGGTTGCCGCTCGCTTCGAGTACCTGTCTTGCCTTTTTGATGCAGTGAAATGGACTAGAATCCTTCAAGAATGCCATCCAGCTCTTCTTTTCTTCGTTCGATCTTTCAACAACCAGTTTTGCTCCTGCTTCTTTCGAGTTGGTCCACTCAGCATTGCCATTATTGTGAAAAACATTTTCCTTGCCATCATCTGCTCTTAATAGGCTTTCCGTGCCTGCCTTTGACTCCTTATTATTAGCTGGCTCAAAACTTTCGTCGTCTTGCCTTCCCACAATGAGCCCATCGCTGCTACTCTCTCCCGGTTTTGGCGGGAAATCTCTCGTCATCACTGTTGTTATTGGGTGCCTCCAGCTCAGGCGCTTCGCCCCCATTCAATGCGCATTGTCGTGTATCTGATGAAACAAGCGTCTCTGGTGATTCGATACTTGCACTATAGACGTCTTGGCATTCTGCATTCCCAGCATTCTCTGCGGCGTTCGTCGGCTTATTGACGGGTTTGATGAACAGCAGCAGATAGAGAAGAGCCGCAGCGTCGACGATTATGATAACAACGTATATTCCCAGGTAGTGGAAGCGCTCTATAATGAAGCCACTTGAAAGGGTCGATGTTAATCCAGATACAAGTGAAGATGCCTCAAGCAAATTGATCCGCAGTGTCCTGTTCTTCACTGCTGTTATGTCAGCAATGTATGAATACGTGATGACGTAGAGGCCACTCGCATCGCCAAAAAAACTTGATATCAGCGCTGCAATGAGAATTAGCAGGGTGGGAAAGCGCAAGCCACCAATGATGATGCAGATGTAGACAATAGCTTGCAGTAACTGCAACACAGGAATCAATGCCAAGGCTTTGTGTCTGCCAAGTCGATCGGAAACGGCTGCGACATACGGCAAAACGATGACAATTACGAGTGCTACAACTGCAATGAGGCCACCAAACCAGTAGCTCGTCTCTTGTAACACTTTGTCATACTCCTCTTTGAGCGAGCCAGTAAACATCGCGAGGCACTTTGTCTTCTTGTGATTCCGCAAGCAGACATTCTCCAAAATCATCTGCGGCAGTGTTACCATGTTGAGGAAGAACGCATTCATGCACAGGAACATGTAGGGCTCGACAGTCAAGGACTTGAGCAGCGCCATTTCTAGTCCAAGGTCAAATCTCTCTCAACGAAAATTCATGACAATCAGTGTAATCAACTTGAGGTTGACTAGAATGCAAAGTCAATAACAATGAGAAGTGCAGAGACGGGGGTATGATGAAAGTTGAATCACTGGCAATGCGATTTGATTCGCTTCTACCAAAGCAGTATATTTCTTTTCCAAAGTTGCCCCCCCCCCCCCCCATTCAGGCTTGGGTCAGGTAATAAATGTTATACTCGGCTGTCTTTCTGTACAAATCTTTAGACAATAAATTGGATTACGGAATCTAAATTAATGATATCAATCTTGACGGAATATGAATTTGCAGACAACACGTCACGTAGAAACGATTCCGGAATACTTCGTTTTTGCTGCAGATAGCATTCTTTCTATCTTCAGTAAAAATGAGGAATTTCAGCCAAAATGCTAAAAACGATGTCATCGAACGAAAATAGTACTCCATGTAACTAGCCTATAGCAAGGGGCGCCCTCTCGGATGGGATAGCTACCCTCTTTGTAGGAAATGGGGGACAGGCAGTGTATGTTGAATCAAGGCTGTTTTGCAGACGATGAATTTTTGAGTCATTTTTGCTTCCTAGGGCCTTAGCCGTATTATTTGGTTGATTTCATAGCGCAACCGGCTACTCATTCTTCAGTTTTTGATCATTTTCTGGCGTTCGCCCACCCAAAGGAGTATCGGAAGAAAAAATCTTATACACATGCAAAATTATGTTTCAGCTGTTTTTTTTAAATTTTGAACTACTTTCTGCAATATCCTTGCTGAAGCTGTAATAAATTGTTTACCTTTTCATTAGTTAAACCATCTTTAAAAAAGTACCAAGCATCAAGGTCGAATACTAATCTCTTCTCAGATCATTTAACATAGACTGCTATTACTTTATTCGTAGCACATGCTGCCCTATTGGTTTGTTTTATGGTTGGAAACACAAGGCTCCCCTATTTCTATGCAAAATACACTCGAGGCGATGAAACTTTGTATTTCAAGATGGAATGATAAGCAAAAAGTTAAGTACTTTGACTGGCGCCCTTGTATACCAACCCCCTGCCTAGCAACTGCCTTTTGTGCAAAGCAATTGATCTTCTCTTTGAAAACAGTAAGGATATCTGTCACCACCAATGTTTAACCTAATGGAGTAAACGAAAGGTTGCAAGCCTTATATAGCGGCTGACAATGACTTCAATTGAAGTAGTTTTGCTTCGCTACGTGTGGTTCCTTGGATTAATGGATCTCATATGAGTTTGGAATATTGGGAATGTGCTTCTCTCGTATACCATGCAATAAGGACATGTACTTATTGGAGAAGGGGTAGTGGGTGGAAGCTTACAGAATTTTTGCAGACAGTGTACTGGAAATAGAAAGGTAACTGAATATAGATAAGTTGTAAAAAAGGGGTTGAGGGAAATTTAACACATTTTAATAAGGTCATCAGATGCTTTGAAGAAGCAAAACGGTCTCGTGTCATTTTGTAAATGGATAATGCAGTATATGCAATAACGTTTCAATATGAGACTTCGAAAGTGAACAAATTGAGCTGGAAAACACGAGATAAGAATAGGTCAATGTCAATATGGGAAAGGCACAGCTATCCAACACTCGAGGGTAGAGAAACGCTTTGATGACTTATTGGCAAAGGTAGAGCATGCCGTATTATTTCTTAAAAAAATTCATATTTTTACAAAAAGGCATTTTTATGTTAAATGAGCGATAACTGTGTTCCTGGCCAGGCATTAACCTTGCTGAAGAAAAAGATCGAGTATCCAAGTTTAGCTAATTGACTAGGTAATTGGATAGCGCTTATGAAGTAAGAAGCATCAAAGAGGGGTGGATTAAGAGGGGCACTTGAACACTCCCATTTTTGAATTTGGGAGGGAGACTTTGAGGTTTAGATAAGGGCGCGTTTGCATAAAGTGGGAGGGCATGGTCTCTCTAACTACCCCCTCACCCCCCGGTTTCTCCCTATGGCTTGTGACAATTCGGCGATCAAAATTCGGAATGTTGAATAAGAACATCAATGAATCATAGAAGAAAAAATTGACCTATAATGACGAATTTTACGAAAAGGAAATTGATCAGATGGGGGAAATTGATCAAGAAAGAGGATTATTGACTGTCGGCGGTTAATCATGAGGCAAGGATGTCAAAGATGTAATTTTCAAGGAATTTGGATAGGTCACAAAGCATTACCCTTACATTGTATGAATACATGATTGACATCCAAAAAATACAGGGCTATAATGATGCAGTAAAATTGAATTGGACAATCAAAAATACAATGGCGTGTTCATCTAGTTTGAGAAGAGGGACATGACTTTTTTTGGAGATTACAAGGCCAATTATGGTTAGCAGTCCCCTCTGAAACGCAAGAAAATTGCCTATTTCCTCTGGTCAAGGCAGTTGGTTTGTAGGGCCGGGTTCTTAAATATGGAAGACGGTATCTTTCTAGATGCTCAAATAACAATTCTAGATGCTTTTTTCTCTGTAAAATTTCATCAAAATTGCAAAAAAGTAGAGTAAAATGTTCAATCCTTGAAACATTTTTCATCCAACACTCTGTAGAGTATGCGAACGTCGAAAAATGACAGAAAACTGACAAGATAAACAGACGGCTGTTGGTCGAAGAGCACGTGACAGGCTGTTCATCAATCCCTCTTGACCTCTACCTAAACACTTCATTGGACGTGTCCAAGAGTGGAGAGTATTCTGCCGTCCACGTAAAGAAGGCTCAGCACTGATGCGAAGGCAGATTTAAGAACCCAAACAAAAGCGCAGCACCACGTGCCCAATTCCCGGTTTTCGGACATACAATACTTTTTGTCATAAGCAACAGAATTTCTGTAAAAGATGGAGTGGAGATTGTGGGGGAAATAATCGACTCGAGCGATCCTCGAACTCACGACCAACTGAGCTAGGCCCTACTGAAATGTTTCTAGACCTAGACATTAAAGGGAGCATCAGGCGCGAAAGCATTTAAGTGTGCAAAATACACGCTCTTTTAGTGTCATTTTTAATACAATTATGACCAATACGGAAGAAAAACTCGTCGTATTCTCATCAAGCGGTTTAGCAGAGACGACAAGAAGAACTGTCTTACTACAAGTTTTGTGTCTACATCTTTTAATTACCCCCTTTAAATGTAAACGCTTTCGCACTATGATGTAGAATCACCCAAAACGTTTGAAGAACAACTCCGATCTCCGGGGTACCCCTTGTCCCTCTTCTCCCGTAACATTGCTGCGTTTCTCCAAATCGATATACTACAAAAGAAATAAACTCTTGGATGATAGAATTATACCTTCTCACTTCCAGATTAGTCTGTAGCTTACGATGCTGATAGGTAGAAAAAAACGTCAAAGCACAACATTAATCAGGGTCTGATGATAATTCAAAAGAAACGTCGGCAGCAATGACTGAAGCATTTGATACATATGACCGTGCATTTGAAAATATTTTGGAGCCTGTGACCCTATTACTCTTTGGAACCTACTGCTTAAATGCGGAAATATAACTGGCCATCTAGTGGTATATTAAATACACGAAAAGGGAGTAAATCCAAAAGCCTGCAAAATTTTTTCTGACGAGCATGTAAAATTGATGTGTTTCCCCTTGATAAGCAGTAATAAGCAATTATATTTTGGCTGCTCTGTCTTGGGTTCTGCAGAATAAATATCCTTGGAAGACTTTCGACACCTACTTATAAACAGTGTCATTGGATATGGGCAGGATCAGAGCACATAATGCTATCGGGGGAACCATTAAGTCACACGTAAACACTTATTTTCCATACGTTTTGCTAAAGCTGCAAATGGTCTTCTATGAAGGCCAGGCTTATTGGAAGAAGTGATGCCTTCTGCTTGAAACACTGTTGTTGAGAAACTGCCATTGGCAAGAATGTTATATTTTAATGCTGAGAACATAATCAATGCTATGCCGGTATTTTTTATACCATTTCGCTCTAAATCTATAAAATGTCGTCGACATATGGAATCGGTTCGTTCTGCGTCCACTGGAACCGTAATTACAAAAGTCAGACAAAACAAGGATTTTTGAATGTCCGTTTCAGATAAAGTTCTTTCACTGAAGGTACACCTCATATATTCAAATGTATTGCTGAAAAAACCTATCGTAATACTTGCAAAATTGTCCGATATAGTGATACAAGGAGAGCTTCTTTCAAATGTACTGGCTTCTACTACAACCTTTACGCTTTTTTATCATCCGCTTTACTACTTGCGTTGATTTAGCTGCAGGGCCGCCTCTTTCACCAGCCTTCCCTGGCTGGCTTGCAAGCTATTGCTTGTTGTTAAATAGCCACTTATCATACGGCAACAAGTTTCCTTTGGTAATTTAGGCTGATAACTATGTTTAATGCTTGCGAGCGCATTGTAATTATTCTAGCTTTTTACATTGAACCAATTTTTTTTCTAGATTCTCTGTGGTCTCTATGACCATTGTCGGCTTACCAATGGGAAACAAGGAAGAAGTTGATTACCTCTCTTGCCGTATTCCAGCAATAGTCACGTTGATCCTAGCAGCAATCACCAACATTGCTGTTATTGCTGCAGTTACTTGGAAAGAAGGAAGGAAATTGAGAAACAGGGTGTTTTGTATCAGCCTGTGTATAAATGACTTGGTCTTTGCCATCAAAGCACGCACACTACAAGGAGCACACTACCTCTCAAGAAACGACATTTATCAGCTACCTAATCAAAGCTTTATCAGGCCAAACAATGATTACAATTTAACAATGAAGTCTCAAAATTTTTCATTTAATGGTCATTGTATCATTCATGTTATTTTATGGTATCTTCATTTTCTTTATCAGAAATTCATGTAACTAGGAAGATATCATTTGCCAAATTCTGTTGTGTCATGTTTCTGTTAAATCAAATTCAGCATTTTCATTACAGCATTACAGCTTCCTTGTAAATCAATGAAAAATGTTCTCCCGAGATCAAACTTGTAATTAGCGTTAGACGGGAATGATTAAGTTAAATTGCCTCCTCAATTTTCCCATCTTGTCATGCCTATGGCACTACATGCCCACATCTAGATGCAAATAACAAGCTGGAGCTCCCTATGGACTATATTCTAAAAAAATTGGATTACGTTAATGCATCTTTTTGCAGTTTAATGTTCAATTAAAACCAGCTAGAGTCGCAAAAATTGCGCCTATGGAGAACAAGCAGAAACATTTAGAAAGAGAGCACCAGTAGAAATAGGGCCTAATGAATTCGATGCTTTTCACTATGATTCTGTTGTTTTATGATCCTGATTCTTGTAATAGCCAAAAGGTGCTTTGGAAAACAAAATATAGCAAGCACATATCACTTCTTAAAGAAATGCCAGATAGAGAAGACCAAAAGTGCACGAATGAATTTCGTCTCATAATAGCTATATCTACATTGAGAAAGGACATCCGTTTTAGGCTTCGATAATGAAACGGAATTTTTTTCATTTTAACGATCTTATGGTTCTGATTAAGAAGGATTGAAAGCTGTGGATGCGGTCTTTGTCTGTATTTAGACGCCAGCATGCGCTCCAGCTGTGTTGGTTCGCTTTGGCAAATTTATGAAGCTGTACACACTCCAATCGGTGTTGAAATAAACAAGCATACCACCAAAATTGTTTATAACCTTATCTGCATGCGCATCTATGTTGCGTATTGCCGCATGCGGGTAAATTGGTTACAGACGTTTTACGAATTTCATGCATGAACATATTCGAGTTGTCTTCTATATATAACAAGACAATCAATAGTAGGTTGTCGGTATGAATCAAACCTGCAACGTTAATAAATACTTTTTTTTCTATACGATTGAGTACATCAACAAATATAAGCTATTTTTGAGAGAGCTTTGAAGCACCTATTCTATTCTCTGCTTTACGTCAGCTATGAAAACATTTTTCACTAAGCAAAGTCTTTTCAAAGGGCCTAGTAAAAAAAACCCTTCGCCGAGCACGCAATCAGGCGTACACCCTGTTCTTTGGCACATATCGGTAAATGGGCGCTTTCTCGGCTGTATGTAAATCTAAGTATTCATTTATAATAACAGTCACCTTTCGATGTTATAACCATTGTCACGACACTCTGAAAATGTAAACACGATTCCTATGGCACGTCAAGAGCATTGCAGGCCTTGCTGAGCGACACGATTAACTGGAAATGCTCATAACACATTAACGCCTTAGGCTGCACCTTCATTTGGGAGACAGCGAGTGCGCCGCAATCAGTTATTGCCAACTGCTTCTTGGTTGCGCGATGGTCTGACCGTCTCACTGGACGATGCGGCGGCCCTTTTCGACAGTTGAATCAGTTCGTAAACCCTCTTGCGAATTTCCGAGTTGCAATAACAATATATCAAAGGGTTTAAGCTACAGTTCACTATTCCGAACGTGAACGCCCAGAAATAAACGTAATTATCGATGATTCGCATATTCCCACCCATTGACTGAACCATGGCAACCAAGACTTGCAATGAATAGCACGTAAGAAGCGATAGTATTACGAGCCTTACGATTCGGTTCGCCTTTAGCTCTCTTTCCACCTCCTTCTTCTGCAATCGTCGCGAAAGTTCGGCCTCTGCTTTGGCTATTTTACGAACTTGCTTCAGTATCTTGAAATAGACGATGATCGTCCAGACATATGTCAATGATATCACGGCGCATTGAACAACGTAGAAAGCCACCTTCGCCTGCCCAAAGAAACAGTACATGTTCAAAATTATCATGGCAGCCCAGATGAGGATGGAGCCAAAGACCATGGTGCTTTTTGTAAACACTCTTTCGTACACGTACGGGTAGAATATCGAAACAAACCTTTCCAGAGAAACAAAAGACACTGTCAAGAGGGATATTCCAACGAAAATATACCCTGCAATAGAGGCGAACGTTAGCAGAAAGCAGTCCATGTCTTCGTTTCCACGGGCAAAGACAATAAAAAGTACAGCGGATAGGGGCGCCTGTACAACGACTCCGCTGACAAAATCGGCCAGGCACAAGCTAAAGAGGACGATGTTGGAGCCCTTCAGTATGTTCCGATTGCGAATAAAAGCGGTCAGTACCAGAGCATTGAGTGTTATTGCCGTCACTGCAAATATGCTGTTCATAACAGCGACCGTCAATATGTTGAACTTGTAGATACGTGTTTTCTCGAATCCTAGGGACGTGTACACGCACCATATCCTCAGAGTTGTATTTATTTCTGTTTGGTTGCCATCATGTCCAGCATCGCTATCCATCTCCATTCTGAAGGAAGTCGTGAAATCGTTGTCCTTGTCTAAATAGAACCTTCGAATCCCTCTTCTCCGCCTTTATCTCGCAAATGTGTGGCCTTTGGATTTCAAGACTTCGAATTTTTCCTTGTAAGTGTAGCTTTCCTGAGAGGAGAAATAGAATGCTCCGAACAGCGAAGCACCTGTATAATGAATGCAAGTTCTTTGTTACCGCTGTGTGCACATTCTTGGAATAGAAAGCTTGTGTCCTCTTGTGTAAAATATTGTCATTTCCTCTTGTTTATCATTGCTGCTTTTGTTTGTTGCAAGCAATGCTCAATTGACAAGCGTCACTTCTACAAAACAACTGCAAGAAAATGTCCGGTAGTTGTTGAGTGTGTTCGTGTTTCTCAGCCTCAAGTTTGCTTTTCTCAGAACACAATCCGCTGTACACTACCGCCACGTCCTCAGGTGGATTAACCAGACCAGCGTCTTGGCAGTCCTAATGTCGTTATCTCGCTCCAATTTATCTCTGCTCTTCTTATTAACACTCCCCAGAACGATCTATTCTATAAAAATTAGGCTAATCCCTTCAAATATTTGACTAATAAAAATTCTGCCGAAACGGGGAAAATAGCACATTTAAAAGCCAAACAGGATAGAGATCATGGTGTTAATGGTGAGTCGGGCTACTCCATCCATCTGTAATTAGATAAAAATGTCGTTGTATTTTAACTTGTATAACTAAATAGACTGACCATGCTTTGGTGTCAAAGAAGTACAATCTTGCCAAAGATGAAATCATCGGCTTTAAGAAATAAGTTCACTTTAGACTGCGAGGTATGCTCAGAGGAGATTTCAAATACTTCGGTTAGTATATTATCTCTGAAATAGATTCAGCTTTTCTTAGGGCAATTGTTTCTCATACGTCATTACGTTACTGTGCAAATCATAAATCTTTGTTTTCGCACTTCAGTAGACGTTCGCGTCAAAGGTTTGTATGTCAGCAAACATTCTATTTAAAGCTGTGTTTATGTTTCTTACAGTTTTTGGATATTTTTTCTGGCTCTTACATCAAATTATTTGTCTTTTGCTGGTAACTTGGTTTTTGTCTTTCAATACCAAGTTATATGCTCTTGTTAGCTGTATTGTAGTTAATGCCGAAGATATGTTCAGAGAATAGCCTCTTGATTATGATCAATTTTATAATTCTAGTTGCAGATAGGTCTCCTATCGCAACATGCAGCGCAGTCAGAGGGCAATTTGCATTATCTTGATTTTGGCTGTCAAACGTGCGATGTTTCATGGTTTTGTGCAAGCTTAGGACAAGCAGATAGTGTGAAAAGAGTGCCCACCAATTTCGTAAGTACGGGTGTTACTCAAACATTACAAAATATTTGACAACACATCATTTGCTAAGCATCTGTATTTACGGAGACACTCGTTCGAATAAACGCATGGGAGAGCAAAGTTCTCAAAAATAGGTGGTTTCAAATTAATGGCATTCATAATAGTTTCAAGATGCTTAACTGTTTTAACACGCGTCGCGTCTTGGACAAGTAGCAGTATTTGGTCATCGGTCGTTTAGTCAGTTCTTCGTCTGAATTCTAAAACCAATCTTGAATCAAGAACTTGAGGCTGCTTCGGTTCATTCTGCTACAATGATTCATTTAAGATATCTGTGTTATTGCCTCTCTTTAGTTTAGTCTGTCTTCTGAGCCCTGAATTCCCGTTGTAAAGTTGTGGGAAGGCCAAAAAAATTCGCCATGCGATAAAGGTGCTTTTCTCGCCAAGTGAGGCTTTCTCGCACTTGATTCGCTCTTCAGGTTGAAAACCTAGCCTACGCAAAAGCGCAAACTAAGAGATAGGCACAAGGGTGCGTTGCCCAGCAAATCAACTCACTTGGAACCCGCGCTTGCTTAGTTTCGGCAGCAAAGTCAATTCAGCAATAGGCTGAAGTCAGTTTATAAACCAAATGACATTTTCAAAACCAAAGTACGCCACCCAAGGCTTCAAAGATACTACAGTCCACTTAAAATTACCCCTGCCTAAATCCTAAAAGCATGTCTTCAGAGGAAAAGAAATCAGCGATGACTGTTGGTGGGTCAAGATAGCGCGTGAACTTCAACTTATTGTTGCAGCTCTACAAATAGGGAAAGTCATTTCGATTTTATTGCTAATACAAATAAATACAATTTTTGTAAGGCAAACAGTCGCACTCTGTCAAACAGGTCCGCATAATTTAGTAAACATTCTGGATTAGTTTGTTCACAACTTCTCAACTGAGTATTATGAAGACCAGGGTTAAGGGAAACATGGGTGATAGGATGTCAGGGCGAAAGGTGATCAGGGTGAAGGGGGATCAGGGTTAAGGGGGATCAGGGTAAAGGGAGACCAGAGCAAAGGGAGATCAGGGTGAAGAGAGACCAAAGCATAGGGAGACCAGGGCAAAGGGTGATCAGGGTGAAGGGAAACATGGGTGAAGGGATATCAGGGCAAAAGGTGACCAGAGTACAGGGAGATCAGGGTAAAGGGAGATCAGGGTAAAGGGAGATCAGGGTGAAAGGAGAATAGGGTGAAGGGAGATCAGAGTAAAGGGAGATCGGGGTGAAGGGGGATCAGGGTGAAGGGAGACCAGGGCAAAGGAAGATCAGGGTGAAGGGGGATCAGGGTGAATGGGGATCAGGGTGAAGGGAGAGCAGGGCAAAGGGAAACCATGGTGAAGGGGGATCAGGGTGAAGGGGATCAGAGTAAAGGGAGGTCAGGGTGAAGGGGGATCAGAGTAAAGAGAGATCATGGTGAAGGTGCATCAGGCAGAATTTGGAGACAGCAGCCCGGGTGCTCTGTAGGTCATAAAAGTACAGATCCATAGAGATTCAATTCGTCTTGAAAAGGTATAGTTTTTATTGTTGAATAGTTGACTTCTGCTTTGTCAGAGCACAAAGTCATTTTTCGCTGGATAAACCTAAGTGCAGTTTGTTCAACTGTTACTTCATGTCTCATATGTATTCTAGTAGAAGTATGGAGAAAGAAATTTCTACTTTTTATTACTTCTGATTGATTTTCTAATCTAGTTACCAGGTTTCTTTGGTACAAGGCTGAGCGAAGCAAATTTCATATTGCAGTATCATGTGGGACAAGTCTTTACGAGACTTTCTTAAGAGACCAAAAAATGTCGTTAACTGTTTCCAAGAATCTAAATAACATTCTTGTGGGGCATCTAAAAATGCTTTATATCCATTCAGGTCACTTGAACTGCCTTTTTTTGTCGCTAACCGAATGACATAATTGACAAAATGATCATTTTTTGCTTGGACATTATGATTTTAAAATCTGTTGCATCGATATGATTCTGTCTATCCCTGTAGTGTTTCCCTGTCGATCAATATCGCTTTGATCAATTAGAACATGAGAATTATATTTTATGAAGTATTTAAACTTTGAGCTAGAGCTCAACTTCTATTGATATCAGAAACTAAAAACAATTGTTTACCACTGAGTTGCAGAGCAAAGAAGAATCTTTGTCTTCCATTATATCATGCGGGTGATTATATTTTTCTTTAAAAGCACAGCTTTGGATAATTGTATGTTTGCCTTGGGCAAGCTCTATACATCCCTCGATTTTCTTCCCTGCCATGCATTATCAGAAGTTTCCCAGCAAAGACAGTCAAACTTTATTTAATGAACTGTCAATACAAAGTCAAGGAAACGTTTCTGCATTGCTTTTAGCGTGTTTTTGACTTACTTGTTGCTGAGTTTGTCTAAGGAAAACACGAATGCATGTGTTCTTTTAAATGTTGACCCAGGTAAAGAATTTTTCACTTATAAATGATCGAAGCAAGGTCTCTAGTTTATTTCTTGCACATTCAAAGTCTTAATTATCAGCAACAAGTTATACATAATGCATTCTTTTCAGAAATCTTTTTTCAAAAGGAAGCACTTTCGTGTGTTTTAAACTTTGCCTCTAATATCCTGACAAACTTTTACCTAAGCATCTCGTTACACAAGACCATCCATCAGAAACCCCCCCTGATTCGGTTCCTTCTTTAACACCGCCATTACCATTCACGACCATTGAAAATATTTTTATTTTACTCAAAACCTCTTGAACTAAGCGTGTTTTTTCGAGTGAGGGCTCCATAGGTACACTATGAAAGTGCAAGGTTTTCTGATTACCCTCCTAGAAAAATGTGTGTCCATTTCTTATGGTCTAACAGTCAGAAGTTCCCCATCATGCCAACGCTTAATGGAAAGCAATAATTAGCGATAATCTACACTGTTTTCAACTAGGAGACAATGTTTCTTTGCTTGTAAAAAGCTGTGCAGACTCAAATTATCTCTGCTTGATGTTATCTCTGAAAATTCATGATTTCAAATTTGCTCACAGGTTGATCTTCGGTAGCACTTTACTTTCCTCTCGTTTTTAGGTGACTCCTTGCAGAAGTGAAAAACAGTTCTTTTTTTCTAAACTGATTGTTATCGGTAAATCAACAGATGTCTCTTGTTTTACTAACTCTATCCTGTGCTTTTGCACCAGTAATTAGAATGGATTAGAAATTCACTGTGAAGTCAGTTGGGCTGAAAGTGGAAGCAATTGACATCACTTTAGCCAATTTCACTGTGTTAAGTTTGATATTGCGCTTTTACCTACTGTTTTCGATGCAAGAACTAGAATTTTTATCGTTAGGAAATCTAACCAGGCCTTTAGCTTGAGAGCTATCTATTTTAACTGCGACCTTTGAATCTCAAAATCTCCCCTAACTTTTATCAACGTAACAGCAACAGTTATGCCAGCGAACTACTAGCAACAGAAGATTCTTGATAGGCTGCCTCGGGCATGAGAGACTTTCCGAAACAGCATGGACGCCGCTACCATGCCTCAGGGAGGAGGGGGCTAGGTACAGGGGGGGAGCGAATCCTAATTTGAGAGGCCATGTAATTATCCGAATAGTTGGGAATGCTATCAGTAAAATGACCTCTGATTGAAACTGCTCTTTTGACGAAGCGTTTTCAAAGCAACATAAGAGAGGGTGAATGTAATATGAATAGCGGATTGTTAGGCAAAAATGTACAATACCTTCCTCCTTTGGTGATTTAATGTTGTTGGTCGAGCGTTATTCAAATTTAGCAGGTTAATTACCCTCACAAGCAAAAACCGAAGGGTCTTGAGCCTGCACTTGGAAAATATATCTCTGGGTATCAGTGCTCCAAGGTAATGCAAAACCAAGCAAAACAAGAACCGGAACAAGAACAAGAACAAGAACAAGAACAAGAGCAAGCATGGGGGAGATGACAAATGTGAATCAATCTAGGTATCAGCCCTAATAGAAAATCTAACGAGAAGCTTAACACTAATGCACAAATGGGCGAAGCGCAAAAGAGTTTCGAGAGCAGAGAGCTGTGCATGTCGTGTAGGTCATCGGTGGAATATTTTTGGGAATGCTGGCATTTTCCTGCATATTATTGCAATGCCATAAGTCATGTTAGATAGCGTATGCTTGAAGAATCACAACAAAAAGAAGTATGCGACCATGTATACGGGATCCTTAAAAAGACAACGTACGTTGCAGTACAAGAAGAGACAGCTCTGTGGCTCAGTGCATTGTCGGTGGCAGCGTTTGTTATGCAAATTAGATGACCCAGGCGCAAAAAGACATTTGGAGTGGACCCACGCAGATTTGGTTGCCGCGCAGATTTGGTTGCCACGCAGATTTGGTTGCCACGCAGATTTGGTTGCCACGCAGATTTGGTTGCCACGCAGATTTGGTTGCCACGCAGATTTGATTGCCATGCAGATTTGGTTGCCACGCAGATTTTAGTATCACACCGGCTTTGTTGCCACTCTCTATCTAGTGGGTACATTATTATGCGATTTGTGTAAATTAGCATCTATGTGTTTTGTATTATAATCGAGGATACAGGACTTTTCTATCTGCTATTTCATGTTTAGCCCATAGAGAAAGAAATTGATGGAAATTGACTTTTAGAAACATGTGCAGTAGAGGTTACGGCGGAGGAGGGTAAGGGAAAGCCAACTGGAATTGAGCAAGGAATGGACGAAGTCAATGTAGTGTCCTTAAGAGCATACTGGAAGAAAAAGGCTTTGTACCTTCAGCAAACAATCAAAGAGATGACAAGGAGGAAGAAAGAGAGAGCCGAGGTACTACGATCAAGGGCAAAAAGCGTGAAAACGACGAGATCTTCAAACACTCAGCGATGAAGAGCAATGTAAAACATCGCTAAAGTGTGCCCAACAGACTTTGTAGTGACTCGTTTGCCTACTTTTCATTGTCACATCATGTCATGCTGACACATCTTTTCTCGCTCCTCAGCCTAGACTGTTCCATCCCCATTACATCATCATTTCATCATCCTCTCTCATCGCTCATCAGCAAATTTATTCTTAGATTTATCATTATAAATATAATTGTGAGGTAAGTCGGATTCAGTCAGAAACAGAGCTGCAGAATACAACAGACAATGAGTCGTCTCACTCCCTCTCGGCCTGGCTCCGTGTTCTATGCACGTTAAATAAGACAACTTTGGCTCGAATCGTCCATAGAGGTTGAGCAACGCAGTCGGTAGAAACCTTTCTCAACTCGTTTCTACAACTTTGCAGTGTACTGTGAGATTCGAATCCTTTGAGTAGCACAAGAAAATTTCCCACGATACACAGACACTTTAGCCAGCCTCGGTATACCCTTGTGCCGTTTTTCTCGTGACCTTTGTTGCAGTAATGTATTCAGGGGAACTTGTGGTCATAGTTCTTTATCTGATGAACGAGCCTTTTCACTTGATTCTGTTCAAATAGGACTCTTCCTTGCCTTTAAGAGTGCTGCAATTTCTGTTCTTGGTCTCGTATGGATGGAATTGCCTGCTCACGCGACTTCTTAAACTTAACGACCACACCATTCTGCTAGAAACTGCTTTGACATATACCATATAATGTCTTTATGATTAATTGACCCTACGAATTAAACGCTAATGCTTTACTTGATACCAAACGTGGCTTCGATATCCTCACCAAACGTGTCAACGATTCGAGCGATGATCTCGAAAATACCCCCACCTTCTCCAGTCTATTTTGTACAGCCACACTCATCGTGGAAGCATTTGCAGTCTTGATTGGCTCGATTGTAGGCCCACTTGTGTACTATGCTATTCTGTCTAAACACTCTGACTGTGTTTTTTATTAGCGCACTTTTTATGTTTGCCAGTACATGCGTTTCATTTTGGCTGTTTCTGTTAAAACGCTTGAGACTCGTTCTGAAAAAGTAGCTCAGAAACAAATTCCAGTTATACCGGTTAAAGGAGATGTCAAGGAGGAAGTTGATAAAGCATCAGACCTGTATTCCACATTAAAGCCGTCTTCCTGAAACTGAAGAATCTGGAGTTAGAAACAATTGAAGCCGGAACTGTTATACCCTACATAGAAGACATTATCTTTTCCATTCAATATGTAATAATCCTTCTAATCAGCAATAGTTGTAGTTCATTGCAGGTAGACGAGGCTAGCATGAAAACGAGACTAAAACGAGGCTAGCATGAAAACGTGGCTAAAACGAAAACGAGGCACCTTTGTAGGCACCTTTTTTCTTTGGAAGACTTCTTCTGAATGCTAAAGAAATGCTTCTGTTGTCTTGAAGCATTGCCATTGTGAAGTTATATATCACAAAACATTTGTTCTCTTAAGTCTTGATGTTCAAATCTAAACATCACTATAACAAGATTAACATATCAGCGTTATTTGTTCTGCCTTTTAATTTTAGGCATTGCCACCGAGATTCATACATAATCATGTGACTAGGAAACGTTGACCAGTTTCTTTTCTTAGACTCAACGTGTCTTGCATTGGAAAGCAAATCATCAAGTCTTACATGTGACTTAGATGAGTTTCTATGGCGTTTTGTAACTTCCTGGTAATAATGGTAGGATGTATTATGAGTCGTAATGTTGTTTGATCTGCATCTTAAGTAGACTTCTATTTCTGGAACCCACTTAATCTTTTGTTTGGCTTAGCATAAAATTGACTATATCCGCGTTAATAACAATCTCGGATTCATAATGCAGAGTAGCTTAGAAGCACAGGTCAATTTAAGGAAAAACCCAGTGCGAAAATTGTTAGGATCTAGCTTGCATTTTGCTTCCCATTCGTAGACGACTTTAGCAGAATTACCTATTGGCTATTATTAGCATATCTCTTCAGCCTAAATTTGCCTGTTTCCCATATTTACGAGCAACAGGGAATTCGTGTTCATTCGCGTACTTTCTCATTACCAAAAGTACACTGTTAACACATGTAAACTGTTGAACAGCCTTCAAATGGTAAAACTAGTCCACTTTATGGCTTCCTTTGCCGTTTTAATGTTGCAGTTTATAATGTTTGTTGTAGTTACATCTTTGTAAGCTGTTTTGTGCTGATGGTTATTATCGGGTCTGATTTACAAGCTTTATCATTAAAAATAGTGCTCATATCTTACTGAATACTGAAGCTGAATCTGAAAATCTTTATGCCCTATTATCTTAGGCAAAGAAAGCAGTTTTCACAGAAAAGGAAGTAAAAACCCAAAAGGTTCGGTTCTTATAAAGTCACTGCCATTTTATGGTAAATAAGAAAAGCACCCCACCCCCTTTATTAAAATAAGCTGAGAGTACAGGAAAATTTCCGAATTTCTCCACAACAGTTTTAAAGGCATCCATCCTGCGTACCTAGTCGTACTTTTTAATCATCATATTTATCGTTGATAGATAAACCAAAGATAATATTATTTTTAAGAGCTTTATTTGAAGCATTGTAATGCAGCCCCTTATCTAAAGTGAATTTCGGAGATTCAAATCTTCTATGAGACATCAAGTTTGAAACAGTTTTAAAGAGAAAAATTAACAAGAAAGTATGTCGTGAATACCAAGAATGACGAGCAAATAAAAAGGCTCTCAGCAATTTAGCGTCTGCGTTGTCAATTCAAATTTGTAAATATTAGCATACAGAGTGGTCAATCCTTCCAATTGCGAAATCGAGCTAGCAAAATGCTCAACAGATGATGATTTCAAATCAAGGCGTGAAAAAGCCAATTATAGTCAAACTAAAAAGAGAATATTAAATCTTACAAACAACTTAATAAACAAAGTATATGCAATACATATGGGAGAAGCGCTAATTAAAAGTAGGTTTAAGTAAACGAGTCTCAATGGCGGACTCCTTGGTTCCATTCTGAAAGTGAATACGGGATCGCGGTTTCTCTTTATTGATGGTCAAAAAGGTAATACAAATGCTTTATTTCATAATTAATTAAATATTTCCTTTTTCTCCGCAAACAGCGCTTCAAAACTAGCTGCCGTAGATTATTCTGCCTCAAGAGCTAAATGTTTCATTCGCAAAGCTTTCAAATCTTCATATTTTGTATCGGATGTGATGAATTCTAAGAACCTGAAATTCAGAAAACCAATTTCAAAATAAAAACAGTTCTGCCCTGATCAAATGATTATCATGGTATTTTCTTGAGTTTTGTCGGCAACGGGGTAGCAAAACACACTAGTTTAGTAAGAATGACAATATGTTCATTAAATTTAAATCACTTGATCGCTGCATCTCTAAATTGACTGGCATAAAGAAGCAAGTTGCTATTCGTTTAGAGGCCTGACTTTTATTTACGATTAGCACAAGTTAAAGTGCTTTTTATGCATCATGGACAGTACCTTTTTAAGACCGAATCCGAAACTTTGAATAGATGTCAGGATGAACCCAATCGTAAACAGGATGAATTGAGAAAATCATACATTAGAAGCGGACTGGTTGTTCTGAGCCAGTTTTCGCAACAAAAATCGTGAAGCGATTACTCAACCCCTTACAAAGCATTCCAGTAACGACAAAGCAGGGAAAACTAAATCAAACTAGCAATGAAACAATTTGAAATTGGCTCGGGTTGTCGATCGTTATAAGATAGGATTTTGTCAGGAAAGTCACTTGGTCACGTCATGAATCGAAAGGTATGCCTAGCATGTAGATTTTGAAGTGGTTTCAAGAGAGCTTGGAGATTTCTGCGCTTTGAGCTACGATCTATTTGATCCAATAAGCTTTTTATAACAATACTAAGGTAGTAAAGACCAGATAAGAGTACTTAAAGTGTAGAATACCTTTTGAGTCTGCTTTTCCTGTTGATGAAGTATGTGTACTTTGGTACATATACATAACGCTGAAGAACAAACTTTGGCAAAAACTCTTGAGCACTGCTGATGAACTCTAACTGCTGCTCCAGGATGCTGACAGTTGCAAGACCTCGGATGTTTTCGATATCTCCGACAGCCAAGCCAATCTAGGAAAACGTAAGTCTGTAATAGGAACAAGCTATGACTGCAGAATGCAGCAACTGTCATTTGATGTATAACAAGGTTGCTGGCAATGTCTATGGTAAAATGGGTGATATAGTTTTAGAAAGGATGTTTAAAAAGAACAATTTTCAGTTAAACATTTTAGCATAACAGGAAACACAGAATAAGTCTTAAGACTGATAAAGCGCAGAGCCAGCCGCAAAACTGACTTTCGCTGAATTTTTCATTTGAGTAATATTAATAAAGATGTCAATGATAATGGCAGACATGATAAAGAATAAATGATCAGGCTTTAGAAGACCTGTTAACTGTAGCTTTAAAAAAAACTATTCAGAACTATTAAGAAGGCATCTTCAGCACACGCATCTGACACCGCACTCCAACATAACTCTTCACGCAGACTGGTGTGCAGAATTTGAACAGAAATAGACAATGCACGCGCCAGAATGACGACAACTGGAAAATCTAGAGATCCATACTCACCAAGAGATTCGTGAAAGCAACCGCTACTAAGAAAACAAACAAGATGAAAACCACGTAGGACAAAGTTGGAAATAGAACGTAGGGAACGTGTGAGCCATCTTTGGCATTAACCTTGGAGGTGACAGCATCTTCGAACTCAAACTCGCCAGATACCATAACCAGGACTTTGTATAAACTGATCAGTGGACTACCGAAGGCCTTTTGTCGGATGAAGAGCAAGTAGAAAGTCAAGGAGAACGACATGATGATTAGGCTGAAGACAATGAGCAGCTTCAAGATCGTGAAGCAAACGGTGACAAACATGACGATGTACAACCGGAAGAGCGGAATGCGCTGAAGAAACAGCAACGTATTGGCCCACCCAAGAAAGATGCAAACGATTCCAGTCTCGTACGTTTTCATTGTCACTCTTTTGTCGAAAATGAAGCTGGTAATATAGTAGACGGATGTCGCGTATAGCACTATTTCGACATAGTTCGCCAAGCTAGCAAAGTACCTCCAGCCTAAAAGCAGCAGTTGCAAAACCTCCTTCAATATTTGTATGCTGCAGAATAAGAAAATGAGATAGCCAAGTGCTCTTCCAAATGTCTTCGAAGAAAGCGAACTTTCTGCCAGCCTTTTGATTTCATCATTCTTTTGCTTTTCTGTGGCATTCGACTTCGCTTCAACAACCGAAATGTCGTTGAACCTGGCGTAAAAAATTGATAAATTACAAATTTAGTTAAAGTTTCAAACTCAAATTCTCAGAGCTGAAGATTTGTTCAAAGACCTTCCCCGGTATATGCGTTGACCAAGTGCTATAGAAAAAGGACATGGTTTTCAGTTTAAGTACAACCAAAGCTCACGTTTTAAGAACACTCGAGTACGTGGATGAAAACGCAATTCCTGCGGGACATTTGCGAATTACCGCAGTCCAATCACCTCAATACTCCTTCCATTTGGACGTTGGAAAAATCTTAGAAATTGACAATCTTCGGACAACACAGAATTCGGCCTTTGTGAATAACTCAATCGGAGAACCAGAGCTATGCCTTTTCACATTTTGGGAAATAAAACAAATCACAGCTCCATAGCATAAAAACTAGA
This sequence comes from Nemopilema nomurai, assembly GCA_003864495.1. Lineage (NCBI taxonomy): Eukaryota > Metazoa > Cnidaria > Scyphozoa > Rhizostomeae > Rhizostomatidae > Nemopilema > Nemopilema nomurai. Next base: position 1,848,213 of record ML133394.1, read on the forward strand.
CTTGCACTAGACTTTTCAAAATTGCAACGTGTTAGAATGATATCAGTAAAATGAGTAGACATTTGCATAAACGTACGTTTTCCCTTCCAACATGACAATAACAGTCAAAGAAATAATGAATATCAGGTAGAGTAGAAAACTCAGGTAGTAGATGTATCTGCAAACGCGATTCCACTTGAGACCAAACAAGCTTGTTATGATCGGATGAGACATCAGTTTCTCCCTGCCAAACTCAGCCATTGTGACCGGTGCAAAATACAGAGCGTTTCTACGTCTCGTTAGCACGTTCTTCATGTCAGAAATGGTGGAATTCGTCAGGGGTTGCTCTTCCAAGAACTGATAGTCAAACGTAACTGAGAAATCAACATGCTCCGGGTGGTGTTCTGAAAATGTGGTTGATCGATCAAGTACAATTTCTGCTAGGTCTGGAAACCTTTCTACCAGCTTTTTCATGAAGTGCTCTCCGTTAGGATCTTTACTTCTAAGAACATCCACCCATCTGCAAGCGAAAATCAAATATGCATCTGCATCAGCCAAAAATATTCATTTTTTGGATTCAGGGCTTCTAGAGCACAAATAACAAACCAATGTGAGACACTTAGCAATAATGACAGCCCTTTTATGTTTACCCTTATACTGACTCTCATGAAAAGCAAGACAACATTTGTTTTCCTCTATCGCTTCGAATCTTACCACAGCCTCCTATTATATCAGTGGTCTACGCAACAAATAATTTTAGCAGCTACCTATCTGACTTCAAGACTGCTTCACTGACACCAACTCTATTGAATTCGATTGCCAAATCAAAAAAGTTGTCCCCATCGCCATTTGTGTGGCCTAAGTCGGCACCTAGTTCCATCAACAGCAAGACAGCTTCGACGTTGCCACTTTCCGCAGCAACCATTAATGGCGTATGAGACCAGTCATCTTCTATGTTTATGCATGTGCAGTTCTGTAGCAGCGTTTCCAGAATCGTTGCATCGTCTTGTGCAGCTGCATGATGTAATGCAGTCCAGCATGACGTATCGCGTAGGTTCATATCTGCTCCATTCGTCAACAAAATGTTGCAGGCATCACTGTAAAGGAGTCAACAGAAACGAATTAATACTGTAAATGGAGAAGGGAAAAGACAAGTGAATGATGACGTAAATGGTAATGTCCTAAGCTTCATTAGTCTGTTTGGTCAATAAGGGCAATTAAGCGACGCTGCTCAAGCATCGGCGAGCCAACAAGGGACACACAAAAATCTCTTTATCGTAGCCATTTGGTTGAGGAGATACTACAATTTCGTGAGATCCATGGCTGAGGAGATAGAACAACACAGTAAAGCGTTCAGAATGTCTCTCACAATTGCTTTGATATGACGGCGAAGTGTAAAGGCGTCTGCTGTTCTGCGTTTGTGCAATTCACAATGTCCTTTCCAGCGTCTTTTGCAATCAATTCGACGCATGATGCATGTCCATTCTTGGCTGCAAGATGCAATGGGGTATTTCCATTGCCGTCTTTTTCGTTCAACTGCATTGTTTCCTTCTTGAACAATTCCAAAATCTTTGATAGAAGAATATTTCCATAAAGAAAATTCTAACTTTGAGAATGATAGGATACAGATAAATTAGATAACAATACAATAAAAATGAAATTTCCCTATAAGTATATCCGTCTGTTATATCGAAGCAATGATTAAAGGCTTCATTTCTGGCCTATGACCCGCTTCGTGGTGCTTTCAGGCGAGGCAGGTACCACTTTCTATCAAAGTACCTATAATTGCTATATTTTTTTACCCTTTCCTGTATTATATATATAATTCATTTTACTGTATTTAAGTCATTGCTTTAACGCAAATATTTTTTCTTTCTTTACTTTGATTTGCTCCTTTGAACATAAAACCATATCACAAATATCGTAACGTTTAAGACAGTTATATCTCTACGCAGTGTATCAAATATGGTACACGATATATAATATAGAATGAAATGAAAACTGATAAAATTCATTCATGGCATCTTAATTAAATAACAATAAGGGCAATTAAATTATTCTCACGCTTGCCAGATGATTAAAAGTCTCGTCATCCGCCAGATAATTTTTCAATGTAAAAGATGAGAATCAGTTCTTCAAACCTTTTCCTTTCCGTATTTGGCTGCACAGTGAACAGGCGTTCGACTTTTCAAATCCATGTCATACACCAATGTTTTCGCTCGTTTAAGAAAGACCTTTGCAAGCTCCTCATTCCCATCCTTTGCAATGTAATGAAGACTATTCTTCAAAGAGGCATCTTTTGCATCACATGCTGTGGAATGCTTTAGTAACAACAGAGCAATATCGGTATGGCTTGTCACTGCGGCAAGGAGAAGAGGAGTCTGACAATGTTCATCTTTAGCATCAACATTTGCTCCATTCTCAACAAGAGTTTGCACGATATGGGTATGACCTGCATCCACCGACCTGGAAATGCAAACATCAACTTTTTCTAAATTACAGCGAATTTGATGTTTTAATAACATCCTAATCTAAATCTATGCTTCTGTTATGTACAAGAAGAGCTACATCCTTCAGGTAAAAGCGACTTTCTTCAAGTCGATTAAAAGAAGGGCGTCTTTGGCAGAACTCTGGTGTTAACCTTAGGTCTATAAGAAAATTCAGCCTATGTCCTTTTATGTGCAATTAAATAACTCATCGGGCTAGATTAGTTAACATTTGTACTTTCTGCTACGTCAGTCGCAATGTCTAAATGACGGGTTGGCTTTACTCTCGTACATCAGGTTATGGTGGAGAAGATTTGAAGTCATTAATGTTTACCGGCAATCTTACAAATAAAAGTGAAATATTGTCTCGATTATCAAGAATTGAAGTTGATGTGCATGGTCCGTACAAGGGCCTAGATCTAAGATCATACCAATGCAAAGCTGTCTGTTTGTGGTTATCAGGAAGATCAGCCCTAACTCCAGCTTGGAGAAGCAGCACCACTGCATCGCTGTTTCCACTGGATGCAGCTAAATGTAGCATGGACACATCATGCCGGGTACAGGCCAACAAATCACTGCCCATTTCAACAAGCATCTTCATGGTATCCACATCTCCTATTTGAGAAGCTATGTGCAGTGCAGTTTTCGAATCACTTCGTCGCTGGTTTATAAAGTTATCCTGGAACTGATTCGAGCCTACAACAAAACGTGACATAGAATATACTACTGGCACACGTTGAAAAGTCGGACTAACAAGGGTTTAGAAAACACTGTCAAGCCTAGTTAACGTCAAGTATTAGGGCTTTACGAATAACAACATGTATGACTTCTGGCAATAATTTTTAAGAATCCATCGAAGCCTTACTAAATTCCGTTCTAATCTCTTCCAGAGTATACCTTTGAGTCAATTTGTTGCTCTTACAAATCTGATATTATTGCAACTTTTCCAACAAATAATTCAGTGCGGCGAATTTTGAAAACACATGGCAAATAAACACATGAAAACTGCAAGCATTACCAATATTGATTGCTTTGAGTTTTACATGATAAGTAACCTTGCTTCAAGATTTTCTTGACCAGTCCAAATGAAACTGCGAGTATTCATTTATTTCCGGAAGCTTATCGGGAAGTTTTATTTAACTTAACATGCAGCCTCTTGAAATAACAATTACACAATTGCAATTACACAATCAAAATTACACTGACTTGGACTTACAATTACAATTCAGTCACCATTATACTAGCTGCCGTTTCAAACAAAGAAAATATGAACTTGGAAAAGTAACAGTGATGACCAGACAGTTGGCAATGAACAGGAAGGAGAGATTGTCACAGGAAGAGACAAGTACAAACTAGCATTATATCAGGAAGAAGATGAACATGTCAATTTTACACCAAACTTCTTCCCCAGATTCACTGGATGTTATACTTTGCTACCAACCTTGTTTTAGGGGGGATGATGAGGATTAACAGCTTGGGGCGTGTCAAAGAATGAAAAATGCAAAAATCAGTGAAAATACTGAGGTGTTCCAAGGACTTTTGGCAGGCATTGTTCATCTCTTTGTGCCATCAACAGATGTTGGGGTGGGATATGAGCGTGTTTTACGAAATGCCACATGAAAAACTTATTTGGGTTCCATTTTTGAAGCTATGAGATCTTTAAGCTAACTAAACAGACAAAACTGATTAAACCACTGACAAATAAATTATTGCCATACAAATAATAAATATGTACAAAATATGAACTTTTTTATGTTAGCCTGCTGAGAGAATTTGTAAAGTTTCCTTCGAAATGTGATTGTGTGAAAGGTATTCTGAGTTTGGGAAAACAAATCCCACAATTTTAATAGAAATGTGACAAAGCATAGGATGACAATTTCTGAAGAAAATGTATTTTTTCAACTCACTCTGAGAAGAATTGACAACATTTGAGTGAATGAATGTGATGATTGAGTCACTTCTTTCTGCAGCTGCAAGATGAAGTATGGTCTCCCCATGTGAGTTGGGAACATTGGGTTTGGCCCCATGCTCAAACAAAACTTTGAAGGATTCAATATCATTTCTTATAGTTGCATAATGCAGAGCTGTGTTCATTTTTAAATCTTGAGCATCTACATCAACACCATAGTCTGTTTCCAATATCAATTTAATAGTTTGTGCCAGGCCATTTTTTGCAGCTAAAATTAATCCATTCATTCCGTTTTCATCGTAGAGATTTGGATTAGAACCATTTTTCAACAGCAGAGCAGCAACAACAGTTCTTCTATGCCTGTGTTAAAAAGGATTGACAATGGTTCATGATTTCAACTACACAATGTAATTATTACAATATCAGAAATGCTCCAATAAGAAAATATTTCATTTGTAAACTCCTATTGCCCTTTGGGACGCATCATTCACTGGCTCTGTGTACAAGATTGCTACCTAATGGATGAAATTGAATTAACGGCACCATTTTCAATATGTTGATAGAAAAGCTTAGCTTTAAAACACTGAAATTGTATTACTGGAAACACCCCATCTACCATTAAAATGACATTTCTGAAAAGTGCAGTTTTCAGTTCAATCAAAGGAATAAAAACAGCAGCTATTGCAAGTAAAAAGGCAAAGATTAATTTCAAATCAGGAATGCCATTGCTGTTGTCTTTGAAAAATCAAGTTTGATGTTTCATTGTTATTATCATTTACCCCAAGGCAGTTGTCATTAAGACAAACTATAGTAGCATATCCTTTATATATTACATAAACTAAAAATTCCACGACATGTTACCAAAGACCCCCTTTTCCCTTTTACTCTGACTTGACAGTGACTTATTTGTTGACCAAAGCTACCACTATCCAAAGTCACCTCAACCAACAAAAGCCAGGCCTTTCAACAAAACCAAACTTTTGATTTGACCCTCTATACCAACATTTCTATAGCACAGCCCACTGTCAGATTGCTTACAGACCTTTTTGTTTAAATAGCTTACCATTTCATTGGTTGAAGACAGTAAATATTTGCAAAATAGTATTGTGCATAACATAAACATCATATTTAAAAGTCATCATTGTCATAGAATGGAAGTCTATGATATTTTTGATAGCTCTAGCTTCCAGGAAATAAAGGGGAAATAATACCTTCCGTTTCTATTATTAGTCTTACGCTAAATACCAGATCAAACAAAAGCATAACTTTTCAGGGTAACCTCTTTAGATCAACTTTATATGAAATCAGAAGCCTTTGTTGATAGTTTTAAATCAGAATTAGACAAAACAGTGATGCACCAGAGTTATCTAATTGGAGCAAGGGCAAAAAGGAAATGCTTTTACTGAAACATTTTCAAACCACCTCTACCCACTAAGATATCAAAATACCTACTATTAGTATTTCGTAAAGCTTTACGACCCAAGGAAAAGCGAAATCTCACAATTTTGTGCAAATTGATGGGAAAGGAGCGGTGAAATTCCCACAAAAAGGAAATGCTCGATTTTTCGTGAAAAAAACTTTTCGAAAATTTCGCTGCGGAATATTGCGTGCGACAATTTCACGAAGAAGTGTTTTCGCAAGTCACACGCCAGTTTTCGTTAACCTTACAACATTGGACTGTGAATTAGGGATGCGTGACAAATTAATACTCGCTCATTTGATTGGCTCATTTTAACTCCTTATCCGCAGAGAAATTCTTTGCGAGAAATTCTTTGCAAGAAATTCTTTGCGAGAAATTATTTGCGAGCAATTCTTTGCGAGAAATTCTTTGCGAGCAATTCTTTGCAAGAAATTATTTGCGAGAAATTCAAAGAAGAGCTTACTTGGACTTTCTAGGGCTTTAGAATCATTTAAAAAGCGAAATCCTGCCCCTGTCAATTCTGTATGCACTGGCTCTATGTGAAACTCTGAACTTCAGAAACCTCATAAAAGTTCTAAACGTACATATACCCCCAGGCAATCTCGAAAATCTCGTACATCTTTGTGAAAATCCTATTGTTTCATCAAAAATCCCTGGAATTCAAATTGTTTTCGTGGAATGTATTGTAAGAGTGTATTGCAATGCGGTGCTACGCGCATCCTCAGTGCATTGCATTCTGAAAAATTCGTTCCTGAGATGGGATATTTTGAAGCAAAATCCAAAATCATGAACAGGTGCTACAATACAAACCTGATGGCAAGATGCAACGCTGTTGAGCCGGACATTCCTTTGACGTCGAGTGTTGCCCTGTTCGCCACAAGTAGGGAGGTAACCTCTTCCAAGCCATGCCTTGCTGCGTAGTGCAAAGGTGACATGCCATGCTCATCCAGGTTGCTGATGTCTCCATCACTGATAGTGGCCAGGACCGCTTTCACCGAAGAGATGTCATTTTCAGCGACAACTGAATGCAACGTTGGCAACTGGCTCCTGAGTGGCTTCTCGTCAACTTCTCGACGCTTTCGAGGTAGGGTCAAGTCTACGTTCTTCCACAGCCTAGAAGTAGCCCCGTTTTGACGTTTCCATACTTTCATTTCGGAATTTGCGCCTATGTTGTAAAGCTCCATTTTTAGTCAGTTTAAAGTTACGCTTTCATCTCTTGCAAACCGAAACTAATCGCGGAAAGGCCTTTATTTGTCTTAGGAGAAATCACTTCCGCGTACGCTCAACCACTGGAACCTGGCTCTGATTGGTTTTCATAGCGGACACCTTAGCGACTGGTTAGCAACCGTTGGGAAACCGCCATTTCGCATCGCCATGCGTATTTTTACTGCTATTCATTGATTCCATCGTGCTTCTTTATTAGTCAAACAGGAATTTTCGTCCCATTGAATTTAGTGTAGGGATTGCGTCAACCCTCGCATCGATCGGATCCATTCGAGGTAATAGGAAGCAATTACACCACGCTGTTAGAATAAACTCAATGAGCAAAATATATTATCGTTGATTGGTAGTTAAACTTAAAACAACAAGACTCAAAACCAATGAGCTATTCAAGAAAACATATACATTCCGCCAATTTTGTGCAGTTGTAATACTGCTAATTTTAGGCCTTTCTCTCTAGTCCATTCGTTTTATTTTCCTTACCTAATCACTCTTGGTAATCTGTAATTTTCCTTGCTCGTTCCGCACTTTTGTATCACGTGTATTAGGATAATCTTTGTTTTATTGTGAGTAACTTCATACCTACGTCGATTATCAGCATGTTAAGTAGATCGCCATAGCAACCACGTATTTAAGGATATCACCATAGAAATGGATATCACACTATCCCACCCCGCTCATCACTTAGTAGGTTACTTCCTTTTACCGTTTCATTTACGCACGTCTATTGTTTTTAGTTCAGTATATATATTTGAGCCCCGTACCTCATTCGAGGAGAAGAATTATGGAAAAGTAGCAGCAAGCGAAAGGAGTTTAGGCATGCGCCGTTTTAGGGCAAGATGCTTGTGAAAGATTTTGCTCTTAGTCGTGTCGAGACATTCATAGGAGATGTCTAAGTTTTGAAAGACCTCTGGGATAGTTCTTGAGAAAGATTATGCCCATGTCACGTGTTGTTTATTATGCCGTTGTTAGCATGCAAGTTATGTAGCTGCAGGAACGATTTCATCGGAAGAAAAGAAGGAAAGATTAAACCGATTTACGTCGCACCATTTATTGGCCATCCTCTGACTTTTGAAAGGTCCTGAGAATTGATCATCATCATCTTTTAAAGAACATTTTACACAGTAAACCAGTACTAGAGGTAGAAGGATCAGGAGCGTAGAGAGGGGGGGGGGGGGTAAACGGCGTAAAGGTCCGGGACCCACAAAACATAGGTCGGCGCAAAAGGGCCCGCCCCAGAGCTTGGCTCCGGGACCCGGGCCGTCTATCAACGACCCTGAGAAGGATCAGTGGTGGTAGCACTCGTCGCTGCCGACGAGGTAGTGTTGTGATCGTCAATGATATTTGGAAAAGTATGACAACGTTGTCTCCTTGTCAAAGCGCAAAAGCCAAAGCGTAGAAAATTAAAAACACGACGATCATCAATCCACAATAAAAAGGTCTATAAAAATATTTCTGTTGTCAGTCGGGAATTCCGTCAAGATTCTTATCTTATCGGAAAGCATGGGTGATGACTATGCTGATGGTAACACCACACTGAATATAATGACGGAAGTTAATCGACAGCAATACAGCAGTCTACCAGCACAGCATGTTAGAGCTCTACGCTTTTAGCTATGCTTGTTGCCAGCCGTGTTGAAAGATTCTGCAGGCAACATTTTGTCAACTAATTTGTCACGTAGTCGCCAAGTTACTGCACGTTAATCCGGCCACAAATGTTTCAGGAGAGAGATCTTTTTCAATGGCAAGACCTCTAAAGACTTGGCTTAGATCGAAAATGACACAGAAGAGATTCAACAGCTTGGCCATTCTTCACTCTCATTAATGCAGGACTGATACATTGGACTTGCTTGGCATTGGGAACAAGTTTTAAACAATGAAAACAGGCACATAAATTTTTGTGAATTTGTCAGGGAGGACATTTACAAAAAGACATTTTCAAAAATTTGTGTTCTAGTGAGCATCGTAAGCTAGCAGTTCTGTTGTTTTAAAGTTTAATTTTATTGTAACACTTGCTGAAATTATGACAAAAGAATTTATCATATGTGTTTTGAACGTAGGCTCGGTAGAGCGTAGACGTGAATGAAACTCCATATCGTTAATTTTATCTTTAAATATATACAAAACGTGACTCTATACAACTATAACGTAAACGTAACTTGTTAGCCAATCATAAATTTGTAGCGAGACTTTATCGTAACTTCACTACTTCAGAACAACTTGACCTTACAATATAGGGCGTGTATATATATATAACGTAAGAAGACTGGGACGAGTAGGAATCCCCCATGATGGCGTGGGCTGTGAAATATATTGACTTCACAACAATATGTGTAGTCAGAACAAATTTTTTCTTCAGTTTTAGCCCCCCCCCTCCTTCCTCCCCCACTTTTTCAACCCACCGCGGTGCCTGTATTTTGGCCTCAGTGGTTGCTTTGTTAATTTCATAGTGTTTCTGTGTGTATGTAGCCCATCTCGTTTATCGTTTTTCTCCGAAGGACACTCTCAACTTTTGAATGCATAGATAAGCAGGCTTCGATTAGCATGAGCCTCAGACTCAAATGCTTTTATTTTGGGGTCCAGAACTCAGGCTGGGCTTCGATTAGAAAAGGCTTCACCCAATTTCTCGTCGTATTACTGAGGACAATTTCAAGTCAAACATTGGCACACTTGGTGTATGATTTAACTTACATCTAGACCCTTTTTTCATGCTATAAAAAGAGTCTTTCTAGATAGTCAAAATGTTGTGCGAATTCGGATACCAGCATGAATCTCTCTCGACGGAAGTAGTTTCGAGCGCTGTAAAAGACAGGATGCAGACCCCAGCGGAAAAATGACCCCAAATGCTATTTTTAGACTGCTGTACTAGGTTCCAGGCTCCAGTAACGTAAATTCTGGTACTGTTGCTGCTAGCTGTCATACCAGCATGAAAATTAGTAGAGATGGGTAGTTTGATACGCTCAAAAGATGGGATGCATATTTAGTTTAATTTCAGTGACGTTTTTGCTTCAACAAATCGAGGACCCTTCATAAGTTGCAAACATGGTTCCAAACGCAGAAATGGAAGGGTTCTGAAAAACCATTTTAATTGCACCAAAAGAAAGATTCTTCGTCGATTTTGTTGCCTATGAGTAATGTTAAGACTACAAGAAATACCAATGTTAATGAATGGGGATGGGCGCGAAACGACGAAGAGATATCACCAAAGCCGATACTAAACGCGGAGGCCTCGCAAGCATGTTATGAATTTGTGAAATGCAGCTGTAAGATGAATTGCTCTTAAAGTCAGTACAAGCAATATAATCTTGAATTTACTGAGCTCTGCAAATTTGAAGAACAATGCTCTGATACCTATGAATAAGGTCCCAGTGCTGGTATCCGATTTTACAAAAAGCCTCTCAATATTTGAGGCTAAGAACCCCAACTATCAAATTTAGTTCAGTTTGGGAGCCTTTAAATATCATAAAAGAATTTTCTTTTGTGATGACTTTTCATATTCTCCCTTTTTGCGAGTTAACCTGATTGGATAGCGAAATATTCTCTCATTCCCATAATGCATTGTACGCACGTTTCCTTCATGCTTTCTGATCAACGTTCTTCTCTAGATGCTGCTAGGGCCTAAAATCGAACATAGTCGAGAAGAAAGCAAAATAGATATCTTTGTAAGATGGCAGAAGAGGGAAAGCAGGATTATGGCGAAGGAGAATATTATGAGGAAGGCTATATGGGAGCTGGCGATGAAGAGCAACATTATGAAGGAGAAGGAGGAATGTATGATGCCGAAGGTGAAATGAAACATGGCGAAGAAGAAGCCTATCCAACGTACACGGAGTTTTATAGCACTTTACAAGGTCAAGGTGTGAGTGAAAGACTTGCTGCCAAAATCGATTACTTAGTTCAGAGCGGCGTGATAACACCAGAAGAGCTGGACGATAGGGCGCTTGATGGTTTGAAGGAATTTGTCGAGGATGATGCCATACAAGTAATAGAGCAGTTCTCAAAGAGTGATCTGTCTCATGTTCAGAACAAAAGTGCGTTCTTGTGCGGAGTCATGAAGACGCACAGAACGAAGACAAAGCAGAAAGAGAAGTCAGGTGAGCCACAGAGTCAAGGCCGAGCGGGACCTAACGAAGATAAAGTGAAAGACCTCTTGGACAAGTCTGGTTATTCACTAGACATTACAACAGGACAAAGGAAATATGGCGGACCACCACCTGGCTGGCAAGGCCCTGCACCTGGACAAGGCGAGAAGGTACGAAAAAGAACCATTTTTAGTTTATTTAACGTTTAGACATTGTTTATTTATTTACGCTATAGCACATTAACATTTTTGTGAGGAAATGTTATTTCAGGATGTTGTTGAGGAAGTTTCACTGTTTGTTTAGGTTTTTTCCCTTACACTTACAGACATTTTTAATCACAACTGACCTTCATGGTTGCCCTTTTAACTCTGTATGGTCCAAGGTTAATGTTTCCATTTTGTTTAGATGATGTAAATGATTGATTTGAATCCAGAATGGATACTTCAATTATACATACATATATATATAATTTTTCCAACCAAATTAAATTTTATATGTATTTTATCTCTTTATTACAGAAATTCTGCTCACAAATATTTGTTGGAAAGCTTCCCAGGGACATGTTTGAAGATGAGCTTATTCCAATGTTTGAAAGCTATGGACAGATTTATGATTTCCGTTTAATGATAGATCCTATATCAGGATTGAATAAAGGCTATGGATTCTGTACTTATACTACAAAGGAGTCTGCCCAGAAGGCTGTAAAGGAGATGGACAAAAGGGAAGTGAGAGGAGGCCGCAAGTTGGGTGTTTGTTTGTCTCTCCCAAATGACCGGCTGTTTGTTGGTTCAATCCCAAAGTCTAAGACAAAGCAGCAGATAATGGATGAGTTTAGTAATGTGACAGAGGGACTTGTTGATGTTATAGTGTACATATCATCAGAAGACAAAAATAAGAACAGAGGCTTTGCTTTTCTACAATACGAAAGCCACAAATCAGCCTCTCTGGCAAGAAGAAGGTTGATGAGTGGGAAGATCAGGGTTTTTGGCAACATAACACCTACAGTTGACTGGGCAGATCCACAAGAGGAACCAGATGATGAGATTATGCAAACGGTAAATTTTTCCATACTTTTTTATATCTATGGTTGTAAGACATTAGGTATGTTATTGGAAATCATATATATAATGAAAATTTTCAATATTTTTACTTGAAAGGGTGAATTCAGGCAGTTGGCTTAAAACCAGTAATGTTATCTATCAATTCAGAATGAAGCCAGTATGAATTGAAATTTCTGCCACAATATGGATATCAAGTAGGCATTGACATGATTTGATTTTTCATTTAGTCAATAGGCACTGTTTTCATTTGTTTCTTTCTGGATCCAAAGTGCTCATAAATTTTCTTCGAAAATTATTTTGATTAAAAAATGAAAAACAGAAATTGTCTTTGTAGAAAGTATTGGAGCCCCAAAGGATTCTGGGGTGTGTTAAAATTTGATTAACATGGGATTTTGAAGCCAGCCAATTTTTTGTAGGTGAAAGTTGTTTATGTGAGAAATCTCACCCCAAGCACAGATGAAGACAAGTTAACTGAGCTGTTTAAACAGTATGGGGAAATAGAAAAAGTGAAGAAAATCAAAGATTATGCTTTCATTCATTTTAAAGAGAGAGAAAATGCTGTTAGGGCCATTGAGGAACTTAATGGTCAAGAAATTGATGAGCAGAAGATTGAAGTTGCTCTTGCAAAACCGCAAACAGATAAGAAGGAGCGAAGGAGAGGGATGTCAGGTTTTGGAGCTTTGAATGCAGCAAAGAATGCACCCCAAAGAATGACTAGAGGTGGTCCCAGGGGTGGAATGCGAGGATCACCATTAAGAGGCGGTGGTGGAATGCGAGGTGGTCAGGGACGATATGATGATTGGGGATTTGACTCTTATGGAGGAGGCTATGAACAGGTTGGGTATGGAAGCTATGACCAGGGCTATGAAGGCTATGGTGAACAGGGCTATGGTGGTGGTTATGGTGACAGTTATTATGATGATTATTATGGTGGAAGTGGTGATCAGTCTTATGATTCCTACTATGATAGTGGTAGTAGAGGTGGAAGAGGTGGGATGTCCACCAGAGGTGCTGGTGGTCGTGGAGGTGGACGCGGGATGGGGCAAAGAGGTGGGCCAAGTGGAAGAGGTGGGCCAAGTGGTTTAGGTGTGCGAGGTGGCCAGCGGGGTGGTCAACGAGGAGGTGCTAGAGGTGGACCCTCTGGTGGACGAGGTGGCCCATCAGGAGGAAGAGGTATGCCAAGTGGAGCTGGAATGAAGAGAAAGATGGATAACCAACCAAGTCAGCCAAAGAGGCAATATGGTGGTGACCAGAACAGTGGATGGAATCCACAACCTATAGCACAGAAGCCATTAAGTCAAAGTGAAGGAGGAAACTATTATGGATATGGTGGTGGCAGTGGGAATCAGGAATGGTACCAAGATTCTTATGGTCAGCAGTGGAAATAGGGGATGATGGTGTTTTCCTCTATTTGATATTTGTTTGCTCAAAACAAGACTAAAACAGAGATGAAACACCTGCCTGGCAAAATTTTGTTTCTGTAAAGACTTAATCATATCTTTCCCAAAGAACCAAAAGGCTTAAAAACAAGAACGAAAAATGGAGAAAAATAGAGACAAAACTATATATGTCAACATGAATAAAACAAAACGCGGCATAAAACTTTTGACCATCTTTATTTGTGGATTCCAGCCAACTCTGTACTATACCATGGTCTATTTAAAACATGAAAGAAGTATGTAAAGAACAGGGATTTTACTTAAACTGAATAATTTCAAAGTTGACTCAAAAGCTGATATACCACCAGGGATATTTGTGTGACAAAATGGTAAATTAGAAAGTAATCTAATTTTTACTTTTGGTCATCATATCAAAGAAATTCTTAGAATTTTTTTGAAAATCTGCTTTGAAGACAGTTTAGATATCATTGTAGCTCTTAACAAAAGGTTTCATTTTTCTGCAGTATGTCTTCATTTTTATGGAAATTCTGAAATTTTGCAATCTGTCTCAATTCAGTTTTGTTCAAAGTCTTTCTATTGCATTTTGGAGGCCGCACATAATTCTCTTGTTTTTAAAATGGTTTCTCATATTTATGTTTCCTTGTCTTTCATACTGCTTTTGAAAATACCCTTTTCACTACATTTTACGTTTTGGACTCTAAATTTGAACACATTATCATGACTCAAATGAAAAATTGCTGGCACGGTGATTTGGGATTTTTGTCAAACAGTTGTCAGAAATTTTGTTGTGTGAGGGTTTGTTGATGATGAAACCCTTTAGGTAAGTATCTGTATGTCTTCTTTATTATCTTATCAATTCCCATCAGTCATTAAATGCATGAATTTTGCGATCAACAGCTCTTGCTATATCATTGATTTTTGCAAATAAGTTGGGGCTGTGGTTATGAAACACTGCAGGCAACATTTGACTTGTGCATATGCTGGAAAATCAGCTTGAGACAGAGTCATGGGTCAAGATAAACATGCAAATATATTGAAAGAGTTCTGTTACCGTTTTGGATTCAAAATGCAGGTTGCCTTCGTTTAATTTAAATAAAGATGAACTGTGAATATGTTGCATTGGTAGAACAACTCCATACAAAGATAAAAGACAATTCACTGTTCTTTCATTAAATTTTCATTTTTTTTAAATCTTAGCTTCATATCCCTACTTTGTATGCTACCTAAATTACAAAAAAGGTTGAAAAAGTAAGGTCATAGGAGGAAAAGCAACCTCGAGTTGTTTACGGATGTTTAAAATCTAAGTTAGGAAAATATTTTTCTTTCGTTTAACGGTGAAAATGTTTAACGAATTATGGATACCCATAGGGCGAAAAAGGTGAAGCAATAGAAGCATTACGTATGGAAACATAGCTTGTCAGATAACAGCTTTGGTCAGCTTTTTCTCGGATAAATAAGCTTAATGCGTAGATTTTACTGGTATACTGGTACCAAAAGCGGGTTGAGTGAGACTAAAAATTGATGTGTGAAAAGTTGCCATCTTGAGTGTAAGAGAATGATGTTGACTGGTGTCGACTACTGTTTTCGTTGTTCAGAAATACAACTGGACGCTGTTAGTGAAGTGGATTCCTTCTGGGATCAAACCAAATTCTTCCCTTCTTGCGGCCCCTTTATTTGTCGTCTCTGGAAAAGTGTTGTATGGCCACAACCGTTCTAGTGGTTAGCAAGAGGGAAAAGAAACGGATTTCGCTATCATCAAAACTGTCGTTGGTGTGAGACTGACTGGAGAAACCTTACTCTAGCAAGCTCCATTTAAATCGTTGCTATCCCAATTTCCACTTGAGGTCCTCCCGTCACAGAGAAGATGGCAATGACTAGCAAGAAATAAGGGTGGCAAATAGTTTACAAGAGAGTTTATTTCCCTTTTGAGATATTTTTTTAACTTACCAAAGTTTATTAGCTCAATCCAGAATAAATGTTTTCTATTTCTGATCAGTCTGTACGATGTGGTAGATACAGCTTGACCATCTCAGTAGAGACATTTCTGAAAACATATTCAGTTATGGTAGGTTGTACGCTACTTGCCTTTCAGTTGTGTCTGGTTCAAACTCGTGATATCCATTTTACTTTGTTATTTTACAAATACACATTGAAATATTAACAACTAATCCCTCGAAACGTATCTGATGACCTCAACAAAGAAGTATCTGGAAAGGAAATGTACTTGATGAACTTTCGTTGAAAGTTTCGTATAGTCGTTTCATGACTGTAGTAAAAGACTTTTTCAATTACTTTTCAGGTCATTGACGAACCATTAAAGCCATTTTCAAATGTCGGTCCAAGGAACTGATCGGCAATTCTGCCAGCTTCTCGTAAGCCACTCAGCAGTGCTCCATGAACAGTAGCCGGGTAGTTGCGAATCGAATGTTCTCCTGCAAAGAACACCCGAGGCATATTGGATCCCGGTCTGATTGGTACTCCGGGACTTGGCGGAGGTGCAACCGGCGCTGCCATTATGTCATAGTCATTTCCGGATGAGCCGGCGGCCACGTAGGAATACGAGCCACGTGACCACTCGTCAGACTTCCAACGCGTCACGATAACTTCTTTTGGCTGAAAAGCAAGCAAATTCAATAAGACATTGGCAGTGTGCCCGCGCTGGTTACTTATTTGGGTAGCACATCATTGCACGTTTTGGCCTCTCCCGCGCTGGGGATGTGACACACAGTCAATTTTAGCTTATGCACCAAAGGCTGTTATGGCTTGAATCTCATTGACAAACTATATCTTTATACGTCAAGATGGAGAAACTCTCAGGAACGTTGAAAGTTTCCGATTTTCATCGTTCAATTATTTCAGGTTTCTTATCCAAGCTTGTAAAGTGCACACATGTAAAACAGAGCCCTGTCATCTTGGCTAATTGCACACAAATTGTTATTTAACCACCTAACATTAATACCACACGCTTGACAAATGTTGTACGATTTAACATTTTGTAAAGCACTCAGGGTGTTTACCTTTCGAGTGCTCTTTTGGAAATGTGTCAGTTATTATAAGAAAGGTTGAATGAGATATACGACTAACAAATTGCAGTAATCTTTTTTATGAGCTCTTTTCTACTAGAAACAGTTGTGGCAAACTCTGTAAACAGCGGTGGTTCAGTTCTACATTAACAACTTGTGCGAATATAACTACATACAAACGCCTGGAGTCATCAGAAAACGCTTCAACTTGTTCAAGTTCTTTTGAACGCCTTTAGGCCTTAACTTGGCACTTAAAAAGCAACTTGAATTATGCTAACCCCTTTGTTGCGTTGTGTCTCGCTGAGAAGTCAGTCATACATTACTTTCAAACGAATGACCACCTTGTAAATGGTGGCCTAAATCGCCTTTCAGCAGTACAGTTGCACCGTAAAAGATCTGGGCATAGTTCCACACTTTAGGATACTTGTTTTTCTCTTGACGTTCTATTGTAGGAAAGGATTTGCAAAATATTCAATTTCGTTAATTTCTTGCGTTCGCGACAAGTTGGCAAGTCGAAAGACTTGAAAGTGGGTCAGACTTACCGATGGCACTGTGCTGGCACCAAAGATCCCCTTTAGCACTGCAATGGCTCTGTCACCAATCACCTCATCTGAATAGGTCTCCATTTTGTTTGCCGCCTCCCCAGCCACGAGTGCGAGCAAAATCGGAGCCTTGTAAATGCTCCAAAACAGAAACAGCTCTCCGCGATTGGCTGTCGCGCTGGCCACGTGACCAAACAGGTTTGTATTTGGATTCCAGAAAATGCGATCAAAACAGAGCACGACCTTTTAAGAAAGAAATTACCTCTGAGAAAGGGAGCTGCATACTGATTAGCAGAATATTAAAGAAAAGGGGAAATAAATATAGCTAGATCATTTGCACTTGGTCTTCGTCTAGAAATAATAGCAACCACTTCATCCTTATATAATGCTTCGTTTGACTACCAACAGAGTCAGCTAATTTTATATTAATGTAAGGCATCATTATTCCTAAAAATGCTCTTCCATGAATTTTAAAGGAGCCTATGTAATCACACGAAACAGCAAGTCTTTGTATGATGGAATGGATTCTCTAAGGTTTCCCATGGGTAGCAAAATGTTTCTCGATTTTTTCTTGAAAAGGACTACAGCGTAAATTTTAAGACCTAGTGGATTTCCACTTCACATTAATCACCTATTGGAAACAGAGCAAATTTAAACTGGTGGCTTTCTCGGCATAGTTTCTGTATTTACCCACAAAAACAGCACAGACAACTTCGTTGGTTGGAAAACGACCAAAACTGACAAGATAAACAGTTGACCTAATGACGAGTTTTATTACAAAACAAGCAAGAAGGGGACGCAAACCTTGTTCAGATTTCCAAACCCCATTCTGTCGATTGCTTGCAACTTCCAGTCGGGCAAGGGTGGGTTGAAATTGACAGCCGGGGGCGTCTGCTGCTTGAGAACGCCCAGCGGCAGAGTGATCAAGACAGCGTCCCCTTTGAAGGTCTGCGTTGGCCCCATCGCACTTTTAGGGTGGTTCACAGCGGCGATTTCCACACCTGTAGATTTCAATAGACTTATAACTCCTCTTTCAACATACAATATATACATCTAATAAATTTTAACATGTCACTTGTTCATTATGAACTTGCAGAAATGACCGGTTTCAATAGTAATTGAAATTCTTGAACTAGAATAAAAATAGCTCCTCTTTATTGAAGATGTGCTATTCAAATGAATGCTGCACAAAATGATCAACGAAAGAGACTTGCGATAATGACAGTTTTCTTCATTCCCCCCAGTTTCCGATACTCAACCGATATATCATATTTGAAGTTAAACACTAACTGAGGACAAATGCGACATCCATGTATGAGCATTTATCAATACAGTTGTGTCCCACATATAGGAAACAATTTTTTTGATTTTAAGTCTGGTGTGTTTTTTATCAAACGAGACATACATTTAAAATCAGGGTAGTGTTTCTTATACAAAAACACCATAATATGCCATAGTTCATCTACTCAGACATAAGCTCAATGGCTGTGATAAAAGTACTATATACTATTTCGATTTGTATTTGCCATTTCTAATATTTAGGAAACGCTTAGTTTGCATTCAAAATTCCATTTCATTTGACCAGTTAAGAATGATTAATGTTTTGTTTTCTCTTGAAAAGAATTAAGTTATACGAAAATTTTTGAATAAGAAGCAAGATTTTTTCAGACTTTCACCAGTTTCTTATCAAAGGGGTAATTTTCTTAAACAATCTGTGTTACTTGAAATTGTTTCACCTACTAATACTAATGAGAATAATAATTATAATAATAATGAACATTAACAGTTTATTGCTGATATCAATGCTTGTCCTATATAAATAAAAGGTACTTAGAAAGAAAATGTTTACAGTTTGAAAAATAATTTAAATTTTTAGTTTTTAATTTTAGTAGTTTAATGGAAAATATTTTACAATTACACGTCTTGGAAATATAATTGTCTATTAATGGTTTTGTTAAGTTTTAATTAAGCTATAGTTTCTGTGCCGAGTGGCTGGTTCAATCTTACCTGACCGATGGTATTTCACGTGCTTCACAGCTGTATCCAGACGAATGTCCAGCCCTTCGGCCAATGCACCAGGGACGCAGGAGTAGCCATTGCTTACGGTCATGTGACTTCCTGTGAACTCGAAGTCATCATCCTGGTCCCAGTGCTTGAGAGACAAGGCGCTTAGTGGCGTGGCATTGGCGAACTCTAAGTTTGCGAAATGCCAGTCCAGAATTTGACGGTCGCGGAGGGACAAGTAAACATCGCTGAAGAAGTGACGGAAATACGATTACGTTCATAACAGAGAAATTCATACCAGGGAATAATCTATAACATATAATTTCGCTAGAGCAAGAAATAGAGGGAACATAATTATCGCATACTGACTTTCTTAGTCCGACACTCCTCAGAGTATGCAAACGTCAGAAAATGGCCGAAAAGGATAAAGTGAATAGCCAGTTTTGGATCAAATAACAGTCGAGGGTTGTAAGAAGGGTACGTGTTTGACACCCCTTTTATAAAACAGCCAAAGAGAAAAACGAACTTTATGTCTACATAGAATGGGAGTCCGCATAGAAATAAAGCTACTCTCTACCAAGGTCTCTACGCACTTTTTGCGTTATAGACCAGTTGAAAAGCAGAATCTTCAGGCGTTCCTAATTTTTTCAATCTTTAGAGAAACACTACTAATTTTATGCAATTTTAGATCAACAGGGCACTGTTCAGGTCCAAAACGCTTGGCTCGCAGTAACTTCATAATGTTTTCTTTGGCACCGATGGAAATGGTTTTGCCAGGATAGCCATTTTCATCCAAGATATGTCTTAATGAATCGAATTAAGAAGTTAACTTACATTTAGGGCGAAACGTAAGCGCCTAGCTTACCAAAGATTTTATTTGAACAATTTTCCATTTTTAAGGGGTAAAAGAATTCCACCAAAAATATTAGTCGGGGAATTTTAGTTTCTTACAGACGCTGGTGAGAAAAGAAGAGACCTACTTGCAACCAAAACATCCATGAAACTCAAGATGATTTGCTGCTTATTAAAAGTAAATTCGAAAGCTGGATCAAGTGAGTTTAGTTTTTAGTGGAAAGGTCACAAACAAACTTTTGATAAAAATGATGCAGATGTTGTCTGCATAGCGAAAATAGACCGCGGGTTCTTTGGTTTGTTCAAAAAGCTTGTTTTCATAAAAGCCGACAAATATGATAGCTAGTGCCGATCGCAAAGGGCTACCCATTGCGTCTCCGTCAATAAAGTCATCAAAACTGAATTCGGGAGGCAATTTGCACGAGCTCCTTGAAAATGTCCTCTGGGAAAAGTGGACAATCCAAGATCCCCAAGGTACAAAGCATCAGCGCAAATCCCTCTAGTTTCATCTAGGGGCCTATTTTATGTGCGTGTCAGCCGAAAAAGTACTTTGAGTATGCGAAGATTATTTTTCCGACATTTCTTGCCAGTGCGAAGATTGTACAACGAAAAATTTGAAACACTAGGGCGAATGTACAAATCGTTAGAAAACTAACCTTTGTGGATTATTTTCAAGATCAGAGATCTTTGTCTCCAGTTCTTTTTGCTTATCAATCAGTTCGTCGTATTCCTAATTAGAAAAGAAATCAGTCAATTTCGTTGTAATTTTCTCGTCAGTTACTGACTGAGAATACCAAGCCACAAAACTACGATCTAAAAATAAGCATATAAGAGAGGAAAAAAATACTTGACTTTTTAAAACGAGAATTTTAAATCTAAAACAGAATTCAAAACGAATGAATAAAATACAGACCTTAAATAGTGCGCAGAGATCTCTGTATTTACTTCTTACTCTAAATTCGTCTGTAACGTCTCTAAAAGAACAAAATGAGATTAAGAATGTCGATAAGGAAAGGTCTGATGAGTAATTATTCGTCTAATGTTCTTTAGGGAAGCTACAATTAATTCAGAAAAAAGAAAGAAAAAGTAAATACCTTGGTGGTTTCTTCTCCTGTGCCAGTGTCCATTCTTTATGCGTAGTTTTAATCGACTCCTGCACTTTGAGTAGCTAAAACAAAACAGTAGTAGAAAAATTGCAAAAAACAAGAAAAAGCTTTTGGAGATGGACGTGTTTGATCAAGAAGAACTTATAGCATAGTTTCATGAATATGATGTATGCAATCAAGTGTAGCATCGTTTCAACAGATAATGCAATCATGGAGGTCTTTAGGATGAAATGCCTTTCCACAATCGCTGCATTGTACAATTTATTCAACTTTACGACATATACAAAATCCTTTAAAAAAATAAAACATGGCCAGACGCTTCTTCTGCTGCTTCCTGTTCGTAATAAACTAAGGCAGTGCATCCACATCGTGCATCGAGTGCAGGAAATAATATGATCTTTTTATTGTTCTAGTGATGGTTTAATGTACCAAAAGAATACTCGATTTAAACAGTCAAGGCTGTTAGGAGGCTGAGGTTGCTACAGAGTATCTGCCTCAAAAAGTCGAAAAACCCTGGTCGTTGCAAAGATTTAAAAAAAGGTTTTGATATTTTACACAGGAATTATTTGTGGGTGAAAAGCCAAGAAAGTTCGGCATACATTGCGACCCTTGTTTTCAAGGTATTGACAATTTTCACAAATAAAACGTTCGTAACGAGTCAAATACCCTATCTTAGAGTAATCACCGAAATATGGAGAGCCAGTTGATGTTCAAGCCAGCATTTAGGTCAGTAAATCCCAAAACCAATCGCAATCATATACAATGCATTATAACTCAGTTTCTTAGCAAACAGAAGATCCAAAGTTCTTGCCCGTTGAGCACATTTTCGACGCCAACGCTGAGTCTTTTATCGAAATGTAAATGCTTATCGATAATTGCCTACAAGTGCTCGCGAATTCGAGAAAGTCCACGCGAGTGGGATAAATATCAATCGCCGAGCAATTATCACTTCCTGTAGCTTAGCAGCCAACTAAGCAACGCAAGACTTTGGCATAAGAAAAGGATAAACAAGGAAGATAAGGTCGTCGTTTTAGATTCTCCAACGGATAAAATTGAATTTTATGAGCATTTCCACGATGCGTAAGTTTGAGAGCAGCAAAAATCATTGAAAGATAGGAGACCACGAGAAAAAACCTCACTAAAATGCAATTCGCTGCCGACAGTGTAAATACGTACCTGTGTTTGGGCGTTTTTGAGATTTCCTTGATGATCCAAAATTGCTTTTGCATGCTTACATTGCTCCAACTTCACTTGCTTTTCCATTAACCTTGAATGAAACAAACGTATTAATTTCGAAAACTGAGTTTATGGTTTATGTCAGTGAACTCCAGCACATGGCAATCAGCTTATCAAGCCAATCAAAACAGCAGAAAGCCGAAAGATTTAACACCATAATGGTATGCTGGAAGGCAATTAATTGGTGCAGAGGAAATTACCTGATAACAAGCTCCAACGCATGTCCAAGGGACAGCGGCTTTCCGTTCAAGTAGTTAAAGTCGAGTACATGTGACACATAGGTTGTTGCTTCCAGAAGCTTGTTGAATTCTCTCTCAACCAGTTCGTCCTTGTCTTTGGGAACCTGCGGAGAGTATTACATTAATTATAGAGTGAAAATTAACAAAACATAGATGAACTCAGGTACTAGTTAGACAGAAATAAATTCATCATAATTCAGTTTATTCAGTAGAACAAAATGGGACTAGGAATTAAAAAATACAATACCTTCCTTTTTTCTCATGGAAAAAAACTTTGTCACAAGTAACTGATGATGTTTTAAACATACTAACTTTGACGTAGCTAACTTTAATAAATGAAATTGAGATACAAACGAGAAAAAACTTTTAGCCTGAATAATTAGCCCTGTAACTGCAGAACAAAAAGCTCTGTGACCATTATGTGTCTTCTGATAAGTTAAAATGTTTAGCACTTACTATAAGTCCATTTGACTCGAAAAGTGGGCATCTTTGTCGAATTTTGTGCAGTTCTATGTTCACTTGATTGCTAATAATTGTCAAAGGATTTCCACCTAAAAAGAGCAACCCATGTAAAATTCATTGAATTTTGAACTAAGATCAAATAAAACAATGTAGAGATTGGATATATATGAACACTTGAGAACAGGATTTCAACTACAAAATATACTCAACTGCAAATACCCCCTTGGCATTAGCATTATTAGTACTTAAATTATTTACAAGAGGTGTTGGATAACAAAAATTTTAGATGGCTCTTGAAAGAATACAACTTTCACCAATTGGTTGCAAAAATTGGAATTATTGCAGTTCTCTTTTCTCAATTAACTTATGATATATGATAACTACAAATTATCAAAGCTGTGGGTTGAAGAGTTGCCAAAGCAGATCAAAAAAAGAAATACAAATGTTGCATCTTAAACCTACCTAAACCGGTTAAAACCATAGCACCAAGATCTGCAATATATTGGCCCTGCCTTACTGTTGCTACACGACCACCTACACGTTCCTTGAAAAGAATAGAAGTGTAAGTGGAAAAATTTCAAGTTAGGGTCATTTGGTTCTTCAAAGTATCAAAAAGCTGTAACAAATGCTACCTATGTTTGAGATTTACCCAACACTCAATTACTTCAATGTTTCAAGGATGCGACAGTTGCATTAAATTTACTCACTCTGGCTTCAAGGACAACAACATCACAACCAAATGACTGCAACTGTCTTGCAGCAATCAATCCAGATATTCCAGCTCCAATTACAATTATCTTTGGTGGAGCTTTCACTGCAAAAAGACAAACAAAAATCACTTGTATTTACCAATGCCTTACACAGCTGCCACACAAAGACATAAAAAACAAATAGAAAATATGACAGAAAACGATCATGAATAGGGCTCTCTTTAAGAATATGTTTCTCAAAAGCTCTTGAATTTTTATTTGAAGTCAGCAAATTACAATGCAAAAGTAATTGTTTTCAAATGTCCTGTTATAATAACTTGCATCTGAAGTGCCTTTTTAATACCTCTCTTTTAAATATATGCAATCTTACAACAACAGTCTAAATTCAAAACATACACTGTGGCCTTGATTTCAAAAACTTGTAGACGCCAAAGTTTATCAGTCCATATCGCTCAAGAAATGCATGCAGCCGATCAACAAGCATCCTGTCTTCATCTGAAAAATAAAATATCATTTAGTTAAGCCAGACTTTGCCAAGCAAAATTACAATAATGGTATCTCCGCAAGATTTAATACTCATTGTCTACATCGATAGTAGATTTGAAAAGCAATAATTTTTATAGTAGATTTGAAAAGCAATAATTGCACATGTTTCATGGTAACTAAAATATCTACCTAGGAAATAGAAGTTAAAGGGTTTACTGAGTTTTAGAGGTTTTGAAACTCAAAGAAAAAACTATAGTTCTAAGAGGAAGCTCTTACAATGTAACTCTTAAAGCTCTTATAATATTCAAAAAGAAAAATTCAAAAAAAGAGAATTTTTCAATTTGTGGCATTTGGTTGAAAACTAATTACCTAACATTAAATTTGGACAGTAGCAGTTATAATGGGATGTAATAATTACCATTGGAAGTTCCTTCTACTTTTGCTAGAGCATGTTCCAAGGTCAACTCCTGCCTAGGACTCTCAATCCAAAGTTGCAGCTAGGTAGAGCAAAATACACTAACCATAACTTTCATTCACAAAAACATCTTATTCTACATTGCAGAATTTTCGAAAGTTTGTTGTTATCACTACACACTGCTTATTAAAGAAGTCAAAAGATGATTTGAGCTAAGGAATATATGTATATTCTCATAAATAAACCCAGTTATAAATTAATGCAAGAAACAGCTCTGACATACTTAAAGACACCTGCACATAATTTGAATATACTTGCAGACGTACCAAGCGATTCCTGATGAACAGAAACTTCTTTTGTAGCTGAGGAGGACCAGAGATGACATCTTGGAAACATGTCATTTCCTGAGCTGTCATTTTTTCAGCTGGCAGTCTGCTTGCAAACGCTGCACCTTCTAGTGCTGTTGACATTAATAAATAAACATAGAGACAAAATAAAAATAAAATCAGTTATAACTGTTTAATGCCATAGATATCTTAGTAGGCTTAAAAATGTTTAGTGACACTGACTTCTCAATAAGATTACATCTACCAGTATTTATTAACTTTTTTAGAATATGCTTATGCATGTTATAGAGCAGTATAAAAGCAAACAAAATAAGCTTCCTTCTAATGTGATACCATAACATAACCAGTTGTTCTTATAATAACTATTAAATGAAATATAAAAGGTGAAATCACAAAAAAATTAGCAGTTTAGCAATTGATAAATTGAATAACAGAATTTCATGAGAGCAATCAAAAAAATAAAATTTGGATATTTTGGTAAGGTTTCAAATTTGCAGATGTAAAGCATTTGCCACTTTTCAATATCAAAGCAAACTTCTGATCACATCACAAAATGTCTCAATTTGATAATGACAGTGACCAATAGAGTAATCAAGATTTGGGTACATGAAGCCAACATCACTAACAGTAACACAACATCTAACTAGGCAAATATAGATTATAGAGCTAAAAATCAAACAAATATCATCATTCAGAGCCAAGGTCTCTTTTAGAATCATATTAGAATCATATACAGATTTGGGACAAATAGCTTTTCCTCAACTTCACTATGAACATTTAAAAAATTATACACTCTATTTTAAAGGTTAGGCCAATCAAGATATGATTAATGACATGGACTAGTAAACTAGATAAAAAAAATCTTACTTTTTGAGGCTTCTTTAAGAACCTCCACAGGATCTGTAAATAAGAGCAAGTAGGTCAAATACAGCGCAAACTGTAATTAAAAATAACGCATACCTAAACAGAATGCTTATATCAATGTGGAATGGAATATCATCTTGATTTAATTAACTTTGGTTTCAACTCCAATACTTTGCACAAAAATACCTCACCTAGGAAACATTTTTAGAAATTTTATTCAGCAATATTGGAATATATTGACAAGTTTTTATGACATCATTTGGAAATTCAAAAAAATTGTTAGTGGATCTTTTCACATAGATTAACTGCCATCTCACTATTCTAAAAAATCAATTTGATAAGCAAAATGCTATAAAAAAGGTAATCATTTGCTTAAAATTACCAATAAAATGATCAACTTCTTCTTCTTCTTCTGCTTCATTTTGCAGATTCAATGCAATCATATTTTGCTTAGCAATATTTTCTGATGGCTCATTTTGATCAGCAAACTCTTCTTCATCTTCAGAAACAATCATTTCTTCACTAACACTCTGTAAAACACCCTCATCCACCTCTGAGTATTCCACCTAGGAATGAAAATCATATTTATTTTAATAACACAAAAAAGCTTTTAGTAAAAATTATTGTTGAGCATAAGATGAGGTCAATAATCACAAGTTTGACTTTTTCTTCCAAATGGTCTTCTTGATGCTTGTGGATCCTTTTTAAATAGGGATTAACGAGACATTTATCAAATCAATAAAATGGTAGAGGCAAGATACACGAAAGAGTCTCAGACACATAAAAATAATAAATTACCACCTGCTAATCAGATTCATTGATTAAAACAAAAATGAAATTGAAAACACTAGACTAGATAGTATCATGTTTAGTAAAGAATTAAGCTACAAGCAGGTCCCATCCAAATGTAGCCTATGACTGTTGTTATACAGATCAAATCTGTTGCAAATAAGAAAAAGTGAGAAAATCAATTTTAGCCCCAAAGAAATTTAGTTGTTTAATGTTGATGTACAAGGCAAAGACCATTGAAGGACAAAGCAGAAAACCTTTATATGTTATATTGACTACCTAGGTCAACAGTGAACTGTGTACTTATTAAATTCTTATTAAAATCTTTAAACTAACAACATTGCAAAACAAGACAACATGGCAAGTTACAGAAAAAGACAAAACCACAATAAGATTACATAAGATTGTATAAAACATAAGAAGTTTGCATGGAGAACTTTTTTAAAGGAGAGCTCTCTCAGTAGTTAAACTAATCGTTACTAGCCAAATCTCACTAATCCATTTGATATTTGCTTATAAAAACTTTAGATTTCATCAATTTTGAGTTCGACTAACTTGTTTACTACTAGTTTCGTCACAATCAAAATCACAACGCATTGTTGTAGCAGTGGGATTCAAATATTCTACTTTACCTTCAAATCCACCTGCTTCGCCGTTGCTTCTGGCAAACTTCTAACTAAAATAGTTCTTCTAATACAAGATTGATAAACATCTCCTAACTTTGATCAAAAAAATTTTTCACAGGTCAAAAAATTTCTTTGTCATAAAAGGGGCTGATTAAAAGGCAATAAACAAATGACACATGGTCGGATATCGCGTGAAAATTCAATGAAATACCTCAAAGCCAATCTGATGATCACGTAACCTTCTTACCTTTGGCCTCTTTCGGTTGCTCATCCTTCTTGAATCTATTTCTAGTGTTGTCTTCAGGCTCTGTTTTCCGCTCATGCTCTCGTGAGCCAAACAAATGTTACAACTTACAAATCAATTGCACAAAATTATTCAGTTTTCAAATAGGGACAGATGTTCCAAAACAATGCCTGCCTCTCATTGAAGATTCCGACTACAACGAGGCTTTGACAAATGAACACAATTGAAAAGAGCTCCGTTCCATTCCTTGTAGACAATTTATTTAGCAACCCTCCATTTAGAATATATATTTGAGTACCTAAGTAATGGTGCTGCAAAAATATTTCTTTCAATTTTGACAATGTTCATAAAAGTTTACTACTGTGGATATAACGAGAACTGTTATTAGCTCCCTTCTCTTGATATCTCTTTCGAGTAGGGGTATATTTTCAACATTGCTTTATATCAGACCTCAATCTGGAGTTTTGTAGCTGAAATGGGCAGATAAAATGCTTATCATTGGAAAGTATTTAATATATGTGTTCCTTCAAAGCGATGATAGCAATGAAAGATTGCTGCAAAAACTCCCGCACGACATAAGCTGTTGAAATACAAAAAGAAGAGCAAACGCATAAATGGTCAAATGCAAATCTATTATGCGTTGTTTTGTTCTTGTACAAAACTAGCTTGTATTTCAAAATATCTGTATTTGCACAACTCTAAGAAACATATCTAAATATATCTAAATATTCGTGAGAATAAAACATGCACATGCAATTAAACATGCAAAATTCAACAAGATATCAAATAAAGCCACCGTGTTTCGGCGTGGAAAGGATCATCATCTGGGGCGGAAAATCAACGCTTTCGGGCAACTGAATAGATTCATTATGCAAATACCCCCGTTACAAAATTTCTTGTTCACTTAATGCATTTAGTCGCAGGAACAAAGTTAAGTTACTAACGTTTGAAAGTTCAACATAGTCTCTTTTACTTACCGAAGTATAAAACACTGCAAAAATACAATTTAAACATAGTCGCTCAATACTGAGTCCTACAGTCTAATGAACACTTTTGAAGAATCATAGAGTGCGGAAAAATAACCGACCCAAGTGAGGTAGAACACTTGGCGTACAAAGTCAGGGGCAGGGGCGTGCTGAAGTGGGGGGTGTGGGGGGTAATTTTTTGCCTGTCGGTAAAAGTTGAAACAACTATAACAGCGTGTCAGTATTTCGGGGAAGAGTTAGATTTGCACCTTTTTTTATATCTAGCTTAGACACAAACGAACCCCTACGGTACTAGAGTGTAAAATTTGTGCGCTATTATTAACTATCTTTAATCAACCCTGTAGGTAAATTTCTCATGTTACACCCCCCACTCAAAAGCCCTTCGGCACGCCACTAGTCAGGGGTCATAAGTTCGAGTCTCGCTCAGGTCAGTTATTTTTCCGCACTCTCTATTATTCTTCGTAAAAAAATATGTTGTCAATGACTCTTTCCAATGAACACTTTCTTCAGCAGAAAGAGTTGCAGCATCAACTGTAAAAATCTAGTTGCAGCTGTTGCAAGGCTCCAGCAAAAGTCACGGTTAGTTGAATATATCTTTTTTTTGAGAACCCGACATCAACACTGTAAATTCAGACATACAGGCAGATACATATTGTATCAGGGAAACGTTTATATAATTGCTGCTGCTACAAGAGGTTCGTAGTGTCAAGGCCAGCCATTTGTGTTTAGGAGATCAGATACAGAGCCTAATAAGAAGTGTCTTCAGCGAGTGTATACGTGTGATGCTTCCCTCTTTTCTAAGGAGAAGCCTGGTTTTATATTGGCGCAAGATTTCCGCTTCATCTAATATATTTTCCATGGAGTGGTTGCAGCTCCGGGTTGATCCAGGTCAAAGGTGGTCCCTTGACAATCTGAGATAAAAAATTAGACAACCAAAATGAAATATGGTCTAACAATCAGAAAGACTGCTATATTCAAGCTGAGGCTAACTATCTATCTACGTGGCATGTCCACCGATGTTGACGATCATGGTAGTCCAGAAATCTCTATCCTTTATACTTTGTAAGATTTTATTCTCTGTCCAAGTTTGCTCCATTTTTCTTTCTTACTAGCACCATAACCTTCTCTTTGCCTCCCCCGTGCTCTTTTCCCTTTAATTTTCCCTAAACTTCCCTGTGCTGATTAAATATTCTAATTTCTCTTTCCTATATGTGATGCTTCCCTATTCCCTGAGGCTAACTACTACCAGTATACAGAACGGCGATTGTTTTCAAGAATTTAAAGTATTTGTCTATGAAGGAACAAGTACAGCCATTTTATAGAGAAGCAAATTCAATGCAAAGAACTTCTGCCTTGACTCAGAAACTGACAATGAGAAGGATTAGTGAATAAACAGGTATGGATCCAAACAACTGCAAAAATACAAGAAGCAGATCAAATCTAAACGCGTATGGGCCTTGAAAAACTTTCCTAACTTTGTGAGTGGTGGCCTAGCATTAACCCACTTGCTAAGATTTGGCTCATTATACTATGAACATTGTGTTAATAGAAGAAGTGTATAAAAGACATAAATAAACAAACATGCAAGGCTTTACAAACGCTATAAACGTTAACATCATGAGCAAAATGCATAAACTTTTGATAATATAGAAAAATAGTATACAACTGGAAGTCATTAGCTTTAAAAACCTTTCTACAATCAGCCATCTTGGCTTTGATATTGTATGTTTTTTAAATTGATTGCCATTTGCACTGCTTAACCAGAAGTGAAAGAGATATGCACAAACCTTTATAGGAGTTGTTTCTTCAAGTGCCGACATTGTCAAAGGTGCTAACTTTGGCTGCTCCCTAAATCAATAATTGGAAAACTCTATATATTGATAGTACTACTATGATAATGACAATGAAAATAAGGCGTGTTATTAGAGCATTTGACATTAACACAAAAAGGACAAGCTACCACTGCACACAATGAAAAGTGGAAACTTAATTTGATCAAGAAAAAAACCAATTTGTATTTTTCAAGGTATCGAAGCGAATGACAGCAAAATTGGATTAAAAGCCACAATAACTTCACCAGTACCAAAACCTTAAAAGTGCAGTTTATACGTTATCTTAATTTGGTTGATGGAAACAGTTGAAGTTGACAAAAAAACTGACCACTTTCTTAAGACAAACTTCTCAAGACGCAGACAGTGAATTAAAATCTATGAGAAATGCTTTCTGATTTCGATAAACCTTGCCAAATCGATACTACTTTTAGTTTTTTAGACTTATCGGTAACAATCGGTATGATCTTGTATTTCAAAAGCAAGAACCAACCACAGGCTCAAATACCTTTTTTCATCTTTGATACCTAGGATCTGTCTCCGGAGTGCTTCATCTGTATGTACCCTTCCCTTCCAACGGGAAGGTTGACTTTCTAAGTTCAGGGCTTCGGTCAGTCTCTGCTCCGCTTCACTCCCGTCATAAAAGTCAGCTGACATGTAACGGTTTGCTACGTGAAGTTCACTTAAGGATTCCAGATATTTATCGATAAAGGAGTCTTGTTGTAGATTTGATGAAACTGGTATGGCAGAATGGTCTTGTTCAGAAGATGTCCTCGTAGATTCTTGGACGACATCTTGATTTCTTGGTAATGATACCTGCGTGAAAGCTTTTAATAATTACACAACATGTGTAGAATGCATAACAAACTCGGAAAGACATTTGTTACATAGCTGAGAACGTTTTCATGTTAGGTTCGGTCTAAAATATCCTTATTTACATCATCTATAGCTAGGTCAATATAGCTAACACTTTCAAGGGAATATTTCGACAAAAATACCTCAGAATAGTGTGACATGATAAGAGTTAAAATATATCAATATACTTTGAAATATTCTACTGAATATCTTTTATTTGCAGAACTACCGCAACTCCACGTTATACTTACTAACACAATATATAATATGCAATTAAAAATAAAATAATATAGTGAACAATATTCTTAGCAATATAATTGCTAAAAAATATTAATATCCATTGACATAATTTCATTCTACGAGAAAGCATACAGCAACACGTTAGGTATATGCCTATAAAGATGAGGAGAAACCAAAATTTTTCAGATATCATAGCACAATAAAAAAAGTTTCAATATCGAACACATTCTCTTCCGGCAACACATCAGCATTCATAGGATTCATCCATGGTATAATCACGAGTGATTAGAGTGATCTGTGGCGAAGGCAATAGAAGTGGTCAAAGCATACCAAAATGTCCCTGGCACTACTGCCATTCTCGCTGGTTGAGAAACTCAAGTGGTTATACTTCGTGACCAGTCTAACAAACGACAGATAAATGACATTTCAGTCAAAAAAAACAAATAAATGACATTTCAGTCAACAAAAGACAAATAAATTTGGTTAAAGTAGTGATTAAAATGATGCACATTTCTATTGCATGGACAGACAGAGCTGGGTCAGAAATATTTCTCGTACAGATTTATAAAAACCTATTAGCAGCCTTAGAGTCCCAAATTGTCCTCAGTCCATTTGTAAACTGCCTGGAAAATTTTAACATTCATCTTTATCGGCAATTCGCAAGTGTTTTGCTGAAGCAAGCATTGAATTTGCAAGAATATCAAAAAGCACACATCCACTGTTCTGGCTCAAGTGACAAGGTACGGTCAATTATTTGGAAGGAACATGGAAAGAAAATATCATTCATCATAAATATACAACAAAACCTTTCAGTGGCGGCATCGTATGACTGGGATTTTTGAAACATCTGTTGCACCATCTTTCTGCGATTTTCTGTATCCTGACGTGCTTTTTCTGTGTTGAGTTCCTTTTCAGCCTGAAGTTGTTAATGAAAATTCGATTGAGGGATACAGTTTCTGGTTGAAATACACAGAATAATGGTAGCATGATGATCAAACTACGCTGATCGCTATGAAGATAATCCTTAGAACATCTCGAATATAGGATGGTTGAAATTCTTCTCTCTATCAAGAGAGAGAGAGAGAGAGAGAGAGAGAGAGAGAGAGAGAGAGAGAGAGAGAGAGAGAGAGAGAGAGAGAGAGAGAGAGAGAGAGAGAGAGAGAGAGAGAGAGAGAGAGAGAGAGAGAGAGAGAGCTGGCAAGTAAACGGCTTGTAAGCATTAATAAAGGCATACGATGTATGTTTAATCATCACTGTATACATTACTGTAAGCATCCACGTAGGCATGCACTGTATGTTCAAGCATCAATGGCTTGTAAGCTTCATACCTGATCAGCATTTGGCTCAGGACTATCAAAATTACGGTTGATAGCAACCAGTTTTGGATAAGGAATCTGTGTAGAAAATTATACCTTTCATTAACAGGGGAAATACATCGATAGAATTTGGGTCAGTGCAAATGTGCTTTTTATATTAAAACCACAAGGAAAGACATCATCCAGACAAACAGTCATAAGCCAATAGAATTCAATTCCAATCATTACAAATGATGATACCATTGTAGTTATGGTTTGCATTGTACGTCTTTACCAATCAGATTCGCTACCTGTGTATAAGTGAATTCCTTAGAACGACCGATTGTCATAACGTTGAGATAACATCTAATGAAAGAACAACTAACAAGGTTTAAAGAGCAGTGCAAAGAAACACATCACCAGGGCTTGAAAAAGCGCGCGACTGCACGACCGCCAATCGGAAGCATGTTTTCAAATCTAGCATCACAATGGAGGCACTTTAAAACATTTTCATTGAGTCAAACTTTCTCGTTTGATTCCTTTGAAGATAAATGATGTGTCGCTTCTTTGAAGTAGAACAATTAATTGCAAGGACTGATTAATTGAGGTTGTAACTTCCCCTTTCTCTTCCTCCTTAAAGCTCATTCTGTGGCATCCTTACTTAACACAATTGCTATAATTTTTTCTCCCGACTCTACAGACATTTATCTAAAATTCAGCATAACCCTGTAATACCTGGGGGCATTTTGGCAACAATTGTCTATGATCGAAGGCACTAATAAACTTGCTCCAGCCCTGCATACCACAAGACATAGAATGACTTACTGAAGGAAACATCGCTTCTACATTGTCAGGATTGATCGAAACATTTTTCCTTGAATCAATCATTTTCAGGTGTTTCAGCTTATTTTTCATTTCAGCGGAAATGTCTACGTCATCAAACACGTCGTCAT
This sequence comes from Nemopilema nomurai, assembly GCA_003864495.1. Classification (NCBI taxonomy): domain Eukaryota; kingdom Metazoa; phylum Cnidaria; class Scyphozoa; order Rhizostomeae; family Rhizostomatidae; genus Nemopilema; species Nemopilema nomurai. Next base: position 1,881,874 of record ML133394.1, read on the forward strand.
CTGTAGTTTCGCCAACCTGCAACGAATGAATAAATACATGCGCGAGAATCAATGAGGCATCTGTAATACGGCAAAACATTACAACATTCATTGATAAAATTTCAATGACCATAGACACATCTTGCCGGTTTGCTAACCAGATGGGGAAGAAAAGATATCACAGGATAATAAGCGAATAGAAATGATAACTTGCAGTGGCTCTATCGTTAATCAAGATTTTGTTGCTGGGAAAGTCACTGCAACTGCATTTAGCAATAAAAGTTCAAATGAAAGGCAGATCTTTAGGCCATAAATTTGGCTACTATCAGTGGTCTCTAGACATTGGTGAGAGTGAAAGCCTGAAAATAATTAGCCGCTGACATGTTCTCCTTTCGCATGCTCTGGTGAGTGGTCCGCCTCTTTTTCCTCAATGCACGCCATGGCCCGAATTCCAGCCAAATCAACAGCGCGTCCTTCATGAAGAAAGACGAAAAAAGACTTAACGATAAACAGAATCCAATAAAAATCTGTAAATACGTTTTTATCAATTCGAAAATCAAAATACTAGAAAATGTTAATAAGCACAGTTTCACGGTAATGCACAAAAAATAAAAATATGAATACCCTTTGCTAATTCCTTTTGGCACTTTCTCAGTACTCCGGGCATTAAGATTATCCTGTTGAACTCGTCAATCTTGTATCTCTTGTCTAATTCGTTGTTCTTTTCCAAGTGACTACGAATGCTAATAATCTGTAAATTTTGATAAAAAATGTATAACCATTTTTTTAACAACCAGTTTTTACTAGGGAGTTGATGTATCAAAGAGGCTTTAAAAAGCATCACTGGCAATCCTAAGTGTACCAATGTCCAAAACATGGCAAAATGAAAAGCACAACCAGGTCACAAACAAGGCCAACGGTGGGAAATGGTGCAGGAGATCGGATCCGTGCCGTGGAATAACGAAGCAATACTTTGCTGTTTCTGTTATTTAAGAAATATATCATATTCTGTTTAAATTCTTTCATGTTGATATGTCTTCTAAATTTGGAGAAATAGAAGCGCAGAAATCTACTTCAAAGTCAATAATATAGACAACATCTGTTGTTTGTATTTCATTTTTGTATTATTTCAAACGGCTTATGCTGTTTAAACATAACTGAAAATTGTCTTAATTTCTTTTCTTTTCGTTGCTTAGAAATATTAATTTCCTTTCGCACCATAGTGTATATCCTGCAGCTGATTCTCATACGTGAAAAAGCTTCCACGTAAGATGTAAGTCAGTTTGGCAGCTGCTGGGTTCATAACTTATTTCTTGATCCTTACATCACAACAAGAGATTAGACCTGGCTAGAAGCGCAAAAAAGCTTCGTTTGGTGACGTTTGTAATGGCTGATAGACGGATGAGTGCAGTCCGCAAGCGATGATATACAATTTAAAATATCGTCCTAGATGTATCAGTGAGAATAGGTATTTTCAGCAGAACTCTTTAGCTACAATGCCCGCCAAAAGTGTTGGAACAGTCCAATCATCTTTCCTACTAAACGTCTTCCCTCCCCCCATATACAATGTTGGATTCGGACTGGAAAATGACAGCAAATGTATGTTGGGGCACAAATTGTGTAACCCATGTTTGGCGACATGTTCATCTACCTTCACAACATTGTTTAAGGGGGGAGGGGGCTCTGTCTGCTTGTAATAGGGAAATGAACTGAAAAATATACATTTACTGTCAGTACAATCTCGGTGTTCCAACTACTTTTGGCGGGCATTGTAGACATACGTGACAAACAAACCTGATAAGACTTTGACAATGCGATCTTATCTAAAAATTGTGTATCATCGACATTAGAAGACTTAGGTAGCTGGGCCTTGAAACCGTGAGCAAGTGCTTTCTATAAAATGGAGAAGTTAACTTTAGATTATAACATTCATACTGACAGTGTAATTGGTAGTGATACTGATAATTGGATAAATGCAGTTGATTGTCTCTGGTCAGATATTCAGTTAACTGTAGTAATGGATCCAAACAATCTGATAAAGCGAGTGACAAAAAAATCAACAATTAGTCAGACTTTGATAGAGTTGGCAATACCTCCTGATTGACTCCGTGAAATTGCATAGCAGAGAGCAAAACTAGAGAAAAATTGCCTGAAAAATTTATAGATGAACCTGCATTTCCTGAAATGGAGGGGATTTTTTATTTTGAGAAGTACATCATCATCAAGAAAATATCTAATGGTACCTCACTATCAATAGCCTCTTTCTTAGCTTTTAGTTCTTCTCTTGACTTTCTTTGCTTTCTCACTTTTTCCTCTAGCCTCATTCTTACTTCAGCTCTATAGTGATCTCGCAAAGCTGTTAGGTCATCAATTGCATCTAGATATATCTACAGAAAGAATATAAAATAAGATTGACTACTGTGAATATTTAAATAAAAATCCTAACAAGGAGGACCAAGGTTAACTGGTCTCCTCCTATACCATTAAAAAATTGTTGCCAAGAAGATAAAAAGGATTTCAGTTTAGAATTACCTCCTGCCTCATCTTTCTACGTTCCAGTTCTCTATCAGCCTGGGAAGATTTTCGCCTTGGGTAGTTGCTAGCCTTTCCCTTTATAGTGACAGAAGCAAAAGAATGAACAGATAACAAAATTAGAATTTGCATTGAAATAATGAAAAAAGGAATGACAGGAAGTCTTGTACTTGACTGCTTGCAGTATTTTAGCAAAAGAAGTATATTCGAAAAGAAGATTTACATTTTTAAAGTGGTAAAGTCTGTGGCAGGGCTATAGTACATGACTATTTGATAGTAAGAGTAGGCAGCTTTGTGGCAAAAACTGCACTTGCTGTTACATAGGCCTTTTATTCACACCATTAGTATAGTGTGACTTGAGGCTTACATGCTTCTTTAATATTTTTGCCTAGTTAGTTTTAGCTTAAGCAGTCAAGTGCTGGGAATATATATTCTCTACTGCTTACATGGTTGTCTCTTCTTGGCTGGAACTCTGCCAGCAAATGTATTAAGCAGTATCATTAAAAAGATTAGTAAATTTACATGATGAAATGTCTTCTATGAAATACAAGATGAAATCCTTAACAATAGCAAAATATTGAAACATGTCTTCTGTGAAAATGGAAATCCAGTATTTAATACAGGAGCAAGCCATTTCCACTTAAGTTGTTGTTTCAACACAGAAAACATCTGGAAAATTTTTTGCAGAAAATTGCAGGAACAATTATCCAAAACTGCATGAATTTCCATATGCATGAACATATAAAAAATTACATATTTCCCACAAACGAATTCAAAAATTGCCAAACCTAGGAGCTTTCATGCAATGTATTTATAGACTTTGTTTTCTAGAATTGTCAAAAGTTGTAATTAGCAAGTGATTGTAAGAAACTATGATCTTATAATAATCATGCTGTAGTAAAATTAAACTTTGTAGATAATTTGTTATCTCCATGTTATCAAAGACATTTCTTATTTTCAAAAAACAAAAGAATGTAGTTATCTTTTCAGTTATCTATCAACCAATACTAGCAGACTTGAAATTCAAGGAATTGTCTGTCTCCATGTATTTTAGCATAAGGAAAGAGAAGCAAAGAATTTTGCATGATTTTTCTGTCTGTCAATTTGCATAATTTATGTTTACTGATTACATTCGATTTAGAAAGGAGATTGCAAAGAAAGAGTCATACCGCACTGGCTTGTTTTGCTAGGAATAAATGGTCTTAATGTAGTTGTGTCAAACAATTGGTATATTCATGTCGCAACTGATTCCAAATTTTTAAAATCAATTACGTCACCTATATTTCAAGCCCCCACTCTCAAATAAAAATCACCGGCCCTGTTATTGCACGACAGATTGCAAAATTGCGTGCTTGGTGGTATTTCAAAAGAGCAAAAATTCAAAAAAGGCAGCCTGAAAAAGTGTCAGTAAAAGCCTTTATTTCCATCCTTTAATGGTTTCTCCAAAAACGCACTACATTTATAAAATCCTGCCTCCCTTGACAAATTGACGTCATCAAAGTTCACCATCAGCTGTTGGTTGGACAGCGTTTTCCCATATATTTGCCGCACAGTCTGAGACTAAACAAATTAATTTTTTATTCCATCCACCAGTTCAAAATTTTTTCACATACAAGCAAAGAGTTGGGCACAAAGCTTTTCTGTGTTGTTTGAACTAGAAGTTACCTTCTTAGTCTTGTATGCATCCATCCCTTCAATTTATTCGATTTTCCTGTATCTCTTCAATTCATTCGATGTTCCATGTTTGGTTGATCTTAGCTTCCTGTTGTTGCTGCTGTTGAAGGTCGTCCTAGCAACGAAACCAGCCAGCACATCGTTCGACTTTTCATTCGAAACGGCATGATCGTGATATCGGCATAACTTCTTTCAAGAATTGATCAGAAGTCTTCGGCAACAGACGCATCTCTAAAATATATCGTCAATGACTAAGTAAAAATTTGACGCGACAAGATTGTATTCCCCATTTCATGCAAATTTTTAGTAGCCGCCCGTTCGTTCTTTTTTTGTAAATTCACCAATTTTTACAACTTTCTTATTTTCTTGGTGACTTCAAAAGCAAAATGAACGGGAAAGTTTTGGTTTTTATAAAGTTACAGAATTCTTTGCAGAATTCATTGGTACTTTTCTCGCTTCGATGGTGGCCGCTAAGACGTCACATGTGTAGGCCATTTGTAGTTTCCATACTATTGTCCTCAAACTGTACTTGTCCGTCGTTTCTGCTGTCTGGAATGACAGTGCAGGGCCTATTGCAGAAACTTACTAAAAAACAGAAGAATTTCTCTTGCACAACGGTTAATGGAAGTATTAACTTGGTGACGAAAATGGTGGGGCAAGCAATATCCTAGAGTGCTGAATTGTTATGGTATCTATCGAAATACTGATGGTCGAGGAATGATTGTCAAGTTTCTCATAACTACAGGGACTGTGCAGAAGATCTTGTACGCTTGGTGGAAAATAAGGAACGAGGAAGGGAAATGGCAGGCAACTAAGCTTGGGAAAAGTAAGAAAAAATTGAATGAATAAACTGGAATAAAAAGGCCTAAAATAAGCAGTGCTTAAGGCTAATAACGCTTTTACGCTTTGATTTAACTTTCAGTAATATACATTTAGTGTACATATATGGAAAATGTGATGTTTTAATTGTACTGTAAAAGTACACGCAACTTTGAACGCAAAGGCAGTCTTTTGTATGACGCCATTTTATTTGTACGAAATCCAGTCAGATTCAGGCATTATCAGATAAGGTGGAGGACAAGAAGGGAACCGCACCAACTCAATGGGAGCCTCAAAAATCGTCTCTTCTACAAACCGAGATGAAGGCTTGTTAAGGAAATTTGGACTCAGGACAACAAACAATTTGGACTCAGGTTTAAAGATCCGGTGGAAAAGGGGAAAGACATACAGAGTCTTCATTATTCAATCAAGGGATTTCACTATTCAATGGGCATGTCGTTGATGTAATAGATTAGCATTAATAAGCTAATCATTAGCAAATCTTGATAGAATAAATCTAGGAATGGTCCTACCCCTCACTGGAGAATGGCTCGTTGGTATCGACATACGTTAACTAGAATGGGAATGAAATGCTTTGGGCAATTTTGAAAAGAGCTATAAATGAGATTGCATTTCTTTCAAGGCTATGGAGTGGGTATTTACCCATATTCTGTTTACAATCACCGCCAGATCCGTAGCTCTCAATGCACATTTACTGATAAGCTACCTTTCTTGAATCAAAAACATGGCATTAAATATTTGAAGAGCATAATCTCGCGCTTAAAACTTCAAACAAGGATTGACGTATTATGCAACACTGTATCGCAAAGCCCTTTACAAATATTGGCTTTGACTCTCCCGTTGCCAGGAAACCTTGATTACAAAGAGCTGCATTGTGCACCAGCTAAGTAAACTATATGAATATTAATCAGGCTGAGATGCTCAATCAATCTTCTGTCCTATTTCAGGTATACAGCAGTGGTATCATTGAATACGGCAAGGTCACGTGATACTTTATTTCTTCAAATTCTCGTCTGCATGGCCAGTAAACTTTCATGTTGGATAAAGCTACCACAGCAAGAAGCAAATTTGAATATGAAGAAAAACGAATAGATAATCTCGACTTTCAAATTCTTAGACTTTTCTTGCACCGACTCATTTCCCTTGATATCGATTCTTTCATTTACTTTTCAATTCATAAAATCTATTGAGTATTTCATAGCAATTTCAATAGCAAAAGTAATAGTTAAATTTAATTTTAGTTTGTTTTTGCAAATCTTTTTCCAGTGCACAAAAATCTCTTTTTGATAAGATCCAAGAAATCAGGTACTTGACTACCCCAAAATGTTTCAAAAAGTTGGAGATTTAGTTTTGATGTGAATCTGCAACCATAATCCTTATTCAACCGTCTAAAATTTAGTAGCTTTGATGGTAGCACATTCTCCATTTTGATTCCCTTGGTCCTTGCTAATGCAGTAGCAACAAGGCTTGGGCTGTTGCAATAGATTTGGTTCATTGTAAATAATTCACGCAAAATTTCACATCTTTAACACATTACGAAGTTTTGGTCACAGACGTAAGTTGCATAACAAGCTTTTTTAAACAGTCAGCCACAAGAATGCACATTTTTTGATGAATTTTGCAGTCACGATGAGTTTATTGCGCGGTTCTTGCAAGTGGCAAGAGAAGACCCGAGGCCCAGGGCCTTGCTTACGTAAGCTCAAATAATTATAAACTGTTTTGAAGAAAAGGGGGGCTGGACAGAGGTGACGTTACCAGAACAGAATGGGCCAGTACATATTGTAACAACCCGCAAAATAGAAGCCACCATTTAAGAAACCATTGACATTTCTGAGAAATGATGCCCTTATATAAGAAACTTGTCAGTCTGATTTTAGACGGCTTCTCATATAAGGACCCCAAATATACAACATACTTCATCATGGCTGAACAACTTTTGATGAGTTCATTTTCAAATTCACGAAGAAGCATACAAACTTGATGAACGTACATTTTTGACAATCCTCAATCACAGTTTCTGATGTGCAGCAGTTTATTTACAGATTACTCAGTTTCACTTCTGTTTTTGATAGCAAACCTATTTCTTAACCAGATATGAGAAACCTTTCAGCCTCTTTCATTGATAAATGCTCTTTGAACCAGAAACCAAACATGCTGTTTTGAAAAAAGCTGGTTTCTAATGGGTTCTTATTACATTCACAAAAATGGTTGGCTGCTCCTAAAGGGGTTATTTGGTGGACTTTGTGCTGTTCATCAATTTAAAAAATTTGCAAAAACAAATCTCTTTTAATTGTATCAATCAACCAAGCATCTATGTATATATATGCGGATGTAGATGATAAAAAGTATCTTAACTACAGCTCTCAAGCAGAGTCAAGATGTTAAAAATAATAAAGTAGGCTTTGTCAGTTACTGAAAAGTGCTGAAAACATTATGAAAGGTTTCCTTTGGAAGCAGCAAGTTTCTCTAGAAACGTGAATCAGTTTTGAAGGAGAAGAAACAAAATATGCAGAAATAAAGCTTTGGAAGTATTCTGTTTGTAGTCTACTGTTATGTGTAAAAACAGCATTTTACCAGTTCAAGTATATGAAATTCAATGACATGTCTGTATGAACAGCTCAGTGAACAATTGTGAGAAACACATTGACGTCTTTACTTTTACTGAATAGCTCTGTTTTAAAGACGTACATGATAAGCTACAAGCCTACATGGCTACAAAAACAAGAGTTGCTTTGTTAATGTGTCATATTGGAATTACTTCTGTTGGTACAAGCTCCCTTATTAATTCAAGCGGATTAGCCTGCAGTAGGTAAAAGAATGATAAGTGTCAGAGGGTATACGCATGTAAAAGTATCTTCTTTTAAATGAAAACAAACAGCATTTGAATAGCACAGTTGTTTAGAATGGAACAGCTATTGACATTTAATATGACATTTAATATGACATTTAATATGACATTTAATATGACAGTCTTTAATACCCATTTGCTTGGAGTGAAGCAATCGACGTTTTCTAGCTTTCTAACTATTTGAAAAACTACGCTTTGTAAATGTGTGAGGCATTACTACTAGCAAAGCATTTCTTCCAGGTTGAACGACTCCAAAACAATTTGACTTTACAAGTTTTCCTCCATTCTTCTTTCCTCGCCAAGAGCGTTCTTTTTGCGTCCTGAGAAGAACGGGTATGCTTTGATTATTTGCCTGCTATTCAGAATAAGCCAAAGCTAACTGATTCTTCATTTTTAGCTTCTACTTGTGCATAAAAACCACACTGATCTTGCTCCGTTCATTTTGAAATGGAAAACAAACGTGCAGCTGATATTCTGAACTCTCTCCTTCGCAGACCGTATACCAATGGGTTGGTCAAGCTGCTTAGGAGAAGAAAGAATTCATCCCACAAGAACATTAACAACAGTGTTTCGCTGCATGCAGCTTCTGGCCACAGAATGAAGTAGAATGAGAACGACAGGTACGGCAAGTGAAGCAAGAGAAATATCCCAATAATTGGCAAAATGGCGAACGACTTTTGCTTTTCTCTCCTCACCTGAAGCAATTCCATCCTTCTATCACCGTCAATCTGTCCAAGGACAGGGATAGTCTTTCTATGCTTTCTGATTACATAGTAAATGCTCAAGTACGTGAAAATCACTGCTAAGATGACAAAGACAGTGAGTGCAAACAGTGTGTACTGGAAGTTCTTGAACAGTGATGACTTCGAAATGTGTGACAATGTGTAAATCGACCAAGCAAGGCACAAGGTCGTGATGACAGAGGCGTGTGTCTTGCAAGTCACAACTCGCCTATACATGTATGGGTAAAAGACTGCCACGAAGCGATCCAGACTGATGGCTGCTACAATCCAGCACGAAGAGCCACTGCAGAGAGCAAATAATACGTGAAAGGCGGTCAGCACTTCGTCAGGAACTGTCTTGTGGTCTTCAATCAAAAAGAGAATTGTCAAGTAAAGGAACTGGGAAACGAGCCCAACAAACAGGTCGGAGCAGCAAAGAGCACAAACAAGGACGTTCGAAGGCATACTCAGTTGTCGCGATTTGCACAGGATGACCAGGAAAAGTCCATTTGCCATTATCGTTGAAAGTGTCACAAGTATGTCAAGCACTATCAGGATAATAACATGTGTGTACACGTTACTGGCCTTTGTGTTGTTAAATGACAAATGTGTACAGTTCGTTTCGCTGGAAGACAATGCCATCTCTTCGCAGCGTCCGTTCTTCAGATGTCCGATTGATCGATATGCTCCAATACTAAAGCGGCATCAACATGGATGCTAGACTGACAAAGACGTCAGCAAATGATGTTTCAAATGTCGTTTCAAAACACCTTTTCACTTGCACTCCCTTAAAGCATGTCACGTGAACTGAAGCCAGAACTTCTTCGCATGCAACTTTCTTTAATCTAATGCAGCAGCTGATACGGCATACGAGTTTCCTTGTAACAAGACCTGTATGTCTTTGCTTTTAAAGTGCTTAGGAGCAAATTGCTTGCATTTCAGGTCCTGGTTCCCACGCACCAATTGTGTCCTTAAACTGATACAATTCCGGATCGACTCGACGATATTTAACCAGAGGCAGTCATGTGTTTTCAAGTGGCCAGTCTGATTAGAGAACTGTGTTTCATATTAAATGCAAATGCTTGTGATTGGTGCAAAAGGCTGACCATCTGCCCAAACTATCAACCATTTACAATGGCAATTCTTGCAGGTGCTAAACCAGCGGAATCATCAAACCAACATAATACAAGTCACCGAATGACTTCATGTCTTAGGATTCACATAGAAGGATTTCTCCATTAAAGGCATCAAGCTATGGTAAATGGCGATTTTCCTGGAGGGATGTGTCTGTTTTCATGTGATAATTTTGTTACCATGTGATTAGACATCAACCAAGAGTAACATCATGTGTGCAGTTTGCTTGACAGCCAATCAGATTGGTGAAGCTACCATAATGACTCAACAGTTTCTACAACTTGGGTATACGCTTTCCATTCACCATGACTCAGTGTCTTTAAGCGTCCATTTTTTAGTCTCTTATTTTTGGTTTTAATCAGATGATTTTGAAATATCGTGACCGATCAACCATGAGTTTATTTCACAATGACACCCTCTTTCTACACACAAAAGTGAAAATTTTTATCAAAAGTTGCAAAAAAGTACATTTTGGCTAAAGGGACGTTTGTTGCATCAGCTGAGCAAGCTGTCGCTATTTTTAGCGTTTCCAAGACAATAAGGCTATTGAGCAAGCTGTTCGTGACAGTAGAGCCTAGATTATCAGCCGAATTGGTTTGATGTGAAAGGAATTAGCTTCATTTCAATTGTGTATACCTGGCAAGTATTATAAAGTCGCAGTAAGGGAAGTATCATCATTTCCAGGCTACCAGCAAGTTTTGACAAAAGGCAGCAACATCACTGCTACTTCCGCCTATTATGTCATACTTGTGCGGTATTTGGGAGTTTAAGTAAGGCATCCTGAAAAAATAATTTGCTTTTCAGAATATTCAGAGTTCTTTTGAATATTCTGGATTCAGGGGTCTTTTGATTTTCGCAGCAACATTGTTAAAGCTGGATAGATCTCTGTAAATAATCTATGATTTAGATGTATGTGATTGTGACCTGTGGACAGCAAATGTCAGTGTCAGTTTATATTTACATTAAATTCGTTTTAATAGCACGACAGCTTGAAAATGTGAATATATCCTGAATGCATGAACCCTTTATCATCCTTCTCTTATTAAAGCTTTGCCAAAGCATATTGGGTTAATGATCGTATACATTTTTTATGAGGGCGTCAGCTAGAGCGTATTCCACATAAACCTTAATTATTTATGCTGATAACTACAGTGTTTTGCAAACATCCCATTTTCAAACGAAGAAAATTAACAATTTTCTATTTTGAGAAAAGGAAATGCTAAATTTCCCCAATTCTAATAACACTATATAAGAAGAAAGCTATCCCAAATCGAACATTTTCTGAGAAAACATTTGCCAAGTTTTCTACCTTGTTTCTAGCCCTGAGGCTGGTCTTTCTTATGACGTTGGTAGATCCTAAACAGTTTCATGCGCAAATATCGAAATTAGCATGACCATATTTGAAAAGGGCTCGGAAGTCTAGCGACTAAACTCGTGCTTTTAAGCAAAGCATTTTGATCAAACATTTATTTTTAGCAATCATTTTGCAGAACGCTTCCTCAATATCCACTTAAAATCAATATATACCCTACGTTTCTCTTCTCAATACGCTATACTTTAACAAATTTATTACATATTGACTTAAAGGACATTTTTCATCGTAATCTTATCGTTTGCACCTGGCAAAATTCTTCTCGGCTAAAGGTTTTAACTTGTTAACACATTTGGCTTCTATGTGTCGATTTTGCTTTAATTCTTGCTCCTTGAAATGCAGTATTTACTAAGCAATACTGGCTTATAGGTGGCTTGTTAAATTCATTATTGAAATGTGTTCTGGATAGGTGGAAACAACATGGATATCTGTATTGAGATGAAAGATGTTGTATATATGGAAACGAGATATGAGTGAATAAAGACAAAATAAATACTGTAGCTTAACACGGACTTCTTAGTGTAGAATTGAAGTATAAAAAGCTAAATGCCTCAAAAGCTAGTTCATGTTCAAGTTTATTATTGAAATGTGTTCGAGATAGGTGGAAACAACATGGATGTCTGTATTGAGATGAAAGACCCGGCCACTTAAAGAATGCCTAACTTGGATGCCCGAACCCCTGTGCCCGAGTGCACTGCAAGCCAACGTCAAGTGTCTCACGTGACATCGAATGCTCCGTATTTGTTAAGCGAATATAGATCGGGGAAAATACTGCCTTGGACCTCGGAAATGACAATGTTATTAAAGAAACAAGTGAAATTCAGAATTGGCAGAAAACCTAGAGCTGCCCACTCAAGACAACTTAAAGATAGAAATCGGTTCTGAAAATCACAGTGAATTCAACATCTATGAATAAATATCCATTAAAAATCAAGTCTTCGAAGCCACGAGAAAATCCCGAGAGATATTGATGCACAAATCAAGTTACTGCCCCATCATGTTATTGACTTCCTTCAGCCGATCTTTTTTGTCATAACTGTCCAGAGCATTAACATCCATTTGCTCAATATTCATATGGCAATGAATATTAATTACTGGAGTGTTTTGACTAACCTTGCAGAAAAAGTTACGCCGATTAAGCTGGCAAAGAGTTCCAGTGCACTTACCAACATCTTAAAAGAAATTAGCTATAATTGCTTTTGGATTTTGTTTGAATTTGAACTTTGATCGCATTGAGGCAAGATGATTTCTGGCAAACGAAATATTGATTCAATTTGCTTCGTACAAATAGATGGGAAGTAAGGCGAGAAGTAAAGTGTTTAGTTACATTTCTACAGCAACCATCTTTGAAAAGGATCTCTAATCAACTACCTTTTCTCGTTTCTAAGCTGTTGCAAAATCCCTATTATCAACATTAATGACGTTTCCAGGACTTTGGTAAAATCGTATGAGAGGGCATCGCCATTACTGAACATTAGTCTAGTTAGTTGACAGTAAAAATGAATCGAAAATAATACTGAGGAAACAATTATAGTCAGACATAACAGTATTCTTATTTTTCATCTGAATTTAGAAAACAGGTGGTGATATTGAGAAAACATAAAAAACATTTATATATACAAACTCCATTAAATTTGCTGTTCTGATCGGTCTATACAGTTCATTATTCTCTTCTTTTCTCCGGTATGGTAAAACAACCTTGGGCTTCACACATGATGTTCATATCAAACCTATCTATCTGCTGCAAAAGAGAGTGGTGAAAGCCATTGCCTTTCCACATTTCATTGCACCCTCCACCCTATCTTTTCGAATTAGAAGATTTTGAAGCTTGAAGACTTCTTCCAGTTAAATTGCTTTGCTTTTGTTTATGATTCTGTCAATAAGAACTCGCCGAGCTGCTTTCACAACTTCTTTGAATCTGTGTCAAATACTCATCAATATGGTACATGGCAAGCTAAAAAAATGACATTTTCTTAATACAGAATACTCTACAATATGGTATCAGGTGTGTACATTTCGTTGGTGCTAAATCTTGGAACAGTACCCCAGTAGATATAAAAATATCATTGTCTGTTGTCAGTTTTTCTTAAAAGCTTAAAACCTTTTTATTCAACAAGAACTATATAATTTGATTTTGAAGCAAAATTTATAGCTTTGTTATTCATGTAAATGATCAATTTCTTAAAAAACTACCCTAGAAAAGGGGGTGCTCTCTCCTCGATTAGTTTATCTACTGAGAGAGCTCCTCCTAAAAAAATTTCCCATACAAACAACATCTTATGTGATCGCTATTTATTGTTATTGAGTATTTTATGTAATGTGTTAACATTTTATGTAATTATTTGAAATGTAGAACAAAAAGATACTGTATGTATGTAGAGGGATTTTTAAATATAAAACTGAACTGAACTGAATTTCGCGGTGAACCAGATTGCCTCATTAAAGGAAAACCCGTTTTTGTAGCATTCATGACAACACGTAACCCAACTAAGAGAACTAAAGTATAAGTATAACTAAAGTATATGAATCTTATGTTATATAGTTATCAACGATTTCTTAAAAAAAGCTGGGTTGGAACATCTTGTTTCGGGAGAATAGTTCTACTGGAATGGGAGATGTTCTCCGATGGTTCTTGACAAGTTATGACATGCAAGTCGCAGTGTAATATTTTTAGCCTGTAAGGACTTGCGAAAATCCTAGTTCAATCGTGTCTAAAAAGTCTAAACTTTCGATTTAGCATGCTTGAGATTTCACGATCGATAGAAAAAGCAGAAACGCAGTTATCGCAACTTAAGCACTTTTCATCTGACACTCCTCAGAGCATGCAAACGTCGGACAATGCCCAACAGCTAACAGAGTCATGTTTCCGCCGCTTTCGCAATCGCTCGATTTGAATCTATTGTTGCAATTACCTTCCGAAACTTAAACGAAGCAGTGGAAGATGATGCAGTACTTGTTCAATTATCCGGCCTTCTCTGGACACGAACTTTCAACATGCGTGTGGATAATCCGAAATAAAAAGATTGTGAAATATTATTTCACACTTTTGAAATATTATTTCAAAAGCACACATTACAAACTACTGTAAGACACTTAATACTCTTGGAATATAAATGAATCTTTGGCTGAATGTACGATGCCTCACGCTTCAAACATCTAGCTTATTTTCAATGGAGAGACAAACCTCTTTCATTTTTGCCCAGACCTTGTCATGACGAGAAAAGCTTTTAAACTGGCAAGAAAACATGGCAGTAGAAAAATGATGCCACTAACACATTCATGATATTGTTTTGGGAAATATCCGGATGCTTTTTGCACAGCTATGTCCATTTTTCTTGCCTTTGACTACTTGTTTCCACCTACTCTTACTACAATTTATTGTCACGAAATAACAAATAAATTCATGCTGAAACAGGAATTGCAGAACCAGGGCCCTCGCGATAAAGTTCAAGGTGTAATTTTTAGTTTCTTTGCAAATAATGCTAAAATTAGCAAAGGGTGTCCCAATATTGGCAAGAACAAACTTATTCTTTTTTAAAAAGAGGCAAGAAAAACGTTCCCAACATATCATCAGAAATGTTGAAAATTCTTTATTCAAAATTCCTCCCTCCTTTTTTTTACGGACCGGATAATTGGAATCCGGATAAACGAGGGTCGGATAATTGAATAAGTACTGTAAATCTTTACTTGCTGGTCCTCTTTGAATTCTTTTTTACTAAAATTGTCCACCTTAGACAAAAATGTCCTACTCTCCTGCCGTGGTAAGCAAAAGCGTTTTTATATTATTGAAATGGCTTTTAAATAACAGTAAGAAAGATTAGGCTGCACAGATCGAAATTTGGTTTCCACTGGAAAGAGTAAATTTTTCATCGCTTTGTTGGTAATCCAACTCTTTCTTTTAATTAAAATTTCTACATGGAAATTAATCGCATAAAATATTCGCTGTAGAATTTGCCTCAATCCCTCTTCAGATTATGCCATACTTAACACTTGCCTTACCATCTTAATGTCACGGTTACCTTTTATCACAACCAGTTTACTAACCCAATTCTGATATTATAGCAGAGATATTTTGCTCCCCGTGGGAGTACAGGATTCAATGGGTAGTGTAGATGCCGAAATGTTAGCGATGTCGCTTCCAAAGATGCCATAGATTGTTACCTGATTATAATGCTCAGTAGTAGGGCTTTGCAGTGTCGTATGTGAACTAAAAAAGAAATGGGTTGCATGAATAACGAATGCAGCATAGCAAATTCATACTTAAAGTGACCACCTCATTTTGCACCTCATACAAAAACCAAGAAATTCATACAAATATACACCTCATTTTGCAAAAATAGCTGCATGTATATTTTCAGCTACGACAGGTAGCCTACCGTTATTAAGTTTTAATTACCCGAGACTTGTGATGTATTTGTCTCTACCTGTGTATTGACTAAAGCGTCAAGTAGCGATAGAAAGTCCAAAACGGCCTCATCAATAATGCATTTAGTGTAACAAACTATTGTTGGTATACAAGCGGGAGCAGAAAGCATCTTGCGATCGTTTCGTTTCAATACGATCCAAACATAAGGTTGTATGCGAATGTAATCTATAAACTAACATTGCTTATTGTAAGATGACAAAAAACGGGAGAAAGATAGGAAGACATTGCAAGCGGGGAATTCTTTCTATACCAAGTCTACCTTTGTCGTTTGATCAAGGCGAAGGCTTCTCTTATTAGCAGCAATGTCCCGTCAGAGATTTCAGAGAAATTCATTTTCCTAACGTCACAAACTCTTTGACGTCGAGTTAAATCTTCTGTCACAAAATACCATCTTACTAACTGACTGCCAAAGTTCCCCGATGGGTTGTTTATCAGGTTAGAACAGATTTGAGGAATAAAATGAAAGAAGTGGAACAGAGTGGGTGGAGAGAATAATCGATTATGTAAGCAATGTCCGATCAATATTAGCAGTCGGCTGGCACAAATAGTGAACCATAAGGCATATATCAAGCTTAGGGCGACAAATTGGTACTTTAGAAACCTGAAGCAGAGCAATGTAAAACATGATGACGCATACTTAACTAGAGAAATATGAAGCACCACAGCATCATAGCAACAGCTGTTGCCATTCAACATTGTTATGACAAAATCAAAAGCCATCTCTATTCATTGCCTGGAAGGCATAATTCAACATCGATGGTCTTTGAATTCAGGCCTTTTGTCAATTTTTAGTAGATCTGCTGGTGATTATATTGTGAAGCCAATAACTACCGCCGTCATTTTGCTGGTGCCTAGAAGATGACAGATAGTGTCCATACTGCTATGGTCCGCCTATACCTATGCCTTATTCCTATGCAAGATTTTCCCACCAAGTTGAAAACACGCTTCGGAATGCAAAATGATACACATTTGTCGTCATATTCCAATCATTGAATCATTTTGCAATCATTGAATCATTTTCCGATTATTGATCCTTTTTGTGATCATTAAACCACCTAGCGCTTTGCGATACTTCATTGAGTCATATTCATCCACATCTCGCCTTGTGATTCAATTTTCTAATGCTAGTTGTATTTACCAATGCTATTTATCAACGCAAGAAATCGCTGATGTAACAGTATGTTTGATTTTAGCAGCACTGACATATTAAAGACGAAAAATGCTTTGCTTTAATAAATGCAAAATAAATGCTGTTTACAAGACTCCCAACAACCCTTCCACATTAATAAATAATGATTTCGAAAATAGGACAAGAATACCACCAATAAATGCCAATCTGCATCTTCAACGGCAGAGGTAGATGGTGTCCATTTACGACACGTTATTCTAATTTTGAGCAACATAGAACAATTTGTGTGACCAGAAGGCTTTCTCCCAGAAATGGAAAAGAAAGGGCAGTTGGCTATAATCGTATTGTGCTTAACTAGTACCGTTCTTTCCAATATCGTTAATTTGAACTGTAAAGTCCATGCAGACTTTAGTGTTGTGCTGGAAGACTTCGTTGACAATTCCGGAATCATAAAGAGGGTTGCATCAAAAGGAAAACGAGAGTGTGTTCTTGAGTGTCTGTCCGTGCAAAGATGCAAGGCAGTGAACTTTCAAAAGGGTAGATGGAACGTGTGAACTGATAGAGCGTGGATTAACATCGAATGTGCAGCAGAAGAATGGATGGACATATTTGACGACCAATGCTGGCGCAAGGAATGTGAGTACCCCTCCAAGCGCATGTCTTGGGTTCGTAAACGTGCTCTTAAGTGCCTAATAAACAGAGTCGGGAAAAGCGGGGGATGGTTGGTGTTTGGGACGCTGTGGAAATTATAGGCAGCAGAGGGTCGCAATAAGGGCGAGCTCAGCCAGGAATTGATATAGAAGGGGATTCCTAATAAAAACGGGAGAGATTGGAAAACGTTCAACGAGTTAGTGGTGATAACGGTCCTTATAAGAGCGGGGGGTGGGGGCGTGGTTGGGGAAAAATTGAAAACTGTAATTGGTGGGCCGCTAATTAGGCACCTAAAAGTAGGTAGCAAGCACTTGATGTTAACAGCACATAGTGAAACCAATGTAGGGAGACTTTTCGTCTATAAATAGTTCTGTTCCAGTACACAAGGAGTGCCAAGGTATTTAAATTTTACCTAGTGGTATTTTGATAACATCGTGCAACTTTCACATACACCTACATTATATGTTTGCCAGGAACTTTATAATCTACTATCTGATCATGTATTCAAAGTACCATAGTTCGTGCTTTGAAAGATGAGTAAAGGCGAGACTCGTCGTTTTAGAATGGCTTGAACTGCAACACCTTGTCACCATGTCAGAATAATGCCCAGTGCGTTGATACATGTGAGGACCCTGGCTACAAATGCATTTGTGACAAAATGCACTCAGGATCAGATTGCAAGAGTGTAAGAGGTAAGGTCCTCTATTTTCAGGCAAAATAGATTTATGATCTTTATATTCCAACTAAAAACAAAATTCCAAAGACAGATGATTATAACACTTTGTGAATTGAAATCCCGGCAATGCAATTGGAGAGGACTCTACTTGCCGGGTATGATGAAATGCCACTCTACCCTACCCTCAAAGTTCTACACATGCCGAATAAACAGCTGTATGTCGCAATGGCATTTAAAGCAAGTTTTGTCAATTCTATTTCATTGCATTCTTCTTTACAATTCAATTTTGAAAGCTTGCCAATATTGGAAAAATGTCATTACACTGTATACTCATGAATCGTTTCCGCATACAGTTTTCGTTTAGTGAGGACTTGCGTTTAGTAAGGATCAATGTGCTAGGTTTTAAGCTAGTTGATTCTGCGTCTCCTTCAGTTGGTCGGGTGACATTCAGCATTACACAATTATTGGTTTCTAAGGTATGAAGCACCAGTAATTGATTCATAGAACACAATACACAATTAAACAGGTTTTCTATTTCTAGTGGTGAACCCGCTGAAAACACCTGAGCTATATATACAATCTCTTTCATCTGCCTGTGACTCAATGAACAATGAAACAAATTCAAGCACCCAATGACATTTTAGAATGGCTCATTGCATTGCATGATTTGAAATTCGAAATATTTTCGCGAAAGCCTCCTTTTCTTTGATGTCTGAAACAAGGCTGGGCATTTTAAAGGAGTAGCAAATATTTTGCTGACGTTGCGCGTTTGCTGACGGGAAGAGGACTGGGTCCAACCAATACCCAGGGCCTTTTCTAATTACAACCAATATGACATGTGTTATGTAAATACTAGTAAATAACGAAAGTTATGAAAACTTCTACTACCACTCTTATCACGATCATTCAAAAAACGTTTGTAGTGCCATTATCAATGTTATCACAAGCGGTACTTCTTTATCCATTGACAGCACCATAGAAAATACATAAAACTCAAGCAAATCAGACCTGCTATTTACAGAGATTTTTATGCACGAAAGAACCTACTTGAAAAAATCTTTTTTTAATTCCAGTATTTACATATTAATTTTACAGAGTTTGCCAGCTGCCAAGAAGCATATGTCAATGGATTTTCAGAAAGTGGCGTGTATAAATTGTCAGGAATGGGATACCATTATTGCGTGATGACGTCACTAGGAGAATGCCGTGGCGTAGGCTGGACTCTGATCTTAAAGACAAAGGGTACTTAGTAAGTATAAGTAGTGTTTGTGGGATCAAACTATTCCGGTTGTTAATACATAAGCTCATAGTTTTTCCTATTCATGAAGTTTATGAAACGAAACATTTCAATGAAATAATGAAATAATATTTTATCGACAAAGACTAGGTTTAAT
This sequence comes from Nemopilema nomurai, assembly GCA_003864495.1. NCBI lineage: Eukaryota > Metazoa > Cnidaria > Scyphozoa > Rhizostomeae > Rhizostomatidae > Nemopilema > Nemopilema nomurai. The sequence continues at coordinate 1,901,251 of ML133394.1, forward strand.
TACGCCGCTGGCTACTGGACCACCTCCAACACTTTCAACCACGTCTATGCCTTAGATGAGGGCCTAAATGTTGGTCAGGAAGCCAAGTACGATGCTTATAATAAGATGGCTTTTACCAGTGTTTGCCTTGGCTTCGACGTATCAGGATCAAGGGCATACGTACAAATTGACAGAACAGCCAGCTCTATGCTGAATGCCATAAATTCAGGGTATCAAGGTAACTATTACGAACATAACTTTCACTTAAACGATTTTAAAAATGTCCATTTATCTCGGAATGGCACGTTTTAAGAAACATTTAATGTATCGTTTATAGACCCAAATCTGTCAAGCCAAGGACTAATAATGTCAATGCACTTGACATTAAAAGTCTGTATAGAGGGGCGAAGGAAAAATCTTCTCTTCCGTTTCAACCTTATGATCATTAACATATTGAAACGTTGTTGTCATGCTTGTTATGTAATTTTACAAGTGTCTTGATCACGTGTCTTGTCACGTGTCTTGATCACGTGTCTCTCTGCCTGGATCCACAAACGCAACAGTTACAGCGACATGTGTCTCTCTGCCTTCACATACTGTAAGTTGCTTTGCACCCATCTTTGCAGGGACAACTCTTGGACGTTCGAAATGGCTAAGCATTGTGCCCGGAAGCCAACTTCAGCCATACTGCAATCGTGAAGGTTTTAATGTCCTGGGCAGAGCAGTACGGATTGGCATTGCAGCGAACAATGAGAATGAATGTTTGTCTCCGGATTCATACAGTGGCATCGGAATAGGTGACATGTCAAATTGGTGCGGTATCACTGGAACAAAGACTGGCAATTCACTGCTATTTGAAAACTAATATACCGGCTGATGGATTTTTACTCGTAAAATGAGTGTAAAGAGCAGTAGTATAATAACCGTAAGAAGTGTAAGACCACTCCGCTAAGACACAGAGCAATGCTCCAAGTCACATTTTCACAAACTTATTTACGAAATTTCATCAATATATTCATTTATTTATGCAACACGAGTTGATGACTTAGGGGTATCCACAATCCTCAAATAGAGGCATTTAAATCGGATAGACGCAAAAACCAGACCATTAATCACTTTCGGGCAACATTAGTGCTTGAAAAACCAAACATCTTTTCAGCACCTGATATGGCTTAGATATGACGTGAGACCCCATTCGAAACATGCCACCAAGAGAGCACGCAAGGGTCATTATATGTGTGGTGCTTGATGCCTTCTGTTCTTATAGATAAGTACGATTATAGGCATCTGAAGTGGTAGAGAACGTGCAGCCCAACCCTACCAAGTTAGTCCCCGTCAATTTCATTATTAATCCACAATTTTGTTCATTCTGTCGAGTAGTTAACCGAAACAGAACTTTATTTTGCAAACACTTCCCAAAATTTTTTAGTTACGATCACCGAATTATTTAATAGAATTTTGAGACACGACTCTCTCAGCAAATGACGACTGCAAGAAAATTGCGCATACTGGATCACTGATCGTTAATGCAATACTTGTTCGAGCCATACTTCTTTGTATTTACACGAAGTTCTCGTATAATCGTAGGATCATGAATCGCCCACATCGTATGCCTTATTCTTAATTATGTCGTAGCACCTAGTTCCAATCGAAAATACACGACAAGATGTTATGTTAGAGAGGGTGTTAAAAAGTTGCATGATGCCTAATTATTGAGTGCTTGAATATAAGTGCTTGAATAAATTAGACAGCTCTTTCGTAATGTCTTTTGCAGTTACCTTGGTACTTTTTGGTAGCCAAAAATGTGTCGAAACTCACTTTTGTATGACGCAAACTGTGCTGTTCAAGTTAGTGTCTAGAATCTAGCTTTATTGCATTAGGTTGTCAAAAGTTTTAGAAAAATATTCTACACTGTTGCACTGTAGTTATCTGCTACTGGGGTCCTGTCTTTACTGCGTAGCATATGGCAAAGAACGTTTCTACGACCAATCAACTCTCTACAATCCTCCCCCTTCACCTCTTCTGCCTCGCCAGCCCATCTTTGTGACAACTGGCACACCTCAGTACTTCACAAATTTTAAATCAGTAATCCATAATGAAAGATCTGTCACAATTTGGCCTTTTCCGTTTTGTGACCCCTAGAAATGACATAGACAAACTGTCACGAATAAATTGCTTAACCAAAGCGACTATAGCACAGAACAGGCACGTAGGAACCGGGAGGGCTGGGGTGCAGCAGCCCCCCAATAATTGTCAACAAACTGCAGTATTTTTCCTTTATATCGGTGTACTGAATGAGAGGGAATACAATGGGCAGCAACATACTGTTTTGTTCTATCATCCAATCTTTGACTAGTGCGTCCTACATACCGAGCTTCACATCGGCAACATAATTCGTAAACGACTAAACTTTTTTGAGGGCAGGAACGCAATCCTTTTGGGTGGATATTGTGTGGAGGGAAACATGGTCTTAGCATTGTAGGCCACACGAGGATTCACAGCTGAATAGCAGGAAGAAGAGAAAAACAACAGTGCGATGCATTTCAGTTTCAAAGAAGATAAAGATACGCTCCTTTGACTGAGCCATTTTGCAAAAATCCATTGTTTGTATATACTGAGGACTATTTAAGATTTTGCCGAGGCATCGAATGCTAATGGAAGACCAAAAAGCGTAGCCTTTGAAACGATTACAAACTACTGTAAGACACTTAAAACTCTTGGAATATAAATGAATCTTTGGCTGAATGTACGATGCCTCACGCTTCAAACATCTAGCTTATTTTCAATGGAGAGACAAACCTCTTTCATTTTTGCCCAGACCTTGTCATGATGAGAAAAGCTTTTAAACTGGCAAGAAAACATGGCAGTAGAAAAATGATGCCACTAACACATTCATGCTATTGTTTTGGGAAATATCCGGATGCTTTTTGCACAGCTATGTCTATTTTTCTTGCTTTTGACTACTTGTTTCCACCTACTCTTACTAAAATTATTGTCACGAAATAAAAATAAATTCATGCTGAAACAGGAATTGCAGAACCAGGGCCCCGCGATAAAGTTCAAGGTGTAATTTTTAGTTTCTTTGCAAATAATGCTAAAATTAGCAAAGGGTGTCCCAATGTTGGCAAGAACAAACTTATTCTTTTTTAAAAAGAGGCAAGAAAAATGTTCCAACATATCATCAGAAATGTCGAAAATTCTTTATTCAAAATTGCTCCCTCCTTTTTTTTACGGACCGGATAATTGGAATCCGGATAAACGAGGGTCGGATAATTGAATAAGTACTGTAAACCTTTACTTGCTGGTCCTCTTTGAATTCTTTTTTACTAAAATTGTCCACCTTAGACAAAAATGTCCTACTCTCCTGCCGTGGTAAGCAAAAGCGTTTTTATATTATTGAAATGGCTTTTAAATAACAGTAAGAAAGATTAGGCTGCACAGATCGAAATTTGGTTTCCACTGGAAAGAGTAAATTTTTCATCGCTTTGTTGGTAATCCAACTCTTTCTTTTAATTAAAATTTCTACATGGAAATTAATCGCATAAAATATTCGCTGTAGAATTTGCCTCAATCCCTCTTCAGATTATGCCATACTTAACACTTGCCTTACCATCTTAATGTCACGGTTACCTTTTATCACAACCAGTTTACTAATCCAATTCTGATATTATTAGCAGATATTTTGCTCCCCGTGGGAATACAGGATTCAATGGGTAGTGTAGAAGCCGAAATGATAGTCGCTTCCAAAGATGCCATCGATTGTTACCTGATTATAATGCTCAGTAGTATGGCTTTGCAGTGTCGTATGTGAACTAAAAAAGAAATGGGTTGCATGAATAACGAATGCAGCATAGCAAATTCATACTTAAAGTGATCACCTCATTTTGCACCTCATACAAAAACCAAGAAATTCATACAAATATACACCTCATTTTGCAAAAATAGCTGCATGTATATTTTCAACTACGACAGGTAGCCTACCGTTATTAAGTTTTAATTACCCGAGACTTGTGCTGTATTTGTCTCTACCTGTGTATTGACTAAAGCGTCAAGTAGCGATAGAAAGTACAAAACGGCCTCATCAATAATGCATTTAGTGTAACAAACTATTGTTGGTATACAAGCGGGAGCAGAAAGCATCTTGCGATCGTTTCGTTTCAATACGATCCAAACATAAGGTTGTATGCGAATGTAATCTATAAACTAACATTGCTTATTGTAAGATGACAAAAAACGGGAGAAAGATAGGAAGACATTGCAAGCGGGGAATTCTTTCTATACCAAGTCTACCTTTGTCGTTTGATCAAGGCGAAGGCTTCTCTTATTAGCAGCAATGTCCCGTCAGAGATTTCAGAGAAATTCATTTTCCTAACGTCACAAACTCTTTGACGTCGAGTTAAATCTTCTGTCACAAAACACCATCTTACTAACTGACTGCCAAAGTTCCCCTATGGGTTTTTATCAGGTTAGAACAGATTTGAGGAATAAAATGAAAGAAGTGGAACAGAGTGGGTGGAGAGAATAATCGATTATGTAAGCAATGTCCGATCAATATTAGCAGTCGGCTGGCACAAATAGTGAACCATAAGGCATATATCAAGCTTAGGGCGACAAATTGGTACTTTAGAAACCTGAACAGAGCAATGTAAAACATGATGACGCATACTTAACTAGAGAAATATGAAGCACCACAGCATCATAGCAACAGCTGTTGCCATTCAACATTGTTATGACAGAATCAAAAGCCATCTATTCATTGCCTGGAAGGCATAATTCAACATCGTCTTTATCGATTTGTCAATTTTTAGTAGATCTGCTGGTGATTATATTGTGAAGCCAATAACTACCGCCGTCATTTTGCTGGTGCCTAGAAGATGACAGATAGTGTCCATACTGCTATGGTCCGCTATACCTATGCCTTATTCCTTGCAAGTTTTTCCCACCAAGTTGAAAACACGCTTCGGAATGCAAAATGATACACATTTGTCGTCATTTTCCAATCATTGAATCATTTTGCAATCATTGAATCATTTTCCGATTATTGATCCTTTTTGTGATCATTAAACCACCTAGCGCTTTGCGATACTTCATTGAGTCATATTCATCCACATCTCGCCTTGTGATTCAATTTTCTAATGCTAGTTGTAATACCAATGCTATTTATCAACGCAAGAAATCGCTGATGTAACAGTATGTTTGATTTTAGCAGCACTGACATATTAAAGACGAAAAATGCTTTGCTTTAATAAATGCAAAATAAATGCTGTTTACAAGACTCCCAACAACCCTTCCACATTAATAAATAATGATTTCGAAAATAGGACAAGAATACCACCAATAAAAGCCAATCTGCATCTTCAACGGCAGAGGTAGATGGTGTCCATTTACGACACGTTATTCTAATTTTGAGCAACATAGAACAATTTGTGTGACCAGAAGGCTTTCTCCCAGAAATGGAAAAGAAAGGGCAGTTGGCTATAATCGTATTGTGCTTAACTAGTACCGTTCTTTCCAATATCGTTAATTTGAACTGTAAAGTCCATGCAGACTTTAGTGTTGTGCTGGAAGACTTCGTTGACAATTCCGGAATCATAAAGAGGGTTGCATCAAAAGGAAAACGAGAGTGTGTTCTTGAGTGTCTGTCCGTGCAAAGATGCAAGGCAGTGAACTTTCAAAGGGTAGATGGAACGTGTGAACTGATAGAGCGTGGATTAACAGCGAATGTGCAGCAGAAGAATGGATGGACATATTTGACGACCAATGCTGGCGCAAGGAATGTGAGTACCCCTCCAAGCGCATGTCTTGGGTTCGTAAACGTACTCTTAAGTGCCTGATAAACAGGGGGTCGGGAAAAGCGGGGGATGGGTGGTGTTTGGGACGCTGTGGAAATTATAGGCAGCAGAGGGTCGCAATAAGGGCGAGCTCAGCCAGGAATTGATATAGAAGGGGATTCCTAATAAAAACGGGAGAGATTGGAAAACGTTCAACGAGTTAGTGGTGATAACGGTCCTTATAAGAGCGGGGGGTGGGGGCGTGGTTGGGGAAAAATTGAAAACTGATAATTGGTGGGCCGCTAATTAGGCACCTAAAAGTAGGTAGCAAGCACTTGATGTTAACAGCACATAGTGAAACCAATGTAGGGAGACTTTTCGTCTATAAATAGTTCTGTTCCAGTACAGAAGGAGTGCCAAGGTATTTAAATTTTACCTAGTGGTATTTTGATAACATCGTGCAACTTTCACATACACCTACATTATATGTTTGCCAGGAACTTTATAATCTACTATCTGATCATGTATTCAAAGTACCATAGTTCGTGCTTTGAAAGATGAGTAAAGGCGAGACTCGTCCTTTTAGAATGGCTTGAACTGCAGCACCTTGTCACCATGTCAGAATAATGCCCAGTGCGTTGATACATGTGAGGACCCTGGCTACAAATGCATTTGTGACAAAATGCACTCAGGATCAGATTGCAAGAGTGTAAGAGGTAAGGTCCTCTATTTTCAGGCAAAATAGATTTATGATCTTTATATTCCAACTAAAAACAAAATTCCAAAGACAGATGATTATTACACTTTGTGAATTGAAATCCCGGCAATGCAGTTGGAGGGGACTCTACTTGCCGGGTATGATGAAATGCCACTTCTACCCTACCCTCAAAGTTCTACACATGCCGAATAAACAGCTGTATGTCGCAATGGCAATTTAAAGCATGTTTTGTCAATTCTATTTCATTGCATTCTACTTTACAATTCAATTTTGAAAGCTTGCCAATATTGGAAAAATGTCATTACACTGTATACTCATGAATCGTTTCCGCATACAGTTTTCGTTTAGTGAGGACTTGCGTTTAGTAAGGATCAATGTGCTAGGTTTTAAGCTAGTTGATTCTGCGTCTCCTTCAGTTGGTCGGGTGACATTCAGCATTACACAATTATTGGTTTCTAATGTATGAAGCACCAGTAATTGATTTATAGAAGTGAACCCGCTGAAAACACCGGAGCTAAATATACAATCTCTTTCATCTGTCTGTGACACAGAACAATAAAAGAAATTCAAGCACCCAATGACATTTTAGAATGGCTCATTGCATTGCATGAATTGAAATTCGAAATATTTTCGCGAAAGCCTCCTTTTCTTTGATGTCTGAAACAAGGCTGGGCATTTTAAAGGAGTAGCAAATATTTTGCTGACGTTGCGCGTTTGCTGACGGGAAGAGGACTGGGTCCAACCAATACCCAGGGCCTTTTGTAATTACAACAAATGTGACATGTGTTATGTAAATACTAGTAAATAACGAAAGTTATGAAAACTATTACTTCTACTACCACTCTTATCACGATCATTCAAAAAACGTTTGTAGTGCCATTATCAATGTTATCACAAGCGGTACTTCTTTATCCATTGACAGCACCATAGAAAATACATAAAACTCAAGCAAATCAGACCTGCTATTTACAGAGATTTTTATGCACGAAAGAACCTACTTGAAAAAATCTTTTTTTAATTCCAGTATTTACATATTAATTTTACAGAGTTTGCCAGCTGCCAAGAAGCATATGTCAATGGATTTTCAGAAAGTGGCGTGTATAAATTGTCAGGAATGGGATACCATTATTGCGTGATGACGTCACTAGGAGAATGCCGTGGCGTAGGCTGGACTCTGATCTTAAAGACAAAGGGTACTTCAGTAAGTATAAGTAGTGTTTGTGGGATCAAACTATTCCGGTTGTTAATACATAAGCTCATAGTTTTTCCTATTCATGAAGTTTATGAAACGAAACATTTCAATGAAATAATGAAATAATATTTTATCGACAAAGACTAGGTTTAATTACGCCGCTGGCTACTGGACCACCTCCAACACTTTCAACCACGTCTATGCCTTAGATGAGGGCCTAAATGTTGGTCAGGAAGCCAAGTACGATGCTTATAATAAGATGGCTTTTACCAGTGTTTGCCTTGGCTTCGACGTATCAGGATCAAGGGCATACGTACAAATTGACAGAACAGCCAGCTCTATGCTGAATGCCATAAATTCAGGGTATCAAGGTAACTATTACGAACATAACTTTCACTTAAACGATTTTAAAAATGTCCATTTATCTCGGAATGGCACGTTTTAAGAAACATTTAATGTATCGTTTATAGACCCAAATCTGTCAAGCCAAGGACTAATAATGTCAATGCACTTGACATTAAAAGTCTGTATAGAGGGGCGAAGGAAAAATCTTCTCTTCCGTTTCAACCTTATGATCATTAACATATTGAAACGTTGTTGTCATGCTTGTTATGTAATTTTACAAAGTGTCTTGTTCACGTGTCTTGATCACGTGTCTTGATCACGTGTCTCTCTGCCTGGATCCACAAACGCAACAGTTACAGCGACATGTGTCTCTCTGCCTTCACATACTGTAAGTTGCTTTGCACCCATCTTTGCAGGGACAACTCTTGGACGTTCGAAATGGCTAAGCATTGTGCCCGGAAGCCAACTTCAGCCATACTGCAATCGTGAAGGTTTTAATGTCCTGGGCAGAGCAGTACGGATTGGCATTGCAGCGAACAATGAGAATGAATGTTTGTCTCCGGATTCATACAGTGGCATCGGAATAGGTGACATGTCAAATTGGTGCGGTATCACTGGAACAAAGACTGGCAATTTTCACTGCTTTTGAAAACTAATATACCGGCTGATGGATTTTTACTCGTAAAATGAGTGTAAAGAGCAGTAGTATAATAACCGTAAGAAGTGTAAGACCACTCCGCTAAGACACAGAGCAATGCTCCAAGTCACATTTTCACAAACTTATTTACGAAATTTCATCAATATATTCATTTATTTATGCAACACGAGTTGATGACTTAGGGGTATCCACAATCCTCAAATAGAGGCATTTAAATCGGATAGACGCAAAAACCAGACCATTAATCATTTTCGGGCAACATTAGTGCTTGAAAAACCAAACATCTTTTCAGCACCTGCAATGGCTTGGATATGACGTGAGACCCCATTCGAAACATGCCACCAAGAGAGCACGCAAGGGTCATTATATGTGTGGTGCTTGATGCCTTCTGTTCTTATAGATAAGTACGATTATAGGCATCTGAAGTGGTAGAGAACGTGCAGCCCAACCCGACCAAGTTGGTCCCCGTCAATTTCATTATTAATCCACAATTTTGTTCATTCTGTCGAGTAGTTAACTGAAACAGAACTTTATTTTGCAAACACTTCCCAAAATTTTTTAGTTACGATCACCGAATTATTTAATAGAATTTTGAGACACGACTCTCTCAGCAAATGACGACTGCAAGAAAATTGCGGATACTGGATCACTGATCGTTAATGCAATACTTGTTCGAGCCATACTTCTCTGTATTTACACGAAGTTCTCGTATAATCGTGGGATCATGAATCGCCCACATCGTATGCCTTATTCTTAATTATGTCGTAGCACCTAGTTCCAATCGAAAATACACGACAAGATGTTATGTTAGAGAGGGTGTTAAAAGTTGCATGATCTAATATTGAGTGCTTGAATATGAGTGCTTGAATAAATTAGACAGCTCTTTCGTAATGTATTTTGCAGTTACCTTGGTATTTTTTGGTAGCCAAAAATGTGCCGAAACCCACTTTTGTATGACGCAAACTGTGCTGTTCAAGTTAGTGTCTAGAATCTAGCTTTATTGCATTAGGTTGTCAAAAGTTTTAGAAAAATATTCTACACTGTTGCACTGTAGTTATCTGCTACTGGGGTCCTGTCTTTACTGCGTAGCATATGGCAAAGAACGTTTCTACGACCAATCAACTCTCTACAATCCTCCCCCTTCACCTCTTCTGCCTCGCCAGCCCATCTTTGTGACAACTGGCACACCTCAGTACTTCACAAATTTTAAATCAGTAATCCATAATGAAAGATCTGTCACAATTTGGCCTTTTCCGTTTTGTGACCCCTAGAAATGACATAGACAAACTGTCACGAATAAATTGCTTAACCAAAGCGACTATAGCACAGAACAGGCACGTAGGAACCGGGAGGGCTGGGGTGCAGCAGCCCCCCAATAATTGTCAACAAACTGCAGTATTTTTCCTTTATATCGGTGTACTGAATGAGAGGGAATACAATGGGCAGCAACATACTGTTTTGTTCTATCATCCAATCTTTGACTAGTGCGCCCTACATACCGAGCTTCACATCGGCAACATAATTCGTAAACGACTAAACTATTTTTGAGGGCAGGAACGCAATCCTTTTGGGTGGATATTGTGTAGAGGGAAACATGGTCTTAGCATTGTAGGCCACACGAGGATTCACAGCTGAATAGCAGGAAGAAGAGAAAAACAACAGTGCGATGCATTTCAGTTTCAAAGAAGATAAAGATACGCTCCTTTGACTGAGCCATTTTGCAAAAATCCATTGTTTGTATATACTGAGGACTATTATAAGATTTTGCCGAGGCATCGAATGCTAATGGAAGACCAAAAAGCGTAGCCTTTGAAACGATTACAAACTACTGTAAGACACTTAAAACTCTTGGAATATAAATGAATCTTTGGCTGAATGTACGATGCCTCACGCTTCAAACATCTAGCTTATTTTCAATGGAGAGACAAACCTCTTTCATTTTTGCCCAGACCTTGTCATGATGAGAAAAGCTTTTAAACTGGCAAGAAAACATGGCAGTAGAAAAATGATGCCACTAACACATTCATGATATTGTTTTGGGAAATATCCGGATGCTTTTTGCACAGCTATGTCCATTTTTCTTGCTTTTGACTACTTGTTTCCACCTACTCTTACTAAAATTCATTGTGACGAAATAAAAAATAAATTCATGCTGAAACAGGAATTGCAGAACCAGGGCCCTCGCGATAAAGTTCAAGGTGTAATTTTTAGTTTCTTTGCAAATAATGCTAAAATTAGCAAAGGGTGTCCCAATATTGGCAAGAACAAACTTATTCTTTTTTAAAAAGAGGCAAGAAAAACGTTCAACATATCATCAGAAATGTGAAAATTCTTTATTCAAAATTCCTCCCTCCTTTTTTTTACGGACCGGATAATTGGAATCCGGATAAACGAGGGTCGGATAATTAAATAAGTACTGTAAACCTTTACTTGCTGGTCCTCTTTGAATTCTTTTTTACTAAAATTGTCCACCTTAGACAAAAACGTCCTACTCTCCTGCCGTGGTAAGCAAAAGCGTTTTTATATTATTGAAATGGCTTTTAAATAACAGTAAGAAAGATTAGGCTGCACAGATCGAAATTTGGTTTCCACTGGAAAGAGTAAATTTTTCATCGCTTTGTTGGTAATCCAACTCTTTCTTTTAATTAAAATTTCTACATGGAAATTAATCGCATAAAATATTCGCTGTAGAATTTGCCTCAATCCCTCTTCAGATTATGCCATACTTAACACTTGCCTTACCATCTTAATGTCACGGTTACCTTTTATCACAACCAGTTTACTAATCCAATTCTGATATTATGCAAGAGATATTTTGCTCCCCGTGGGAATACAGGATTCAATGGGTAGTGTAGAAGCCGAAATGATAGTCGCTTCCAAAGATGCCATCGATTGTTACCTGATTATAATGCTCAGTAGTATGGCTTTGCAGTGTCGTATGTGAACTAAAAAAAAATGGGTTGCATGAATAACGAATGCAGCATAGCAAATTCATACTTAAAGTGATCACCTCATTTTGCACCTCATACAAAAACCAAGAAATTCATACAAATATACACCTCATTTTGCAAAAATAGCTGCATGTATATTTTCAACTACGACAGGTAGCCTACCGTTATTAAGTTTTAATTACCCGAGACTTGTGCTGTATTTGTCTCTACCTGTGTATTGACTAAAGCGTCAAGTAGCGATAGAAAGTACAAAACGGCCTCATCAATAATGCATTTAGTGTAACAAACTATTGTTGGTATACAAGCGGGAGCAGAAAGCATCTTGCGATCGTTTCGTTTCAATACGATCCAAACATAAGGTTGTATGCGAATGTAATCTATAAACTAACATTGCTTATTGTAAGATGACAAAAAACGGGAGAAAGATAGGAAGACATTGCAAGCGGGGAATTCTTTCTATACCAAGTCTACCTTTGTCGTTTGATCAAGGCGAAGGCTTCTCTTATTAGCAGCAATGTCCCGTCAGAGATTTCAGAGAAATTCATTTTCCTAACGTCACAAACTCTTTGACGTCGAGTTAAATCTTCTGTCACAAAATACCATCTTACTAACTGACTGCCAAAGTTCCCCGATGGGTTTTTTATAAGGTTAGAACAGATTTGAGGAATAAAATGAAAGAAGTGGAACAGAGTGGGTGGAGAGAATAATCGATTATGTAAGCAATGTCCGATCAATATTAGCAGTCGGCTGGCACAAATAGTGAACCATAAGGCATATATCAAGCTTAGGGCGACAAATTGGTACTTTAGAAACCTGAACAGAGCAATGTAAAACATGATGACGCATACTTAACTAGAGAAATATGAAGCACCACAGCATCATAGCAACAGCTGTTGCCATTCAACATTGTTATGACAGAATCAAAAGCCATCTATTCATTGCCTGGAAGGCATAATTCAACATCGAGTCTTTATCAGGCCTTTTGTCAATTTTTATAGATCTGCTGGTGATTATATTGTGAAGCCAATAACTACCGCCGTCATTTTGCTGGTGCCTAGAAGATGACAGATAGTGTCCATACTGCTATGGTCCGCTTATACCTATGCCTTATTCCTATGCAATTTTCCCACCAAGTTGAAAACACGCTTCGGAATGCAAAATGATACACATTTGTCGTCATTTCCAATCATTGAATCATTTTGCAATCATTGAATCATTTTCCGATTATTGATCCTTTTTGTGATCATTAAACCACCTAGCGCTTTGCGATACTTCATTGAGTCATATTCATCCACATCTCGCCTTGTGATTCAATTTTCTAATGCTAGTTGTATATACCAATGCTATTTATCAACGCAAGAAATCGCTGATGTAACAGTATGTTTGATTTTAGCAGCACTGACATATTAAAGACGAAAAATGCTTTGCTTTAATAAATGCAAAATAAATGCTGTTTACAAGACTCCCAACAACCCTTCCACATTAATAAATAATGATTTCGAAAATAGGACAAGAATACCACCAATAAAGCCAATCTGCATCTTCAACGGCAGAGGTAGATGGTGTCCATTTACGACACGTTATTCTAATTTTGAGCAACATAGAACAATTTGTGTGACCAGAAGGCTTTCTCCCAGAAATGGAAAAGAAAGGGCAGTTGGCTATAATCGTATTGTGCTTAACTAGTACCGTTCTTTCCAATATCGTTAATTTGAACTGTAAAGTCATGCAGACTTTAGTGTTGTGCTGGAAGACTTCGTTGACAATTCCGGAATCATAAAGAGGGTTGCATCAAAAGGAAAACGAGAGTGTGTTCTTGAGTGTCTGTCCGTGCAAAGATGCAAGGCAGTGAACTTTCAAAGGGTAGATGGAACGTGTGAACTGATAGAGCGTGGATTAACAGCGAATGTGCAGCAGAAGAATGGATGGACATATTTGACGACCAATGCTGGCGCAAGGAATGTGAGTACCCCTCCAAGCGCATGTCTTGGGTTCGTAAACGCTCTTAAGTGCCTGATAAACAGGGGGTCGGGAAAAGCGGGGGATGGGTGGTGTTTGGGACGCTGTGGAAATTATAGGCAGCAGAGGGTCGCAATAAGGGCGAGCTCAGCCAGGAATTGATATAGAAGGGGATTCCTAATAAAAACGGGAGAGATTGGAAAACGTTCAACGAGTTAGTGGTGATAACGGTCCTTATAAGAGCGGGGGGTGGGGGCGTGGTTGGGGAAAAATTGAAAACTGATAATTGGTGGGCCGCTAATTAGGCACCTAAAAGTAGGTAGCAAGCACTTGATGTTAACAGCACATAGTGAAACCAATGTAGGGAGACTTTTCGTCTATAAATAGTTCTGTTCCAGTACAGAAGGAGTGCCAAGGTATTTAAATTTTACCTAGTGGTATTTTGATAACATCGTGCAACTTTCACATACACCTACATTATATGTTTGCCAGGAACTTTATAATCTACTATCTGATCATGTATTCAAAGTACCATAGTTCGTGCTTTGAAAGATGAGTAAAGGCGAGACTCGTCCTTTTAGAATGGCTTGAACTGCAGCACCTTGTCACCATGTCAGAATAATGCCCAGTGCGTTGATACATGTGAGGACCCTGGCTACAAATGCATTTGTGACAAAATGCACTCAGGATCAGATTGCAAGAGTGTAAGAGGTAAGGTCCTCTATTTTCAGGCAAAATAGATTTATGATCTTTATATTCCAACTAAAAACAAAATTCCAAAGACAGATGATTATTACACTTTGTGAATTGAAATCCCGGCAATGCAGTTGGAGGGGACTCTACTTGCCGGGTGATGAAATGCCACTCTACCCTACCCTCAAAGTTCTACACATGCCGAATAAACAGCTGTATGTCGCAATGGCATTTAAAGCAAGTTTTGTCAATTCTATTTCATTGCATTCTACTTTACAATTCAATTTTGAAAGCTTGCCAATATTGGAAAAATGTCATTACACTGTATACTCATGAATCGTTTCCGCATACAGTTTTCGTTTAGTGAGGACTTGCGTTTAGTAAGGATCAATGTGCTAGGTTTTAAGCTAGTTGATTCTGCGTCTCCTTCAGTTGGTCGGGTGACATTCAGCATTACACAATTATTGGTTTCTAATGTATGAAGCACCAGTAATTGATTTATAGAAGTGAACCCGCTGAAAACACCGGAGCTAAATATACAATCTCTTTCATCTGTCTGTGACACAGAACAATAAAAAATTCAAGCACCCAATGACATTTTAGAATGGCTCATTGCATTGCATGAATTGAAATTCGAAATATTTTCGCGAAAGCCTCCTTTTCTTTGATGTCTGAAACAAGGCTGGGCATTTTAAAGGAGTAGCAAATATTTTGCTGACGTTGCGCGTTTGCTGACGGGAAGAGGACTGGGTCCAACCAATACCCAGGGCCTTTTGTAATTACAACAAATGTGACATGTGTTATGTAAATACTAGTAAATAACGAAAGTTATGAAAACTATTACTTCTACTACCACTCTTATCACGATCATTCAAAAAACGTTTGTAGTGCCATTATCAATGTTATCACAA